>CM066032.1:171159483-172359483 GCA_033557465.1 Ichthyophis bannanicus | reverse complement strand
TTTGCATTCTTTATGACTGAAATTTAAAATATTTTGTCAGTTCAGATTCAAGGAAATTTCAGATTTTAGGGGAAGCCTGATAGCTTCACCGCTGCTGAGTTCTGAACTTTTCCTTCTCTAGCATGCAATCCAGTGTTTGAATTCATGGCTACCAGGATTAGTTTATCTCATTTTATATCTTCCCTCTTTATCAATAATCTGGTCATAGCAAAATAAATCTGATGTGCAGATACTTATAATAGTTTGATTGGGGGGAGGGGCTGTGTAAGTGGCTTTTTGTTAATCAAATGTAATGTTTTATTATTATATTTGTTTAATTGTAACATCTGCTTTACTAAATTGCATGTGCATGTTTGGAAGCCACTTAGGATTTTAGATTGGTGGCGTATACATTTTAAAATATACTAAATTTATACAAATAATGCTGCAATGAATTTCCGCACATGGCCCTGGATCATCCTCAAGCTGCCCCTGGGGGGAGGTAGGTGGGGGAGGGGTACTGGGAGGTGGAGGAAAGCAGAAACCTTAGTTTGGGACCAGCATGTTCAGAGAATAAAATGGTCAGACAACAAAGAATTTTATTTCCAATTTAACAATCGCACTTGGTGCTATCTTTTTATTTTATACAGTACATGGAACTGCATCTCTTTATATTTCACTGGTATTGCATTGTATGCAGAGTCTGATTTTTTGGGGTTGCAGTTTAATTGTTATCTACATATGTTTATTTTTAGGTTATGGTCACTTATTTATTTATTTGGTTTTATATACCGCGCTATTTATAATTCAATGCAGTTTACAAGGAACAAGAATGGAAATTTCAAAGAACAAGTTTTGAGAACAACTAAAATACATGGTACAGGTTTAGAGATAGTCTTGGGATAAATTAGGGTTTTAAAGTAAAAAAAAAAAGCGTACACTGGTTATTTTTGACCAGAGTCTTGCAGTAAGGTCTGTGCCTTTAAAAGTCTGCAGGAGTCTTCCCCCCTCCCGTTTTGGCCTTACCGGGGTACTGCGGGAGTGGGAGAGCAGCATTTCGAAAGGGGCTGCAGTGGGTCCGGTTCTGTGCTGTATAGCTGGTTTTCAGAACGGACCCCTCAGAGTTGTGGAGACGGTGCTTTACAGACGCTCTGCCTGTCAGCACGCCTGTCTCCCTGCGGCAGTGACTGAGCCCGCAAATAAAGACATCATTATCTTTTTTGTTTTCCTTTCGTTTTCACGCCCGGAGAGTCCCGATGTAAGATCCGGTGAGGCGCCGGTGTGGGAGTGAAGCAGGCCGATGAGTGAGTGCCCGACTGCTGTGAGTAGGCCCGCCAGGGGTTTTTGTTTCCTCTGCTCGTTTGGGCGTGAATTCGGCGCTGAGGCCGCCGCATGGCAGTGCTCGCGGCGGGAAGCATTGGAGCGTGTGTTTTCCTTGCTTTCTCAAGGGATTGTGTTAGTTGGGTAAATTTTCGCCGGTCTCTTTCTGTGGGTGATGAATTTTGATGGTAGCTATAGTTGCTGTGGGTTTTGCTAATTTTAGTGCAAAAAAAAAAAAAAAAAAACAACGAAAGGAGAAGAACTTAGAAAGGGACCACATAAGGGACACAGAGGCCTGCCTCCGGACTGTCATGTCTGCCCTAGGTACTCGTGGGGGGGGGGGGGGGTCACGGCTGGCCGAGTACCTGAGGGGGTACTGCTTGTTCATAAAATGCCCTCTAGACCCCAGTGTTTTGTGTGTGGGGCTAGAAGAGGCTCTGTGGCAGAGTCCGGTGTTTGCAAGGGGTGCGCAAAGGAGGCCGCAGTAATGGATCAGGGGAGGGAGGCCAAGGAGGGGGCCCCAGGGGCCGAAACGGAGATAGGTGCGGATCAGGCTTCTTTCCTACCCTTAGAGGAACCGGTGGCAGGCCCATCTTCTGCCCCAGACTGTTCTCCAGCTCTGGCGGTCTGGTCCAAGGACCTGGCGTCTATTTTTTCGAAGGATTTTATGACTTTGCTGCAGCAGGCAGTGGGGGCGCTCCCCTAACGCACCAAGTGGGCACTCCCGAAAGGCGGGGGTGAAGAGGCCCTCCTCGAACGTATCTACGGAAGTACGCCAGGACAAGACTCAGCGAATGGAGGATGAGGAGCTTAAGGATCCTTCGGTTGCATCGGAGGGGCGGCTTTCCAAGGAAGAGTGCCACAGTGTGGATTTTGAGGAAGAACTGGAAGAAGGTGAACTCGCAGAGATGGAGGATCAGGCGAGAGTGGTCCGGGTGTTCCGCAGGGAGGAGCTCCCAGCGCTTGTTGTGGAAACGCTAGGGGCCCTAAACATGCCGGTCCCGGGTTCAACGGAGGATGACACCCTGGAAGATCCTTTATTGCAAGTCTTTAGGAAGACTCAGAAAGCCTTTCCAGTACACAGAGTCTTTCAGGAGATGATTCAGGAAGAATGGAATGTTCCTGAGGCACCGATGAAAGGAGCCAGAGTGATGCGCCGGCTCTATCCTCTATTGGATCGGGATAAGGATGTTTTTCAGCCGCCTAAGGTGGATGCAGCGGCGGCAGCAGTCACTAAGAAAACCACGAGCCCGGTAGAGGGGGGTGCAGCCCTCAAGGATGCTCAGGACAGAAGACTAGATGCCATGCTGCATCAAATTTTTGATGTGAATGCCTTGGCGCTCCAAGTGGCTATTTGTGGAGCGTGGGTGGCCTGGGCCTGTCTTCGCTGGTCAAGGAGAGCGGAACAGCGATGGTGCCGAAGAGGCCTCCAGGCTTGAGTTGGGGCGGCCTATCTGGCGGATGTGCATTATGATCTCATGAGAGGATTGTCAAAGAGCATGGCTTCGGCGGTAGTGGCCAGGCGTTATCTATGGCTTCGTAATTGGGCGGCAGACTATTCGTCTAAGTCGAGACTAAGCAAGCTGCCGTTTAAGGGGCGTCTCCTTTTCAGAGAGGACCTGGAGAAGTTAGTTAAGGACCTTGGCAAGTCGAAGGGCGGTAGGTTACCTGAGGACAAGCCTAAGCAGGGTCGGCCAGCTCCCGGAGGCAAGGGCCAGTTGAGAGATTTTCGCAGGTACCGCTTTCAGAGATTTAATTTCCCTCAGAGAGGCAGATTCCCCAGTAGAAACCAGGGCTTCCGGGGGTTTCGGGGGGCAGGAAGAGGCTTCGGGTCCTCCTCCGCGTCTTCCTCATCCAATTTTAAGAAGTCGCAATGATGCCAGAGGGACCCAGGCCCCCCTAGTTTCAGTAGGGGGGAGACTGCAAGAGTTTTATGCAACCTGGGTCCGCATCACGTCAGATCAGTGGGTGCTGGAGGTTATTCGAGAAGGCTATGCCTTGGAATTCCGCATGCCGGTTCGGGACGCCTTCATCATGTCCCCCTGCAGGTCGTCGAGCAAGCGCGAGGCGGTGAGGGGGACAGTACGGAGGCTCCTCGAGCTCGGGGCAGTGGTTCCGGTACCTCGCGACCAACTCGGCTGCGGTCGATACTCCATTTATTTTGTGGTACCAAAATAGGAAGGAGGGTGCCGACCGATTCTGGACCTCAAGGGGGTGAATCGCCGTCTCCGCATGTCGCGTTTTCACATGGAAACACTTCGGTCAGTGATCGTGGCGGTGCGAAAGGGCGAGAATCTTACATCACTGGACCTTGCAGAAGCGTACCTTCACATCCCCATTCGGCTGGATCATCAGCGTTTTCTCCGTTTTGCAGTTCCTTTCGGACACTTTCAATTCCGAGCGTTGCCCTTTGGGCTAGCGACGGCTCCTCACACGTTCACCAAGGTCATGGTAGTCGTAGCTGCAGCGTTGCAAAAGGAAGGGATTCTGGTCCATCCGTACTTAGACGATTGGTTAATTCAAGCAAAGTCCAGGGACGAGAGCAAAAGAGTAACAGCCAGAGTAGTGTCCTTCCTGGAGAGCCTGGGTGGTCAATGTGGGGAAAAGCCATCTCCTTCCCTCGCAGAACTTGGAATACCTTGGGGCTCGGTTCGACACAATGTCCGGGCATGTGTTTTTACCTCAGCGGCGGGCCAGCGGCTTGCAGAGGCTGGTGCGGAAGTTCTTGCGCTGCCGGGCACCCACTGCATGGGAGTACCTGCAACTGCTAGGCACGATGGTGGCGACGATAGAGTTGGTGCCGTGGGCGAGAGCACACATGGGACCACTGCAGAGAGCGCTGCTCACATGCTGGTCACTCCAGCGGGACTCTCTGTCAAGGAAACTTCTTTATCCAGGAGAGACGCGCATAGCCCTGAGGTGGTGGTTGAATCCCGAGGTGTTGCAGAAGGGGAGACCGCTGGAATCGCCTGTTTGGGTGCCGGTGATGACAGACGCCAGTCTAGCGGGCTGGGGTGCGCATTGCCAGGGCCGGTTCACCCAAGGGCAGTGGAACGCGCAGGAGAGGACCTGGTCAATCAACAGGTTAGAGCTACAGGCAGTGGCTCTGGCCTTGCAGAGTTTCCACGGGTTTCTTGCGGGGTCGGCGGTGCGCGTATTCTCCGACAACGCAACAGCAGTAGCGTATGTGAATCGTCAAGGGGGCACCAGCAGCACGGTATTGGAGGCGGAGGCCGAGGATCTGCTCGGTTGGGCCAAAGAAAACATGCTGTCCCTCTCGGCGGCGCATGTGGCAGGAGTGGACAATGTGCAGGCGGATTTTCTGAGTCGCGTACGGGTGGACCCAGGGGAGTGGGTTCTTCACCCGGAGGTGTTCAAGATGCTGGTGCGTCTCTGGGGCCCCCTGGTCATGGACCCCATGGTGACCTTTCAGTCAGCGAAGGCCAGTCAGTTTTATAGCAGACAAAGGGAAAGAATGTCAGAGGGTCTGGATGCTCTAGTTCAAAGTTGTACATATACAAACCAAAAACAGGTCAGTAACAGAGCTTATAATGATACTTCATACAAAAAAGAAGACAGCTCCACTTTTTAACCATGCAGTAGCTTGAAATAACTTAGCAATGAAAAGAGGAAAAAACGGGAGCTATGACCTCAGTACACCAATAAACCCAATGGCCAGAAATCTGGCTATAAAGGTTAAACTTCAGGCAGAATTGCATCACAGGTCTAGCATCCCACCTCCCTCCATTAACAAATCATTAAGAAAGAAAGAAACTCAAAACACACATTTTCCAATCACATTTCAACCTGAACTAAACCCACAGATGGAGCAGCCCCTGACCACTGTGTCCAAGAAGATTATCCTGTATATATGTATTTATGTATATCTGTAAATGAACTCCCCCATAGCTAAGAAGTGTTAACTCTGTATGATGTGCTTTTCTGACAATCTGTATGTAAGCAAAATTTGTACCTGCCTTGATTCGACAGTCCAAGAAGATTATCCTGTATATATGTATTTATGTATATATGTAAATGAACTCCCCCATAGCTAAGAAGTGTTAACTCTGTATGATGTGCTTTTCTGACAATCTGTATGTAAACAAAATTTGTACCTGCCTTGATTCGGCAGTTTCACAATAGTAATCCTACCCGCTTCTGATCGCTGGAAGGAGCGGGCTACAAATGCTTGCTAAATAAATAAAAATAAATAAAATTAAGCTTAAGAGCTAGCGGCAAACAACATTCCACATAATACAATTGAGAAAAACATTCCCACCATATCCATATCACAATGATTATTACAGCATAATTCATACAAGCAAGTGTGCTGTTGGTTTGGAATGTGATCGGTTTGTGTATAAGGGAAAAGAACATATGTTGACATCGAGCATGTCCTGTGCATCAGATTTTGTAGTGTATGGTATTTTTTGTCCGTGCTCGCTGCTCTATGTACGGAAAACTATTTGGTCTTTGCGGATCAGATTGGAAGAGCATAAAAGTAGGATACGTTGTAAAAGGCGGGAGGCCCCTTTGGTGGGTCACTGTCTGCAATCTGGTCATCAGTTTAGTGAGTTACGTTGTTTTGGCATTGAATGGATTACCACAGGTTCTCGCGGTATGACACGTGAGCAATTTTTAGTTTACCGTGAGCAGTGGTGGATATTTTCGCCTGGTACGGTTATTCCTGGAGGACTAAATTTTAGCATTGAGTGGAAAGCGTGTGTCTGATGTGAAGTAAGGTAGGTGAGGTTGTTTGTATTATTGGGTGGAGTTATGGTGATGACATCAGACGCCAGGGACCTTTAAAGTGTGATGTTATTTCAGTCTGAGAGTTCCGGCTGGTTGGAGGAGGTTGCTGACCTGTGGATTCAGTATTGTGTTGAACATTTGAGGCTTCTTTGCTAATGTGGTAAGAGGTTTCTTTGGTTATAATCTTGATGAGTGGTGGGGTTTTTGTCTGTAGCTTGATAGAGTAGCAAGTTTTAATATTTTGTTTTGTTTATTTGTAGTTTACTCCCCTGAAGCAGCGATTGCGAAACGCTCAAAGAGACGTCTGTGGAGGCGTCGGGAGTTTGGGAGTTTCGTTGAAGCTGGAAATTTTGGCTTGAGAGTATGGCGGGGTTTGAGAGAAATGTTAAAGGCTTGTGATGTCACACTACCATGCTTGTATGAATTATGCTGTAATAATCATTGTGATATGGATATGGTGGGAATGTTTTTCTCA
This sequence comes from Ichthyophis bannanicus, assembly GCA_033557465.1. Classification (NCBI taxonomy): domain Eukaryota; kingdom Metazoa; phylum Chordata; class Amphibia; order Gymnophiona; family Ichthyophiidae; genus Ichthyophis; species Ichthyophis bannanicus. Next base: position 172,352,957 of record CM066032.1, on the reverse strand, counting down.
ATTGTATTATGTGGAATGTTTGCCGCTAGCTCTTAAGCTTAATGATTTGTTAATGGAGGGAGGTGGGATGCTAGACCTGTGATGCAATTCTGCCTGACGTTTAACCTTTATAGACAGATTTCTGGCCATTGGGTTTATTGGCGTACTGATGTCATAGCTCCTGTTTTTTCCTCTTTTCATTGCTAAGTTATTTCAATCTACTGCATGGTTAAAAAGTGGAGCTGTCTTCTTTTTTGTATCTAGTTCAAAGTTGGCCAGAGGGGAAGCTTCTGTATGTTTTCCCTCCTTGGGTGCTGATAGGCAGAATTATCTAGCGCATAGAGGAATACCGAGGTCAGGTGATCCTGATAGCCCCGGATTGGCCTCGCAGGCCCTGGTACGCGGAGTTGGTGAGGCTGCTGTTAGAAAGCCCCTGGCGTCTTCCGCGGCGAGCGGATTTGTTTCGCAGGGCCCGCTGTTGATGCCCCACTTGGATCGGTTCTCGCTTATGGCTTGGCTATTGAAAGGGCGCGGCTGAAGGTGAGGGGCTATTCGGCTTCGGTAATTAGTACTTTGTTGCGAGCTAGGAAGAGGTCTACGTCTCTGGCGTATGTTCGGGTCTGGAGAGGGTTTGAAGCCTGGTGTGCCGATCGCTCGGGCGCGGCGTTAGAGGCCACAGTCCCACAAGTTTTGCAATTTCTGCAGGATGGTTTTGATAAGGGATTGGCGGCATCTTCGCTGAGGGTGCAGGTCGCAGCCCTGGCCTGTTACAGAGGTAGGATAGGTGGACGACCGCTTGGGGGGCACGGTGACATTAAGCGGTTCCTTAGAGCAGTTTCACTTTTGAGACCTCCTGGGTGGTACTTGGTGTCTAAATGGAGCCTCCCGTTCGTGCTGGAGGCCTTGGAACGCGAACCTTTTGAGCCTTTGAGTCGAGCATCATTGAAAGATCTAACTTTGAAGGTGGTGTTCCTGGTGGCAATTTGTTCGGCGCGTAGGGTCTCCGAGTTACAGGCCTTGTCATGTAAGGAGCCGTACCTGTCGTTTTTTGAGTCTAAGGTAGTTTTGAGGCCAGTGCCATCCTTCTTACCCAAGGTGGTGTCGGCGTTCCACTTGAGTCAGGTTGTATCCTTGCCAGTATTTCGGAGGCCATCGTAGGACCCTGCCGGCAGAGCTCGGAGTCTCTTGGACGTAAAGCGGGCGTTAAAGAGGTATCTGCGCCGGATGGCGGAGTTCCGTAGGTCGGAGAGGCTGTTCGTGCTGTTCATGGGTCCGCGTAGGAGTGAAGCAGCTTTGAAGACTTCCATTTCGAGATGGATTAAGCAAGCTATTGCTTCCGCGTATGTGCTGAGAGGTAAGGCCGTGCCAGACGGGCTGAGCGCCCACTCTACGAGCGCGCAAGCGGCGTCTTGGGCTGAGTCTCGTTTGGTCCCGCCGCTGGAAATTTCTAAGGCGGCGACGCGGTTTTCCTTGAATTCCTTTGTTAAGCACTACCGTCTGGATGTCCAGGCGCAATAGGATGTGTGTTTTGGAGCGGCAGTCATTCAGGCTGCCACAGGGGGTCCCTCCCGTTGAGTACTGCTCTGATACACACCCAGAGGTCCGGGACTAGACTGGAGATACGATCAGGAAGGTTAAATTAGACTTACCTGCTAATTGTTGTTCCTGGAGTAGATACAGTCTAGTCCCGTATCCCGCCCCGGTGTGGTTACATTGCGACAGCGGCAGCCTGAAGGACAGGACAGCTAGCACAGGTAAGAATTTTAGGCATGTCAGTGGGTAGTTTTCCTTCGGGTTTGGACTCCCCCCATGATTTAGCGGGGGAGAAGATTCCTCGCAGTTTTACAGGCTACTGTTTACTGTTTTTTCCTGTTAATTTGTTGTTCTCCCTTTCAGTTACTGTAAAGTTGGTGTGGAATTGCACATGATAGGCACGGTATAGTTTGCAGAAATACTTACTTGTTGCTCCGGTGAGTCTGCTTTGTCAATAGGTAACTGGGAGGTGGAGGCGGATCCCAGGATGACATACTGCTGACATCAGGAAAAGAAGGTGGTTCCTCAGTCTCCAAGCTGCTGATTAAGGTAGACAACCCAGAGGTCCAGGACTAGACTGTATCTACTCCAGGAACAACAATTAGCAGGTAAGTCTAATTTAACCTTATTCTGTACTTGGTGAGGGTCTTATTCTGTAATTATTCTGTACTTGGTTAGGGTCTGTGTTCTGAGTGTGTGACCAAGACTAGGTGGTCTGTTAACATGGAGTTTGTATGTAGGGATCTGTACTGTAGTAATCTGAATTGTTCAGCTTTTCAAATAGGTGTTGGAAGTTCCAGGGCCCACTGCCTGCTCCGCAGATGGCCACAACTCAGCGCGGAGGAGCAGATTGCGTTGGATCAGCCGATCTCGGCGGAAGAGGTGTTGGCTGGCAGCTGCAAGCCAGCCAAAACCCCAGACCCAGATGGATTGGGACCAGAGTTTTATAAAATTCTTGATGCAGCGGTGGCACCTGTAGTCAGTGCTATGGGAGAGGTGGCGCGTGCACCTGGCGGTCCTGTTGCCTAAACCAGGCAAGGACCCAGATAGCGTTGATGCCTATTGTTCAATATTGCTGCTGAACCAAAATTTGAAACTCCTGGCCGGAATCTTGGCTCGATGCCTGGGGGTGGTGATACTGGGCTTGGTCCACCCCGATCAGGTAGGTTTTGTGAAGGGACAAGGAGTAGAAAGCCATATGGTTTGTGTCCTGACACTGCTCTGGCAGCATTGTCCCCGGGAACAGGAGGCGGCAGTGTGAGCCTAGATGCCGAGAAGGCATTTGTCCGGGTGGCCTGTGACTACCTATTTTGGTTGCTGCCTGGTTTGGTTTTGATGAACAGTTCATCAGCTGGGTGTGCACGCTGTATGACCTACTGAGGGCCCAGCTCTTGGTAAATGGCCAGCTGACAAAGACCTTTGAGGTCCGGTGGCGTACTCATCAGGGATGTCTGCTGTCCCCTTTGCTTTTTGTCATGTCATTACAGCCCTTCGGCATCAAGCTCTTGGGGGGGTTTCGGAGCTGCCGGGGGTGCGTATTGGGGCCCAGAACTGCAAGATCAGCCTCTTTATGGATGACATGCTGGTCAGTATGCCTTATTCTCGGCAGGGCTTGGACAGCTTGCTGGACCTTCTGAGCGTATTTGGCAGCTTCTAGGGTCTCTGTATCAATGTAAACAAATCTGAAGCACGGGTCTTGGGCGGGGCAAGAGGCAGCGGGAAGCAATATGACACCGGCCCATTCCGATGGTCGACAGAGCCCCTTAAGTATGTGGGCATTTATCTCCACAGTGACCACCGGGTAGTCCATCAGAAAAACATTCAGGACAAAATTCAACAAATCAAGCACCTTTGTATGAGGTGGTGAGACCAGCCACTATCGCTATGCAGGTGGGTGGTTCGCATATGTATGGCTATATTTCCTAGTATCAGCTCCAGATACTGCTCCTGTGGGTGCACTGAGCAGAGGTGGATCAATTGAAGGGAATATTTCGCTCTTTTCTTTGGCAGGGAAGCCAAGCCCGCATTGGTTATGCCAAACTGATCCTCCCACATGACAAGGGTGGTGTGACGCAACCAGATCTGCAGGTGCATAATGTTGTAACCCTAAAATGATGGATATATGACGCCCTAAATGGCACTAATCGATATTCTCTAAAGGGACTGTTGGATGCCTGGAGTCACCCCTACTGCCTTCTGAACGTGCTTCATCTCACATGGATACCACTTGGAGCTGGAGAGTTCAGGCTTTGATCCAACCGCTTTGGATGGCGTGGCGCTGGTGGGCGGCCTGTAGTTGATCCAGCTGGCAGGTGACTCCATTTCTGCAACTCATTGGCAACCCTGGATTTGCACCAGGGGTGGGGGCCCACCCTATTCAGGGTATGGGAGACTTCAGATTGGCTAGATGTTATGCAGCTCCTGTGGTGGGAGCAGGGCTCCTTTCCTATGTTTGAATGCTTGCGGGGGAAGTTTGGTCTGCAGACCTTGCATCACTTCCAAAACTTGCAGGCTATACATTATTGGCGTCGGGTGCAGGGTGTATCCTTGGGGAACCTGGTATCTACAGAAGCAGATGATGATCCGCGCAGTGTGGCTCCCTGGTGGAATACCTTGTCAAACTGGAGTAGGATGCAGTGGGATAGGCTGGACTCCCAGCATCTGCAGGGGTTGGTCGCCCAGTGGACCGGGGACCTTACGGATGCTGTGCAGGTTGAGCAGCTAGAGGGTGCTTTTCAGGCAGTAGGCAAGGTCACTGGTAATGCCTGATATCATGAGATGCAATATCAGATCTTATACCATAGCTATCTTACTAGGGCAGGGGGCGGAGCTTGGCGCAAGGAGCTCTCCACAGTACAAGAAATGTTGCACGGGAGTTGATACCTATTGCCACTCCTTTCTTGAATATCCAGCTCTTGTGGAGATATGGGGAAAAGCCTTGGAAGAGCTGGGGACTATTATTCAGAAACATATAGAGTTGACCTATGGACTCTTGATGCTGTGTGACAAAAATCCACTCCAAGATCAGAAGATAAGCAAGGCAGAAAGTAAATTTGTCTTCCTAGGGATATGGGGGGTTAAGAAGGTCATTCTCCAGAGCTGGGTAGGGGACCAGCCACCGACGTTTAAACAGTGGGTGAATATTATGCACTATTTGGCACAGGTGGAGACCCGCTGTGTATCAACACTACAGAACCGCACAGTGGTCACAATATAAATGGCTTTGGCATCGGTTTCAAACACAATTCCCGAAGGGGGGGGGGGGGGGGAGAGGGGTTGGGATAAAGGCTGTCTAGAGATATTGAACAGACATGCCTTATGGTTGGAGATTATGGTTTTGTCTTTGTATTCCTCAACTTTCATTGTACCATTGTACTTGTATTCCTCCAATTTATCCTCGTTGCCTGTATAGGCTGGACACTGTTTGACACAATGTATGCTTGTTAAAGTGAAATAAAATTTCTGTTGAAACTAAAATTAAAAAAGAAAGAAAATGAAATATATATGACAACAATGTAAAAAGCAATACATCAGAGCTTGGGAATTATTTGTAATCCCTGTGTCTGTGTGTAGTATTCATGTTTGTATGTGTGTGTTGGTGGTGGTTGTCATGTGTGTATGTGTATGTGCGGTAGTGGTTGTGTTTGTGTGTGGCTGTGTTTGTGGTGGCTGTGTGTGTCTGTGTGGTGGCTGTTGCAATTTCTTTGTGTGCTGTGCACTCGTTGTATCTGCATTGGGGTACATGCAGGGCCACTGCAAGGATTGGATGTGCCCTAGGTGGGCCCCCTGCATCCTGCTGCCTCTGTCACCATTGCCGCCGACGCTGCTCTCCAGGAACTGCAGGGCAACAATGGCTCAGAAATCCATTCGAAGCACACTCACTTCTGGTTGAAGTCTGTGTCGGAGGGGGTGCAAGAGACCGATGGCAGAGGGAGAAACTGTGAGGCAGCGCCGATGAGTTGATGTAAGCGCTGCCTCATAAGAACATAAGATATGCCATACTGGGTCAGACCAAGGTCCATCAAGCCCAGTATCCTGTTTCCAACAGTGGCCAATCTAGGTCATACGTACCTAGCAGTTTCCCCAAAAGACACAGGTTCCACAATGCTTGTACTGGGTCAAGCAGTGATATCCTGGGTCCCTTCTTAATAATAGTTTATGGACCTTTCCTCCAGGAACTTATCCAAACCTTTTTTAAACCCAGCTACACTAACAGCTCTTACTAAATCCTCCGGTAACAAATTCCAGAGTTTGATTACACGTTGAGTGAAAAAATATTTTCTATTTGTCTTAAATAGTTTACCCTGTACCTTCATTACATTTCCCCTAGTCTTTCTATATTCTGATAGCATAAACAATCGATCTACGTTTACCAGTTCCACTCCATTCATTAATTTATAGACTTCTATCATATCTCCCCTCTGATGAGGGACCTTGTCAAAGGCTTTCTGAAAGTCCAAATACACTATATCAACCGACTCACCTTTGTCCACCTGTTTATTCACACCTTCAAAAAAACATATCATGGTTTCTGAGCCATTGCTGCTACTGCAGGCCCTGGAGAGGGCAGCGTAATGGTGGCACCGGCCCTGGGTGCCTGAGGTTTGTGGGAAATTACCTGAGGACATAGTTTTGAGGGCTAGTAACAATTGTGGGGAGTTAGTTTTGGAGGTGGGGTAGTTCACAGGATGGTGTGACATTTATAGTGGGGGACTTTTGAAAGTGGGGCAGTTGGCTAGATATTTTTGTTAGGTGGAGCAGTTTGCAGGCTGGTAGGCAGTTGCAGGGGAGTAGTTTTTGAAGATGGGGCAACTGCAAGTGGAGGCAGTTTGCGAGATGGTGGGACAGAGGCAAGAGCATTTAATGAGATGGCAGTTTTAGGGGATGGGGCATTTTGTAGGGTGATGGGGCAGTTGTAGGGGTAGTCCACTTGCTGGCGAATGTTTTTCAGGGGTGGGTAAGTGTGTGGCTTCGTGGGGCAATTAGGTTATGATAATATTTGGGGATGGGGCAGTTTGCGGCAGGTGGGACATTTGGGGGCAATTTTTGAGGATGTGACAGTTATAGAGGTCTTATAGAGGGATGGGGCAGTTTGTAGAATAGTAGGCCATTTGTGAGGAGTTATTTTTTTGGGGATGGGTCAGTTAGCAAGGCATTGGGGCGGTTGTGGAAAATTGTGTATTTCACTGGGGCAGTTTGCTATGTGGTTGGCCAGTTGTGGTAGTATAATTTTTGTTTGCAGTGTAGTGAAAAAGTTGTGGAATGCGGTGTTTTTGCGGTGGTGACAGTTATTGGTGTGGTAGAGCAGTTATAAGGGAGTATTTTAGGGGTGTGAGGGTAGTGTGCTGGGTGGTGGGCCAGCTGTGTGTGGTGGTAGAGTTTAAAGGGTTGGGAGAGTAGAGAACAGGGAGAGAGAGTTTGAACGGAGGAATTCCCTAACTTCTATTATTTCAGTGTATGCAAATTCTATGCTTCAGAAAATTTGTTGTAAACCCTATCCCCTGGACTGTGGTTCAGCTAATTGATATTCTAAAACAATACAGCTGTCCAGCTGTTTATAGTTTATAAGTAAATAAAGTAAATGTTTTATTAGCAAATATTTATATATTCAAGAATGTATTAACCTGTCAAAGTGTTGTCTGTAAATTATGGCTTGTTTATATCTTGGTTAGGAGTGAGAATGTCCCCACAAGAAGTCACAAAATAATTTATAAACACAGCACTGCAGTGCATCTAAAATACAAAGGGGCCTGGTGAACAGGGGAAGCAAAATTCATGCCTTAACTGGAATAAAAGCAAAGATCTCAGAAATATAGAGGAGTGCCAAAGGGACTATATATAAAGCACTTTTAATATGGTGACCCCCAAAACTCAGCTATTTGCAGTCTCTCGAAAGTATAAGCAACATAAAAATCACATATAGGAAAGGGACAAAGATTATCAACAACAATTTGAAGTCCTTGGACTTGAGACCTTTCATATTTTCCTTCCCTGGAGCTCTATCTTCTACACATTCACTGCTTGTTGAGTTCCTCAGGGCTCCTTGCTCATACTGACTCTTTTTAGCATCTTTCATGCTCCATTAACCACTTTGATTCATTGATTTTATTGTAGCCCATATACTTATGCTGATGATGTACAGATATTGTTATCAGTAGTGTAACCCCCATAAGGGGTTAAGATTTTTTTTACCTGAGAGGCAGGCAGCAGCGTCTAGCCGCGATCTTTTCCGACGCGGGGAGGGGCTGAAATGGGGCAGAGAGGCAGCCATGGTTGAAGAGGAAGTCGGGCCATGCATGTGTGCGTCACCGCGTGCACGCACGCGTTCACAGTAGGCCAGGAGTGAAGCCGGGGGCCTCGAGTTAGCTGCTGCTCAGGTAGAGTTCCAGGCGAGTTGGAGGTAGGTGCCTCGGATTTGATTTAGGCACCCGACGGGATTTAGGGGTCCTAGAGACTTGGGAAAAGGGTTGACTTTCAGTAAAGGGACCATGGGGAATCCGATTCCAGGGTCAGAATTTGGAAAATTTTAATGTTTTATGGTTCAATTTTACAGGGTTGGTAGTAGAAGGGGTTTAATCGGTTGGAAAATTATAGATTTGGACTCATATAAAATCGGGGGTCCTAAGTAAAAAATTAAAAGCAAGTTTGGTATGAAAAGTTTACTTTTTTTTTTAGTTATAGCCTATTTTGTGTAATGGGGGAGTATGGTGGTTCCGATACTCCGATTTTAATTTGGATTGCGTGAGGTGAAAGCTGAGATTCCAATATAATTTTAGAAAATGAAATGGAATTTCAGAAATTTATTGGGTAATGTTAAATTGATGAAAAGTCATAGCGGAGAGCTGTTTAGGGTTAAAAACTTGTGAAAACCGTGTTTAATAGTCAGTCGGTGATTAATAAGAAAGGGATAAATTTTTTTGGAGTATATACTATTTTTCCTGTTTAAATATGATATAGAATTTTGATACCATTATTTCTAATGGGAGTTTTGAAAGGTAAAATGGAGATTTTAGCTGCAAAATAGAATTCATGGCAACTGATGTTGTTGGAGTGCTGGTGCAAGCATGCTTTTCATTGGCTGGAGGACCCTGGATGATGTCATTTGAGGCAGCGTTGCCTTGGTTGCGGCTGGGAGGGAGAAAAAAAAAAGAGAGAGAGCTGTTTGAAACCGTGGGCAAGGGTGTATTAAAAAGAGCTCCTGGGTGAGTCTAGCGACTGAGTGACCTGTGTGAATATGATTTTGGTAATAGAGCGGAACTTTGCTTTTGTATGGTGGCAGAGTTTCTGAAAGGGGATGAAGAGATTTGGAAAACAGTGAGAATCACACCTTTACTTATAAAAAGCCTTGTATATTATTATATACTGTATAGTTGACTCAGCTGAACATATCTTATAGTGATGCAAGTAATAGGGCTCACTACAAAAAGGTATGTTGGTTTAAATGCTCTAAAGGTGACAAGAGTAATGAAATGAGCTGAATAGACATTTTAATGAGAACAGGTGTAATATAACCTGTACCAGAAACTGTTGTTTAGGGAATAAACCCATAATGTATGTGTAACTGCTCTACAGAGATTACATAAGTTACTACAGTTTCAGTGCACAAGCTATGTTGAAAGATGGAATGAATTAAAATGTTGTGGAATGGACACGTAGTACTGTAGCTCTGAGTTTAAGTCTGAGTAAATAAGGTGCAAGGATGGTTGTATGAAAGTAGGGGGTTCATTAAGCTCTTCAGTATAGGGACCTAAGTTCAGACAGGTGACCTTAGCTAGGGACTTTGCTTAATTTTATTTCATTAGTTAGGGAACTTAACAAAGTTTGAGGGATAAGAATAAATTAGGTTGTTATATACCTACATTAGCTTCCCTTTATTTTGATGAAGTTAGGGAGCCAGGTACTCCGGATTCTGAGGATACAGAGGTGCGGTGGTTCCTGCGCGAAACTTGGACCCCAACACTTCAACCTCGCAGTTATCTGGAGAAAGAGGCAGCTTCACATCTTACCTGAACGTCTGAATAAAGTTAAGTGAAGTACTTAACATAAGCTTTGTTGTTTAAAATAAGGAAAAGGAGAGCAAAAGAGAGTGAACAATTCTTACCTGTTTTTATTTATTTATTTATTTAACAGTATTTCTAAACCGCCTTATCATGATAATCAAGGTGGTATCACAGCAAACAATCTGGTAGTGTGAGTGTGTTATACATGCAGTGAGGGTGGAAATTTAGTTGGGTGTGTGTTGTGTTGTGAGCTAGATTGGTTTGAGCTATGTACAATGTGGGCTATATACAGTGGTGCTAAAAACATTTTATATATACATATAGTGTTAGTCGGTAACGTTACTGATGTAATACGTTTTCACCCTAAAGAAAAATAAATCTACAAAAAGCATCAGAACTTATGAGTTAACAATTGAAGTTAACAGAGAATTACACTTCATATGCTGCATTAGCCAGAAGAGATACTTTTCTGGTTAGAATAGTTAGGGTTTCCTTCATTAGAGTTGTAACGTGTTGTGGTTGATCTTCTGTAAAAGAAAATATTGGGTTTTTTAAAAAATAATAATTTATACTTGCCAGTTGGTGCAATAAAAGATGAAATGTATGCTGGGTTATTCTTTCATGTCCTCCTGAGAAACTGGAAAGATTATTTCAGCTAGAAATACAAGAAAGTGTCAGAACCTGCGTAAAATAAATATCAAGACACTTTGCAATAACTTTATTGGTAAACTTCATACATACCATCTAAGTTTACTTATTATATATACTTCCCCAGTTCCTTTTGAAGGAACTGGTGTGTACTGTACCTTTCCAATCCGTAAATCTGGTGATAACGCCTTCCCTTACGGCCACTGACTACACAATTTTAGTAAGGAAGCTACATCAGGGCGTGTAACACTGGTTTGCAAATAGGGGTGGGTTACAGTAGACTCTCAGACATGGATATCTCTGCTATGGAGAACTGCATATCTGTAGTTGCTAGCTGGCTGGAGACACGATTTGATATTGAATGCCACTAAATGTGAATTGATTTGGTCACACACTCTCTACCATGTCCCTCTCAGGCCCCCTTCATTAAAGGAACTCCTTTGACAATGCAAGTTGTCATTGGTTCGCTTAGAGGCACAATCCATTCTGCACATCCTGGCCTCTGTGTGTCCGGTTGAAACCGGACGCACAGAGATAGACCTGATTCTGATCCCATGGGGCACATCTAGCCCCTGCGGGATCAAAGTCGCGTTTAGGCCTGTACATGCAGGCCGGGCCCCATTTCCAATTGGCCTGCATATACAGGCCCCTGTCCAGCTAACTTAGTCAGGCTCCTGAATGGAGCCGCGGTGCCATGACGTCCAGTTGCCATGGCATTGCGACTCCATTCTTGAGCCATCATCTCCAGTTGCTGACCACGTTCACCTTTCCTCACAGCCCGACCCCCGATGTGGCCTCCCATGGCCAGGGTGGGGCTGCGAGGAATCTCCTGCACCGCTTCACCTTTTGAGGACAGCTGGGCCTCAAAAGTCCAAGAGGCAAGGGCACAACCCTTGCAAGCAGAAGACCACTAAGACCCATGCACCAGTCCCAGTCCAGCCTGGAGGGAGTTTTTGACTCCTTGAGCATGGCCTCCTCTCCTCCAGGAGGCACTCAGCAACCCAAAGGGGGGCATCTGGCCCTGTTTGCCCACAGGTGGTCCTCCATCACTACCAATTTCTGGCTACTGCAAGTTGTCGAGGAGGCTTACTTCCTTCACCTGCAATAGACGCCACCCTCACTCTTCCCAGGAGAACCCATAAGGCCTCTCCTTCACTAGACTCTGCTTCTCACCAAGCTTGCAGGCCTCCTCGAGGACAAAGCAGTAGAGCCAGTGCCCAAGCATCTCTGGGGCAAAGGTTTCTACTCCAGGTATTTTCTTTTTCCCAAGTCAACAGGGGTCCTCAGGCTCATCCTGGACCTGTGAAACCTGAACAGATTTCTGGTGTGGGAAAGGTTCAAGATGCTCTCCCTTGGAACAGTGCTGCCATACCTCCAGCAGGGAGACTGGCTATACTCCATAGACCTGAAGGATGTTTATATACACATCCTGATCCATGCCAGTCACCAAAAATACCTCCGGTTCATGGTGGGAGGAGGTCATTATGAACACAGGGTGCTACCATTCGGGCTGGCCTCATTGCCAAGGATCTTTACCAAGTGCCTAGTGGTGGTCACAGCTCATCTTCGTCTCCAATGGTCTTTCCCTACCTGGACAACTGGCTAATAAGGGGAGGCACAGTGGCAGAGGTGCACCATACCACCGAGCGTAGCACTCTCATCCTGCAGCATCTGGGGTTCATCATCAACTACCCAAGTCCCACCTCTCTCCGGCTCAGGGCCTGGAGTTCATAGGGGCACAGCTAGACACCCTCCAGGCCAAGGCCTTTCTCCCTTCGGAGAGGGCAGAATGCCTTAGGGTGCTAGCTGCAGAGGTGCAGCACCGCTAGTCAGTGCCTGCTTGCCTCGACCTCTGCCTGCTGGACCACATGACCTCCACACTCCATGTGACCCCATACGTCCGCCTACACATGAGGGCAGCTCAGTGGTGCTTCCACTCCCAGTGGATATAAGCCACGGGCAGACTTCGAGAAAAGATATGACTGACCTGCCAACTGGTGGACTCCCTCCACTGGTGGCAGATACATCACCACCTTCAGGCCGGGATGCCCTTCCAGGCACCCATCCCCTAGAGGAGCCTTACCATGGATGCCTCCCTGCTGGGGTGGGGAGCTCATTGCGAGGACCTCTGCATGCAAGACAGTTAGTCTCAGATAGCATGCCAGTTGCAGATCAACCTTCTGGAGCTCTGGGGAATATCTTGGGCTTTTCTCACCTTCTGCCACTGGTTGCAGCAACAGTCGGTGCTGGTTCAGATGGACAACCAAGTCGTAATGTTCTATGTCAAAAAACAAGGGGACACAGGGTCGTACTTCCTCTGCCAGGAGGCAGCAGCCCTCTGCTCATATGCAACACGCAACGGGATGCTCCTGCGGGCGGTCTACCTCCCATGCCAGGACAATGCCCTGGTGGACAGGCTAGCAGAGTCCTCCAATCTCACGAGTGGCACCTGGACCTGTTCACCAGCCCAGACAACATGCAGTTGCCCTGCTTCTGCTCCTGCCAGCTGCACCTGTTCCTGGGTGGCGGCAGATGTGTTCCTCATTCTGTGAACAGAAGGCCTTCTTTACGCCTTCCCATCAACACCACTAGTCACCAAGACCCTCTTCAAGGTCCAACGCAACAGGGCATCACTGATACTGATAGCCCCCCGGTGGCCCAGGCAACCCTGGATCCCACTGCTTCCCTACCTAGCAGTGGCATCTCCAGTTCCCCTGAGCTGTGCCCCAGGACTACAATCACAGGGGAAGGGCTCTCTCCTGCACCCCGACCTGGGATCCCTGTCACTCATGGCTTGGCTATTGAAAGGGTAGCTCTAGCTCCCACGAGATGTGGAGGAGGTCCTTCTGGCCTCCCACAAAGCCTCCATGAGAAGGTGATGCCTTTAAGTGGTGTCAGTTTTCAGTGTGGTGTGCCGAGAGGTGGGTGAACCCACTTTCCTGCTTGGTGCAGCTAGTACTCCAGTACCTACTCATGTGTCCCAGGTGGGACTGAAGTCCAACTCAGTCAGAGTGCACCTGGGTGTCATTGGGGCGCACCACCACTCCATCAAGGGCAAGCCCCTCTTGGCTCAGCCCCTTGTTTCTCATTTCCTGTGGTGCCTCATGGTGTCCAAGCCCCCCATCCACCCTCCAATGGCAGAATAGAATCTCAATGTGGTGCTTTCTCCACTCACTAAGCCACTGTTTGAGTTCCTGGCTACTTGCCACATGTGGTACCTTTCCTGGAAGGTCACCTTTGTCGTGGAACTTAGGTCAGCTCCCAGGGTCAGCAAGCTCCTGGATTTGATGACAGATCTTCCCTATATGAGGTTCTACAAGAGCAGCATTGCTCTTGGCAGAATGGCTATGAAAAACCTAGATAAGATTCTCAAGAGCAGAGATGTCTCTCTCCATACAAAGATTCGACTTGTTCAAGCCATGGTATTTTCAATAACATCATATGGATGTGAAAGCTGGACAGTGAAAAAGATAGACAGGAAGAAAATTGATGCCTTTGAATTATGGTGCTGGCAGCGAATACTGTGTATACCATGGACTGCCCGAAGAACAAACCAGTCTGTACTAGAGGAGATCAAACCTAAGCTTTCTTTAGAAGCTCAGATGACAAGACTTCGACTTTCATACTTTGGACACATCATGCGGAGAGAGATCATTAGAGAAAGACATCATTCTTGGCAAGATAGAAGGTCAGCGCAAAAGAGGAAGGCCAGCAATGAGATGGATCGATACAATAACAGCAGCTACGGGTACCAGTCTGTCAACAATAAGCCGCCTGACTGAAGACCGAACACAATTTAGGATAGCTATCCAGAGGGTCGCCATGAGTCGACTCCGACTCGACGGCACTTAACAACAACAACAACAAGAGCAGGGTGGTGCTCCGCACACTCCCCACGTTTCTGTCAAAGGTGGTGTCCCCCTTCCACTTCACTCAGGAAGTGGTGCTCCCCACCTTCTTCCCGAGGCCTCACGGCAGCAGGGCAGAAACCGTTCTCCATACTCTGGATTGTAAGAGGACCCTGTCCTTCTTCTATCTGCAATGGACTCAGGGCCATCGCAAAGCATCTCAGCTTTTCGTCTCCTATGACCCCAGTCGATTGGGGCTTCCAGTGACCAAGTAAACTCTGTCCACTTGTGTAGCAGACTGCATTGTCCTCACCTATGAGTAGGCAGGGATCTCACTGGACCATCCAGTCATGGCATACCGTGTCAGGGCCATAGCTACCTCCATAGCAAATCTGCATTCTGTACCTGTGACGGAAATCTGCCAGGCAGCCACCTGGTCTTCAGTCCATACATTCACAGCTCACTACTGCCTTGAGATGGAGCCCCAGTGGGACAGCTCCTACAGCCAGGTCATACTCCGAATCTCTTTGGAGTATTGGCAACTCCTGTTCTCAGACCCTTCCATGTTCAGGCTATCAGAGTGCTGGTTCCCCGCTGGCACTTGGGTCTTGTGAGAGTCTCCTGGTTGGAACTCAACTGCTGCAGTTCACGGCCCACCTTCTCTGGTCACCCATGGCTTTTTGTACAGGTTCTCGGTAGTCTGCAGCTGGGGTGTCCCATATGTGAGGACTGACTTCCTGCTTGTTCCTGGAGAAAGTGTAGTTACTCACCTGTAACAGGTGTTCTCTGGGGACGGCAGGATTCAGCCCTCACAACCCTCCCTCCTCCCCTTGGAGTTACCATATTTTAAATTTGCCATTGTAGCCAGTGGTGGGATTTGGAGCTAGGTAAGAATCATTTCAGCCCATGACAGGAAGCACCCGGTTCGTGGTATTATCCGCGTTTGCTAAATCAGTGCCTATGGGCTCTATCACAGCAGCAGCAGCACCTGCGGTTGGCACAGCCCCAGAAGGTATGTTGATGGCCTTGGGGGCAGCCACCAATGCCACAATCCCCCAGATGCCCTCAACATTCCTTCAGGGGGCTTTGATTCCAGTCAGTGTTAATGCCGCCGAGACAGAGCCTGTCTGCACCAGTTCAGCAAATGCGGGAAACTGTAAGGAAACAGTTCACACGAACCTGTGCGAACCAGCTGGATCCCACCACTGGTCTTAGCTATGTCATTAGACTGAGGCAAAATGGCATCCTTGGGGGAAAGGGGACCATGCATACATGGTGCATCTTCCAAAGGTTTTCTTTGAAAACTGCGGAGATGCTTCTGCATGGGCTCCATTGGCGCTGATGTCACCCATATGTGAGGACTGATTCCTTCTGTCCCTGGAGAACACCTGTAACAGGTGAGTAACTACACTTTCCTTGGGATGATATTCCCTATATTAATTGTTTTCTTGATTCTATTCACCTATTTTGCACCTGAAGTGTATATGCAAAAAATAAAATAAATAAAAAAGAAGATGTATTGATTTAATGTTTGTAGTGCTACCTTTTGATAAGTAGGATATGGTGCTGTGTGAGTCCTGATAGTACTGTTATGATATGGCAGGTTTGCTATGGGTTCTAAATGATCAGGGTTTTGTAGTAATGCACTTGGCAGTTGGCATTGGAAGAAAGGCTACCATATTTCTGCATTACTTTCTTTATCCTCACTGTACATGCAAATTGTTTTCAGACACTCTTTAAGAGGCACATTTACTAAACATTAACGTGCATTCACAAATTTGAATGTGTGCTAAGTGCAACAACACCCATTTATTTCTATAGGCACAATGGCACTTAACACACAATTTTTACTAAACAAATCCTTAAGTCACTGTTAGGACATAAAAGAGGCTTATGAAGGACTCCTTTGAAATCTGATTAAAATTTTAAATGGGCTTCATATACATTTGGGGGGGGGGGTTATTGAAAATTTTGCTTTAAATACAAGCAGAAACAATGTAGGAAATTACAGAATTAAATGTATATGAAACAATACAAAATAAACAAAAACACAGTTTTATAGTCCACATTATGGGGATTAAACTATCTTTAAGACCCAAAGCAGCAACCCAGTCTGGCCATCTAATCAGTCAAGCCTCTGGGTGGCACTGAAAATTTTACATCCAAATCCTGACATTTCCTAATCACTTGCTCAGAGAATTTCACAGTTCGATCCATGAATCCATGCAAAAGAGAATTAGTCTCAGACAGTACCTTCCAGATGTCAAATAGGGTCACTCCCGTAGAAGGGACCCGGGATGCTAAGCCAGATACATCAGTCAGAATAGCCTCAAGAGGTTCCAACACAAGCTCATCACTTAGGGCCTGCATTAGATCTCAGCAGAGGCTTCTTCCTGCGCCCTGCTGGAGACTGTTAGAGGAATAGTAGTACCCCCCTCCATAATTGCCAATTGAGTCCCAGGGTTAGGGGGTGGGGTCCTGACTAGGACTAAGAGAGGCACCAGACAGCTGGGATGAGGACGAGTCTTGCGGGGGAAGCTCCGATACAAACTTTACTTCAGATTTCACCTGTACATGCTGGTCCATAGGCCCAACTACTGCTTTAGGTGTAGACGCAGCAAGCTCCACATTCTTCTTCACTTTGATCTTCTGTTTTCCAGAACCTCTGGGCATCTCATGTGGCTAAAGTTTGGGGCCCCTCTGGCCCCGAATTGGCCCTAAAGGGGCAACAAAGGAGAGAGGCCCCTTTGGTCACGTGCCCCTTCGGGCACATGCCGCAGGTCTCGTCTGCGGCCATGGAGCAGCTGCAAGATCTTTTATAGTGTCCCGGGTCACCCCTGATGATGCAATAGATGCAATACTCCTTCCACAGTAGCTCTCGCGAAACATGGGCCAGCCAAACTCCAACTTCCAGATTCTGCTCCTCCCGATCTGGTAAGTGGCTGCAAGATCTTTTATAATGTCCTGGGTCACCCCCAGATGATGTAATGGGCGGGGCAACTCCCTCCACTGTAGCTCTCACATCAAACAATGAGAAACTTCCAGATTCTGCTCCTTCTCACATATACGTTTTAAAATAAAATAAATTAAATTTATTCAAATGAGGCCCAGTGGATATGCAAATAAGGCCCTACAATGAGCCTCTGCACATGGCTCCACAACATCCTTGGGCTACCCCTGACCACTGGGACCACTTCCAACTCTAAAGAGGCATTAAAAAGGTCAGAAAGTGAAGCAGCTAGAACTCCCCCAAGTTCCTTTAATATTCTGGAATGTATCCCCATCGCTTTATCTACTTTTAGTTTAGCTCATTCCTCACACAGTCTTCTGAAAATTGTTTAAGATCCCCTACGCTTTTGTTCCTATTTGGGGGTGTTTTCGGAAGTCCTGCTCCTGGCCCTTCTTCTGTGAACACAGAACAAAAATATTAAGCACTTCTGCTTTATCCTCATCAGCTTCTACATTTTCTTCCTCTTTATCCTTGAGTCTGACAAACACTTGTATATTTCCTCCACTCACTAGCATATCTGAAAAATTCTTTGTCCCCCCCATTTTACTGCATTGGCTATTTTTTTTCCATTTTTATCTTTGCTTATCTGACTTCTTGCCTAACGTCTCTTAGCTTTTCCAAATATTGTTGCTTGCCCTCCTGTTTCTATGATCACTTATATTTTAAGAAAGCCGCTCTCTTTTTTACTTCACCTTTTCAGCTACTTCTTTCAAGAACCATGGTGGCCTCTATTTTTTTCCTTTTACGTTTATTTACTTTCCTAGCAATTAGGTTTGTGGCCCTTAAAGTATCCCTTCCGCTTTGTCCACTGTTTTTCTACATCTGCCAGCTGTTCCCATCCCACTAATAATTCCTGGAGGCATTTTCCCATCTTGACAAAGTTAGTTTTGCTAAAATCTAGGACTTTTGAATGACCTATATCAGGACTTTTCCTACTACTGAACTACACAATTCAGGGACTCACTGGATGCGAGATGATCACCCACTATAACATCAGAAACACTCTCCCCAGTCATAATCACCAGCTCCAGTATGGCCCCCTCATGTGTGGGTTCAGTTATCAGTTACCGGAATAGTTCTCCCTGTAGAGAATCCTGGATCTCCTTACTTCTAGAAGACACATCAGCGGGGATGTCCCAATCAACATCCAATACAAATGGATGCTCCATTCTCTCTTTCCAGTTTAACCCGCAGTGCCTACTGTTCCCTTGTAAGGCCCCGCAGTTCTGTAGCTTTAATATTACTACCCTTTCTTACTACCCTGTCTTTCCTGAATAAATTGTAGCCTGGTATAATTACATCCCAGTCATGGTTCTCCGTGAACCATGTCTCCGTGACCACCGCTAAATCTAAGTCAGCCTCTTCCATTAAATCCTCAACTTCCAGAATCTTGTTTCCCATCCTACAGACAGTAATACACACTGAATATACTTAACATAGAAAATGATAGCAGCCTATCCTGTCTGCCCATCCTTAAGAACTCTTAAGCCCTACAATACCTTCCTCTCCCTTAAAGATCTTCTGTATTTGTCCCATGCTTTTTTGAATTCAGATACAATTTTCGTCTCCTCAACTTCTAGTGAGAGGCTGTTCTATGCACACACCACCCTTTTCTTACAGAGGTATTTCCTCAGGTTTCTCCTGAGTCTATCTTCTTTTAGCTTCATCTTATGACCTCTCATTCCAGAGCTTCCTTTCAAGTGGAAAAGGGCTACATCCTGTGCATTTATACGATGGAGGTATTTAAATGTCTCTGTCATGCAACTCCTCTCCAGCCTTTCCTCCAAGCTTACATATTGAGATCTTTAAGTCTATCCCCATATGTCTTATGACAAAGACCACAGACCATTTTAGTAACCGCCCTCTGGACCAACTCCATTCTGTTTATATCCTTTTGAAAGTGTGGTCTCCAGAATTGTACACAGTATTCCTACGTTTAGTAATCTGTGAACTATCATTAAAGTCATCTGTAGTATCTGACGATTGGAGTATGGACAGTGTAACACCAATTTTTGAAAAGGGTTCCAGGGGAGATCCCGAAAACTACGAACTGGTGAGTCTGATGTCAGTACTGGGTAAAATGGTGGAAAACCATTATTAAAAATACAAAATTACTGAACATTTATTTATTAGGTTTTTAAACCACTTCATCATTTCAGTTAAAGCAGTTTATATTTTAACTTAAACTTAGAAATATACATTAAACAGGAACATTGATAACTTGGATTTTTCTGAGGCAATGGAGGGTTAAGTGACTTGCCCAAGGCCACAAGGAGTGCTAGGGGGAATTCAACCCTAGTTGACTTGGCTTCCAAGCCAGTGCTCTAACCATTAGGCTACTCCTCCATGCCTGTAGACAGTCTTGGTTTAATGGCAGAAAGCCACCATGGATTTAGCTAAGGAAAGTCTTGTCTCACTAATCTCTTATTTTTTTTGAAGGTATAACTAGAGAAGTAGATAAAGGTGAGTCAGTTGATACAGTGTACCTGGATTTTCAGAAAGCCTTTGACAAGGTCCCTCGTGAGACACTCATGAGGAAATTAAAAAGTCATGGGATAGGAGGCAGTGTACTGTTGATTAGGGAGTGATTAAGATAGACAACAGAAAGTAGGGCTAAATGTCCAATTTTCTCAATGAGGAAAGGTGAATAGTGGAGTACCCCAGGGATCTTTGCTGGGCACAATGATTTTTAACAAAGAAATTACCTGAAAATGGGAATAATTAGTGAGATGATCAAATTTGCAGGTGACAAAAATATATTCGAAGTTGTTATAACACAAGAGGATTGTGAAAAATTGTGAGGATCTTGCAAGAAATTTGGAGACTGGGCGTCCAGATGGCAGATGAAATTTAATATGGACAAGTGCTAAGTTATGCAGATGGAGTTTGATTCCATAACATTCATGTTCAGGTGACGGGCACATCCAAATCGGAAAGAGGGACGTTTTATTTATTTATTATTTATTTATTACAGTTGCTTATATACCGCACTATTCGGCATCAGCGCGGTTTACAGTATAACAAAATGACCAAAACACACGTTCTGTTTGGTTTTACATCGAACAAGGGTAAACCCGATTCCGGCAAAGGGTAAACCCGATTCCGGCAAAGGTAAACCCGATTCCGGCATGGACACTCCCATGTGTCTGGAATTGGAGACGTAAAAGTATTAAACAACTTGGACGTCCCCGCCCTTGCTATATTCCGAAATGATGAATGTCCATGATGTCGCCTGCCTTCTCCTCCCCTGTTAAAACGTGCATCCCCTTAGCTGCTCCTTTCACAGTACACTGCCTCCTATCCCATACACATAAAACATGAATACTGATTATACCTAAATTTGGATGCCAACAAGACTAAATTACTAGTCTGTTGGATGCCAAGAACACTGCAAAGTAAGCTCAATACAGTCATTGATATAGTAACAGCGAGTCCAATGTGATATGTTTGTTCTGACATAGCTGTCATCAGAACATACACTGGACGTCCCTGAAAACAGTCTGTACAATGCTAATTATGGACCAATAGAAACAAGCAAAGGGTCTCTATAGCAAAATGTGAAAACCTATCCCTGTCAGGAAGAAGGGACCAGTAAAACAAAATGCCAACAATGGGGCAGAACATCAACTTGCCCTAGAGGAAAGTGCTCCCTTCTTTTAAGCATAAGCTACATATCTCATCGCTGATGTCTAAAAGAAGGAAGCACTTTACTCTAGGGCAAGTTGATGTTTTGACCCTATATTTGGCATTTTGTTTTACTGGTCCCTTCTTCCTGACAGGGATATGTTTTCACATTTTGCTACAGAGACCCTTTGCTGAGTTTTCCGACCCCATCACACTGGCACCTGGTGATGCAGCGGTTTTCCCTATGGTCCAGGTACTGGCCAGACATTCATGTCCCCCCAGAATTGCAGCAGAGCACACAGATCCTCCCGTGCAACCCTCACACCACATACACACTCTCACTTGCACTCATATTAAACACACTTCTGCCAAAATGATTCTCTGCACCTATAAACAACTGCTGGCATAACATAATAGCATGGCGTCCCAGGACTGCAACTCTAATCTGCTTTCTCACTCGAACAAGAATCTTTTCCATGCTCAGTCACATACTAGCCCTACATCAACAGTCCCATTTACCAGAACATAGAACAGGTTAGGGAACCCTAGAATAGCTCCATTGGCACAAACAGCAAATGTCAGCATAGTCTGAATAAACACACTTGCTCCTTTCAATGTTTCTATAGGGGTGTTTAATACCTTCCCTCTCCTCTGCTTTCTTTTCTTTACACCTGCATCTTGTGTCTCTCCAGACTGCAAACACAACAGTTCAAAGCATACTTGTCACAACCATTCTTTAATACAGGCCTCGTTGAGCAGAGTAGAGCAGAAATTTCTCTAAGTCCTGCCTTTATTCCATGTTTCTGCAGGAATAATATGGACGTCTGTGGGGAAACACAGAAGATATACATGGGCTTCTCCTGAATACACTTCATAAGTCTCCAATGCTGGCCACACCCACATTAGGCCCACATTAGGCCCCCTCCCGCCCACTTTCTGAGATCCCCGTGCTAGCGTCGTGTACGTGCAGGACCACAGGGTTTCTGAAAATGATCGTAGACATTTTTCCTAGAAAAACGTCTACACTGCATATCCAAAGGGCTTATTCTTGTTTTGGAATGACCTCCTTAGGGAAGAAGAACCCAAACTACAGTTACATGATGCAAGCTTCCATATTAGGAATCACCTTGTCAAAGGCTTTCTGAAAGTCCAGATACACAATATCAACCGACTCACCTTTGTCCACCTGATTATTCATTCCTTCAAAAAAACTTAACAGATTAGTAAGACAAGATCTTCCTTGTCTAAAGCCATGTTGGCTGTCTCCCATTAGGTCATGACTATCAAGTCCTACTCCTCCTCACAGCGCTAAAACCCTTACTATTGTTGGCAGCCACAACATTCCAAGCAGCAGCCGGTATACCAATGAGCCTACCAACAGAAGCCACAATAGAGGGAGCACAGACACCAGAAGCAGACTGCCCCCTCAGTGAGCAAGAGCATGCCCTCTTTTTAAAAGCATAAGTAACTAAACAATAAATAAAATAACTAGTATAGATAACGTAAGGTTAATAAAAACTGCTATGTGAATTACAAACATATATGCGTGAAGAAAAAAATGATAAAAGGATGGTAATTATAAAAATGCATATTCATACATATTATAATGTAGGATGGACGTTGATAATACTAAAATAGAGGACCATACTTAATATAAGGCTCCATGTGCATAGAAGATAAAGCATTTCCAAATAGGCTGTTAAGTGCACAATATGACTTGACAATGAGACAAAGGCACCAATATAATGACAGGACACAGTGAAAATATGCACGTCAGAGGAACAGTAAAAATGAGAATAAATTAGAAAAACTTCATAAATAAGGGACTAAAGCACCAAAGATACATAAAAAATGTTTACTGCAACCACTTGTTGGCCGTATATGGATGCGCCAAACTTAATAAACACAGCGCTATGGAAAAAAGGCAGACAAATCAAACCCCTGTTAATCTTGCAACCATATCAAAACTTCCTTAATCAAGTGAGACAAGTAAATCTTAGAAAATAAGCAAAAAAGTGCACATGAATGAAAAAAGAGACTTGCCTGATTTCACCTTGACAGAAGCAGATCTTGCCATGTTAGAAAATGAAAGCACTGTGGCTGAGCTTAAAACGCCGTAGTTCACGCCATAAACCGGTCAAAGTGCAAACGCATCTAAGTTAGCATACGAACATAAAACTTCATTGTACAAGCCATACTTATAGAAATCATGTATATGCTGTCAACTCATCACTTGTAAGACACTTTAGAATTTTTAGGTACAAATAGAGACACTTTATTGGTATGCAACCCCAATTGATAAAAAGAGGGGACAATACCAATGTGATATCTAAATAAACAGCATTATGCACCCCAGCAGTGCGCTTATAAAAAGACAAGGGAGCCGTAACACCACTTGATGTATCCCAATAGCAAAGTCGATGTAACATGAAACATTTAAAAACAACATGTATTTAGTGTATATGCAAGGTTAGGGCTCTTCAACTTGGAAAAAACAGCTGAGGGGAGATAAGATAGAGGTGTATAAAATAATGAATGGCGTGGAACAAGTAAACATAGATTGGTTGTTAATTGCTTCAAAAAGTAGAAAGACTAGGGGATACACAATGAAGCTACAATGTAGCACAGTTAAGACAAATTGGAAAAATATTTTTTCACTCAATGTGTAATCAAACTCGGAAATTTGTTAGTAAAAGCTGTTAGTGCAGCTGGATTTAAAAGAGACTTGGATAAGTTCCTGGATGAAAAGTCCATCAATCATTCTTAAAGAGAACTAGGGAAATTCACTGCTTGCCCCTGGGATAAGCAGCATGGAATCGGTATATCTTTTGGGAACCTGACAGTTATTTGTGACTTGGATTGGCCACTCTTGGAAACGGGATACTGGGCTTGGTAGACGCTTGGTATAGTCCAGTATGGCATACCTTATGTTCTTACTTGTTCTCCTCTTGTTGTACATAATACTATCCCTCAACCCCTTTCCCCCGCCCCATCCTAATGTATATAATATTATTGTTTTTTCTTTTAAATGACAATCCTGACCTTTTGTGGAAAAAAGTTGTCTATTATGATATCCACTTTCTTTAGAAGCTCAGATGTCAAGTACTGGAAAAGTTGGTAGAAGCCATTATTAAGAACAAAATTTCTGAACATATAGATAGTCATGGTTTAATGGGAGACAGCCAACATGGCTTTAGCCAGGGAAGGTCTTGTATTACTAATCTGTTATATTTTTTTGAAGGTGTGAATAAACAGGTAGACAAAGGTAAGCCACTCGATATAGTGTATCTGGATTTTCAAAAAACCTTTGACAAGGTCCCTCATGAAAGACTCTAGGTGAAATTAAAAAGTCGTGGGATAGGAGGCAGTGTACCATTATGGATTAGGAACTGGTTAAAAGACAGAAAGCAAAGAGTAGGGCTAAATGGTCAATTTTCCCAATGGAGAAAGGTGAATAGTGGAGTACCCCAGGGATCTGTGCTGAGTCCACTGCTTTTTAACATTTTTGTAAATGATCTGGAAATGGGATTAACGAGTGAGGTAATCAAATTTGCAGATGACACAAAATTATTCAAAGTTGTTAAAACTCAAGAGGATTGTGAAAAATTGAAAGAGGACCTTGATAAATTGGAAGACATTCAAATGGCAGATGAAATTTAATGTGGACAAGTGCACGTAGGAAAGAACAAGTCAAACTATGGTTACATGATGCAAGGTTCCGCATTAGGAACCACCACCCAGGAGAATGATTTAGGCGTCATCGTGATTTAGGCGTCACTCTCCACTCTGTGCAGCAGCGGCAGCCAAAAAAGCAAATGGAATGCTAGAAATCACAAAGAAAGAAATGGAGAATAAAACAAAGGATATTATATTGCCTCTCTATTGTTCCATGGTGCAACCGTTCCTTGAATGTTAAAGGATATAGCGTTATTAGAAAAGGTACAGAGAAGAGCCACCAAAATGGTAAAGGGTATGGAACGGATAAACATAGATTGATTGTTTATGCCATCAAAAAATAGAAAGACTAGGGGACACGCAATGAAGCTACAATGTGACCCGTTTAAGACTAATAAGAGAAAATATTTTTTCACTCAACGTGTAATGAAAGTCTGGAATTCGTTTCCGGACTATGTAGCAAAAGCTGTTAATGTAGCTGGGTTTAAAAAAGGTTTGGACAAGTTCCTGGAGAAAGGTCTATAAACCAAGAGGACCCTAGAAATGCACTGTTTACTCCAAGACAATCATTGTAGAACCTGTGAGCCTTTTTGGGAACCTGCCAAGTACTTATAACCTGGATTGGCCACTGTTGGAAACAGGAGGAGGAGTCTAGTGGTTAGGACAAAGTACTTCAGGCCGGAGGTTCAAGTCCCACCTGGGGACAGCAATCTCAGGCCGGAGGGACTGGGATTTCTAGTCCTATAGGCACTCCTTGTGGTCTTGGGCAAGCCACTTAACCCTCCATTGCCCATGTTCCCTGTAAGTATTAGCGTATGTGTCTCATATCCCCTCGTGTTAAATGTATCCCCCAATTGACCGCTTTGACCCGGTGAAAAGCGGGATATAAATACAGCTAAATAAATAAATAAATAAATAAATTGATGGACCTTGATCTGATCCACTATGGCATTTCTTATGTTTTTATGTTCTTACATAACCCCTGGCTTGATTGTGTCCCATATTTGAATTTAGAAAAGATGGTCAGTTACCCTATGACAGGAGTCTCCGTCTTCTTCCTTAAACATCGGGAATGACTGCGAAGCCCGTGGCTCCTCCCAATGCCCCCAGGCACTTCCTCATATAATTGGGGCAGCTGCACAAACCACAGCTGCACCCAATTGCAGCTGGCACACCTCCCTGACAGTCAGGGGCCAGCCACAAACACGCAGCTGCCAGAAACCTGCTCCTCCTGCCTCTTAGGTGGCCCGGGATGGACCAGAAAACTGCCACTTTCCTCCCGCTGCTCCTGCAGCCTTAAAAAAATGGCTGCAGGCAAAAGCAGCCCTCGGGATGCCCGCAGATAGCCCCAGCCAGGTAAGGGAAAGAAAAATACATTTTATCCAACTGGCTATAGTAAGCTACTGATATTTGTATTGGAATATCCACTGACCTAAGCCACTGAAATGAATAGTGAAGTAAGAGGCTGGGACTTCTGAATGAGGATAACAAGACTAGTCTATACCTACATGTCAGGTCTCAGGAAGGGAGATAGGTGCCGATACTCATAAGCAAGGCTCTTTCATTAATGCATGAGGACCATCGGTAACGTTTAGCTGAGAATGAAAAAGGTGACCGGGTTCAGTACCACCGACTAACCCCTCAAAAAGACCCCTCTGTTTAAATATATATATACTGTATATATAATTTTACTCACACCTTTCCAGTAGTAGTTCAAGACAGTTACATTCAGGTGCAGAAGTTATTTCCCTGGCTCTAAAGGGCTTACAATTTAAATTTATATCGGAGGCCAGGGCCGCTTTTTCCTATGAGGAAAGGGGGCAGCTGCCCTGGGCCTTTGCAGAACAAGGGCCCATCTGCCCTGCTGCCCATAAGTAAAGACGGCTCTGCTCCTGCCCTTTTGCCCTTTTCGCCACTGCCGCCCCTATCCAGGACATGCGACAACAGCACTACATTTTAAAAAGCACCATGGCGCCAGAGTTACCTTCTCTTTGGGCACTGCAGTGCCATTCGCGCTTACATATTATGTATCATTGTTGCATATTTTTTGTGCTTCCTCAGAGGCCTGCACTGCTCTATCCAACATTTGCCAGCTACTTGTATATGAATACTCTGTAAAAGAGCCAAAACTATGGATTAGGGCTGGGAAGGAAAAGGAGTTTGAGGGTTCCAACGTTTCAGATCTGCAGCTGTGTTTATTTTTTCTTTCAAATATCTTCCATTTATCTTCTCTAAACCTTCCATTTGTGGATTTCTGCTTCTCTGTCATTTATCCCTAGGAGTAAATACTGGCACACTCCTGGATGTGCACACGGTGCTCCTAAATGGAGACACTACCAATCACTACTAACCACTACTAATCTGCATGCAACCGCTCAGCTAGAAGAAGCTCATCTTCTCACAAATGCAGGAGGCAAACTCAAGACTCTTTTTAATCTTCAGTGCATGGAAACAAAAGAGTAGATCTCATCCATGGCTACTGGATAAACTAAGGAAAGGAGTTACAGGGATGGTGGTGAGGAAGAGGTGGCATATTTCAGTGGAGCAGAGATCATAGGCTCGAAAGAGGTCTGTGTGAGCTGTTGAGGTCCTAAAGTGGAACAGGTTGCCGGATAGGGGAGCTCAGGTTGGCAAGGCCCTTCATGAAGAGGGAGACAAGTGGATAAACAGAGATGAAGGCATTGCCATGGCAGCCGTGGTAGACTGCAATAGCAGACAGGTGGACATGGATAGACATCGTCCTGAGGCCCACATGGACCAGGGTAGTAAAGTACTGGAGGACTTGCAGGACGGGACAAGAGAAGGGGTCCGGTCCTGTT
The DNA here is from genome assembly GCA_033557465.1 of Ichthyophis bannanicus. Classification (NCBI taxonomy): domain Eukaryota; kingdom Metazoa; phylum Chordata; class Amphibia; order Gymnophiona; family Ichthyophiidae; genus Ichthyophis; species Ichthyophis bannanicus. Next base: position 172,325,821 of record CM066032.1, on the reverse strand, counting down.
GAGATGCACCTGGAGTCAAAGCACTTCGACTTGAGGCCATAAGACTTCCTTGTGGACTGCCACCTGGCTGCCATGAGGATGTGTTGCAGTTCGGTGGTGAGGTGTAGGGGTTAACCTCTCAATTTCCAGGCCCTGAGGATGAGCATTGTCAGGATGGGATGCAGGTTTGGCCCCTATCTTGAATGATGAGATCCGGCACTAGAGGTAGCTGGACGGGTAGGCAAAGTAGATTTCGAAACACACTAGTCTGGGCCAGTGGAGGGCGATGAGGGTGATGGTCTCCTGGTCGTGGATTATTTTCTGTATGGTCTTGGAGTTCAGCAGGATGGGGGGGTAGGCATAGATTAAGTGGTAGATCACCCTCCCCTGATGAATGTCGAACCCATCTGAGGCGAAGCTGTGGGTAGATGGCACTTGGAACAAAAGCGGCTGTACTTCATTTTGGAGTCACTGGAGAATAAGTCTAGGTGCACTAGTCCCCACTGTTGGAAGAGGGATTCCGCAATGCCGGGGTCAAGGGTCCATTTGTGTGGATTTAGTTGTTGGCTGAGGCTGTCTGCAAGCTGGTTTTGCATGCCTGGAAGGTAGGAGGCCTGTAGGAGGCACCCACTGGACAGGACAAAAGTCCAGATCATGTTCACCTCCCTGCAGTGCGTGAGGGAGCCCATTTCTCCTTGCTTGTTGATGTAGAAAATGGCTACTTGATTATCTGGACCCGGATGGACTTGTGGATTATCCATTGTTCGAATGCCTTGGGAGTGTATCTGATAATATGCAGCTCCAGGAAGTTAATGGTGTTCCTCCTGCGACCAGAGGCCTTTAGTTTGGAGGTGAAGAAAGTGAGCACCCCAGCCCACCGTGGAGGCATCCATTGTGATGGTCAGATGATGGTGAGGCTTTTGGAGATGCCGACCCTGGGAGATGTTCACCCACTGTATCCACCAGGTGAGTGCCTCATGCATTGCAGGGATAATAGGGATCCAACTTGAGTGGCTGTGAGTGTTTGTTTATTAAAACTTGCTATACTGCTCTATGCTGCATGGTACCAGAGAAGTTTTCAGCCTAAAAACCCACATTTAAGAAAAGAACTACAATAAAATACAGGAAAGAAGAAAAAGAAAAGAGTAAAGAGCAAATCACCAAGCAGCTAGAACCTACTCAACCTCATGATGCCCCCTGAAAGGCCAAGCTAAAAAGATGGGTCTTCAGCAAGGCCTTACATTTCTTAAGGGAGGATTCCAGGTGAAGGGTAATAGGAAGCACGTTCCAGAGTAGGGGCCAAGAATTTATTCTTTTAATTTTAATTTTTGTTTTTAATATATTCTTTGAGACTCGTTTCCCCCTAAAGAAGGCCTAGATGGCCGAAACGCGTCGGAGTTCAATAAAGTCCTGTTTGACCACCAGTGTGTGTACCAGCTCCTTTGTTTTCTTATGATGCCTTATGAGTCAAGACCAAAACTTTGAAGTGAAAGAGATAAGGGAAAGGTAGCCAGTGAAATTTGTAAAGAAGTGGAGAAACATGATCGTATCGGGAAGCATTGCATAAAAGGCAGACAGAAGTATTCTGAATTAGCTGTAATGTCTTGAGATGAGTAGACCTGATATCACAATAAATAGTGTTACAGTAATTGTGAATGCAATGTGTTGGAGGAAAGAAGTGATCTAACTGGGCAGATCTGATGGAGAGAAGAAAGCAGAGTAGACTGTGGTAGCAACTGGTGAGTGCTTGTTCCAGTGACTCTGCAGGAACCACTGAAGGTGCCGCATGTGTACTTTGGCATGGAGAAGCACATGCGTTGTAGCTGCCATGTGTCCCAAGAGGCGTAGCATCATTCTGGCGGTGATATAGTTGAGGCTGAAACCCTCTTGGCTAGAGCGGTTATAGTGTTTAATTGCTGTACCAGCAGGAACGCCTTCAACAGGGCTGTTCAGATGTCTGTTCCGATGAACTACAGGGACTGTGTGCGGCAGAGATGTGACTTTTTGTAATTGACAAGGAAGCCCAGCAAGGATAGCAGTGTAATGGTCTTCTGGACAGCTGCAAGGGTGCTGCCAGGAGTCAGTTATTCAAGTACAGGAAGACACACACCCCAAGTTTGCAGAGGTGTGCTGCGGCTGCCATGATGCATTTGGTGAAAACCCTTGGTGCAGGGGATAGGCCAAAGGGGAACACCCTGTATTGGTAGTGACTTTGCAGGACACAGAAGCGCAGGTACTACTTCTGGGCCTAGATGATGAAAACGTGGGTATATGTATCCTGCAGAACTAGGGATGCCATCCAGTCGTTGGTCTGTAGTAGAGGAAGGATGGAGCCCAGGGAGTACATTCAGAACTTCTCTTTTCAAATATGCTTGTTGAGGCAGCACAGGTCCAAAATAGGGTGGACGCTCCCGGGTTTCTTTGGGATTAGAAAGTATTATTATTTATTTATTTATATTCTCTTATATACTGCGCTATTCTGCATCAGTGCGGTTTACATTGAACAAACTGAAATTACATTGAACAGGGTATTATAACTTGGAGATAACTATTTTACAGGGAACATGGGCTATAGAGGGTTAAGTGGCTTGCCCAAGACCACAAGGAGCACCTGTGGGACTAGAAACTCCAGTCCTTCCGGCCCAAGGTTGCTGTCCTCTAGTGGGATTTGAACCACCGACCGTCTGGCCTGAAGTACCTTGCCCCAACCACTAGGCTACTCCTCCACTCCTGGAGTAAAATCCTGGTTTATATCTTTTGGGGGAATGGGCTCTATGGCTCATGACTTCAGGAGGGAGTGTATCTCTGCGGCCATGAAGGGAAGCAACTATGGTGCGGTCTTGCTGGAGGAGATGAAACACTGATGAGGTGTAGAGAAGAAACTGATGTGGTAGCCCCTGGTGACGATCTTCAGTCCGTTGTGATCTTCTCCCAGGTACTCTTAAGGAAAAGAGTCATCCTCTCACCGGTGGACCTACAGGTGGACTTGGGTTCAGAGTGATGACAAAAAGAGGGCATGCTCTTGCTCACTGAGGGGGCAGTCTGCTTCTGGTGTCTGTGCTCCCTCTATTGTGGTTTCTGTTGGTAGGCTCATTGGTATACCGGCTGCTGCTTGGAATGTTGTGGCTGCCAACAATAGTAAGGGTTTTAGCGCTGTGAGGAGGAGTAGGACTTGATAGTCATGACCTAATGGGAGACAGCCAACATGGCTTTAGACAAGGAAGATCTTGTCTTACTAATCTGTCAAGTTTTTTTGAAGGAGTGAATAATCAGGTGGACAAAGGTGAGTCGGTTGATATTGTGTATCTGGACTTTCAGAAAGCCTTTGACAAGGTCCCTCATGAGAGACTTTTGGCAAAACTAAAGAGTCATGGGATAGGAGGCAGTGTACTATTGTGGATCAGGAACTGGTTAAAAGATAGAAAGCAGAGGGTAGGGCTAAATGGTCAATTTTCCCAATGGAGAAAGGTGAATAGTGGTGTACCCCAGGGATCTGTGCTGGGTCCGCTGCTTTTTGACATATTCATAAATGACCTGCAAAGTGGAATAACGAGTGAGGTTATCAAATTTGCAGATGACGCAAAACTATTTAAAGTTGTTAAAACCCAAGAGGATTGTGGAAAATTGCAAGAGGATCTTGATAAACTGGAAGACTGGGCATCAAAATGGCAGATGAAATTTAATGTGGACAAGTGCAAGGTTATGCACCTAGGGAAGAACAACCCAAACTACGGTTACACGATGCAAGGTTCCACATTAGGAACCACCACCCAGGAAAAAGATTTAGGCGTCATTGTGGATACCATGTTAAAACCCTCGGCCCAGTGTGCAGCAGCGGCCAAGAGAGCAAATAGAATGCTAGGTATGATAAGGAAAGGAATGGAAAATAAAACAAAACATATTATAATGCCTCTATATCGTTCCATGGTGAGACCGCACCTTGAATATTGTGTGCAATTCTGGTCACCGTATCTTAAAAAGGATATAGCGATTTTAGAAAAGGTTCAGAGAAGAGCCACCAAAATGGTAAAGGGGATGGAAGGATACTCCTATGAAGAAAGGCTAAAAAGGTTAGGGCTCTTTAACCTGGAAAAGAGACGGCTGAGGGGAGATATGATAGAAGTCCATAAATTAATGAACGGAGTGGAACGGGTAAACGTAGATCGATTGTTTATCTTATCAGAATATAGAAAGACTAGGGGACATGCAATGAAGCTACAGGGTAAACTATTTAAGACTAATAAAAGAAAATATTTTTTCACTCAACGTGTAATCAAACTCTGGAATTTGTTACCAGAGGATGTAGTAAAGGCTGTTAGTGTAGCTGGGTTTAAAAAAGGTTTGGACAAGTTCCTGGAGGAAAGGTCCATAAGCCATTATTAATAAGGGACCCAGGATATCAATGCTTGACCCAGTACAAGCATTGTGGAACCTGTGTCTTTTGGGGAAACTGCTAGGTACGTATGACCTAGATTGGCCACTGTTGGAAACAGGATACTGGGCTTGATGCACCTTGGTTTGACCCAGTATGGCATATCTTATGTTCTTATGTTCTTATGACTTGTAAAATTATGTGTCCTGGGATCTGCGGTGGCTGGAGCTGTGCTCCAGGGCTTTCAAGGTGAGCATCTGAAGGGTCGTGGAGTGGTCCTTTAGTTCGTAAATGGTGTCGTGGACCTTGTCACTGAAAAGGATGTCCCTGCAGGAAGAGGCATCTGTGATTCTCTCATGAATGTCTTCTCTCAGGCCAGAGGCTCAGAGCCAGGCCATCCATTGGCGGTGATGGCTGCACCTGATGTAAGGGCAGAAGTATTGAATGCAGCAAAAGCTGATTGGATGAGGTCTTTACTGAATTTGCTTAGGTCCATCAGGGTGGCATATGTCGTTGTCCTAGCTTCCTTCAGTAGTGCATTCACAGCACTCTTCAGTTTGTCAAGCAGCGTGTCATGGAAAAATATCTGCTCGAACTGGTGAGTGGCTTTTTTAGCACTGAGCATGGCACTCTGGAAGGAATTCTTTCCCCACTCATCCAAGATCTTGTGGTCCCTACCCAGTGGAGTGTTTGAGTAGGAGCTCTTTGTGTGCTTCATTGCTAATTCCATGATGATGGAGTGGTGGGGAAGCTGAGTCTTCTCAAATCCTAGGGATGGCTAGACGTGGTACTTGGCCTTGAGCATGTGGGAGGTGGATGGCGCTGACACTGGGATCTTCCAGATTCCCAGCAAATGTTCCTGCAGGAGCTTGTGCACAGGTATGGCAACTAGCATTTGCAAGGTGTCCAGATACTTCAGAACACCAAGGTCTTCATTCCTGAGGTCAGGTGCATCAGTCAAGTGAGCGAGAGTTGTGTTGCAAGTTTCTGGAGGAACCTATGGTATGTGAGATCCTCCGGAGGCGAGGGTGGCAGTGGTGCTGGTGGTGAGGTGGTCTCAAACTCTGTTGAACATGCTGATCCTCCCTTCGAGCCAAGGGTGGCTGCCTCCTCTTCTTCGCTGTCTGATGTCAATGTAGCCCACGAGAAGCATTGTGGTGATGATGCTGTCAGTGTGGGGGAGCATATGTGAAGGATGAGCTGTAGAGGTGATAGTTTGCTGCTGTGAGAGTTGCACCAAGAAGTAGGTCAGGAGACCTAGGACTTCCACAGGCAGTGGTGTGTCAAACTGCGAAGGAACGGTGGGCGGGGGCAGTGTTTGCGGGGCAAGGGGCTGGTCAAGATAGAGTTGCTGGAACTGGATGATGGTCGTTTCCTGATCTGTCTACCACTTCTGTGGTCAGAGCTGCTGCAGCTGTCATCTGTGCCTGACTTTGGAGCCCCAGCTACAAAAACTTTCTTTAAAACTGCTTCTGCTCCTTTCATGCTGTGTGGGAAGGCTTCTGTCAGCTCCAGAGCTGAAAGGATGGTCTGAGGGCAGAGTTTCAGCACCATGGAAATGGAGCAATCGCTGATGAGGGGAAGTACCCTTAACATGGCTTGAATCTCAGCGCCAACTAATAGCACTGCAGGGGGAGTAGTATTTACAATTTATTTACAAAATATATGCAAGTATTGTGATAAAATAATGCAGTATGTACAACCCATATTATGATAAGTGGTTCAAGCAGGTAAGGTGAAATAGCAATATAGGATAAGAGATAAGGCAGTTCAAACAACTTGATGACTTAAGTAAACTTTTAAAGATTATGGATTTAACCTTTATTAACCTGTCTCCTAACTCCCCTCCTTTTCCCTTTGCCCACTAGCTCCAAGTCTCACCCACTGCTGGAGCCCTGGACTGGTGGCTGCTTGTGAAGACAGAGGTTTTGTAGTTTTATCCAATCGCTGAGGCTGTAGCCTTGGCTCTGCCTCCTCCAATCCGCAGAGGGTTTTGCACTCCTGTCCAATCAGGAACAACTGTTGCAGCTCTCCCTTCAGCTGATCTGCCACTGGACCTTCCTGAGTCTTGTGGTTCCTAGTCCCGAATGGACTCTCTACAGCTGCAGTTCTCTTTTCAGCTGATCTACTGATGGACCTCCCTGGATCCTGTGGTTCCTAGTCTGGAATGGTCTTTCTGCCACTGCAGCTCTCACTTGAGCTGATGTGCCATTCTCCACTCTCTGGGTTGGGAGGAGACTGTCCACCCCCTCATCTTCACTCCTACCCTCTGACTGGGTCTACAAGAGGCTCTCAGCTGGCATTTTCACTTCAGGAGGAGGGTCTACAGAGCAGGGAGAGTTCCCTCCTCCTTTCTTAGATGAGGAATAAGCTCTTTTTAGATAAAGAGGCCAGACACCTCTAAATCCCAGGTAACTCTTCTCCAAACTCTTTTCTGTACAAGGCTGCTGGTGCCAGTGCCAAATGATATAATTTCCCTTATGGTGAGTAATTTCCATCGGTCCCAGTATTCACTTGTCCACCCTCTGTCTAGTGTGTGCACTTTATTCCCCTACACTATTCCCTATAGATTTAAAAGTTAAATCTTAATAATAGATATAAACGTGAGCAAATGTTAACTCTGGCTTCTTCCCAGAATCAGTGATTTGCATATCCCCCCTAAATGTTTATTTTCCAGATCTGATAGCACAGCAGTCTGTTCCCTTAATGTTGTCCCTCTTCTGACCTCTTTAGTAGTGTAAATTGACCATTCACCTTGGATTCTACATTATTCAACATGCTCTCAAACACCAACCTTTAGGGGGGTTTCATATTCATAGACTCTTGCTGCAAAAACTAAGTAAAAAAATTGATGATCTTGCAAATCATTCCAGAAGAGCCAATCTGCAAACTGTAGGAGTTCGAGAGGTCTTTGAAACTTGAGCAATGGAGATATTTATAGAAAAGCTTTTGAGGAAGCTTTTTCAAGAACCCTTTCCTTCTCATGGGCTTAATACATTGCGTGTCTGCTCATTTCTCCAGTAGAACAGTAGACCATGTACCATTTTGCTTCTTAATTTCAGGCTTTACAAGCTTATCTTACGATGGTTAGAGAGGCCAAAGAGCAAACTTACATAAATTCCACAGTCATGCTGTTTTAGCCTAGAGATTGATAAAATGAGGCACCAATTCATAGAAGTGAAAAAAAACTATTTTCACATAATATCCAACAAGCTAAGCTTTATCTGGCTAAGCTCAGACGTGTATAGAAGGAAGGGTCCATTGTTCTACCGTTATCAAAGATGTCCAAAAATTGTTGAGCCTCCATTTCCCAGATGACCTGCCTTTTATGAAGCAGATGCCTAAAAGTAGCAGGAGCCCTGAGGCTTCCCATTCTCAGCAGCAACAGTAAGCAGTACAAGTCCCCAAAGCCATAGCTTCATTTATGGAGACGAAGGATTGAAAAACAGATTGTCTGTCTGCAGGCTATAGCACAGATCTGGATTAGATTATGACTTTAATGGCCCACTGATGGAGTAGTTTCTGTTGGTGCCTTTTCAGGCCCTGCTTTTTTTTGGTGGTGGGGGGGGGATCATTTTTTCTGGGGAGAGTTCAGGAGTCTCATATGGAAGCAAACATACTGATTCTATGAGCTCCGTGCTGCACACCACTGTTGATGGTAGAATGCTCAAAGATGTCCCTACTTTGTGGAATCATCTCCCACAGAGTTTACACCTGGAGCAAAATTAGCTAAAGTTCTGAAAACAATTGAAGGCTATGTTATTTGGGCAGGTGTAAAATGAAAATAAATAAATTTGTTTCAGGATTCTTTAAATGTTTTTAGTTATCTGTGTGTTTTTATGTTTTATTTCTTATGGGCCCGCTATTGAGTTGCCGCTGAACTTTAACCCCAGATATTCAATCTGGGGCTATATCTGGCCACTGAAATTGAATATCCGGTTCTACCATAATGCGCCACAACAAGCCGCATGGCGCAGAAGTTAACCGGGCAGCAGTGATATTGAGCCATTGACTGGTTAGCTCCCACAGGTAAAGATAGTCGAGGTTTTCCCATGCCTATCTTTACCCACGGGTAGCTAACCAGGCAGCGGTTCAATATCGCCGCTGTTTGATTAACAAAGTGTACCACCCCTTTTCTGCTCAGGAACGCCCATGATGCACTCTGGTTCCAAATGGATAGCGTCAGGACTTGTAGTGGTGGAACACCATGGTGGCTATTCATTGGCACTAACCATGTTAGCGGCATTTACACGGTTCACAAGTTTTTAAACTGCGTAAATAGCTTTGAATATTGGGCCCTATGTTCTTATTTGTAGGCCACTTAGAAATAGATTGGTGGCTTATACATTTTAGAAAATAAATAAGTGGAGAAAGATCTTTCTGCAAATCCGAGATTCTTTGCTTGGTAGGGTTGAGTGTGAACCTCAGAGGTTTAAGGTCTTTGATTGGTGTTTCACTCTTCATCTGGGTTGTACTCCTTCTAAATTTATGCATTGGTTGTTTTTTGATACAGTAATAGTTGTTTTTATTGTTTTATGCTACTGCAGAATCTTTCTAATTTCTGCTTTACTCATCAGTGAAAGTGATCACCATCTCTACCTTCCATGTTAAATTATAAGAATCAGGAAGACTTTCAGCTTTTTCCAAAATGTTAGAAGATTAGTTTCCTGGCAAATCTTATGAGAGAGTTTATTCCACATTACTAAAACCACTCTGAAAAAGCTCTGATCCTCCAACATGTTCTTCTCACTACTGTGATAAATTGGATCACTGATTCCCTTGACTAGAATGCAATGGTCTAAATGGTTTATACCATTGCAGCCAGGGCCAGCCCAAGGGTTTCTGCCACCCTAGGCAGACCCTCAATGCTGCCCCTCGAAGATTGCAGTGCCACCCAGCCTGCCATGCAGTCCCCATCTCAGCATCCATCTTCTCACCCAGGGGGAGGGGGTGGCAAGGCGATGCCTTCACTACATTGGGCTTTAAAAGTGCCTGTGTTAGTGCGCTCACGGCCTGCCACACCTGCCTCCCTCCGATGCAACTTCCTCTTGGAGGGGGCAGGAGCAGCAGGCTGTGAGTATGTTAGCATAGGCACTTTAAAGCCTGACAGAGCGGAGGCATCACCATGCCACCCCCCCTCCACACGAGAAGATGGATGCCGGGAGGGGGACAGCATGGCAGGCCAGGTAGTGATGAACTGCCACCCACCGGGACCTGCTGCCCTACATGATCACCTAGTTTGCCTAGTGGACAAGCCAGCCCTGATTGCAGCGTGTCTGAGGTATACCAGACAATTAGGGGGAAATCTTATAAGGACGTCAGAGAAAGATCACCGCCTCTTATGTGCACAAATCGATATTTTTTCCAGGACCTGTGTGCATGCATGGACGCTTCTGCACATACTTTGGATGGTTACTTAGCGTGCTGATCTTCAGTAAGGGCATGCACATGGGCAGGACATGGGTATAAAATAGACATGGCCTCAAAGGGTGTGTGAAGAAGAAAAAACAGGGAGCACTGTTCTTGCAAAAGTTCAACAGGAGCCACAAGAAGCAAGAAGCCAAATGTAAGGACAATTCAAATCCAATTTATTGAAAAAGACCCCGACGCGTTTCGGCAGTCAATGCCTTCATCAGGGGGTAGCAGCTACAATATAAATATGAATAATACAAATCATAACAAATAAAAACATAAAAATCAAATAATTACCCATAACATTTAAAATATATTATAGTATTATATGAACAGAAAGAGGGACTGGTAAAACTATCATCCATATAGTTAAACAAAAACAAGTGTATGGAAACGCAGGACATAAAATACAATAAGAAGTGATAATAATTATAAACATATGAATATTGTGAGAAATAACAGAATAAACGCTTACGGACAATTATAATGAAATATAAGTAAAACTCTTAGGACAATGAACTAAAATTTGTATATATCAAAAGTATAATAAATAAATAAACATAGAGAAAATTATTGTACTTACATACAACCATGTTCATGGACTAGTAATATAATCTTAAGTTCAAGGTTGGGCGTGTTCTGTCTCACTATGTTAAAGAGACTGGATGTTGCCTAAATTAAACTACAAATATAATAACTAGAGGTAACGACAAGTAATGACACAAAACATAAATATGTAAAGAAAATCATAAAAAATTCAAATATGTATAGTGATTTAAGAGTATAGCTGGAGGTGAGTACCAAATATGGGCTAAAAAATCTATGTATGTAAATAGATACGGTTATGATGATGAATACAATCTTGCAGACACTTCTAGATTAAAAAATATAGTGGAGACTGAATACATAAAAATGATAATGTTCAAATAATATGCAATGTAAGGTAAATCAATATATGTCTAATAACTTATTATATTATTTTATCCATGTATATTAGCGCCCCTATTGTAAAAATATATAACGAAAAAATGTGTGCAAATATTTTGAAGTAATGATGAAACACAGTGAATCACAGATTGAGAATCTACACCACATCATAAAGTCAAAATTGGGAAGCTATAGTTACTATTTCAATAATTAAGATTGCATAAACAAATGATACTATAGAACAGAATGTTTTAAATTGTGCAATTACCTAACATCAAATAGTATGGATAGTGGACTTTATATGAGTATGAAGATAACATCAACTAATCTGAATAATGAACTAATGAGTGTGTTTATTTATGCCTACATCTTTGTATTAAAGGTTGAGACCGATAACCTATGAATTGGTGTCTCATATACAATTAACTGTAAAAAGGTAAAGTACCATTATATATAAGCACCACCAGCGTTCTGCATCCCTCCAATGCAGACAATGTTTGCACTCGATCGGAGACATAGTGGGAGTTTAACATTTACATATTGCACGATAGCAAGAGCGTTATTTAAGAAGGATGAAAAATAGATATTGTTTCTTTAAAGAAAATATATATTGCTTTCTTTAAAGATATATATTGTCTCATTTAATAAATAGTTCTCCTCATTTTTTATCAACACTCTGACTTTGCTCCGTGATTTACGTTATCATCTCTATTGTTGATTTCAGTTTATATATGTTAAATAGTTTTAAATGTGGCTCAGTGATTTCGTTTACCAATCTTACAATGAGCCTCTATGTGGTCCATCTCATTATTTACCCTCCAATCAGTTTCTTCGATTTTTTTTGGCGCCAATTTCAAAAGGTTACATCAGACTTTCTACAGTCAGTGCACTTTCACTTTCGTTTTTGTGGAAGCAGCACCAGCGTTGCATAAACTCTCCAAGGCAGATAATTCCTGTAAGTGATCGGAGGATTAGCGTGAGTAGAATACTTACACAATATAGAATAGTAGGAGTATTTGGTCAAGCACGATAGCAATACACAATATCTTATTTTGAAAACAGTTTGTTCCGTTTCTCTACCGGCACTTTGTTCGTGCTTCGTGGTTCACGACATTACATTGATTTCAGTTGACATATGCAAAAATGTTTTTAAACACAGTTCCACATCTTTTTAAGACTTGCTGTTTTATAATATATACGTTGAAGTGTACAATATAGTACCTCCCTCTAAAAAATCTTTGCTTAGCAACAACCTGTTTCATACGGCATTTTAACATACTTATGCATTTACATGTCTTAGGTAACGATCTTGGAAGGACTAAGACATTTTTAAGGTATTTTACTTTCATTTATCATTAGTCTTAGGTGATCTTTTTTGTTTTTGGGACATCATATCTCTCTCTTTTTGTCGTCGAGTTTTAAACAAGTACTGACCCAGTTCTTTTTAAGTCTGCTATTTAGTGAACCCATGTGGTTCTCTCTATTTCACCTATAACAGCATGTGGCATTACATCAAGGCATAAAAATCTATACACTGCATAGTTTCACATCATTAGTCCATTGCATTATGATAACAATATAATGATATCAAGAAACTCATAAATGTTCAATTATGTAGTCCATTGCTTTCAGAGGACAATACGTCATCAAGAAATTTATAAATGTTCATTTGATTTATTCATATATCAATTTCACTCAATAACACTGTTCCAATGTCAATTTTCTTAATATGATCATCCTGTTCCTGCTCTTGACATAGGACTAATCAAGATAATTGATTTTAGGTTATTGATATGTTCAAAATAAACTACATTTATTTATTTATTCATTTAATAACGCATTACTCAACTTGTTGATATCTGGATTAACGCCAATTGTAACAAATATATTATTAGCTTTTATATAATGGTACTTTACCTTTTTACAGTTAATTGTATATGAGACACCAATTCATAGGTTATCGGTCTCAACCTTTAATACAAAGATGTAGGCATAAATAAACACACTCATTAGTTCATTATTCAGATTAGTTGATGTTATCTTCATACTCATATAAAGTCCACTATCCATACTATTTGATGTTAGGTAATTGCACAATTTAAAACATTCTGTTCTATAGTATCATTTGTTTATGCAATCTTAATTATTGAAATAGTAACTATAGCTTCCCAATTTTGACTTTATGATGTGGTGTAGATTCTCAATCTGTGATTCACTGTGTTTCATCATTACTTCAAAATATTTGCACACATTTTTTCGTTATATATTTTTACAATAGGGGCGCTAATATACATGGATAAAATAATATAATAAGTTATTAGACATATATTGATTTACCTTACATTGCATATTATTTGAACATTATCATTTTTATGTATTCAGTCTCCACTATATTTTTTAATCTAGAAGTGTCTGCAAGATTGTATTCATCATCATAACCGTATCTATTTACATACATAGATTTTTTAGCCCATATTTGGTACTCACCTCCAGCTATACTCTTAAATCACTATACATATTTGAATTTTTTATGATTTTCTTTACATATTTATGTTTTGTGTCATTACTTGTCGTTACCTCTAGTTATTATATTTGTAGTTTAATTTAGGCAACATCCAGTCTCTTTAACATAGTGAGACAGAACACGCCCAACCTTGAACTTAAGATTATATTACTAGTCCATGAACATGGTTGTATGTAAGTACAATAATTTTCTCTATGTTTATTTATTTATTATACTTTTGATATATACAAATTTTAGTTCATTGTCCTAAGAGTTTTACTTATATTTCATTATAATTGTCCGTAAGCGTTTATTCTGTTATTTCTCACAATATTCATATGTTTATAATTATTATCACTTCTTATTGTATTTTATGTCCTGCGTTTCCTTACACTTGTTTTTTGTTTAACTATATGGATGATAGTTTTACCAGTCCCTCTTTCTGTTCATATAATACTATAATATATTTTAAATGTTATGGGTAATTATTTGATTTTTATGTTTTTATTTGTTATGATTTGTATTATTCATATTTATATTGTAGCTGCTACCCCCTGATGAAGGCATTGACTGCCGAAACGCGTCGGGGTCTTTTTCAATAAATTGGATTTGAATTGTCCTTACATTTGGCTTCTTGCTTCTTGTGGCTCCCCTCAAAGGGTGTGTGTACATTTTAGAATACTATGACATACACGCGTCCCTGTGCCTGTTCCAGGGCAGATGTAACTACCACGCCAAGAGTACCGTACATCGGTATACTGCTATTTAATAAAGTGATTGTAATTCTGAAATGTTCTGAGCTGTGTCTTGCCATGTGAAAATTGGCCTTTTTGGCTTCTGTTTGGGATTGTTGGTCTGCTGTTGTTGTGAAAACCAGTTCTATGGACCAATGATGATATGATATAATACCATGCCAGCCTGGATTACCTTTATCTATTTGGGCTTGACTGCTGCATATCTATCTATTTGAGGTCCTCAAGATTTGGAAAAGTATATATATTTTCTTTAATGGTATTGGAGGGTGGCTTTGTGCATGATTATATTTAATAAAGTGAGGCATCCCACTTGATGGCCACTTTGACGTGTCTAGCCATCTGCACTAAGGATAAGTTTAAATTTTCTACTAAGGAAATAAAAGCTGAGATCTTGAGATCTGCAATGTTGTCTAAGTGCATATTTAGATTTCCAAGTATCATACCCTGATTAAAAGCTAATATATGCTGTGTAATAATTGAAAATGAAGTGTTATGGATTGCAGTCCAGCTCCCTAGTGAATGATAAATTAACAGTATCCCAAGTATGGAGGTCAAAAAGTCCATAGTCAAACCAAGGGGCATGAATTCTAAACCCCAAAATAGGTTGTCTCCATAGCTTTAACATTAAATTAACTTTTGTGAATAACAGCAAATCTTCCTCCTCTTCTCCCCACCCTCAAACTACGTTGAATGGAGTAGCCAAGATGGCAAAGAGCTTAAAAAATGGATCTTCATGATTTTTAAGCCATGTCTCTGTTACTAAAGCTAAACATACCTGAACCTCCCCATTTAAATCATGTATAAGTAAAGATATTAGAGACAGCCCTAGCACTGAAATAATAGCAAGGGACTGGCTGTACATTATCTGTGGATTCATTCACAGAGACAATAGGAACATTGATTAAGCAGGAAATACCACAAAACCTGAGAGACCCATATTTGAATTGCTGCCTGTAACACCCGCATCCTGTAACCATCTCAAATGAGGAAACCTCACATTTAATCAAATTGTGTGATCTAGGTTTCTTACAAGATCTATATCTGGTTTAACGAAAACCATTAAAAAAATCATAGGAATGGAGGACATACTCATTAATCTTGAGCAATCAGCTAAAAATAATAAAAGAATCCAGAAATAATGCTCCACACTTACTTAGAACACAGTCTTAAGTATATATGATCTCAACAATCTTTCAGAAGTCAATAAATCCCTAGCATGATCAAATCACAATGCTTGGGAGATATAGGCATCGAAATGGTGGTAGAAATACAGGACGCAAATCATTTGATTCTCCTGAGAGATCTAGAGCCAGCAGTAACTCTACTGGAGAAGAACAGAGAGGATGGTCTCTAATCCCCTGTAGTTCATCAGTCAAACTGAAAAGAGATTTCATTAATGAGGAGACTATCAAGAATCGCGGCTTCCAGTGGAAATATGAAAAATCAGTTCTCTGCTCCAATCAATATAGTGGGGCAAAAGAAACATAGAAACATGGCGGCAGAAAAAGGTCACATGGTCTATCTAGTCTGCCCTTCCATATCAAAAGAAAACAGAGGCAGTGCAGGGTGGGGGACCAAAAGATCAACCACAGGTAAAGTGAAGAGAGCAGAACAGTAGGCATATCTTGTTGCCTGCTAAAAAGTATATGAAACACATTTTGGCAGATATTAAATGTGGTGAATCATCATGTGAGGAATTTCCAGAACTATCAGATACTGAAATTTTTGTAGTTGAGGAGAGTCTGTAAAATCTAGCTGTTAACATGCTAAGTAGTATGGAGGTAAGAGGGATTGCAGCCTGGGTCATGACCACCTCATACATCCAGCAGATAGTGGAGAGTGTGAAGGATGCCCCTGGCCTTTCATCTTCTACTCGTCCATCACTCTAGTTCTAGTAGCAGGAGCAGCAGGCGGAGGCTATATCAAGATGACGGTTTGCTAGGTGGTTGTGGCAGTCGTGTTTTGGATGGGTAAGAAGCACAAAGCTAAGAGGGTTCTGCTGTTCTCCCAGGCCTGCACAGCTTCCCCACCAATGTCTTCAAGTTGTGCTGGTCCTTTGGATGCTTTCCTCTCGTCTGCCATGGTCTCTGGTTCTGGGGGAAGCTACTCCGCTAGCAGATACTTTGGGGTTGGGTAGCCCGGTCTCTGCGTTGGAGTTGTCACCTTCCTCCCCTGATACTTGGCCTCTGCCAAAAGCAGCATGTCTTCAGCAGTCTCCTGATGAAAGCTGGCTGCCACGACTCTTGCTAGAAGTGCTGGAGCCACTAGAGCAGTGAGGGCCTGGCACGGGAGCGATTGAGGCAGGAAGTGTGCTTGCCCCGCATCAACCTCAACATGCTCAGGCTGCGGCACAAGAAGGCAGGAGCTAGTCTTGGGATTGTGCTATGGAGCTATAAGGGGATGGAGCGTCTGCAGGAACGGAGACGATAGCATATCAAACTGGTGAACCTTTGTCCTTTACTACTGAGAAGCCAGCGAATTTTACACTTGAGTCTATATAGTCACTTATTGTATCGCTGGGAGAAACTGTATTACCTCAAGTTTCTTCTCTTGCTATGAAAGTTAATGTGAATTCAACTAATATTGAACAGCTTTCTAACACAGTTGAGATCATTAAAAGTGAGGCATTAGACAAGTTACTATCACTCAGTCTCAGTCTGAGCTTTTTATTAAGAACTTTGCTACAGTGAACTCTAAATTGGAACATCTCGAGAATATGTCTAGGGCAAAAATAATCTGCAGTTAATAAATTTTCCATATGCTGTTAATGTTTTGGCAAGAGATATGTTCAATGAATACCTGGTGGATATCTTGACAGTCCCACGGGCCTCTCTCCTCCTGGTAGTAAAAATGTTTTACCTTCCTGAAGGTAAGAGAGTTGTCTCTCTGGTGGGCATGGAGGCTCAAGGTGGTGATACTTTGAATTTAACTGATATGTTAGAATCTTCGTGGGAATAATCTGCTGTCTCTGATACGTTGCTGGTCACATTTTGCCCTTTTGTCAGATAAAGAGTTTGCTGTTAAGGCACTTCTTCCGCAAAAGGAATCCCTTGTTCTGTGGGTTTAAAATTAATATCTTTCCTGATTTGGCGCGAGCTACTCAGCGTCGCTGCAGAGAGTTTCTTTTGCTGCGCCCTGGGGTTTTGCAGCTGGGAGGGCTTTTTTTCCTTAAACATCCCTGTAAATGCCTGGTGAAATACCAAGCTGTTTCTTATGTTTTTTACGAGCCCTCCCAGCTGCTCGCCTTTGTGAATGCGAGACGACTGGAAGCCTCTATTGACTCCACGCCTAATGTACCATGATTTGATTTATGCCAGATGCTTTACCTAGCTCCATTGCTTCTGCTTTTTTTTGTTGTTTTTCTTTTGACTAAACCCACCCCGTTTTTTTTTGTTTGTGGGCTAGGTCGAGAGGACAGCTTCTGTTGCTTTTTGTGCTTCGAAATCGCTTTCTTGTATTGTTTATTATGCTATTTTGTCTCTATTCTGTACAAGTATGCTTTTGTTAACTTTCTTGAATAAGCATGAAAATTGCATAAAGATAAAATTTAAAAAAGTAGCAGGAGCGGCAACTATGCCAGCAGCCCCCAAGGATGTCAAAAGAAAGTCCCATAAAACTTTAGAGGTGTGGAGGCATTTTGAAGGGCTTGAGGACTGCAGAATGCAGAATGTATTTTCGGTCAGAAGGCCATTTGTAGAGGAAGGTTAACGGGGCATCTTTATAACAGTGGCATGCTGCATCATTTGCAGAAATGTCAAAGTTCAAAGGAAGGGTGCTGATACTAGGCTGAAGACTGCATTATGCATTATGCATTGAAAGTAGGAGCATAATGAAAGCTACCGAAAAGAGGACACCCTTTTCCCGAAGTGAACCTCCAGCTTCTTCTTCCAGTTAGTTGGCAGGTGAACAGCTCAGAAGCACATCTAAGTAAGTTGCTATGTAGAGGTGGGGTCATGTTCAACATCAGCAACCCACGGCAAATGACAGGCAGCATTGGAGTGGCAACATGGTGCTTTGGATGACCAGCCCCTGCCGGTGGTTGAGAACATAAGGTTTAAGAGGCTACTGTATCTCTTAGTCCCCAGTTACCAAGTACCTTCAATGACAACTTTAGTAGGTGAGTGATCCCAAGTTTGTACTAGCAGTGTCGTATGCAGCTACGGACATAGCTGGGCATTTAACCAGTGACATCTGAAGTAGTCAGAAGACTACACGAGCCTGCCTCTCCCTGATAGTACACTGGTGACAGCTGGGTGATGCAGGGACAGGCTATAGGGATCATGGGAACACACCAGCTGAAGGGTACCTATAGGCTGTACTGTACACACAGGTGATGGATCATAGCTATACCATGACTCATATCTTACAGAAATAAAGACCGTGATGGAGGGCTAGCAGCTTGGCCGAAGAGAGACAACTGTGCTTCCTGGGGGGAAGAACATGGTTAAGGCAGTGAAGGTGGGAGCTTTTATGACATCCAGTGCGTTGCATATTTGTTGCAACTCCTAAGGCCATGGAGAAGGAAAGGGACAGACGTGTCCTGAAGCTACTGATTGCGAGGTGCTGAAAAAAAAACACGGATATTTCCAGGGAAATGTGAAAGATGGACAAACATAGTTCCTTTTTTATAGGTGACTCAGAAACAAGAATAATTTGTGTAAAATATTTTAATATTTAATTCCATATCATCCTGCTAGATCAGTCCAGACAAATGGATTGTGTTCTCCTACCAGCAGACCCCAATATAAACACCCCTGACCCAGATGTCAGCTCCTCTTGGATCTGATCCCCCTCAAACACAACACCTCTGAACACAAATCCCTCCCACAAAATCAATATCCTCCTTAGCTCAATGCACGGTACTCCCTTCATCCTCCCAACCCCCTGTCACTTACCCCAAGGTATCCTTGCTAGTCTAGTGATGGGGCAAGGATAATCCCTCTGTACTCCGACCATGTTGCTGCCCAGGTTCAAAATGGCAGCTCTAACCCTAGTGGTAGTTTCACAGATGTTGAGCTAAGGGGTGATTGTATTCAGGGCGGGGGGGGGGGGGGGTTATGTTCAGGGAGTTGTGTTTTGGGGGAATTGTGGCAAAGGGGATTGGATCCTGGGGAGTTGAAATTAGGGTAAAGGGATTGAGATTGTAGTCGAGGATTTCATCGGAGGGGTTGGGACAAAGAATAGGGGTTGGGTGCTTGGCACCAGTGGTCTTTATTCACTTTAGTTGGGGCAGCATCTGCACTACCTGGCATTAAGTACACCCATGCTACTTGCAACTGTGACAGCGTGCAGTAACATACTGCATGCTATCAGCTCTTTTCATGCCCTTTCTCAATCCACAACCCGCCCCATTCCTACCTCAACCTGAGCTAAGCAGTTAGCTTGGGATTTTTACCATACAGCTGTTTTTAGCACATGCAAGTTGTTAGCATGGGCCCACACTAAGAATTTACAGACATTAAAATCTGCACTGATTAGCACACTTTAGGCCTCTATATGTCCATGGGAAGCGATCTTAGCAAAGAGAATACACTGGACGCTACTTAACTCGGGTTGCACGCAGCTTTGTATTATTTTATTTTATTAGCATTTTTATATTGCTTTTTCCAAAAGATCAAATGTGGTTTACAATAAACAGCGTTTGAAATGTATAACAGTACATAATCAATTACATGGAACAGTTGAATTATATACATTAGAATAAGTTTTAGCACAGAACCAAATGCTTAGAGTTTGAACAGTACTTAGGTAAAAGGCAGAGTACGTTGCATACTTTTCACAATATAATGTGCACGTGGCTTGATTTTGTTGACTTAGGTAATGGAGGTTGTTAATTGTTTAGCTTTGTGTATGGTTAGTATATAGGTGGTAAGTGATGGGAAGGAGTAGAGGGGAGATTAGTTTAAGATAGAGGGTTGGTGGAATCGGTATTAATGGGTTCAAACGTGTACGGTTCCAAAATGTTGTATAAATAGGTAAGCATGTATAAATAGGTAGTATGTACTGATTAACAAGAGGCCGATATTCTGCTGGACATATTTAGGATACTAAGCTGACATATCTGGTTAAGTAAGGCAACTGGCTTATTAACTGGTTGAGTTATCTAATTAGCTTTAGGAAAGTGATCTTCCTTTTGAAGCAACACATGCTTATGGCCCTAATGTAAGCATGAAAAGGCTTCTCTTTAGCCTAGTTATTTGGTGCCTTCAAAACTGGATGTCCTAGATAATTGCCTCTATGCCTATGACCAAATCCAGGCCCGTTCCCAACAACTAATTTATAAAATTACAAAATGTGCCAAACCAGACAGCTAGTCTTCTATTACACCTATGGAAATTAGATCATATATCTCCAGCTTTAAAATGACTTCATTGGTAATGGTTATGAATAAAAAACAACTTCAGTAAACCTTTACAGGGATAACAGCAGATGAAGGATGCCCCGAGGACCAAAACCTCTTGCCGCAATAAAAAAAAACACTCCTGGGTTGACCTGCTTGGGTCCAGAATCCCATAAACAGAGCCAATCTATGACAAAAAAAGGCAGTGTATTTGACCAAGGCCATGAGAGAACACCAGAGTAACCAACATAGTTCCTTGTGTCTTTTCCATCACCAATCTACCTCTTTCCATTTTCACAACATCTCCCATATACACCCACTTCCCATGACATTGTTCTGTAACTTTTCATCATACATTTGCTTCATAAGAGTCTCCTCACCTCAGCAAATCTTACTCAGTGAATCACTATAGTACTAATAACAGCAATAACAAGTGTTACATTTACAAAAGGTATAAAATATGCTAATTATTATTGGATTCATATTTACTTATTGTTATTATTGAATGTTCTTTATGTATTTGCAAAATTGTGACATGATACAAAAAATATATGTTTAACATATAAGATCCAGCACATTTTTTTATTTTATTTATTTATTTATTGTAAATTTCTATACCGCATTTTTCCAGTGGATCAAAAGTGGTTTACAGCAAACAATTTGAATATTACAGAACAAGTAGATATTCAGTTACAGGGAACATTTTCTTCTTAACTAGATACAGTATATATAAGATATATACAAAGCAAAACATTGTTAACATAATGGTGAGTGCTTGCAGAGATTCTTTAAGCATCTCTATCAAACTATTTACAAGATTTAAGGAGTTTTTAGTGTTCAGTATGACTATTTTTGGTGTGTCATGAGGGGTCTAGATGTTTTGCATTTCATTACGATGTAGAGTGTGATGGAGTGGAGAGCTGCAAAGTGGAGGTGGGGGCGGGGGGGGGGGGGTGTTTGTGCAGTCGTTTTTGTTTAGTGTGCCAAAGTGGAGGGTAAATAGGTGGGTTTTAGGATGTTTTCGAAACAGTTTGATGTCATTTATTTCTCTTATGTGATCTGGGAGTGCATTCCAGAGGCTGGGGGCGCTGTGAGAAAATGCTTTTATTGTTTTAATGATAATTTTAAGTCCGATATGATGCTATAAAACATTTGGGTATTCCCTTTTTTAATAACTGTTGCCCAGTATATTGCCATTTAGCATCTGTTGTAAAATACTTTTGTTATAAAATGTTGACCTAGACAGTGGATTTATCAAGTGAACAATCTGCTCACTGTAAGGTTCTTGAATGCAATACTTCAGACCATGATGATATAGTATTTCAAACACATAGGAAAGATTTTGAATGCATGCACAAGGGAACATTTCATTTCACACTGTTAAGATGGCAGTGCATTCGTTGACAGTGAGAACATTTGACCCAGCTTACCGAGTCATTCTGTGACCTTTATTTATGTGCCAACTACAATGTTTGTAGGCTCGCATGGTATGTATATACAGAAAAGTTTCAGAAGACAAATTCATTACTTGATAACTAATCATGTAAATGTATATAACACCTTTTCTGTGGGAAAGAACCAAAACAGAAAGGCATGGTGCTCACAGGACAGACCGAAGAGGGAACCAAGCAAGAATCACAAAGTACAATGATTTTAATCAACAATAAAAAGCAAATTCAATAAAATACTGCATAAAAAATGTTTCAATTTGAAGATACAAAACAAGGACAATATTGATAGAGACACATATGAGAAGGACAAAATCTTTAAAAACCCAATCTCACCATGTTTTAGCAAATACCCGCATCAGGGGTCTGAGAACTGAAAAAAACGAACTGAATATAAATTCAATGATGACATTTTACTGACCAGAAAATGTCCTTTCCTTGAGTCCTGCTAAACCAGTCCGGACAAGTGGGTTGTGTTCCCCTACAAACAGACTGGTGGAGGCAAAGAACCAATGAAAAGCCCATATTTCAATGACATCACTCCTATGTTTCTATTCTCCTCCACCACCAGAGGTTTCGTCAGTATTCATCCCAAAGCATATGGGAGAAACATGGTAAGCCTCACACATCCTCAATCATGGGCGACAATGAGTAATCAATGATAGAGAACTATGTACAGAAAAGCATAAACAGAAGGCTGCCAATAGAAGATGAATCTGCAGAGCCAAGTATAAAAATCATAGCAGATTCAAGGGTACTGTAGCAGAAGAACAAAGCAAATACAGTTTCAGGAAAGGACCCTGGACTGGTCTAGCAGAACTCAAGGAAAGGAAATTAAATAGTAAGCAAAATGTCACTTTCCATATTGTCTTGCTAGACCAGCCCAGGTAAGTGGGAAGTACCAAAGCTATGACACCACTAGGTGGGAAGAAGACACAGCAGCTCGTAAAATCCTTTGGTCAAGCCATGTGTGCCCATGCATGGACATCTAAGCGGTAATGCTCGACAAAAATGGCAAGTAATGCCCATGTTGCCACCTGAGAAGTGTCTGCAAGGGCTACTGAGCTCTGCTCCGCCCACGAGGGCATTGGATTCAGGTAGAATGGACACTCAAACCCTCCGGAACTTGTTGATTCCACAACAGATACACCGAGGCAACGGCCTCCTTAATCCACTGCTCCAAAGTCGATTTAGCTGCCGCATCACCCTTGTGCAGGCCAGCAAACACAAAAAGATGGTCGGATTTACAAAAAGAATTTGTGACCTCTAAGTACTGGAGAAGCACCCTCTGGACATCCTTCCCCCGACACTGCTCCTTAGAGAAGCAGAATAGGCAGATTATCTGGTTCACATTAAAAGGAGAATCGTCTTAGGCAAGAAAGGCAGTGCTTCATTTTAAATGGTGGCCACCCCGCCTGAAAATCAATCCTATTAAGGTTATTGTGTTGTGTTGTACTGTCACATACTTTGAATAGGGTTTTCTTTCTGAAAAAGCAGAATACAAAATTAGATCAAATTCAGTTAAGGTGGTGACACCGTTTTCAAGCTACAAGGTATTCGCAGTAAGTTAAAAAAGTAAAGACCATTCTGAATTTAAAATTATCCCACATGAAAAAAAATGTGCATTCAAATTCAGCAATCCAAGAAGTTCAAGGTTTCAATTAAAAGTGTACCTTTATGTCAGGCTTTTCTTCAGTTTTGTTTCTTCTCTTCCTTCCCCTGGAGAGTTGCACAATTTGGTTGAGATGATGGTGATTATTATTATATTATTAATCATCCAACCTGCGAAGCCCTCCCTTCTTTTTCACCTCTACAAAGTAGTTAAAAATTATAGTATTGTTATGGCTTTCACTCGAATTTATTTTTATTTCAGAAAGAATAGCCAGCAAAAATATAATGACCTCCTAACAGAGGCTCTTTGTTCAGGAGAAACATTTGAACTCTGCTGTAAGTTCAGTCCTTGTTCAGGAGGTTCCAAAGCTAGTCGTTCCTAATGAGACCTAGGGATACAAACAGGGGTCTTTGTGTAATTCTCTAATCCACAGATGTAGACCATTAATATATGTGGCTTTACATTCTTTGACAGATTAGGTTAGAATACCAGGAGTGATATAACTTGACTACAGAGAGGAATAATTTAATAAGGGGCTCCTGGGAGACCTCTTCAATCACATCATCGAAATATATAAGAAATGGCTGGCCACCAAACCCCTGAAAAATCTGCATGTCGCTTTCTATGACAGAAAAGGAACTCTCGTCGTCAAAAGCTTATGCCTCAAAAATATGTTAGTCCATACCAGTCTGTGTCATTTTTGCTACTAAAGACTAACATTGGTGTCCTAGTAGCTACAGGTTTTAAAGGATTTTATAGAACAGAAACATAATCCAGCATTTTACTACAATATACTTTAGGAATATTGAATATTTCTAGAGAATGTGTGGTAAAGAGGGTCCCTTCAGCTTAGCTCAATGGGACAGGAATTCAGCACTAAAGTCTTTTACAATGTATGAGCAGGATACTGAGAAACAGAAACATGACGGGGGAAAAAGACCGCATGGCCTATCTAGTCTGCCCTTCCATATCAACCACTGCAACACAGTCCCCTTTTCTCTTTTAGAGATCCTCTGAGGTACTATTGTATTTAAATTCTTTATTGACATGTTCAAATGGGAAGCTTCTTTATAGATGTCTTACTGACAACTTTCCACAGTAAACATACAGTGGTCTATATAGCCACTTACACAACTTAGTTCCAAAGTGTTATCTTCAAACCATAACATTTACTAAACTCTCTCTAGTTCAAATGCAGCCCATGATTTTAAACAGCAAATTCATACTGGTAACTTCTCCAAGTGCATTTTCAAGACAGTCAATAACATTTTCATTATAGAATTTTTCTCTTTTGGCTTATCTTATGTATGTTTCTCTCTATGGCTTCTAGTCAGAACACTTCAGACAGCAAACACATGGCCCACCATGATTACTCTAGAACAGTGTTTTTCAACCTTTTTTGTGCAAAGGCACACTTTTTTCATGAAAAAAATCACGAGGCACACCACCATTAGAAAATGTTAAAAAAATTTACCTCTGTGCCTATATTGACTATATATAAAGTAATTCTCTTGAATAGGAATCAAACACTCACACCAACCCCCCTCCCCTGCTGGTTCACACCAACCCCCCTCCCCTGCTGGTTCACTCACACCATCGCCCCCCCCCCCCCTTGCTGGTTCACTCATACCCCCCCCCCTCCACTGCTGGTTCACTCACACTCCCCCCCCCCTTGCTGGTTCACTCACACTCCCCCCCCCTTGCTGGTTCACTCACACACACACACACACACACCCCCCTCTGCCCAAGCCGCTGCTTCTGCTTTGTACAGAGCAGCGGCTGCACTACACTTACATTGAAAAGTAAAGAGAAACTGTGTTAGGAGCCCTCCGGTCATCGCAGAGCCCGAGGAAGTGATGTCATGGGGGCGGGCTCCTCACAGGCTGTCTTTCCTTTTCAAATTAACTTTATTGCAGCTAAAGTTAATTTGAAAAGGAAAGACAGCCTGTGAGGAGCCCGCCCCCATGACATCACTTCCTCGGGCTCTGCATGATCGGAGGGCTCCTGACACAGTTTCTCTTTACTTTTCAATGTAAGTGTAGTGCAGCCGCTGCTCTGTACAAAGCAGAACCAGCGGCTGCACTGCTATAGGGAATCGCGATCGCGTTCGCGCAGCGGACTTCGGCACAAAAGCCGTTTTCTTGCTCTGGCCGCTCCCGATCTTGCGACCAGAGCAAAAAACCGGCTTTTCAATGGCTGGTTTTACAACTGTGCCGGCAGCCGGCCTGGCCATGGAAAAACCGGCCAGGCCGGCTGAAAACCGGCCGGTTGGCAACCCTAATTTGTGAGCCGAGGCTACATGTTACGGATGAAATTGGAATTTTTCCCACGGCACACCAGACAATATCTCACGGCACACTAGTGTGCCGCGGCACAGTGGTTGAAAAACGCTGCTCTAGAACACTGACAGAGCAGCCAGAATATCTCTAAGGATCAAAATAGTGGATCTGACCCCTTGTGGTAATCTTGTGGATAGCTATCCAGAGGGTCTCCATGAGTCGACTCCGACTCGACGACACTTAACAACAACAACATGTCCCTTTTTCTTGTACATCTAATTATAAGGCTACTCCACCTGGGCAGCAATGGACCCAGCTTCCACACAGCTCACTGGCAACTTTCTAAACCATATTTACAGTGACATTATGATGCCATATTCCAGCCTATCTGCATGCCAGTACAGGCTGTCTGATAAAGCACCAAGTAAATGTTTCTCTCTATGGCTTCTAGTCAGAACACTTCAGACAGCAAACACATGGCCCACCATGATTACTCTAGAACACTGACAGAGCAGCCAGAATATCTCTAAGGATCAAAATAGTGGATCTGACTCCTTGTGGTAATCTTGTGGTACTACATATGAGATTATTTCTAGGAGTCAGATCTGCTATTTTGAACCCCAGCAGCAACGGGGCAGATGCAAAGTGGTATTGCTTCTGCCCCATCCATGGGATATCAGAGGTAATATTGGGGTCGATGCTGGAGGGGGTCAGGGGGAGAGGGGTTGTATCTTGCCCCAAAGGGGATGAGAATTTGTTTGGGGGCCTAACAGGAAGGACCCGATTAGGAAATATCCTGACTGCTCTGTGTGGGGATCAGAGGGTGGGAGAAAGTGGTAGCAGGTTCTGAGTGAGGATTGGGGATGGGAGAGTGTAGCAGCATGATCTGTGTGAAGATCAGGAGGTAGTAGGTCTATGTGAGGACTGAGGGGTGGGAGAGTGCACTGACAAGGTCTGTGTGAGTTTGGTGGGGATTGGGGATTGCTATCAATGGTGCTTGTCAGTTACTTTTTCTTTCAGAGACTGGGCTGTGGCTGTGCTACCTGACCGTCAGTAGTATGGCTATGCTTAATGCCATCACTTGAAGAGACAATAGGCAGAGCCGCATTATTAGCAATCATGACAGCTAGCTTATTGGCAATCATGATGACTGGATTTCTTGACTGAAAGAAATACGGCCATTGCCTGCCTCCCCCCTCCCCAAATGGAATCCAAGGCTGCTGGGGTGAGGTGTGGCATGGCTGCCCATGGTGTGCTGCTGTCGCCGCCACCCATGTGTGCTGCTGTCACTACCCACCCGAGCTGGACACCCTAGGCGTCCGCCTAGCACACCTAGTGGATGAGCCAGCCACGAATGTTCCTAAAAGGTATATTATATTGACTCTTGGCCAAATTAAAAAGTCATGGGATTGGAGGCAATATGTTATTGTGGACCAGGAACTGGTTAAAAGATAGAAAGCAGAGAGTAAGTCTTAATGGCCATTTTTCTCAATGGAGAAAGGTGAATAGTGGAGTACCCCAGGGATCTATGCTAGGCCCACTGCTTTTTAACATATTCATAAATGACCAGGAAATGGGAATAACGAGTGAGGTTATCAAATTTGCAGATGACACAAAACTATTTAAAGTTGTTAAAATCCATGAGGATTGTGGAAAATTGCAAGAGGACCTTGATAAATTGGAAGACTGGGCGTCCAAATGGCAGATGAAATCTAATGTGGACAAGTGCAAAGTTATGCACCTAGGAAAGAACAACCCAAACTATGGATACATGACGCAAGGTTCCACATTAGGAACCACCACCCAGGAAAATATTTAGGTGTCATCATGGATAACATGTTGACCCCTCCGCCCAGTGTGCAGCAGTGGCCAAGAAAGCAAATAGAATGCTAGGAATCATAAGGAAAGGAATGGAGAATAAAACAAAGGATATTATAATGCCTCTGTATTGTTCCATGGTGCGACCTCACCTTGAATATTGTGTGCAATTCTGGTTGCTGTATCTTAAAAAGGATATAGCATTATTACAAAACGTAGAGAAGAGTCACTAAAATGGTAAAGGGGATGGAAGGATATACCTATGAAGAGAGGCTAAAAAGGTTAGGGCTCTTCAACTTGGAAAAGAGATGGCTGAAGGGAGATATGATAAAAGTCTATAAATTAATGAATAGAGTGGAACGGGTAAATGTAGATCGCTTGTTTTCACCATCAAAATATGGAAAGACCAGGGGACATGCAATGAATATTTAAGACTAATAAGAGAAAATATTTTTTCACTCAACGCCTAATCAAACTCTGGAATTCGTTACCGGAGGATGTAGTAAAAGCTGTTAGAGTAGCTGGGTTTAAAAAAGGTTTGGACAAGTTCCTGGAGGAAAGGTCCAAAGCATTATTAAAGGGGACCCGGGAAATCCACTGTTTGCCCCATTACAAGCATTGTGGAACCTGTTTCTTTTGGGGAAACTGCTAGGTACTTGTGACCTAGATTGGCCACTGTTGGAAACAGGATACTGGGCTTGATGGACCTTGGTCTGACCGAGTATGGCATATCTTATGCTCTGATGTTCTTATCCATAGTTGCTGTTATTGTATCGATCCATCTCATTGCTACTCTTCCTCTTTTACATTGACCTTCAACCTTGCTAAGGATGATGTCTTTCTTTAGTGATCTCTCTCTTCTCATGATGTGTCCAAAGTATGAAAGTTGAATTCTTGTCATCTGAGCTTCTGAAGAAAGCTTAGGTTTGATCTCCTCTAGTACTAATTGGTTTGTTCTTTGGGCAGTCCATGATATACACAGTATTCTTCATCAGCACCATAATTCAAAAGCACTGATTTTCTTCCTATTTATCTTTCACTGTCCAACTTTCACATCCATATGACATTATTGAAAATACCATGGTTTGGACAAGTGAAATCTTTTTATGGACCGAGACATCTCTGCTCTTGAGAATCTTGTCTAGGTCCTTTATAGTCATTCTGCGAAGAGCAATGCGTCAATGGATTTCTTGACTACATGTTTATTGATTATTGATCCAAGCAGGTTAAACTTGTCTACTATTTCAATTTCTTCTCCATCAATGATGATCTTATTGATTTTGCATGTTGTCAGGATCTTTGTCTTCTTTACGTTATGGTGCAGAGTGCAGACCCAATTTAAGACTATGGGCCCGATATTCGAAAGGCATTTACATGGTTTACAGCCCTATAAACCATGAAATGCCACTCAGCAGGATATTCAACGGCACTAACATGGTTAGTGCTGCTGAATATCACTGATCTTCTCCCCTACATGCACCAATGCTAACTGCTTAGCATTGGAGTGTGTCATGGGCATTCCAGGGTGTGTCATGGGCAGCAATAGAGGCTAAACGGGTAGCAGCAATATTGCACTGCTGCCCAGTTAGGAGGTCATTCGTGCCCCTTCCCGCCGGTGTCTAACACCCCTGCCAGTTGTACGGGGAAGTTAGATGGGGGCGAGAAAGGGAAGGATCGGGGGCGGCGTTAGGGCAGGCAGTGGACGGTCGCCAGCCCCAGACGTACAGGGCCAATTCTAATGTCGGCTCTGTACATCCGAGGCTGGCGACTTGAACGGGGAAGTTATTCCACCTCCGATGTGGAATAACTTCCCTGATTCGGCAGGATCGGCGGGCCCAGGCTGGGAAGGGAAAGCAAGGGGCAGAGGGCATTCCCCAAAGCCCGACTCTGGCTCTGGGAGGCCAGATCAGGGATCAGGCTGTGGGGAAAGCAATGTGGTGACTGGCGGCCGGGGATCGCAGCTTTTAAATGGAGCCATGGTGCCATGGCAACCGGATACCATGGCGCCGCGGCTCCATTTAAAAGCCCTGACTGAATAAGTCGGGCAAGGCCTGTACATGCAGGCCAGACGGAATTGCAGTCCCAGCCTGCATGTACAGGCCTATTGGGGATTCTGATCCCGTAGGGCTAGACATCCTCTGCAGGATCAGAATCGCAACTTTCTCTGTGCATCCGGTTCCGACCGGGCACAGAGAGGGCCTGCATGTCCCAGATGGAATCAGGCTGTTAACTTCTATGGGTAAAAGACAGGTGCTGGCCTATCTTTACCTCTAATATGTGTACGTCCCTCAAATAATTCTTGGACAATGGCTCGTATAATGTCTATAACTTTGCACCTGTATTTACTCGACTAATCACCCATTTATGATCAATTATATAAGAACTATAAGGTCTCAGACTGAAATCGGCACTATCACTCAGGCTGTACCCTGGACTTGTGCCTGTTTATGCATCAATGACCTTAGTTCTCATGTTTTTTTTGTTAATATCTTAATTAAAGTGTTTCAATTCAGTGGCTTGCTACTTTGTCATTTCACTCTTATGGTTTGTAACAATTCACTCTGGAAATGCACTGAAGCAAGACTTATCTTTGGAAAGGTTTCTCTATCCGTGTCTCAAAAGTTCGTCAAAGTTGTTATCTTCTTTTAGGAGATTTATTCCATTATGATGTTCATTCCCCGACGCCTTCAGTTGGTACCATGTCGCGTTTCACGGCCTTTGGGTTTCATCAGGGGGTTGGTATTGGTACTTCTATTAATCCTCCATATTGTCTTGAACTTTTCTTACTCAATGAGATCAATTCTGTCAAACAAAACAAGTATATCAAAATCGGCGCCATTGTGCCTTCCATAAACTTGACTCATACATTAGTGATATTAGGATCACATTCACTACTGTCAATCTATGTAAGAATATGAAAACTTTTTGTAAACACTATATATAACAAACCATTTGTCGGATTTTCTCTGCAATCTTTAATCCTTGCTTGGCGTGTTACTCGGAGCCCTGTTGCTTCTAAAAAACGCCGCGCATGCGTATTTCTTGGTTTGCTGATAGTATTTAAAGGGAGCACACGTACAACGTGACTGGCATCATTTCGTGGGTGTTACCTTGGTCTGACGTTGAAGAGTTTTAAGTTTATAACACATGCCGAATTGGTATCTTGTACAGTCTTAATTGTTGCAGCTCGTCCCATAGATTCACCAAGTTATTTAGATAAGGTTGAACCCGGTTTTAATGTAATGATCCATTCTGATCTACTATCCTATGTCAGTCTCAAATGCATGCTGACCATTCGATCATACTATTTAAACCTTTCGGGCTAACAGATTGTAGTCTGTATATCCAACGTTGTTCCTGTATTATTAATGATTGTTCTCTAGATCTGCCTGCTTGTCCGAATTTCACTACATCTATACAGAAGCAACGCAGATCATCAAATCAATGATTCCAATCAAGACAATGGGCCACTATAGGAGCTTCTATGACCTTACATTTTAGTCTGCTGCGATGTTCACTCATCCTCGTTTTGAAAGATCTTATGGTTTTGCCTATATATATAAGATCGCATGGATACCTGATGTAATAAATCACATATTGGGAATTGCAGCTGGTGGTGTGCTTTAATGCATATGTCATGCCATTGTGTTGAAAATGTATTCTATCTTCGATGATCAAACAAATACTGCAATCTCCACATTTCTTGTGGCCCCTCGGCTGTTCTTGATTTCCTGTCGGTAAACTTCTTAGTACCGTCGGACTGAGCCATTCTTTGAGGTTTTTGTGTCTTGTCCACACGCATCTAATATTTTTATGTTGTAACCCTAGTAGAATGTTTATAACATTCATGTGTCTGGCTACTATACGTTTCACTTTTCCATTACATGGGGAAAATTTAGTTACCAAATTTATGTTGTTTTCATCTAATCCTTTTTTAGCCCCAGTCTGTAGAAGTAATTGTCGATTATTATTCAATGCTCTTTTATATGCCTTTCTTATGATGTTTTCCGGGTATCCCCGTTGCTTAAAATCTGTCATAAGACCTTTGGCTTTAGTTTTGAAATCTCTTTGATCCGAACAGTTGCAACGGTACCGAATAAAAGACAGAGGAAGACTGTCTCGTAACAGTTTTGGGTGGGCGCTACTGTAGTGCAGGAGTGTGTTGCGATCCGTTGGTTTTTTATAGACCGAAGTCTGCCATCCCGTTATTCCTTTTCCTATTAACACATCCAGAAACGAGATCTGACTTTCATGATATGTATGAGTAAACTGGATGTTGGAATCACACGCATTTAACCATGTCACAAAATTTTGTAGGGAAACGGCAGATCCCTGCCATAACATGAAAATATCATCTATATAGCGCCGCCAAAGCACTATATGACGTGCATATGGTGTACTATTTATCCATTGGGTTTCAAAAGTGCTCATAAATAGGTTCGCCACAGAGGGAGCACAGGTGGCACCCATGGCTATCCCCGATGTCTGTTGAAAAAGTTTCTGTTTGAATTCAAAAAAACTATGAAATATGATAATGTCGGCTAACTGTGCTATGAACTCGATGTGTGTAATATCTAAACTCCCCCTTGTATGTAAAGAGTCCAAAATAACTTTGTATGCTTCTTTCTGCGGAATACTAGAAGTACCGATACCAACCCCCTGATGAAACCCAAAGGCCGTGAAACGCAACATGGTACCAACTGAAGGAATCGGGGAATGAACATCATAATGGAATAAATCTCCCAAAAGAAGATAACAACTTTGACGAACTTTTGAGACACGGATAGAGAAACCTTTCCAAAGATAAGTCTTGCTTCAGTGCATTTCCAGAGTGAATTGTTACAAACCATAAGAGTGAAATGACAAAGTAGCAAGCCACTGAATTGAAACACTTTAATTAAGATATTAACAAAAAAAACATGAGAACTAAGGTCATTGATGCATAAACAGGCACAAGTCCAGGGTACAGCCTGAGTGATAGTGCCGATTTCAGTCTGAGACCTTATAGTTCTTATATAATTGATCATAAATGGGTGATTAGCCGAGTAAATACAGGTGCAAAGTTATAGACATTATACGAGCCATTGTCCAAGAATTTTTTGAGGGACGTACACATATTAGAGGTATTGATTAACCCTCAATAATAAGATCAATATATATACGAGGGCCTATCTTTACCAGCAGAAGCTAACTGAGCAGTGGTACAATATTGTTTCTTCCCAGTTAGGCTCTACGGCTTCCGGGCATGTGTGGCAACCTCAGATATCTAATACCGGGGCCGCATATGACCTGGGCATTGAATATCTGGAGTTAGAGGATGGCGGCAATGGCAAGGTGCTGTACCCATACCAAGCCATCTTAACTCAATATCGGGCCCTATGTTCCTTGATCCTGAGAAGCCAATGTTTCAAATCATCTTCCCTTTCAGCCAGTATTATGGTATCATCAGCATAGCTAACATTGTTGATGAGTCTTCCACCAATCTTTATACTTCGGTTGTCTTCATACAGTCCTGCTTCTCTGATGATTTGTTCTGCATATAAAGTAAACAGGTAACTGTAAGGGGAAAATATGTAGCCTTGCTGTACACCTTTGCTGATTTTAAACCATTTTGTTTCTCCTTGTTCCATTCAAACTGTTGCTTCTGAATCCATGTAAAGGTTGTGCAAAAAAACTATCAGATGTTCTGGTTTACCCATGCTTCTTAATGTGGCCCAGAGTTTCTCACAGTTTACACAGTCAAATGTCTTGTTGTAGTCAATAAAACACAGATATCCTTTTGGTATTCTTTTGTCTTTTCAAGGATCCATCTCGCATTGGCAACTATGTCTCTCATTCCTTGCCCTTTCTTGAAACTTGCTTGTACTTCAGGCAGTTCTCATTCCAGGTAAGGTTGTAGTCTCTGCTGAATAATCTTGAGTAGAATCTTGCTGGCATGTGGAATCAGAGCGTTTGTGTGATGGTTTCAACTGTCATTCTGATCACTTTTCTGAAGTATTGGTATAAACACAGATCTTTTCCAGTCAGTTGGCCATAATGTTGTCTTCGAAATTTCCTGGCAGAGCTTTGTAAGTATGGTAAAAGTTGCATCCAATTGCTGTAATACTTCAGTGGGAATGCTATCAATTCATGGTGCTTTTTTCTTTGATAATGCTTTCAATGCTGCTTTGACTTCTTTTTTCATCACCAATGGTTCCTGATCATAAGGTACTGGTTGAAATTGCTGTTGGACCCTTTGATCTTTATGGTGTAATCTTTATCTTTATCAAATTCCTTGATATACCACCCCACACTGGGGGCATCTGAGCGGTTTACAATAAAAAAAAATTACGAGCTGCAAGAAAGGAAAGAAAAGATAAGAGAAAGAAAGCAGAGAAACTGGCAGGGGAAGGGGTGGAGGGAGATACAGACTGAGGGAGTCAGGATAGGGCCAAATGGTAGGAGATGGGAGGTCAAAGGTGACAGTAAATAGATGTGTTTTCAGCAACGTCTCGTATCTTGGTAAACAGAGTTCAAGGTGGAGGTCAGGTGAGAGGGAGTTCCAAAGCAGGGGGCCAAGAAAGAAGAAGACAGAGGAGCGTGTGGATTCTAAATGAGCATGGGAGACAGATGGAAGGAAAAGGCGATTGGAGTGAACCAGTCGGAGGGAACGATGTGAAGTGTGGAAGTGAATTAGGTTGGAAAGATACTGGAGGAGTTGGTATGAATAGTGCAGTGAACCAGGGTGAGAATCTTCTAGTAAACACAGAATTTTATGGGAAGCCAATGTAAATGAATAAGCAAAGGGATGATGTGGTCTGAGCGGGAGGCGTGGTTCAGTATACGGACAGTGGTGTTCTGGAGAAATTGCAATCTGCGGAGAATATTACAATAATCTATGCGAGTCCTAACTAGAGAAGGAGAAGTGTGGACAATGAGGAGGGGCTGAGAAATGGACGTATAGAGTGGATCTGACGCAGGGAGTGGAATGAATGTTGGATGACGGTGGAAAGATGCTCATGGAAAGATAAATGCACATAGCTCATTTATCATGCTGTGCCAGCTGCAGGCAGTGCATTCCATTCTTCCACCATCTTCCCTCTTACCCTCGCAGTGTCTCTCTTTTTGTCACATCTCGATTATTGCAATATTATCCTGGCAGGTCTACCTCAGTATCAGTTTCAACGTCTACAGTTATTACAGAATATGTTTGCCCGGCTCCTCACTTATTCTTCATGCACTAATCATGTGTCCTCATCCATCTACACTGGCTTCTCCTCCGGTTCGGGTTTCACTACAAGATTCTTATCACTGTACATTGGGTAATTCATACTGGTACACTTCAATATTTAGCTGATCTATTGCACATGCATGCCCCTCCCCGTGCTCTCCGTTCAATTCATAATGACCGCCTGTCTCTTCCATCCCTTGTCTGTACACGCCTAGAGCTCACACGTCACTCTGCTTTCCTTTTTCTTGGCCCAGCACTTTCGAACTCACTCCCAGCTTTACACCGTGCTGAGCAGTCATTCTCAAGGTGATGCTGAAGACTCATTTCTTCAGCATCGCCTTTGATTTCTCTCCAAGCCAGGACCAAATCCTGACTTTTCTGACTGTTCCTATATACATGCTTTTCCACCCTTTCTGTGTGCTCTGTCTTATTTACTTTCCTATTTATTAATTGGCGTTCTTTTCTCTCTTCAGCAGTCTTATTTATTGTACGCCACCCTGATGCTTTTGCCTGGGCAGTTAATCAAATACTTGAATAAAGATAAAGATAGAGAGGAATCGAGGGTGACCCCTAGATATCGGAGGGAAGAAATCAGAGGAACGGGCTGGATGCAAGGGTGGGAGCCATAGCGGGGACCGGACCAGAGAAGGTAAACCAGATAGCAAAGGTTTGTAAGGGATTGATATGAAAGAAATTTGAGGTCATCCAAGTAGAGACAGTGGAGAGGCAGACATTGAGGGGGACAAGATCAGGAGCTGAGGAACTTGTGTGGAACAGAAGGAGAATGTCATTTGCATAATAATAAGCTGAGATACTGTGTTGTTGGATGATGAGGGCGAGGGGAGCCAGAAACACATTGAATGGGAGAGGAGCAATAACTGAACCCTGGGGGATGCCACAGGGCAAGGGTATGACGGAAGAGGAAGAGAAGCCAATAAGAACAGAGGAAGACTGAGATGACAGAAAGGAATGAAACTAGTGAAGGACAGAGCCGGTGATCCCAAAATCACGAAAACGAGAGAAAAGGGTGCGATGATCAACTAGAGTGAAAGTGAAGGAGAGATCTAAAGAGACAGCTAGAGAGATATCACCCTGATCATGTGATGTATGGATTTCATTGAGGTGGGAAAGGATGATGGTCTCTGTGCTGTGGCCATGACAGAATCCTGATTGGCGAGGGTGGGAGGAGAGTTTGGAAAAAAACAGCTTCTCAAGGAGTTTAGAGAGAAAGGCGAGTGTCAAAATAGGGCATCAGTGGGTGAGGGTGGTAGGGTCCAGGAAGGGTTTCTTGAGGATGGGCCAAATCAATGCTTGTTTCCAGGGAAGAGCAAAGGAGCCAGAGGAGAGGCTAGAATTGAAGATGGTGAGGATGAGCAGAAGGAGAGAGACGAGGGGTCGCAGAGCCATGAGGAGGGAATAGGATCGGAGGGACGGGTAGTCTTATAGGAAGAAATGAAGGCTTCGAGGAGTTCTGCGGGGGAAATATGACAAAAGGAGGACCAAGAATGGGTCAGGGCTGGGGTGGAAGGGGATGAGAAAGGCTGGGGGGTTACAAAGCAGTGGGGAGGGGAAAGGGAGAGAGACAGGCGGGGAAGGAATGGTGGAGAAGAAGGACCTTATCATCAAAATAGGTGGCTAAAAGGGTGGGGTCAGGAAAGATAAGGGGGGAACAGGAGAGGAGGAGGAATGGAGGGAAGATAAGGAATGGAGGACAGAGTACATTGACAAGAGTAGTTAGAGGCAGAGGAGATTAGGTTGGAATAGTGAGAAAGTTTAGCGGAATGAATGAGGGAAAGGTAGTGGGCATGGCAATGATGGAAATAGACAAGGGATTCAGCAGACAGATGTTTGCACCAGGCGCGCTCATCATGCCCATCTCTATCGCACCGAAGATAAAGGCCAGAGTAGTACCAAGGGTGATGGGGAACAGAAGAGGGAGGATGAGAGGTAGGACGGAGAGGGGCCAGGGTGTTAAGAGCTGCAGACAGAGCAGAATTGCAGATCAAGACCTAGAGATCAGGAGGGAGGGAGAGAGGCAAAGTCAGTGGGGAAAAGCTGGTCAGAGAGAGGAAACTGCTGGAGAGCTGAACTGCAGATGCACCGGGTGAGGGTGGGGAAGGAGAGAATGAATAACAGGGACCAGTCCCAGAGAACATTCAGCCAGCTATGTCGAGGAGATGGGGGTCTAAGGCATATGTAGTTTTCCAGTCGCCACTTGTGTTGCTGGAAGAAGGTATTTGAGATTAATAGATTGTTGGTCTTGCAGAATTCTATCAGTCTTTCTCCATAACCAATCATCCCCTCACCTTTAAATCCTAATTGGACACCCCAGACAAACAGATGAAAAAGACATTCTACAGGGAACATCCTAGCCACCCCCCCCCCCCCGAATAAAATCAAGAAGCACTCAGCAAGCATGTGCTAAATCCTTTGAACTCTATGAACTCTATGTCCCACCATCTGGACCTCCATCCCCGACAGAATAAGGAACACCAAAGACCCCCTCATGTTCTGCAAACTCCTCAAAACCCACTGTTCACCCTACATTTTGACCCACCATCTAACTCTCCCTCCCCCCCCCCCCCCATTTTCAAACCTACCTCCAACAACAAAGAATGATCTGTAAATAGTTAAGGTACCATGCCTTTGCCACAACTTAATGTAAAAAGTTATTGTTCCTTGTAAACTTTGTTTAACCAGTTCAAAGTTCTATGTACACCACTTTGACCTCTGTGAAAAGTGGTATAAAAGTTCAGCCAAATAAAATAAATCCAACAGAGAAGTTCCAATAAAGATAAAAGTAACCCAGATGCCCTTCAGAGCTGAAAGATTCCAAATTATCCCTATTAACTGATAACCAGATTAATATGAATAAAATTTAGCCTCTAAAATGCCTGCCTGAAAATGCTAGAAGTCTAAAAAAATAAGATGGGAGAGTTTGAATATATAAATGAAAGGTTAGATATGATTGGCAGACTTTGTGGAAGGAATACAATCAATGGGATACTGATACCTGGGTATAAACTATATCATAATGATAGGGTACATCAAATTGTTGGAGTGGCTGTACTCTATGTTAGAGAAGCCATTCAGTCACAAAGGATTAAAGTTTTGCAGGAAACAAAATATACTGTAGAATCTCTATGGATTGAAATTCCATATAAAAAGGCAGTGGGGATGTACTACCGACCGCCTGGCCAGAATGAATAGATGGATGATGAAATGCTGAAAGAAATCAGGGAAGCAAACAAAAGTTACAACACAGTAATAGTGGGTGATTTCAATTACTCTGGTATTGACTGGGTCAATGTCACAGCAGGACATGCTAGAGAGATAAAGTTTCTAGATGAAATAAATGACTACTTTTTGGAGCAGCTGCTTCATGAACCAATAAGAGGGGAAGCTATTCTGGACCTAGGCCTTAGTGGAACACAGGATTTGGTGCAAGAAGTAAGGGTTTGGGGGCCACTTGGCAATAGTGATCATAACATGATGGCATTTGATTTAATAAATGAGAGAAGGATGGCAAGGAAATCCACAATAGTACCTTTAACTTTCAAAAGGAAGACTATGATAAAATGAGGAAAATAGTTAAGAAAAAACTAAAAGGAGCAACTGCAAAGGTTAAAGATTTACATCAAGCATGGATGTTGTTTAAAAGTACTATCTTGGAAGCCCAGAACAGATGGCTTCCACGCTTTAAGAGAAGTGGAAGGCCAAAAAATTGACAGCATGGTTTAAAGGTGAGGTCAGAGAGGCTGTTGTAGCCAAAAAAGCATCTTTCAGGAAATGGAAAAAGGAGCCAAATGACGAACACGGGAAACATAAACATTGGCAAGTTAGATGCAAGGCATTGATAAGGCAAGCAAAGAGAGAATTTGAAAAGAAGCTTGCCATGGAAGCAAAAATGCATAATAAAAACGTTTTCAAGTACATTCATAGCAAAAAACCCATGACAGTCAGTTGGATCATTGAATGAAACAGGGGTAAAGGGGGCACTAAGTGAGGACCAGGCCATAGTGGAGAGATTGAATGAATTCTTTATTCGGTCTTTACTGAAGATGATGTATCATAAGAATCGAAAGAAATTTCGATAAATCAGGAAGATTTATTACAACTATTTGCTAAACAGGAAATCACCTGGGCTGGATGGTATACATCCAAGGGTGTTGAAAGAACTGAAATATGAGATTGCATACCTACTAGTAGTAATCTGTGAACTATCATTAAAATCATCTGTAGTACCAGAAGACTGGAGAATGACCAATGTACCGCCAATTTTTAAAAAGGGTTCCTGGGTGATCCAGGAAACAGAATGGTGAGCTCGAAATCAGTAACGGGTTAAATGGTAAAAACCATTATAAAGAATAAAATTACTGAACATGTAGATAAGTCATGATTTAATGGGAGAAAGCCAACATGGATTTAGCCAAAGAAAGTCTTGTCTTATTAATCTGTTATATTTTTTTGAAGGTGTAACTAAACAGGTAGACAAAGGTGAGCCGGTTGATATAGTGTATCTGGATTTTCAGAAAGCCTTTGAGAAGGCCTTTCTTGAGAGACTCTTTGTGAAATTCAAAAGTCATGGGATTGCAGGCAGTGTAATATGGTGGATCAGAAACTGGTTAAAAGATAGAAAGTTGTTTAAAACGTAAGAGGATTTTGAAAATTGCAAGAGACCTTGATAAAATGGAAAACTGGACGTCCAAATGGCAGATGAAATTTAATGTGAATAAGTGTAAAGTTATGTATTGATGAAAGAATAACCCAAACTATGGTTACATGATGCAAGGTACTACCATAGAAACCACCAAAAATATTTAGGCATCATTGTGGATAATACATTGAAAAATTCCACCCAGTGTGCAGCAGCGGCCAAGAAAGCAAATAGAATGCTAGGAATCATAAGGAAAGAAATGAATAAAACCAAGGATATTATAATGCTTCTGTATTGTTCCATAGTGCGACCGCACCTTGAATATTGTGTGCAATTCTGTGCGCCATATCTTAAAAAGGATATAGCAAAATTAGAAAAGGTACAGAGAAGAGCCACCAAAATGGTAAAGGGGGTGGAAGGATAACCCTATGAGGAGAGGCTTAAAAGGTTAGGGCTTTTCAACTTGGAAAAGAGACGGCTGAGGGGAGACAAAAGTTACAGCGCAGTAATAATAATGGGTGATGTCAATTACCCTGGTATCGACTGGGTCAGTGTCACAGCAGGACATGATAGGGAGATAAAGTTCCTAGATGACATAAATGACTGCTTTTTGGAGCAGCTGGTTCATGAACCGACCAGAGAGGAAGCCATATTAGACCTAGTCCTTAGTGGAACACCAGATCTAGTGCAAGAGATAAGGGTGTTGGGGCCACTTGGCAATAGTGATCATAGCATGATCGCCTTTGATTTAATTACTGGTGGAGGGATAGTAAGGAAATCCTAAGCTCCAAAAGTATTGTTGGATTCTATTCCAACATTTACCTACATTCACACATCCCCAAAACATATGTCCCAGGTGTGCCCCCCCCCCCCCACCTCACACCATGGACATTTATCATGTTCCGCAACAGTACTACCTTTTAACTTTCGAAAGGGAGACTATGATAAAATGAGGAAAATAGTTAAGAAAAAACTAAAAGGAGCAGTTGCAAAGGTTAAAGACTTACATCAAGCTTGGGTGTTGTTTAAAAAATACTATCTTGGATGCCCAGACCAGCTGTATTCCACACTTTAAGAAAAGTGGAAGGAAGTCCAAAAAACTACCAGCATGGTTTAAAGGTGAGGTCAGAGAGGCTGTTGTTGCCAAAAAAAGCATCTTTCAGGGAATGGAAAAAAGAGCCAAACGACGAAACCTGGAAACAGCACAAGCACTGGCAAGTCAAATGCAAGGCATTGATAAAGCAGGCAAAGGGAGAATTTGAGAAGAAGCTTGCTGCGGAAGCAAAAACACGAAATAAAGATTTTTTCAAGTACATTCGTAGCAAAAAACCTGTGAGAGAGTCAGTTGGTCCATTAGATGATAGAGGAGTTAAAGGGGCACTAAGAGGCGACAAGGCGATAGCGGAGAGACTGAATGAATTCTTTGCTTCGGTCTTTACTGAGGAAGATGTAGGGATGTTACCCATGACTGAAGTGGTGTTTAAAGATGCGGAAGAATTGAAGGAACTATCGATACATCGGGTAGATGTATTACAACTATTAGATAAACTGAAGAGTAGCAAATCACCTGGGCCGGATGGTATACATCCAAGGGTGTTGAAAGAACTGAAATATGAGATTGCAGACCTGCTATTAGTAATCTGTGAACTATCATTAAAATCATCTCTAATACCTGAAGACTGGAGGATCGCCAATGTAACACCAATTTTTAAAAAGGGTTCCAGGGGTGATCCGGGAAACTACAGACCAGTGAGCCTCACGTCAGTTCCGGGAAAAATGGTAGAAACCATCATAAAGAATAAAATTACTCAGCATGTAGATAGTCATGGCCTAATGGGAGACAGCCAACATGGCTTTAGACAAGGAAGATCTTGTCTTACTAATTTGTTATGTTTTTTTGAAAGTGTGAATAAACAGGTGGACAAAGGTGAGTCGGTTGATATAGTGTATCTGGACTTTCAGAAAGCCTTTGACAAGGTCCCTCATCAGAGACTTTTGGCAAAACTAAAGAGTCATGGGATAGGAGGCAGTGTACTACTGTGGATCAGGAACTGGTTAAAAGATAGAAAGCAGAGGGTTGGGCTAAATGGCTGGCCAATTTTCCCAATAGAGAAAGGTGAATAGTGGTGTACCCCAGGGATCTGTGCTGGGTCCACTGCTTTTTGACATATTCATAAATGACCTGGAAAGTGGAATAACGAGTGAGGTTATCAAATTTGCAGATGACACAAAACTATTTAAAGTTGTTAAAACCCAAGAGGATTGTGGAAAATTACAAAAGGATCTTGATAAATTGGAAGACTGGGCATCAAAATGGCAGATGAAATTTAATGTGGACAAGTGCAAAGTTATGCACCTAGGGAAGAACAACCCAAACTATGGTTACACGATGCAAGGTTCCACATTAGGAACCACCACCCAGGAAAAAGATTTAGACGTCATTGTGGATACCATGTTAAAACCCTCAGCCCAGTGTGCAGCGGCGGCCAAGAGAGCAAATAGAATGCTAGGTATCATAAGGAAAGGAATAGAAAATAAAACAAAAGATATTATAATGCCTCTATATCGTTCCATGGTGAGACCGCACCTTGAATATTGTGTGCAATTCTGGTCGCCGTATCTTAAAAAGGATATAGCGTTATTAGAAAAGGTTCAGAGAAGAGCCACCAAAATGGTAAAGGGGATGGAAGGATACTCCTATGAAGAAAGGCTAAAAAGGTTAGGGCTCTTTAACCTGGAAAAGAGACGGCTGAGGGGAGATATGATAGAAGTCTATAAATTAATGAACGGAGTGGAACGGGTAAACGTAGATCGATTGTTTACGTTATCAGAATATAGAAAGACTAGGGACATGCAATGAAGCTACAGGGTAAACTATTTAAGACTAATAAAATATTTTTTCACTCAACGTGTAATCAAATTCTGGAATTTGTTACCGGAGGATGTAGTAAAGGCTGTTAGTGTAGCTGGGTTTAAAAAAGGTTTGGACAAGTTTCTAGAGGAAAGGTCCATAAACCATTATTAAGAAGGGACCCAGGATATCAATACTTGACCCAGTACAAGCATTGCAGAACCTGTGTCTTTTGGGGAAACTTCTAGTCACATATGACCTAGATTGGCCACTGTTGGAAACAGGATACTGGGCTTGATGGACCTTGGTCTGACCCAGTATGGCATATCTTATGTTCTTATATGATAGAGGTCTATAAATTAATGAATGGAATGGAACTGATAAACGTAGATCAGTTATTTATGCCATCAAAAAGTAGAAAGACTAGAGGACATGCAATGAAGCTACATTATAACTCATTTAAGACTAATAAGAGAAATTTGTTTTATTCAACACATAATCAAACTCTGGAATTTGTTACTGGAGAATG
Source organism: Ichthyophis bannanicus (assembly GCA_033557465.1). NCBI lineage: Eukaryota > Metazoa > Chordata > Amphibia > Gymnophiona > Ichthyophiidae > Ichthyophis > Ichthyophis bannanicus. Next base: position 172,283,129 of record CM066032.1, on the reverse strand, counting down.
TAGTAAAAGCTGTTAGTGTAACTGGGTTTAAAAAAGATTTGGACAAGTTCCTGGAGGAAAAGGTCCATAAAGCATTATTAAAGAGTGCCCGGGAATTCCACTGCCTGCCCCGGGACAAGCATTGTGGAACCTGTGTGCCTCTTTGGAAACCTGCCAGATACTTGTGACCTGGATTGGTCACTGTTGGAAACAGGATACTGGACTTGATGGACCTTGTTTGACCCAGTATGGCATTTATGTTCTGATGTTCTTATGTAATATGCTGTACATTACAAAGTTTAAGTTACAATGTAAATCACTTTGACTGAAATGATAAAGCAGTATACAAAACGGTTAAATAAAGAAATCCTTCCTTATAACTTGTACCTCGAGTCTATGACAGCTGGATGCAACAACAGCCCTTCATACTCACAGAACAAAAATCTCATTTGCATGCCAGTAGTCTGATTCTGTAGAGCAGTCTAGAAAGCATGGAGCAGTTAAACTCACTGATAGTTCTTTGATCAGAGAAGTGGTATAGAAATGTGTGTTAAATAAATAAGAGCAGGATTTGAACCCTGTTTCTCCTGGTTCTCAGCCCACCGCTTTAACCACTGGGAGCACATACAGGCAGAGCGGGGCAGTCACTGACAAAAACTCATAATCCCTTTGTCTTCATGGTCCGACGCCAAAGGGCAGCATGGTGTCCCTCACCCAACCCCCACCCACCCACCCCGACATGCCTGGCACCCAGGGCAATAACCCTGCTTGCCCACCCCTTGCAATGGCCCAAGGCAGACCTCCTATTAATCGGTATTTTAGACAGTATCTACTGATGTCGAGTTTCTCGCTGCGATTGTAATTAATGACTCACAGTGAGCTCTGATAAAGGCATAGCTCTCTAGATGGCTGCCATTTGCCATCTCTTATCTAATAGGCTTTATCTCTCTGCTGTTTGATGTAGTGGCCTCCAGAGCCTTCTCTGCTAGAATTTCATTTGTCTTGTCTGGAGATGTAAGTCCTCTCTGTGACACCTCTGCATTCCTTGTTACAACCATTTTTGACTTAGTCTTGGCTTGACTTTTTAGTGCTCTTCAGAGGTCTTCTGTTTCTCCTACTGTATAAAGTGCAATATCCATGGTGTCACATGTTCTTTAAGGCAGGGGTAGGCAAACTACAGCCTGAAAGCCAGACCTGGCCGGCCAGCACTGAAAATCTCGCCTGCTGCCCAACAGAAATGTCTAAATTGTCTGCAGTCTAGAAACACCCACTGGCACATACATTGTCTGCGCAGAAAGAGGTGTACACACAACAGCACCACGCATTAAAATGATACTCAAATGAGATGTTAATTACCTTCTTGCCCTGTGCAGAGAAACGCATAGAGGACCAGAGGGCAGAGTGAAAAGTTCAGTAGCGCCATTGTTCATACACCTCATCGGAGACATAAAATTGTGGCACATATAGGAAAAGACAGTTTTAACATGTGTACCACCGGTCAGTCATTCCTTCAGCATGAAAATCTTCAGTGTAGATGTTGTGCACATAGCAAAAATGTATGGCATGTAGTTAGGGTAAGAAGCAAAAGACATTTCTATCTTGGCTTTGCTCCTTGCATGGGCTAGAGCGGCACACAAAAGAAATGCACATACATGTGGCACGTCTGGTAGCGCGTTTATCTTCTGCACAGTAGTTACCCCCCCCCTCCTTCCCCACTTTACGCCAAAGTTTTAAGTATGCCTCATTTCTATGCTCTCGCTTTGCTGCATACTGGCGAATAACCTTTGCAGTACCCACGTGCAATGAAATCGTGTGCACAGCTAGTAGCATGCAACTTCAATGCCAGCTGTCTGCATCAAACTGTTAGATTGTAAGCCCTTGGGGGACAGCGAAATGTCTCTGATAGCTCACCTTGAATTACTACTAGAAATGTGTGAGCTAAATACTACTAAATAAAAAGAGGTTTTCAGAAAAGAGCACATTCTGCTCAGGCTAAAAAGAAAGGGGTCAATTTTCAAAAGCCCTTATCTGGATAACCACAAAAGAGCACTGAGAGAGATAGCAGAGTTGCTTACCTGTAATGGGGGTTCTCCGTAGACAATAGGGGTATGCAGTCACACTTGATAGGTGATGTCTCTGATGTTGCCAACATGTCGTGCTCTCCCTAGCTTAGACAAGTTTTTTGACTTGTTTGAGCATGAGCAGTCTGCTTCCCGCCCTGCTGGCTCCCAATTACTTCAGTTGATCACATAACTGAGCAGCCGCCAGGCAGGAGGAGTCCATGAAAGAAAACGCTGAGGTTGTGTCTTCTGGTTCGACCTTGATGGATCAAATGTCCTTGTGTTAATTCTTTAGTCTCTGTGGGGAGTTTTTTTTGTGTGTGTGTGGGGGGGGGGGGGAAGGCGAGTGGGTGAGTGCAGATGCATACCCCCGCTATCTGCGGAGAACCTCCGTTATAGGTAAGCAACACCGCTTTCTCTACAGACAAGCAGAGGAATGCAGCCGCACTTGATAAGCGAGTCCAGAGCTGAGGGCCGCTTTGGAGTCCATTGAGACTACAACTCTGATGTCCTGGCGAGGGCAGCAGAATACTTCTGCTGCTATGAAGGCTATTTAGGAAGTGAAAAGGTTTCTGAGGACTGCCTGGCCAAAGGTAAAGTCCTGGGCTGAGGAGCGGTCCAAGCTGTAGTGCTTGGCAAATGTGTGAACCGAGGTCCAAGTGGCTGTTTTGCAGATGTCTTATATAGAAACCGAGGATAAGTAGGCTATAGTAGCCACTCTAGCCCATAGACAGTGGGGTGTGATACAGCCAGGTGATTGTTGTTGTGCCTGGGCATAGCAGAAGGATATGTAGTCTGATATCCAGTTTGATGCAGATCTCCCTGCGTTATTGGGATTGCTTATTTATTTTCGCTGTATTTATATACCGCTTTTCACAGAGGTCAAAGCAATTTACAAGGAACTCGATTTTACAAATATCATTTACATTGAACCAGGTAACTTTGTACAATGAAAGGAATAGAGTGGTTAGCTTAAATTAATTATGTGCAGGTAGATAAACTATTTACATGTGTTTGTAAAATCTTGTCCTTCATGTGGATCCAGAAATACTGTTTGGCTTGTGGGAGGGGGGTAGGGTTAGGGGGCCGAAGTGGAGGGTGAATAGGTGGGTCTTGAGGAGACTGCGGAAGGATAGGAGGTCTGTAGTGTTTCTTATGTGAGCAGGGAGAAAATTCCAAGTAGATGGAGCAGATTGAACATGACAGAGCTGTGAAGAAGCTTATATATCCTTTGTTGCTTGGAGGTTGAACAAAAGGACCCATCTACAATCCAATGTGTGTAACACAGAAACATAGAAACATGATGGCAGAAAAAGACCACATGGCCTATCTTTCTATACAATATTTCCAAAATTCGCCCCTTCCTCTCTGACACCACTAAGTTGATTATCCACTCCTTAATCACCTCCCATCTTATTGTAACGTTCTCCTTGCTGGCCTCCCTGCAAGCCACCTCTTTCCTCTTCAGTCAATTCAACACTCCGCTGCTCGACTCATTTTCCGCCAGTCTCGTTTTTCCCACATCACTCCTCTCCTCATATCGCTTCATTGGCTTCCCATCTGTCTCCGTATCCAATTTAAACTTCTCCTCCTGACCTATAAATGTATTCACTCTTCTGCCCCCCATTACCTTTCATCTCTCATCTCTCCTTACACCCCCTCTCGGTTTGCTTCGCCCGTCTAACAGTCTTCGTTTATCTGTGCCCTTTACTCGTACTGCCAATTCCAGACTTCGCTCCTTCCAACTGGCAGCACCCTTTGCTTGGAATAGTCTTCCTATTTCTGTGCGCCAGACATCCTCCCTGGCCATTTTCAAGTCCAGACTAAAATCCCACCTCTTCACTATTGCTTTCCATTCCTGTCTTACCCTTTCTTGATCTCTCTATCAACATTTGCTTACTTTGTCCTGTAAATTTTTGTTATTTGTATTATGTAACTTATTTTGTTTTCTGTCTTATTAGATTATGAGCTCTGATGAGCAGGGACTGTCTCTCTTCTATGTTTGTACAGCGCTTCGTATGTTGCGGCGCTTTATAAGTCTTTAATAATTAATAATTAATTAATTACCTAGTCTGTCCTTCCATATCAACTACAATAATTCTCTTTTTACCTTTAGAGATCCTCTGTCTTTGTCCCATGCTTTTTTTAATTCAGATACTGTCCTTGTGTCCACCACATCCACTGAGAGACTATTCCACGCATCTACCTCTCTTTACATAAAGAAATATTCCTTATATTACTCCTGAGTCTATCCCCTTTCATTCTCATGCTATGTCCCCTCATTGCAGAGCTTGCCTTCAATTAAAAGAGACCCTCCTGTGCATTTATGCCGAGATATTTAAATGTCTCTATCATATCGCCCCATCCCACCTTTCCTCTAAAGTATACATATTAAGATCTTTAAGTCTGTCCTCATGTGCTTCATAACAAAGACCATTAACCATTTTAGTAGCCAACCTCTGCACTGACTCCAACCTGCTGATATCCTTTGAAGGTGCGGTCTGCAGAATTGCACACACTACTCCAAATGAGGTCACACCAGAAACTTATACAAAGGCACTATCACCCCTTTTTACTGTTGGCCATTCCTTTCCCTATACATCCAAGCATTCTTCTGGCTTTTGAAGTCACCTTTTCTACCTATTTAGCTACTTTATTTATTTATTTATTTTACTGCTTTATCATTTCAATCAAAGTGGTTTACATTGAAACTTTAACTTGGTAACGTACATTAAACAGGGACATTGATAACTTGGATTTTTCTGAGGCAATGGAGGTTAAGTGACTTGCCCAAGGCCACAAGGCATGCTAATGGAAATCAACCCTGGTCTCCGGGTTCTCAAGCCAGTGCTCTTAACCATTAGGCTACTCCTCTACTCCGCTTTATCTTTATCTTTATTTTACACTTGATATACCGCCCACGTCGAAACATTAGGGTGGTTTACAATAAAACATGTCAACGCTTACAGAAAGGAAAAGAACGCCAATAAAATATAGGAAAGCAGTAGAGATTATTAGTGACAGGCCAAATAAGAAACAAGCAATTAGGTAGAGGCATCACAGGGGAGGTCGAAAGCCTGTTGGAATAAATGGGTCTTCAGTAAATGTTTAAATTGTGAATAGGAGGGTTCCAAACGGAGGGAAGATGGCAGGGGGTTCCAAAGCATTCTTTTGGCAGGGCATTCTTTGGTGGAAAGAAGTACCTCGCCCACTACACTGTACCGCTCCTTTGGATTTTTGCAGCCCAAATGCATGACCCTGCATTTTTTGGCATTAAATATTAGCTGCCAAATTCTAGATCATTCTTCAAGCTTAGCTAGATTCCTCCTCATGTTATCTACTCCTTCCTGGGTATTTACTCTATTGCAGCTTTTGGTATCATCCACAAACAAGCAAACCTTACCCGATAGCCATTCTGTAATATCACTAAGAAAGATGTTAAAAAGAATCGGACCAAGGACAGATCACTGCAGCACACCACTGGTAACTTCCTTTTCCTCAGAGTGAGCTCCATTTACCTGTACCCTTTGTCGCCTTCCACTCAACCAATTTCTAACCCTATCAGTAACTTTAGGGTCCATCCCTAGAGTGCTCACTTTGTTTAGGAGTTGCCTGTATAGAACAGTTTTAAAGGCTTTACTGAAATCTAAATACACCACATCTAGGGCTTTCCCTCTGTCCCACTCCCTGGTAACCCAGTCAAAGAAATCAATCAGATTTGTCTGACAAGACCAGCTTCTGGTGAATCCATGCTGCTTCGGATCCTGCAAAACATTGGACTCCAGAAACCTCACTATTCTCTTTTAGTAGCCTTTCCAATAATTTATTAACCACAGAGGTTAGACTAACTGGCCTGTAGTACTCAATGTCATCCTTACTTCTGCTTTTATGTAAAGAGACCACATGTGCCTTTCTCCAGTCCTCTGGCACCACTCCTGACTCCAAAGAGGCATTGAAAAGGTCAAACAGTGTTGCTGCTAGAACATCTCCAAGTTCCCTCAGTATTCTTGGATGTACAGTATCCCATCCGGACCCATTGCTTTGTCTACTTTTAGTTTAGCTAGCTCCTTACGAACAGTCTTCTGGTTCGAGATCCATGTCACTTCTATTCCTGTTTGTGGGTGTTTTCTGAGGTCCTGCTCCTGACCCTTCATCTGTGAACTCAGAACAGAAATATTTGTTAAGTAATTCCACTTTATCCTCATCAGCTTCTACATATTCCTCTCCTTTATCCTTGAGTCTTACAATACCACTTTTGCACTTCCTCCTTCTCACTAACATATCTGAAAAATGTCTTATCCCCACATTTTATTGCATTGGCTATTTCTTCTCCTTTTGTACCTTTGCTTTCCTGACTACTTTGCTAGCTTCTCTTAAGTTTTTCCAAATATAGATCTTCTTCTATCTGTGATCTCTTGTATTTCATGAAGACCTTCTTTTTTTTTCTTCACTTTTTCTCTGGAGAACCTGCTGAAAGACTGGGAAAGAAGAACAGCAGAACGATTGCTTGGTTGAGATGAAAGGAAGACATGACCTTGGGGATGAATTTCGGATGCGTGCACAGGATGACTGTTATGGAAGAACTGAGTGTATGGCGGGTAGTGAACCAATGCTTGTAATTCATTAATTCTTCTTGCTGAGGTGATCACAACCAAGAAGACAGCCTTCCAGGTGAGGTGCTTCAGGGAGGTTGCCTCCAAGGACTCAAAGGGAGGTTTCATAAGCTCTGAGAGAACGATGTTAAGATCCCAGGGTGGGAGAGGCAGTCTAAGTGGAGGTTTGGTGTTCATGAGTCCTTTCATGAAGCGTGAAACTAGGGGATGAACAGAGATGGATTTCCCATCCACTGGAACATGCAAAGCAGCAATGGCAGGGAGATGCTAGCAAACTGATGTGGTTTGCAGGCCAGAGTGCGAGAGCTGGAGCAGGTAGGTGAGGATCTGACCTAGGGGACAGTGGAAAGGATTCAGGTGTCTGTCACCCAGACAGTGAAGCATGGCCACCTCCAACAGTAAGAAAGCCATATTGCAGATTTCCTGGAAGCAGAGATGACATTGCATGCCTCGTCTGACAGGGCAAGTTCATCCACTAGATAAGGCTCACTTTCCAGGCTGCTAAGGAGAGGCTGGAGAGATTGGGATGCAGCAAAGTTCTGTGATTCTGCATGAGGAGGAAGGGGTCTGTTCTGAGCAGGTAGCAACTGTCCTCTGTTAAGGCTAGGAGGTGTGAGTACCATCTCTGATGAGACCACTGGGGAGCTATGAGATGAGGTTTCCCTTGTCCTCCCAAGTTTTCATCAGGACCTGACTAATGAGGAAGAATGGAAGAAAGGCATACAGCCGGCAATGGCTTCAACTGATGGTGAATGCATCATGGTCCCATGGGGGCAGACTGGGCCAGAGGGAGCAGAAGAGGGAGCATTTTGCATTCTTGGCAGTGGCAAAGAGATCTACGTCCAGAGTGCCTCACTTGTCAAAGATCCTTTGAGCTACTTCCCAATCCAGGAACCATTCATATGAATCCAGGCGTTGGCTGAGGGTATCCATTAGTTGGTTTTGGGCCCCCAGAAGATATACTGCCCTGAAGGAGCTGTGCATGGACAGAGTTAAGAGCCAGAAATGTGCCGCTTCCTGGTAGAGTCATAGGGACCCCTCCCTGTTTGCTGATGTAGAACATTGTGACCTGGTTGTCAGTTTGTACCAAGAGGATCTTGTGACTAACCCAGGGCCAAAATGCCCTGAGGGCATAAAAGACCACTAGCAGCTCCAAGACGTTGATGTGGAAGGATTGCTCCTGCACTGACCACTCCCCATGTGTGGCCAGATGGACAAGGTGTGCTCCCCAGCCGTACATGGAGGCATTGGTTATGAGAGTGAGATGGTGTGGCAGTGGCTGGAAGGGGTAGCCCTTTGTTAGGTTGGCTGGGTTGGACCACCACTGGAGGCTCTAGAGGATAGTGCTGAAAGAGAGTTCATTGTAAATACCAAAAAGTCCAAACTGGATCCACAGCAGAGCCTTGACTTCATAGGGACTGAGGGAGTTTATTTTGAACTATTACTGCTTGATGTAGAGGTTGAGGTCATGCAGGTCGAAGATGGGTCAAAGCCCCCCCCCCCCTCAACCCCCCCGGTTTTCTTTGGGATGAGGAAGAAGCAGGAGTAGAACCCTTGATTATGTTGTTTGGAAGGGACCGGCGCTATAGCATGATTGCGGAGGAGGCCAGAGATCTCTTGCTGTAGGATGTGTTGATGATGAACTGGAACTGGTGTCACCAGTGGTGGGAGATGGGCTGGTAGAAGTTTTATGAAGTTGATTCTGTATCCTCCCTCAATATGCTGAGGACCCAATGGTCAGTGGTTATGTATTGCCAGGTGTTTTTGAAGTGCTGTATCCGGCCTTCCCACTGGCAGGTAGTCAAAAACTGGGACAGGCTTTGTGGGTGGGAGTTGGGTTTGTCAGATGTTGCTTTCTCTTCCATGGCCGAGAACATTGCGTATAGGTTGTAGCATTTGAGCATTGAGGCTGCTGGGGAGGGTAAGGTTGGAATTGCCTTAGAGGTAGAATTGCTGAAAATAGTGGTAGTGATATGCTCTGCGGTATTGAGGGAACTGTGACTTGCAAGCTGTTGCTGGGGGCTCTGCCAGTTGAACTGCTAGCTCCCAGACCGTGGAACAGTGATCCTTGGCCGCCGAGACAACTTCCTTCACTTTTGAACTGAAAAGGCTATCCTCATGGTATGGCGCATCTGCTAGATGGTTGTAGAGGTTCTCTTGGAGGCCAGATACTCGAAGCCAGGCCATACACCTGTGGAGATGGCAGTGGCTGACAAGCAAGCCATGGAGTCAAATGCATCATATGTTGTGTGGATGATGTGTAAAGTGATTCTTGTATGTCAGACAGTAGCTGAGTGTGGTCTTCCATAGACCATAGGAAAAGGCTCATCCAACTGCAAGAGGAGGTCATGATGGTAGTGTAGAATTTTTAGCTGGTGCACAAGGATTCACACTGCTAGAAGGTCACTCTGACAGGACTTCTGACCGATGGCATCTAGTGTCTTTTGGTCTTTTTCTGGCAGAGTTTGAAAGGATGATTTTGTATTCTTAGACTTTTTAAGGACCGCTTCTGAGTTGACGGATTGATAAGGTTTAAGAGTTGTGAGGTCGCATGAACCAACGCAGGACTTTTCCAGATGGAGGCTTGCAGATCTTGTAAGATAGGAGGAACTGGCAAGGCACACATTTGACTCATCTTCATCTCCAACAACCTGTGCAACATCAACCCCCTCAAACCACCCAAAACCACCCAGTACCATGGTCTGACCATGAACTGATCACCTTTCACCCCCCACTCCCTACATACCCAAAGCAACCCCACACACAATAACCCACCAGATGCTTCAAGAAATTCAACAAATAAATCTTCCTCAATAGCCTCTCCCCACTACTTAACACCACCCCAGAAAACAGACACCTTTTTATCAACCTGGAACAACTTAATCAGCCAAGCAGCTTCTGCACCTGAACCACATCACCCAAAATCAACCACACACCCCAAAACACCCTGGTACACTCCAAACCTCAGAGGAGCACAAGAGGGAGCTCTGAAGACTCTAGCACAAATGGAGAAGAACAAACCTGTCAACAGATCAGACCACTTATATGGCGAGCATGTCGGAATTCTGCACCAAAACAGACCAATGTAAGCACACCTACTACTCCAACCTAATAAAGAACTCACTCAACCATCCAAGGGAGCTATTCAGCCTAGTCAAGAACCTTATAACAGCTTCACCCGATGACCACTGCACCACTCCTATCACAGCTCAGCAACTAGCCACCTACTACTCCACTCGACATAAACAGCCCCAATCACCCACTCCTCAAAACACCCATGCACCCCTCTGGAGCTCCTTTGACTCCATAGGCAACCAAACCATTGAATCCATCATAAAAACCCTTTAATACTACCACATCCCCTCTTGAACCCTGCCCTGTGAGCTGGATAAGCTAACAATCACCAAGCTCACTCCCCTTCTCACAAAGATCACTCAGACCTCCTTAATACTTGGCTACATGCCCGACTGCCTCAAATTTTCCTTAATCCACCCTTTCCTCAAAAAACCACAGCTAGATCCCCTCAACACCTCAGCCTACAGACCCATTGCAAGCCTTCCATTCATTGCAAAAATAATAAAAAAAAAACATACAACAACAACTTCAAGATCACCTTGACAAACACAAGATACTTGATGACCAACAACATGGATTCCATCCCCATTATGGAGTAGAGACACTGCTAACATCACTCCTAAGTGAACTCACAAAGGGAATTCAAAAGCCTAACCATGGATACATCCTTCTATTCCTCGACATCTCAGCAGCCTTCCACATCATCAACCATAATATCCTAATTCAACGATTACAAACCATAGGAAGGACAGGCTCAGTCCTAAACTGGTTCCAATCCTACCTCACAAACTGCCAGCAACAAGTGAAGATTGGAGCCTGCACCTCAAACACATATACTCAAACACAAGGAGTTCCACAAGGATCCATGCTCTCCACTCTGTTTTTCAACATCTACATGCAACCACTCTGCAAAATAATCTGATCTCACAACATCTCCTTCCATATATACGCTGACGACATTACAGTATGTTATATACCCCCTTCAATACTAACAACCCATCACACTGCACGCTCCAGCAATGCTTCCTAAATGTCTCCAAATGGTTTGAACAAAACCACCTCACCATCAATCTTCAGAAAACTGAAACACTTTTCATCACCAGAGACCACACATACACTGCCACCTCCTCCATCACGCTGAATAACTACCAAATCAAGGTCAAGAATAAAGTCAGATACCTTGGGATCACTCTCGACCAGCTTCTCACATTCATACCCCAAATTGCCAACACAAGAAAGTTTACTTCAAAAATCCGCACTCTCCAACACCTCTGCCCACTACTAGAACCATCTGACTTCTGCTCTGCTCTGCAAACCCTCACCATCCCCCACAGACTACTGCAACTCCATATACCAAGGCTTCCCACAATCCACCATCCACCCCCTTCAAATGGCCCTCCATACTGCAGCCCACATGATCTAAGGAGCATCCAGAACAGATCACATCTTGCCCTACTGAAACACCTCCACTTGCTCCCTGTACTAGCCAGAATACAATACAAATCCCTCCCAATAACCTTCAAAACCATCAACAACCTCTTCTCTGCCTACCTCCGAACACTGCTACACCCTCGCTCATCAACCAGACCTACACGGAAGTCCACAACTAACACCCTTGCAATACCAGCTGAGAAACCAAGAAACAACTAGCAAGCTTGTTTGAGATCATTCGAACTCTATGCACCCTCCCTCTGGAACTCCCTCCCAGACGACATCAGAAATTCCACTGAACTCTAACTTCAGAAAACTACTAAAAACCCACCTGGTCAGTAAAGAACTTTGCACATGTTACATAACACCCCCACCCTACACGTAAGAAACACGCAACCAACTGCATGTAAATAGTTATAATGTCTCCGCATGCCACAAGTTATTATACATAGTTTAAAGTTCTATGTAAACCCAGTTTAAAATTGTTCCTTGTACACAGCTTTGACCTGGTGAAAAGCAATATAGAAGTCTAGCTAAATAAATAAAAACTGTAAGTAGGAGGATCTCTGATAGGACTTCCGACCGATGGCATCTAGTGTCTTTTGGTCTTTTCATGGTGGAGTTTGAAAGGATAATTTTGTACTCTTAGACCTTTTAAGGACCGCTTCTGAGATGATGGATTGATAAGGTGTAGTGACGAGAAATGAATTTCATCCTGACTCCTTTGCCTGACTCCATTTTGTATAACCATGAAAAGTTAGGCCTGTATAATCAGGAGTGTACATTCTTCCCCCTCTTCTGGAACAAGCTGTGTTTTCCAAGGACAAAAGAAAATCATGTCTAGAGTGCTTGGCTCAAAGTAGGGCCCCACTTGTACATAATGTACAGAGAAGAGGAGAACCGGCTGAGCAGGACAAGGACACACAGATGTACAAACTGGGCGATATGAGTTGACAGTTGTGATGAGCCACAGGGAGTGAAAACTACAAATACAGCAAAAAGTACCAAGAATATAGAGATGAGAACCAGGGGGGTGGAAGGTAATATAGATCATATCAATTGTCGTGGGGATAGATAAAGAAGTATAACATAACTAGCATCTGAGAACAAAGAATGAGGCTTCCGGCACGTAAGTATAAGCTACGCTAGAGAAAAAGCAAGCGGAGCAGACAGTGACTGATGCTCATATCAGGACTTCCTTGAAGGCAGTAGAATTATTCTTTGCTGCACTAATTAATCTAACTTGTTATTAAAGACCTTGTAATAAAGCTGTATTGAAATTACAGACCAATTGTCCTGCTTGATTAAATTTTAATGAGTTGGAACTTATACTGAGATGTCACGCAGTAATTAAGATAAAACTCTCAATAGTAGCTGCTGGTGTTAGAACCCTGGAGCTGGGAGTTCCTTAAATCTAAGGTCTAAGCATTGTGAGGTCGCGTGCACCGATGCAGGATTTTTCCAGATGGAGGCTTGCAGATTTTGTAAGATAGGAGGAACTGGCAAGGCAATGACTTCCTTGGGAGCACTGCACACTTTTAGGATGGACGGAAAATCTCTTTGGTTGGTGGGGATCTGAGAGTCGCTAAGAGCAACGGCTCAGGAGTCTTGGAGAAATTTAGGATAAGAGTAGTCTTCTGGTGGTTCCTCTAATCCGTGTTCAAGCAGAGAAGCATCCCTGGGTAGTTGTGCATCCAACATCTGGGAGAAAGGGGAACTCCATAGGAACAAGCGTCCTCTTCCAGTGGCAGAGGAGACCACCAGTGGACTAAGGGGGGGGGGGACTCTGGACAGGGGTTAAGGCAAGGGTCTGCTGGGACCTCCGAAAAGGTGATCTGAGAGGATGGCGATGTTGCCATCGTCGCGGTCTGGAGGATGAGTGCACTGTCCTCCACAAAATTCCATAAGAGTAAAATTAATGATGCATTTGGAGTGTAGACCCCTGAAAGTTGGGAGGGAGGCATCTCTGGAGAATGCAGGCAAGGCGAGCTCATTGCGTCTGGCCGTTCTGGGGGCTGGCTCACCAGGGAGTCCCAGATCCCTATGGCTCTGCCACTCATGGCCCTTACCTGGGGAGCAACCTGTTACTGATGATGATGCTTGTTTTTGGATTTACATTTTACCTTCCCTCCCAGGGCCCCCGAGGCTGCAGTTGGCTGGGGTGGAGCTGCAGGGTTTGTCGGGGGGAGGGATGGAGCCACGGGCCTGAGTTTGCAGGCTTTGGGTATGTGTTCAGTGAGCCGGAGCCAGTAGGAGGTCTGTCTCTGGCTGCACGGCTGCCCCAAGGGCTCCCAATCATGCCAAGTCTGGACCCAATGGGAGAGAGGCTGAAGATGTGGGGAATTGCATCTGATTTGTTGACATGAAGTTGTTTGCTGCTGACTGTAAGTAGAGGATGTATATATACTTTATATTTCCTTGTTTTGTTTTTGCTTTTTTTTGGGTTTTTTTAAGAGGATTTGACGTTGGTGTCCTACCAAGAAAGGGGGGGGGGGGATCAATCATGCTGTGATCTTCTGTGAAGATCCCTTTCAGATCTTTTTGTTTTTGTTTTTGTAAGTGTTGCTCATTAAAAGGAGTATCACTGCAGGTGTGAAAATGCTGATATCATTGATGGAATTAATGTTGAAGTAGGCGCGAGGCTGTGGAGGAAGGGAGAGCTGTGGCAGTTTTTGCACGGTCAGAAGAAAAACTGAAGTAATCGGGAGCCGGCAGGGCGGAAAGCAGACCGCACATGCTCAAACAAGTCAAGACTTGTCTAAGCTAGCGAGAGCCCAGCACGTCGGCAATCTCAGAGACGTCACCTATCAAGTGCGGCTGCATTCCCTGCTTGTCTGCAAAGAAATTCAGCAACACTGTCTGGTGATTTTCAGCTGCTTTCCAAATAAGTTATGCAGGGTAGTTTGGGCCACCAAAAAGGCCAGCCTAAGTTTCTATCTGGATAAGTGTTGCAGTTATCTAGATAGTGCCTGCACAATCCAGATAGGCCTGTTCTCTTCTGGGGTGGGATGACAGGGAGGTTTAGATGACCACTGTAGTAGTGACCCTAGTGTATCTTGTCTAGTCTCCATCTTGTCCTTATTTCTTTTTTTATTGATCTGCTTGGGTTTGTGAACTTCCTTGTTGCCTGGGGTTGAAAGGTGGTATACCAAATACAAATAAACCTTAAACATTATATCCAGAGGATATTTAAACACCATGACTGACCACCATGTCATTTAAGTATCTGGGGCTTTGAACATCATTCCTAAAAAGAATAGATTTATTTTGGTTTATTTAAGATGTGCTTATGGTTTGAGAAAAGTGGCATGGACAGGATGACACTTTTTCCCCGGAGCTTTATATGATTCAGTGTAAATTATTTTAAAAACAAACTGATAATGGAAATACACTTTCTTTGTGCAGTTTGATGCTTGTGATCAGTGGAGATAATGTGTTTTCAGCATTAAAGATGTAGATAACTCTCAGGTTCTACCTTATTTGAGCAGCAGAGACCTCTAGTGGCTCTATCAAAATATTGCATTGTGACCTTTTATGCCACCTAGTGTTTCCTGAATATGGGAGGGCTCTCCTGACCCATGAGGTAATGGTGGGAAGAAAGCTCACTTAGAGGAAAGCTTGACTGATATAAAGACCAAACCCAAGGTAGTTTTCTATCTTTGGCTAGCGTAGCCACTACCACAGTGACGGGTACCTCTGGCTTCACTGCCGCACACCACTATTGCTATTACCTATCATTTCTATAGCACTACTAGGCCAACCCAGCGTTGTACATATCTACATAAAAGAGGCAATCCCTTCTGAACAGAGTTTACAAACTAGTCAAGATGGTCAAACAGCACAGACAAGGGAAAAGGGAGTTTCATTCTAAGGAAACAATTACAAATCACAAGGGTATAAGGTAGGAGAAAAACGGGGTTAGGATTCCCAAGCAGACTTGAAAAGGTGGATTTTTAGCCTGGATCTGAACAGGACTAGAGTTAGAGCTTGACACACTGACTCAGGGAGTCTATTCTAGGCATATGGTGTAGCAAGGTGGAAGGAACAAGAGAAGGCGAGGTATCTGGTTAATGCAGCAAGGAAACCAAACAACCTTAGTAGTGACAAGAGCAGCTTAGGCCACGGCACTACAAACCTAAGGAGTAAAGGAGAAAGCAGGAGAGAAGCAGCCTTGGTGTCAGAAGGAGCAGCAGGGAGCCCCCAATCCTGGAACGGAAAGGAAGAGGGTACAGGTAATATAAAGAGACCAGGCCTATGAGATAAAAAGTCTGCGAACACATCCAAGTCCAACATCCATCTCTACAAGGTACTCTGGGGAAAGGAGCTAGAGAGCAGGGGTTCTCCATTGAGGAAGGAGAGTCCAGCTAAACACTGTGGCCAGCACTCTGAAACACGAATAGCGGGGTTTGACATACGGCCCAGACGGCCAACCTGCACTCAGTCCCCGAAGCCGAGTCTGTCTGCTGCGCTCCCCACACATACACTGTGGCAGGATACGGGGGCAGGATGAGACAGTGCTGGGGTGGAGTGGGGGCAGCGCGGGGGAGGGACCACCAGCCGGGACACACAGAGGCAATCCTGGTTATGCCTCTGTACGTTCCCCGGCAATGGGGTCGACACCTGACTTATCCCCAAAGGTGGAATCAGTCACAGGTGCCCCCACATCATGTGCCGCACACCCCTGCACACCGGTCGTGCTGTGCCCCTGTAGCCATGATCTGGGCCATGGGTCCTTTGGTGCTGGCAGGATCGCAATCTGCAGGGCAGACATGGGCAATGGCATTTGGAGCCGTCAGATGCTAGAACATGACGGCTTCTGCACCCCAGCAGTGGCGTTCTGGCCGCGGGACAGGCAGCTCCCCATATGCTGATCTCATCGGCATACGAGGAGTGCGCAGAATGTCTATGTCTCCGATTCTGCAGTCGCAGATAGGTCCAGGCTCCACAGCGGCAGAATCGGGTCCATCTCCCCCACGTCCAGTTTTTGCCCAGCCAATGCAGGTGGACATGCAAGAACCAGAATGTGCCTCTGAGGGAATAAAACTTTCTGATTTTTTGCTCTGCCACTATACTGTTTCATAGTTTCATAGTCATGATCGAATATGGTGAAGGAGCATCTCTGCAATGTACCGCAACTTGCAACCACGAATCTGAAACCAGAGATCATTGAGATACTAAAGTCCAAGTGTCAGCTGCATAACTCGCATTAAATGTGGCACCCATTGCTTGCCTCCTGATTCTCCACTGGGGTCGAGGGGGAGGACACCCTTCATAACTTGAGCTGTACTTGCCCCCAACCCAAGAATGGGATCCAATGTGACCCTTAGGCCCAAGAGTTGCCCAGTCCTGCTTTAGAGGGAATTCCAGACTCCATGTAAGCGAATGTTAACTGGCTCTCCCACATGCAAAGAAGCGCCTTTATCATAATAATGTTTCTGTTTCTCTTTTTCAGATGTGCTTGCCTATCTCCTTTTATCAGTTAGGTTCTAATAATGGTCTTGAGATTAGAAGTCTGGTTCTCAAATGTCACCCCATCAAAAGTTGTGCAAGTGACTCCATATCCCCGTTAGGAGTAGTTCTGTATTCCAGTAGGACAAAACGTGGATGTCTAGACTCAATCTCATCTGAATAGTCTGACTTAGGAGTGGAAGAGTAACCTAGTGATTAGAGCAGTGGGTGGAGAACCCAGGAAGCCAAGGTTCAAATCCCACTACTGCTCCTTGTGATCTTGGGCAAGTCACTTAACCTTCCTTTGCCTCGGGTACAAACTTAGGGGCCGATGCAGAAACATTAGCATACCACTTAAGCATAGTTAGCGTGACATCTGCACATATTTACCACCATGCCACAATGCAGAGAGGAGATTGATGCGAGCATTACTTCAGCACAAATGGTTATGCAGATAGTAGCACAGTGCCTGTTAAAGTTACATTATAATGAGCTGTATGTATTAAGATGACCTGGTAACAAGGTCATTAGCTATTCCACCCAGATACAAAGAAATGCACCGCAGACTGATGACTGACCACAGAGTTCAGTAATGCCATTGTTCGAATGCCTGATCGGAGGTAAAGTAAAACTTCAGCATATGAAACCTCGGCACGTAAAAGAGAAAACAGATTAGCATGTAGGAGAGCAGAAATGTTTTCCGCTGTGATTTACCCGCTGATGGCTTTGCAGTGGGTTCCATTCCCTGCTGTGCCTAGAAATCGTATAGATGCCCTCCACAAACCACTGTTTCAGATGCTAAAAGTGCACAACTTTCCTCACCAACGTGCCGACTTTCCCCCCACCATGCAGGCAGACAATCATTACTCCATGCTGAAAATGGTTATTTTAACTATAATAAATTGTTATTTTTCATTTTGCTATAGATATGTTGCCACCGGTGCATTTTCTGCATATACATCTGGCATCTGCTGCACATTTACCGCAGACGTTTTGCACACATCTCATTTGCATACATTTTGCTTATGGCATAGCGGCACACTACCTTTGCACACAATTTTTAGTGCACCACTCTAACTCTGGCTTTCTGCACTGGCCCCTTAGGTCATAAGCTCTCTGAGGACAGGGAGATTTCTACTGTACCTGTATGTGAACTACTGCTGAAGATGTCATGAGTTTAATTCAAATCCTACCCTTTCTCTTATCTTTGCTGTGATATAGGGGTGATGTTCTGTATACAAAACAAGAACAGGATCTGAGGATGACCATATCTCATAATGGTGTGGTCAGATAAATAAGGTGACAGCAAAAAGCAGGAGGATTCTGGATGAATAAGAGGAGCAATGGCCAGCAGGATTAAGGAGGTGATAGTGCCTTCCTGATACGACCCTTATTTTGAGTACTGGGTACAATGATGGAAATCGAATTTTCATTATATTTATTACCTTAAATTTATGAATCACTTCTATAAATGCTCACGGCAATTTACATTTTAAAACAATTCAATAAAATAGACAAGGAGCCCCGGGGTATCTCTTTTACTGTAGTCAGGATTTTTAGATGGGTAGGGGATGGCACGCCACCCCATATCTTCTCAGCCATGCTGGGCAGGAGGAACGTCCAGCTTTTAGGGTGCTACCTCTCTCATTTTTTCCCTCATGGTCACTCACTCACTCCTAAGAAACAGAAAGCCAGTTCAGTTGGTTATTTAAATAAAAAGAGATTAACTGATGGAGCTCTTCAGTGCAGTTCAAAAAAAGACTCTCTTAGTCAAACCTAGTACACAAATGGCAAATACAGGACAGGAACTTTCAGATCTTTATTCTCTTCACTTCTAACTCCATTCTTCATCCCCACAAAAAGAATCCAGGCACATCTTCCTGGCTAAATCTAAGGGCCTCTATTCTATCCTCATCCTTCTTGACCTTTCCGCTGCCTTTGACACCGTTAACCACAACCTTCTCCTCACCACCCTCTCCTCGCTTGCCTTCAAGGACTCTGTACTATCCTGGTTCTCCTCCTACCTCTCACATCACTCATTCAGTGTATGCTCTGGTGGCTTCTCCTCCTCCCCTACCCCGCTCCATGTAGGTGTACCCCAGGGATCCGTCTTGGGCCCCCTCCTTTTCTCTCTCTACACCCAAGGCCTTGGCGCGCTTATCTCCTCCCATGGCTTTCAGTACCATCTCTATGCTGATGACTCACAAATCTACCTCTCTACACCTAATATTTCTCTGGCAACCCAGTCCAAGATCTCTGCCTGTCTTTTGGACATCGGTGCCTGGATGTCTCATCGCCAATTGAAACTGAAGACTGAACTCCTTGTCTTCCCACCAAACTCCTCCCATCCACTTCCCCCTCTCTCAGTTCATGTGGATGGATCTACTATCGTTCCTGTTCCCTTGGCCCGCAGTCTAGGGGTTATCTTTGACACCTCTCTCTCCTTCTCCGCTCATATCCAGCTCATAGCTGAGACCTGCCGCTTCTTTCTCTACAACATCAGCAAAATCCGCCCCTTCCTCTCTGAACACACTACCAAAACGCTTATCCACTCCTTAATCTCCTCTCGCCTCGATTACTGCAAACTACTCCTCGCTGGTCTCCCTGTGAGCCACCTCCTTCCCCTTCAATCTATACAAAATCACGTTGCTCGACTAATCTTCTGCCAGCCTTGCCATGCCCACATTACTCCTCTTCTCAAGTCGCTTCACTGGCTTCCTGTCCAATTCCGCATCCAATTCAAGCTTCTTCTACTGACCTATAAATGCATTCACTCTATGGCCCCTCAATACCTCTTATCTCTTATCTCTCCCTACGTCCCCTCTTGAAATTTGCGCTCTGCTAACAAATTACTTCTATCAATGCCTTTCACCCACACCGCAAACTCCCGACTGCGCTCCTTTCACCTTGCTGCACCATACGCCTGGAACAGCCTACCTACGTCTGTGCACCAGGCATCCTCCCTGGCCCTCTTCAAATACAGGTTGAAGACCCACCTCTTCACTGTTGCATTCAGATCCTGACTTCCATCCTCATCTTATCCTAACCCCCGTCAACCTTTATGACCAAACTATAGACCAAACTGTACCACACCATACCTTGCGCTGAACTGACTAATGCTCTGTACTGTTCTGACTAGATTGTAAGCTCTGATGAGCATGACTCTGACAGGCAGGGACTGTCTCTTGTATGTTGGTTACCTCTTGAAGGTTAGCTGTGCAGCGCTGCGTGCGTGGCGCTTTATAAGTGCTGAATAGTAGTAGTAGTAGCAGTAATCTCCTTGTGGCTTCCCTCTGGGCTAGAGGCCAGACTCCTCAGCCTCATTCCTCCATGCCACTCTCTCCTCGCTTTCACGAACCCTATCTCTTGTTTCTGTTTAGCATTCAGTATATAAATCAGTATACAGTGTTGCTGCATGAATAGTCAACCAGGTTCATTAAAAAGAATATGGTTTAACAATGTAATCTTGCATCTTTGTGGGTTTATTCTTGTCTTTTACATTTGGCTTTTTTTCATATTCACAGCATCCTTCTTCACATATTCTGCATGGAATAATATAAATATATGTATACAGCATTAGCGAAGGAGTGCAACTAGAAGCCTCGTTATTTGATGACTGCAACCAGAGCAACGGAAACTATAGCTCATTTCTCAAGGATCCGTTAATAAGGATACCAGAAAGAGAAGATAAACAGCAGGCAGACCACACAAGTATTTACAATCCAGGCTTGATTTAGAAATCAACTGAATCTTATCAGCCTTCTTTGACTTAACATTCTGACAAAATGTACAAGCAACCACATACCCTATATTTTTAAGACCTTTTTTCCAGGGAAAGAGAGCAACCTATAGGTGCCTCAACCTCCTGACAGAGAGCATGTCATAAAGGGGGTGTCAGAAAATAAATATTTTGTTAAAAAGCTTATCAAAAGAATGGCTCCCCATGTCCACAGTGATAAAGAGTGTTAGCCAATAGAATAGAATCACTGGATAGTTCTACATCAAAAAGATCAACTCTGATACTATTGCTTGCACAGACCTGAACTCTTTGCCATTGACAGTAAATTTGACCTTCAGCTTTATGTATTCAAGCAGTCACCGCCAAAATGGATCAGCATGTGCTGAAGGACACACTATCCTATAGAATCACCTATTCAGTGAAGTTTTCAGAATGAATATGCAGGAGGTAAATTTTCATACACGGAGTCTCCGGATCTACCTGATGCATAGATCTGGAGAAGTGGATGGAGATTTAATAGAAAACAAATGCAGTATTGCCATGAAAGGAGAAGTGCTACTAATTTCAATATGCCGGATGTTGATTGCCACAACCCTGCTGTGGTGTCCTCTAGAAGTAAGGAGATCCTAGATTCTCTACAGAACTATTCCAGCAACTGGTAACAGAATTCACATGTGACGAGGCCATTCTGAACCTTGTGCTTACCAATGGGGAAAGTGCTTCTGATATTATAGTAGTAGATCATCTCACATCTAGTGATCATCAGATGGTGTGGTTCAGTATTAGGACTAGGACTGAAAAGTCCATTGAAAAGCGAGGGTCTTAGACTTTAGGAAAACTAACTTTGCCAAGATGGGACAATACTTGAAGGAGTCTTTAGTGGGATGGGAACAGCCAGAGGGTGTAGAAAAGCAATATGCAAAACTGAAAGGGGACATTTGAAGGGCAACAATCCTTTTTGTTAGAAAAGTAAATAAATGTAAAAGGAAAAGGAAAAGGAGGCCACTATGGTTCTCAAAGGAAGTAGTTGAAAAGGTGAAGAAAAAAAGGGAGGCCTTCATAAAATACAAGAGATCATAGAGAGAGAAAGACAAGCATCAATATTTGGAAAAACATAGAGAAGCTAGCAAAGTAGTCAGGAAAGCAAAGTTACAAAAAGAAGAAGAAATAGCCAGTGCAATAAAATGGGGGAAAAAGACATTTTTCAGATATGTTAGCAAGAGGAGGAAGTGCAAAAGTGGTATTGTCAGACTCAAGGAGGAAAAAGAAGAATATGTAGAGCAGATGAGGATAAAGCGGAATTGCTTA
The DNA here is from genome assembly GCA_033557465.1 of Ichthyophis bannanicus. Classification (NCBI taxonomy): domain Eukaryota; kingdom Metazoa; phylum Chordata; class Amphibia; order Gymnophiona; family Ichthyophiidae; genus Ichthyophis; species Ichthyophis bannanicus. The sequence goes on along the minus strand of CM066032.1, from coordinate 172,261,476 downwards.
ACAAATATTTTTGTTCTATGTTCATAGATGAAGGGCCAGGAGCAACACCCACAAATAAGAACAGAAGTGAAGGAGATCTTGAACGATTTTCAGAAGATTCTATTTGTGAGGAACTGGCTAACCTGAAAGTAGACAAAGTGATGAGGCCGGATGGGATACATCCCAGAATATTGAAGGAACTTGGGGATGTTCTGTCAGCTCCATTTACTGAACCTTTCAATGCTTCCTTAGATTTGGGAGTGGTCCCAGAAGACTGGAGAAAGGCACATTTGGTCCCTTTACAAACAGCAGAAGTAAAGATGAGGTTGAGATCTACAGGCCAGTTAGTCTGACCTCTGTGGTGATTAAATTAATGGAAACACTGCTAAAACAGAGGATAGTGAAGTTTCTGGAATCCAATGGATTGCAGAATCCGAGGCAAAATGAGTTTAGCAGAGGCAGGTCTTGTCAGACAAATTGATTTCTTTGCTGGGTGACCAGAGAGTTGGATCAAGAGAGAGCCTTAGATGTGTTGTCAAATGTTTTACTGAAATATAAGTACACCATTCTGCACAGGCAACTTATAAATAAATTGAGCACCCTAAGGATGGACCCTAAAGTGACTGACTGGGTTAGACATTGGTTGAATGGGAGGTGACAAAGTGTACAGATAAATGGCACTCACTCTGAGAAAGATGTTACCAGTTGTGTGCCACAGAGATATGACCTTGGTCTGATTCTGTTTAACTTCTTTATTAGTGATATTGTGGGAGGACTGTCAGGTAAGGTTTGCCTCTTTACGGATGATACCAAAATCTGCAATAGAGTAGACAGCCAGGAAGAGTAGATAACATGAGGAGGGATCTAGCTAAGCTTGAAGAACAGTCAAGAATTTGGCAACTGAGGTTTAATGATAAAAAATACAAGGCCATGCATTTGGGCTGCAAAAATCCAAGAGAGCGATACAGTGTAGAGGGTAAAGTAGTTCTGTCCATGTAAGAAGAGCGGGACCTGGGCATGATTGTTTCTGATGATCTTAAAGTGGCTAAACGGGTAGAAAAGGTGATGGCAAAAGCCTGAAGGATGTTTGGGTAAATAGGGAGAGGAATGATCAGCAGAAATAAGGAGGTGATAGTGCCTCTGTATAAGTCTCTGATGCAACCTCATTTGGAGTATTGTGTATAATCCTGGAGACCACACCTTCAAAAGGATATAAACAGGATGGAGTCGGTGCAAAGGGTGGCTACCAAAATAGTCAGTGATCTTCATTATAAAGCATATTGGGACAGACATAAAGATCTTAATATGTATACATTAAAGGAAAGGCAGAATAGAGGAGATATTATGGCCCAAACACATAATGGGAGCAACAGCCACGAACTAACGTCTCATCTGCACGCTCATTGTACATAGCACTGTATAAAGCTCATGCTGTAAATAGCGCACGCTAATCAACCTACACTTCCACTGTACAATATAAGAATACCTTGAACACAAACGCCAACTCCTTGATTGTTTGCTGTGCACACCGCCTTGATTGAAGGATAAGGCGGAATAGAAATACCCTTTAAATAAAAAAAATAAAAAAGATATGATAGAGACATTTAAATACTTCAGTGACATAAATGCACAAGAGAAGTGCCTCTTTTGATTGACTATAAGCTCTGCAACGAGGGGACATAGGATGAGGGTGAAAGGGGATAGATAAGGAGTAAATATGCGGAAATATTTCTTTACGGAAGGAGTGGTGGATGTGTTGGAAAATCTCCCAGTGGAAGTAGTAGAGATGAGGACAGTATCTGAATTCAAGAATACATGGGACAAACACAGAAGATCTCTAAAAGTTAAAAAGGGACAGTTGTTGATATGGAAGGGCAGATTAGATAGGCCATATGGTCTTTTTCTGCTGTCATGTTTATGTTTCTGTCGTCATTGTGGTAATCCTGAAAACCTTATTGGTTAGGTGTGCCTAACCCTGCTGTGAGAAAAGATACAAAATCTCAAAGCACAGATCAATACAAAACTAGAACCACAAAGGATCGATCCACAGAGCACTCACTTACGTGTACTTTTTCTCAGACCATCTATTATGAGACTACTTCCTCAATTTACCAATCAGTCCATTTACTTTTTTATTAGAAAATTATTCATCATTAAAAAGTCAGCACTGTAGCCACTCAAAGAATTCAAAAGTATATAGTTATCAAAATTGCGACATAAGCCTCAGTGGTCACGTATCTGGAATATAGTGACCATCAGGAGAGATCCACGCTGCTGTGAGACTTGGAGATACCTGGCTGCATAGCAAACAGTGTCACAAAAGGTCAGACTACCATAGAAGTTAGTTGGGGAATCAGCAACTGAACCAGAAACTAGAAAACAAAGCAAAGTAATTACACTGCATTCATGCACATGACATCTAGTACCTTTGTGCCAAATGGAAGTGATTCTTACCACAGAGAACATCTGTGTGTTTCTACAATGGTACAGAATAAACTGGACACACAAAGGTATGCAAATGTGAGGGCAGAAGGTCATGTAGTGCATGAGAACATTAACTCACCTGAACTCTCACATACACTTAGGGATTGCCAAAGGGTGATGTGGGGCCATGTACAGAGACTCATTACGGGGCCTCATATGCTTAAATATTTATAAAGCCATTGGGCCTCATTTGCATAAATTTAATTTAATTTACTTTATTTTAAAATTTATATGCCGCCCATCTAAAATCCTAGGTGGCTTCCAAACATGCATACGCAATTTATTAACACAGACATTACAATAAAATAAATATAACAATCATGAATCAAAATTAACTTAAAATCACTTTCACACACCCACAAAAAAACAAATCATTATAAATATCTGCATTCCGGATTTATTTTTTCAGTACCGTGACCAAAGCAGCAGTGAAGCTATCAGGCTACTAAACAAAATTAAATAGACATTCTCTTAAAATTTAAGATTTCCTCGAATGTGAGGTGACAAAACATTTCACACTGGCAGCATCAAAAATGCAAAACTGCAAATCTCAAAGGTAATCCATATTGCACTACCAACCACCAAGACCCTAGTGTTAACTACACACCAAGAACACACAATACAGAACCCATAAAGCAAATCTACTATTCCATAACAACACTAACTTCCAAAACTTTCACAAGAAGCGTACCCAGAAAAGGGTGGCACCAAAAATATTGCAGCAGAATCTAGAACATACACACACCTACTGGGAAAACTGAACAAGTAAGATTCCTACGTAGAAACTCTATATTTACAGATTACCTGTCCTCAGTCACACACTTAGAATGTAGATAGACCCTCACCATGTACAGAACAAGTGACCACAAACTAAAAATAGAAATATGTTGATAAAAATTCAACAAATCTGAGGAAGCCACACTCTGCATGTGTGCAACACCAGAGAAATAGAAAGATGCTTATAAAGCTCATGTAAATTACAAAAACTGATAATATTCCAATCACTAAATTGAAAATAAAATACTTTTTTCTACCTTTATTGTCTGGCCACTTTATTTTTCTGATCATGTGGGTTCCAGTCTCTGGTTTCTGCTTTCCACTATCACTTGCTTCCTATTCAGCATCACATTCATTTACACTCCTCACTTTGGTTCATAAGATCATACATGCAGGTATTCCGTCCTATCTCTCCTCTCTTGTCATACTCCATACTCCCCATTGTATTCTCTACTCACTTCACGTCAGTCACCTTCACCTACCCTCTGCCACACAAGCTAGGTTCGAATCAACCCACCATACAGCTTTTTATTTTCTGGGCCCTAGTCTTACCTCCCCATCTCCATCTAGAATCATCTCACACCAGATTCAAATCCCAACTCAAAGCCTTATTGTTTCACAAAGCTTCTGACTTTTGTATTACCTGACATCAGCAGCTGCCTGTGATGGGAAGACTCTGTCTTTATCTTTTCCCTCTAATGCGACTGTCTTCTAGTATGAATGCATCTACTTTCCTGTCTTTTTTATGGATTTTCTTTCTCTTTCCCCTCCTCTGTGGAAGTGTTTTTACTGTAAACCACCCTGCCATAACCATGCAGGGCGGTATATCAAATTTTAATAAACAAACATTTTCTTAACTCTTTCCAGGGTCTTAAGTTCATCTGCTACTTCTCTCCTCTACATCCATCTCTGATATTGATCTTTTTCTTTTCAGCTTTCTTCCATGTATTTTTTATCTCTATGGATTGCAGCTTGTCGTGCTGAGAGGACTTCTGTGCATCAGTGATGCAGAGGGCTAAGCTATCAGTTGCTTAACTACTGGCAGAGTCTCCCAAGATGGACAGGTCTCAGCTGAGGTACCAGACCAAGACAAAACACCCATCTGGGCAGCAGCAGAATGGGACAGTGTTGGCGGTGGAGGATCACTTTTCTGTGACAATGGCAACAACACTAGAATTAAACTGTGCGGAAGAAAGGCCTGACAATCAACTTCCGTATCTTGCCACGAAAACACAGTGGATAGTCACAACAAAACAAATTGCACCATAGTGCTGGAGGATGAGACCCCCAGGTCGGAAGGCACTCAACTGGCAACTGGGGAGAAGCGAAGACTTTTCAGAGTAAAGTTAGCATTTATGATGTGCTTGGATCAAAGTCCTCGGGACGTCTGACTGCTGATGTAGCTGCGCATGAAATGAGTCAGAAGCTGCAAAGATGTCTTACATATTGGGACATGGAACATACGAAGCATGAACCAAGGGAAGTTGGAGGTGGTCAAGAATGAAATGAAATGTGTACAACTCGATCTGTTGAGTGTCAGCAAACTGAAATGGACTGGCATTGGGCACTTTGCATCAGATGATCACATGGTCTACTATGCTGGAAATAAAATACAAAGAAGAAATGTTGTTGCGTTTATAATTAAGAAGAAACTTGCAAGAACTGTAATGAAATACAATGCAATCAGCGAACGCTTAATTTTTATTCATCTATGAGGATTGCCCATCAACACAACTATAATTCAAGTATATGCCCCAACAACAGCTGCAGAAGAGAACGAAGTTGATGAGTTCTACGAACAAGTACAAGCTGAAATTGACAGAACATACAAACAGGATATCCTGATAGTCATGGATGACTGGAACGCAAAAGTTGGCAACAAAGAAGAAGGCAAAGTGGTTGGGAAATATAGACTTGGCAACTGAAATGAAGCTGGAGAAAGACTGATAGAATTCTGCAAGACCAACGATCTATTCATCTCAAACATCTTCTTCAAGCAACACTATTTACCACTACCTTGTTAATCAACCAAAATGCCATGTACATAGTTAACCCTATTTTCTGCCACTTGTCTGTATATAGTTAACCTGTATATAGTTAACCCTGTTTACCGCCAAGTTTGTGTTCCCTGTTCATTGTAAAAAACCAATGCTGACTGTGTCATTGTGTTTAAATTTTGTTCATTTGTAAACCGCACTGATTAAAAGAGCGCGGTATATAAGAAATAAAAATAAATAAATAAATAAATGACAACTGTACACATGGACTTCACCCAATGGATCAAATTGACTACATGTGTGGAAGTCAATGATGGAAAAGCTCTACAACATCAACAAAGACAAAACCTGACTGTGGTACAGATCACCAACTACTAGTATGCAAACTCAAGTTGAGGTTGAAAAAGAGCATGCCACTCATGAATGTAGCAAAATATGACCTACTGGCCAGGGACACAGGTTCCCGCCCACCCTACCCCTCACCCCACCCACCCCAGGGGCAGCATTGCCTATATAGTGCCGTATACGTTGCCAACTATCCTTTTTAATTTGGGTTACACCCACTTTTTCTTCTTCTTCCTCTTTGCTTAACCAGCATGTCAAGTGGTACGTTCATTCCAAGAAGAATTATTTGGAGCCTTGGAGCTTGTCCTATGTGCCTCAAGTAAGCTACCATGCATAAAGAATTGACTGTACTAAGGGAAGACCTAGCTGCCATGCATAAAGAATTGACTCTACTGAGGGAGGAACTGGCGGCAATGAAGCGCACCTCTTCTAGGATACAAACTGAACAAAGTCTACCACTGCTCCCACAGAGAGTCAAACACCTCAGGAACAAATGGATCACAGTGGGCTCTGGTAGATTGCGTCCTGTAATGCAGAAACACCCAGTACATCATGAGATATCACTGCAAAATGCCTTCTCTGCTTTGGTTAATAAGGATGCCCAATCCAGGGAGGCTGTAGGGCCCTTAAATGAGTCAGTCAATGCCAAATCTCCTGATAAAGCACCAAATACGAAGAAAAACTCTAGGAACAGAAAACTACTACTACTTGGTGATTCCATCATCAGAGGCACCAACTTGGGAACACAGTTCAAAGGAGAGAAGTTAGTCAATTGCCTCCCAGGTTCATCAGCTAGCAAGAATATCAACCAAATTGTTGATGTCATTAGGACTGAAAGCAAGCACTCCAATATTGATGTTGTCATCCACTTGGGTACAAATGACCTGGCTAGAAACAGTGCCACTACAGTTCAAAGGGACTTTCAAACTCTAGGGGAGAAACTAAAACCCATTGTTAACACTGTAGCATTCTCAGAAGTTCTACCTATTCTTGGTAAGGGGGCAGAAAGGCTAAATCGCATAAACAGCTTTAACACATGGCTCCAGACCTGGTGCAAAGACGAAGGATTCAGATTTATAGGCGACTGGAGAAAAAGATGGACCAACAAGAGACTATACTGTGCTGATGGACTACATCTCTCTGTCGCAGGGAAAAGAATCCTAACTGAAAAATTCAGGAAGTATGTGGATATGCATTTAAACTAGAAAAAGGGGGTGACGGATGTGGAAGGTCAAGTTCTGGATGTCACTCCCTGCAAAAGCAGAAAAACATCAGAAACAGTCACACTTTTAAACCACACATCATAAACAAGTGGGAAGAAGTGGGCAGAGCAAAATCAATGCAAAATACACACAAGCCAGTTAAATGCTGGAAAGCAATGAGCACAAATGCTTGAAGCTTAGCCAACAAAGTTCCGGACCTGGAAGCCTTAATGGTGGAAATGGACTTGGACATTGTGGCCATTACAGAAACATGGTTTAATGAATCACATGATTGGGATATAGCCATAGCTGGCTATAATCTATTCAGAAGAGACAGAGTAAATGGAAAAGAAGGAGGAGTAGCATTGTATGTCAAAAGCAATATTAAAGCTACTGAAATGCAGGGGGCATGGGAAAAAGAAGAAGCGCTCTGGATTGTGTTGGAAAGAGGAGATGGCACTGTCATCCATACTGCTGTAGTCTACAGACCTCCAACTCAAACTGAAGAGATAGATAACGAACTGATTATAGATATTGCCAAGATATCCACAAAGGGGGAAGCAATCATTTTTGGTGACTTTAATCTACCCGATGTAGATTGGATAACTCCTTCTGCAAATCTAGAAAGAAGCAAAACAATTGTGGATGCTCTCCAAGATGCTTTACTTAGACAAATGGTGATGGAACCAACCAGGGAGAGCTCAACACTGGATTTAGTGCTCACCAACGGTGATAGCGTGTCATATGTCCGGATAGGCGCTTCTGTGAGCAACAGCGATCATCACACGGTGTGGTTTGAGATAAAAGCCAAAGTGTAGTCCAATCATAGCAAGCTTAAGGTCCTAAACTTCAAAAACACTGACTACAGTAAAATGGCCAACTACCTAAAGGAAGAGTTGGCAGGGTGGGAGGGAGTAAGGGAAGTGGAATTGCTATGGGCTAAACTAAAGGTGGCAATAAAAGGGACAACAGACAAATATGTAAGGAAAGTAAATAAAAACAAGAGAAGGAAACCTATTTAGTTCTCCAAAGAAGTGGCTGCTCAAATAAAGGCAAAAAACACAGCTTTCGCAAAATTCAAAAGCTTGCAAACAGAGGAATACAGAAATGAATACAGGATTAAATTCAAAGAGACTAAAAGAGAAATAAGGATAGCAAAATCAAAGGTAGAGGAAAAGATGGCTAAAGATGTGAAGCGTGGCGACAAAACTTTCTTCAAGTATATTCGGGAAAGGAAGAAGATCAGGGGTGGAATTGCAGGACTCAGAAGTGCTGGGAATGGACTCATTGAAAGTGACATTGAAAAGGCGAAATTGCTAAACAAATACTTCTGCTCTGTTTTTACTAAAAAAAAATCCTGGAGAAGGACCACCTGTGACTCCCAAATATAAAAATGGAAATGAAGTAGATACCACACCATTCACAGAAGATGAGGTGTTAGAACAACTTGCAAAACTGAAACTGGACAAGGCCATGGGACTGGATGGGATACATCCCAGGATACTGAAAGAGCTCAGAGAGGTTCTTGCAGGGCCATTAAAGGATGTTTTCAACAGATCCTTGGAAACAGGAGAGGTTCCTCAAGACTGGAGAATGGCTGATGTCATACCTCTAAACAAAAGTGGTGACAGGGAAGTAGTGTAAAACTACAGGCCCGTGAGCCTTACCTTGGTGGCGGGAAAACTAATGGAGGTGCTCCTGAAAGAGCGAATACTAAACTTTCTCAAAACCAACAGGTTGCAAGACCCGAGACAACATGGTTTTACCAAAGGACGATCTTGCCAAACAAATCTGATTGAGTTCTTTGACTGGGTGACCAGAGAACTAGATCAGGGGCATGCGATGGATGTCATCTACCTGGATTTCAGCAAAGCCTTTGATACTATCCCTCATAGGAGGCTCATCAATAAACTCAGTAGCTTTGGGATGGGTCCCAAGGTGGTAAACTGGATGAGAAATTGGTTGACTGACAGATGACAGAAGGTGATGGTAAATGGAGCTTACTCGGATGAAAGGAAGGTGATTAGCGGGGTGCCCTAGGGTTAGGTCCTGGGCCCGGCACTGTTCAATGTATTTGTGAGTGATACTGCTGAAAGGATGAAGGAAAAGTCTGTCTTTTTGCAGATGACACGAAAATGTGCAACAAAGTGGACTCCCCCGAGGGAGTGATAAACATGAGGAAAGATCTACAAAAGCGGAAGAATGGTATAATGCTTGGCAATTAAGATTTAATGCAAAGAAATGCAGTGTTATGCACTTGGGTAGCAGAAACCCAAGGAAAATGTATGCGATAGGGGGCGAGAGGTTGGAGTGCAAGGATCCGGAGAAAGACCTTGGTGTGATTATTTCTGTGGATATCAAGGTGACAAAACAGTGCGACAAGGCAGTGGCAAAAGCCAGGAGGATGCTGGGCTGCATACAAAGAGGAATTACCAGCAGAAAGGAAGCGGTATTAATGCCACTGTATAAGTCACTGGTGAGGCCTCACTTGGAATACTGTGTTCAGTTTTGGAGACCGTATCTTGCAAAGGATGTAAAAAGAATGGAAACTGTTCAGAGGAAGGCGACCAAAATGATTTGGAGCCTGCGTCAGAAGCCTTATGAGAAGAGACTTGAAGACCTAAATATGTACACTTTGGAGGAGAGGAGGGAAAGGGGAGATATGATTCAGACCTTTAAATACTTAAAGAGAAATAATGAACAAACAAACCTCTTCCAAAGACGGGGAAGTTGCAAAACTAGAGGGCATAACATTAAGCTGCAAGGGGGTAAACTGAAAGGAAATGTCAGGAAATACTTCTTCATTGAAAGGGTGGTGAATGCTTGGAATACCCTCCCGAGGGAAGTGGTGGGAGCAAACACAGTGACAGAATTCAAAATGGCATGGGACAGACACAGTGGATCCCTTTACAACAACAGGATAAAAGCAAAATAATCTGGGCAGACTAGATGGACCATACTGGTCTTTATCTGCTGTCATTTACTATGTTACTATGAGAACATGCCACCAGAATTTAGACTACCTGAAAAATTGGTTTGCTGCTTTAGATACAAATGACGGAACTCCAGAAGAGTTATAGGATGACATCAAGAAGGTTGTGTTGGAAGAAAGTGAGAAGTCTCTACAAAAGGTAAAAAAGCAAAAATGGCCAAAATGGATGACCAAAGAAACCTCTGAAAATTGCCCAGAAACAAAGAAAAGCTAAAGCCAGAAGAGAAACAGAGGAAATCACAGAACTCAACAGAGATTTCCAACGTGCAGCAAGACAAGACAAGGAGAAGTACTAAATGATGCATGCAAGGAAATAGAATCAGAAACTATTCGAGGGATAACAAGATCGACTTTCCTAAAACTACGAGAGTTAAAGAAAAAATTCCAGCCTCAAATTGGAATGTTACAAGATGCTCAAGGATCCATGTTGAGTGATGCTGAGAAGATCAAGAAAAGGTGGAAAGAATATACAGTGTCATTATACAATAACAATCAAGTGGACCAATAGCCATTTTAACCTGTACCTTATGATCAGGAACCATTGGTGATGAAAGAAGAAGTCGAAGCAGCATTGAAAGCCTTATCAAAGAACAAAGCACCGGGCATTGATAGCATTTCCATTGAAGTATTACAGCAACTGGATGCAGCTGTTACTATACTTACAAGGCTCTGCCAAGAAATTTGGAAGACATCATGGAAAACTGACTGGAAAAGATCTGTGTTTATACCAGGGGTAGCCAACTCCGGTCCTAGTGCACCATGATCTAGCCTGGTTTTCAGAATGTCCCGAATGAATATTCATGAGGTATATTTGCATCCACTCCCTCCCATTGTATGCAAATATATCTCATGAATATTCATTAGGGACATCCTGAAAACCAGATTGTATCATGGTGCACCAGAGCTGGAATTAGCCACCCCTGGTTTATACCAATACTAAAGAAAGGTAATCTAACTGACTGTGGAAATTATCGTACAATCGCTCTGATCCCATATACCAGCAAGATTCTACTCAAGATTATGCAGCAGAGACTACAACCATACCTGGAACAAGAGCTGCCTGAAGTACAAGCAGGGTTCAGGAAAGGGCGAGGAACGAGAGACATCATCACAGATGTGAGATGGATCCTTGAAAAGACTAAAGAATACCAAAAGTATATTTATATGTGTTTTATTGACTACAGCAAGACTTTTGACTGTGTAAACCATGAGAAACTCTGGGTCACATTAAGAAGCATGGGTATACTGGGACACCTGATTGCTCTCTTGAACAACCTTTACATTGATCAAGAAGCAATAGTTTGAACGGAACAAGGAAAAATAGAATGGTTTAAAATCAGCAAAGTCATACAACAAGGCTGTGTACTTTCTCCCTACCTATTTAATTTATATGCAGAACAAATCATCAGAGAAGCAGGACTGTATGAAGACAACCAAGGTGTGAAGATTGGTGGAAGACTAATCAACAACCTTCGCTATGCTGATGATACCACTTTACTGGATAAAAGTGAAGATGATCTGAAATATGTGCTTCTCAAAATCAAGGAACATAGTCTTAAAATGGGCCTGCATCTTAATGTAAAGAAAAAGATCCTGACAACTGGCAAAATCTATGTAAAAGTTCATCGTTGATAGAGAAGAAATTGAAATAGTGGACAACTTTAACCTACTTGGATCAACTATCAATAAAGAAACAACAAGCAGTCAAGAAATCTAATGACATATTGCTCTTGGCAGAATGGCTATGAAGGACCTAGACAAGATTCTCAAGAGCAGAGATGTCTCTCTCCATACAAAGATTTGATTCATTCAAGCCATGGTATTTTCAACAACATCATATGGATGCAAACGTTTGACAGTGAAAAAGATAGACAGGAAGAAAATTGATGCCTTTGAATTATGGTGTTGACAATGAATACTGTGTATACCATGGACTGCCTGAAGAATAAACCAGTCAGTACTAGAGGAGATCAAACCTAAGCTTTTTTAGAAGCTCAGACGATAAGATTTCAACTTTCGTATTTTGGACACATCATAAGAAGGGAGGGATCATTAGAGAAAGACATCATGCTTGGCAAGGTAGAAGGTCAATGCAAAAGAGAGAGGTCAGCAATGAGATGGATCAATACAATAACAGCAGCTATGGGTGCCACTCTGTCAACAATGAGCCGCCTGACTGAAGACCGAACACAGTTTAGGACAATTATCTAGAGGGTTGCCATAAGTCGAAACGGACTTGGCGGCTATTAACACCATGGATTCAAATTTATTTCTTCCTTACCAACTTCAATCTTAACCCCAACCCTCCTATTTCCCATCTATCTATCTCTCTCTCTCTCTCACTCTTACTCTCTCTCTCTCTCACTCTTACTCTCTCTCTCTCTCTCTCTCTCTCTCTCTCTCTCTCTCTCTCCAGCCTCTTATTCTCCTCTCTGTCATTAATTCTCCCCTTTCTCTCTTTCCTGTTGTATCCATCATCTCTCCCCTCACTCTATCCTCACTGTTCAGCATTCTCCAATCCCTCTGTTCCCATTGTCAAACATCTCCCCATCCACTATCTGCCCCCTCTCTCTCTCCTTTTCCAGCATCTCCACTTCTCTTTCACCCAATATCCCTCCAATGTATCCAGAATTTCTCCTCCCTATCTCCCCAGGTTCTGGTGTCCAGCATTCCTGCCCTTCTCCTTATTCTCTCCCACATCTAGCATCTCTGCTCAATCTCCCTATTTCCTGTCAAGCCAAGTCTCCCCGCTGTAGCTCTATACCAGGGATGGAAAATTGCAGTCCTGGAGTGCCACAAGCCAATCTGGTTTTCAGGATGTCCCTAATGAATATTCATGAGACATATTTGCATCCACTGCCTCCCGTTGTATGCAAATATATCTCATGGATATTCATTAGAGATATCCCGAAAACCAGGCTGGATTGTGGCACTCCAGAACTGGAGTTTGCCATCCCTGCTCTATGCCCTCCCCCATGTCCAGCAATTCCCTCCATCTCCCTATGACCCCTCCCCATGTCATGCATCTTCTCGTCACCTCCCGATTCCCACTTACCCTGTGTCCAGCATCTTTATTTTCTCCATCTTCCAGAACTCCTTTCATGCTTATCTCCCTGTAAGCCCCCATGCCCAGCATCTCTTCTCCATCTCCATCTCCTTCTTCCCCTTCCCCTGTTTCCAGCATATCCCTGCCTCTCTCTATGACCTCCTTCCCCAGGTCCAATATCTCCCCTTATACCTCCCCTGTGTCTAATGCTCCAATATCTTTCCCTTCCCCTGCCATATGGTACAGCATGTCCCTTCTAAACCATAACTCAAACCCCACCCCCATGCAGCACTTCCCTCCTCCTCAGTGTTGCCCAGCCAGTGTAGTCCATCTCATCAAAGTTCAGGACAGGAAACTCTAATTAGATCATGGCTGAAGTAGACACACTCTTGGGATTTGGCTGCTGCTCAAGGCCGCTGCACTGGCTCCTCTGGCCTGGTCCACTCACCTTTCCGAACTGGCTATTGTCTCCTCCTCCTCCTCTCACAGGGCTACCAGGTCTGAAACCACAGGCACTAAGAATGCCAGAGCTTCTCCTTCCACTGAGTGAAACAAAAAAATGCAGCTGAACCCAACTTATTACCAATATATCAAAACAATAAAAAATGGGTTCCAAAAAACAAAAAGGTACAAAATTTTATCACAAAAATTTATGGAGGGTTGAAGTAGGAACATCAACAGGTTTAGAGCAAAACCACTTAATCAACGATCTCCAAAAGCCAAAAATGGAGAAATTTCACTTACCGTTAATTTCCTTTCCTGGAATACTGCTAGACCAGTCCAGACAAGCGGGTTATGTCCCCCTGCTAACAGATGTTAGAGACAGAGAAAAAAAACATTCCAGAGCTGTGATTGGTTGGACTCTGGGTGACATAGGAGTGCCCCTAGAGGATCTAGCCAGTATTCTTTTGAAAAAGCACTAATGCAAAGAGAAAAACGGGACTAATGAACTCAACTATGTACAGGTAACCAGTAATCCAATGAAAAACTTGAACTCGAACCAAGAAGGTTGGAGGAGGATCAAATATAATTCTTTGGAGAAAAAATCTGATTCCACTGTTGTGGACTTTCTCCGGCATATGATATTGCTTATGTCTGAAGTAAATCGAACATTGGCTCCTCTGCATCAGCAGTCGTGACACTGATAATGGGGCGGGTTCTGGACTGATCTAGCAGTATTCCAGGAAAGGAAATTAATGGTAAGTGAAATTTCTCCTTCCAGATCATACTGCTAGACCAGTCCAGACAAGCAGGAAGTACCCAAGCTAATGAACCCCAGGTGGGCAGAGAGAGCCACTGACAGCACACTAGCCCCAAAACGACTGTCCTCACATACCTGAACATCCAGGCGATAATGCTGGACAAAGGTAGACAAGGAAGACCAAGTTGCTGCTCGACAAATATCAAGAGGGACTACGTGCGATTGCTCAGCCCAAGACGTGGCCTGAGCCCGAGTCGAATGTGCGTGAAGAGCGGGAGGCACTGGCTTGCCTTGGAGAATATAGGCTGATTCAATAGTACGGCGTATCCATCGGGCGATAGTAGACTTGGAAGCTGCCAAACCTCGGCGCGGCCCCGCAAAAAGCAGAAAAAGAAGGTCGGTCTTGCGAAAAGAATTGGTGACCTTGAGATAGCGAAGAAGAATCCTTTTGAGATCAACCGCGCGGAGATTCTTGGAACTTTTGGAACATTGTTTCTTTGAAAAAGCCGGCAACAATAGAGGCTGATTGATATGAAAAAGAGCAATCACCTTAGGCAAGAAAGAGGGAACAGTGCGAAGGGACACTCCTTCTGCAGAGAAAGTCAAATACGGATCCCTGCAAGAAAGGGCCTGCAGCTCCGAAATGCGACCAGCCAAAGTTATTGCCACTAAGAGAACTGCCTTAAGTGTCAAATCTGATACAGAAACTTCCTTCAGAGGCTCGAAGGGCGGAGACATCAGAGCCCAAAGAATCAAGACAAGGTCCCAAGAAGGAACAAGTGGACGGACCGGAGGGCGTAGAAACTTAACTCCTTTAAGAAAATGCGACACATCAGAATGGGATGCAAGAGAATAACCGCAAATCGGCTCCCTATAACACGTCAACGCTGAAATCTGTACCCGTATAGTGCCAAGAGCTAAGCCCTTGTCAAAGCCCTCTTGAAGAAAGGCAAGAATGTCTGGAATTTCTGTTCTCCAAGGAGAAAGATGATGTTGGGTACTGTGGTGATGAAGGGGCATCAGAGCCCATGGAAATAGCTGGAAAACAAACTTTTACCTGCAAGCAGAGAGATAGTTCAGAGAGCAGGGGGTTTGAAACTGCAGCCAAAGAAAAAAACACACACACAGCGCTGCTGAGTCCAGGCCACGCCCAAGCTCCATGGCAACACAGGAAGGTAATAGGAAGCACCTGTGGGAGGAGTTGGGATGGGGAGAGCAGCTACACACATTTAAGCTCCAGGGAACAGAAAGAAGGGAGCCTACCAAGAGAGAGGAGGGAGAAGAACTCCTGAGGCAAACTGAAGGGAAAGGATCCTTCAGGGGAAAGGAAAGAGAGAGGTTTTCCAGAGACAGCCGCAGAAGGGAGTCCCAAGGCAGCCAGCACTCTGGGGACTACAGTCCAGGGAGAAGCCCATGCTGTAAAGGCATTGCAGCACGGTCTGGAGACCGGAGAGTCTATCCTGAGAGAGTTGCTGACTATAGACCAGGTACGGGAGCAGCCCTGCATGAGTCTGTGGGAAACGTTTTACCTCTGGAAAGGTCTGTGAAGAGAAGGGTCACGAAAGACAAGGTGAGCCAGTTAGAAGCCTTGTCCAGCTTGTTGAGAGATAAGGGTCTCTACAGCCATTCTAAAAAACCTGAGCACAGAGAGAAGTCCCGATGGGAAAAGGTCTTAAAACTCTTAGAGGAGATTAAGCTTACATCCCCTCAGCATGAGTTAAGCCAGGAGACAGCAGAGTCTGATTATGAAGACATGCAGACAGAGCCTTATGATATGGAACAAGACTCTTTAGACTCCTTGATGGATTGTTCTTTTTGTATGAAGACAGAATGAAGAGGCTGTAGGTTTTTTTTAAACTGAGAAAAAAAAGCCAGAAGCCATTTTACCTGATTGTCTTATGTCTTGAATGCTGGAAATGTTTAAAAGGAGAAATTCTGGTGTTTAGAGCTGAGAGAAGATGATTCAAGATTGATTTGAATGATTAAGAAACAGCTAGAAGCAAAAGAAGCTTTGTTTAAAGTTTTATTCAGTTTGGAAAGGCTGATACCTTTGCTGGAAGCTAGCTGCAACCAGCTAAGCTGCTTTTCTAACTGTTGGACTTTGGGAAGAAACACTGTTGGTGTAGCAAGCTGCTTGAAGCCACTGTAACATTTATCACTGCCAGAATCCTGTTTGACTGGAACTTATTTTGTTGGAGAGTATATCCTATTTTTGTTAACATGTGTTGAGCTTCAAAGAAAGTTCTTTGCAAAGGAAAAGACAATAAATTTCCTGTGTTTGCCTTCAACCCTCGGATTCCTCTTATTTTCACACAACTACAATTCCCAGAAGCACTAGCTCTGGAACCCATATTAAAAGGGACATTAGATGGCACGCCCCTGCCTATAGGCAACCGCCTAGACAGTAGGGAGTGCCACAGGTGGCATAGTTTTTAGGATAGTCTACCTTTGCACACGCATGCGCAAGATCTCTGCAACCTGGAAGGAGGAGAAACGTCTGCAGGAAGCCAGAGATAATACCGAGGCCTGGTGAGCATTGAAAGACCGGAGTGGAAGCGGAGGTCGGAAGGGGAGTTGATTACCCAGCTGTGACCTTCTGGCTGACAAAGGTGAAGCTCCACCTGCATCAGGTAACCCGTGCATAGGAGGGGTTATAAGTGGATACTGGTGCAGGGAGGGGTACGGCAGTGCTCAGTGGGAGTCCGAGTGAAGCATTGTGGTGCCGCACTTGGTGGTCTTTTTTTCTTCTTTTCTTGTCGCTACAGCACAGACCGGAGATGGAGCGGGCCGAGCTTCTGGGCTGGATGGCTGAACAGTTCCAGAAACAACAAGAGATGTCGAAGAGAACCCTGGAACATACAGCGGCCATGATACAAGCGCAGCAGAAGCCGCTCCTGGAGATGATGGGGAGATGGCTAGGAGCGCAAGAAAAGGCAATGGAATCTACACGGACAGTATCAGGTTCCCTAGGAGCATTCCAAGGGCTGGGGTTACCTTATACTGGGACATTGTCTTTTGGACAGTTAACTAAGGACAATGATATAGACGACTTCATAGAAGCTTTCGAGAGGGTAGCTCTCTTAACTGGATGGCCTAAGGACCAGTGGGCAGTCCGTCTTGCCACTTCTCTTACGGGGGAAGCGCTGGCATCTTATAGAGCCATGCCCGTGGTCTTAGCCTCCAATTACGAGGAGCTTAAGCGAGCCATAAGAGACCGCTTGGGTCTATCCCCTATGCTTTACTGCCGTCTCTTAAGGAGTTGTAAGTTAAAGCCAGGTGAAACACCGCGAGCTTTGTGCCAGCGTATTAAAGATATGGCATGGAAGTGGCTAACACCTGAGACTAGAACCCTAGATTCTGTACTGGATTGTGTGATATTGGAACAATTCATGGAGGCAGTTCCCAAAGACCTGCAAACCTTTCTGGTCCTACAAAATTGCCAAAACACCAATGAGGCTACCTCACTGGCAGAGCGCTTTTTAGAAGCGGAGTTGGTAAGCCAAGTGAAGGATGGTGTTTTGAAACGGGCAGGTGTAGAAGCATCAGAAAGGAAGGCAAGGTCGGGGGTGGGGGAAAAATTAAAGGATATGCCCATGGATAGAGCCTATTATGCCCGGAGAAAATGTTTTTCCTGTGGGGAGGAAGGACACCTAAGAAGGGATTGCAAAGCCAGGACAGCGCTAGTAACCACCCATTCCAAGGAGGGTGGGGAGGGATTTCTATTGACTGTAGAGGTAGAGGGTATCCCTACAGAAGCATTGCTGGATTCCGGAGCAGATCAGTATATGATCTCACAGAAGCTCTGGAAAAGGATTGAATCCCAAGATAGACAGGTCCTAGAGCCCTCTGCAGGCAGCATGAGGATAAGGTGTATCCATGGGGCAGCTTCATCCTATCCCATACGCAAGGTGAAGGTAAAGGGTCTAGGTTTAAAAAGGAAAATATCTGTAGCTGTTGTGCCTAGGCTCCCATGCACCCTAGTCCTGGGGAGGGACTGGCCCCAGTTTAGGCGAGGGTTAGCCGAAGAGCTACAACACAAGACAGGCATGACTTCCACCCTAGCACACCCAGAAAGCTTAGAGATAGGAAACAAATCTCCAGCCAGGCTAGTAAGGGATTCATCCCTTCCGAGGGATGGGTCAGTCTATCGGCGGGAGAGGGATAAGGAGAGGCAGGTAACATCCTCACATAAAGCAGGAGCAAGGGCAAGGCCAGTGCCTGGTCCTTTGTTTGGGATTGTGCAGAAACAGGGACACAGGAGAGTACTCCGGAAGGAGGAGGCTGATAATAAGCCAAAATTTGTCCTCAGATTTTGCCGGACCACTCCTAATGCCAAGGTCCCTAAGCGCGCTTCCGAACAAGCCGCGGGCTTTGATTTATGTAGCGCAGTAGAAATTGTTATCCCTCAACAAGGAAGAGCCTTAGTTGAGACGGGACTTCAGTTGGAGATACCGCCAGGCTGTTATGGGCGCATTGCTCCACGCTCAGGCCTTGCGGTGAAAAATTTCATAGATGTGGGTGCGGGGGTCATAGATCCTGATTATCGAGGGGCAGTTAAGGTGCTATTGTTTAACTTCGCGACAGAAGATTTCAGGGTGAATATAGGAGACCGAATAGCCCAACTTATATGTGAACGGGTAGGGTTTCCGCCCCTGGAGGAAGTAACTGAATTGACCACTACCGCACGAGGCTCGGGAGGGTTTGGTTCTACTGGCCAGTCTGAGATAAAGGGTTTGACCGCAAGTTGTGTGGAGAAGGAGGACGAGGATCTGGGCCCGCAACTGGCAGACTGTAAGGCAGATCCGGTGCCAAGGATAGGAGAGGAGCTTTCGTGGTCACAACGTCAGGAGTTGTTAAAACTGTTACAGAGGTTTCCTGACATCTTAACACCCGTACCAGGGGAGACTAGGCTTGTGGCCCACGAAGTAGTGACCCCACAGGGGGAACTAGTAAGGCAGAGACCTTACAGGTTACCAGAGGCAAAACAGCGGGAGGTGGTGAGTCAAGTGCAGGAAATGCTTAAGATGGGTATAATTGAGGAGTCTAGAAGTCCTTGGAATAACCCAATAGTGCTTGTCCCGAAACTGGACGGAACAATGCGGTTTTGCATTGATTTTCGAAAGGTCAATGCCATATCCCGGTTTGACATGTACCCTATGCCAAGAATAGAGGAACTTCTAGATCGTTTAGGCCAGGCAACCTACCTCACCACCCTTGATATGACCAAAGGGTACTGGCAGATTCCCCTCACCCGGGAATCTCGCCCTAAGACTGCCTTTAGCAGGGCCGGATTTACCTTGAGTGAGGTCCTACGCCAACAAAAATTGTGGGCTCCCAGCAGGGGCGGCCCAAGGGGGGTGCGGGGCCTCATTTGCATAAGGGGCCTCATTTTCATAAATATTTGCATAATGTTACCATATACTAACTTTTAGTAAACGTGCCTCTTAATGAGTGTATGGATAAAGAAAGACTAAAAGATTTCTACATTACTATAATCCAGTGCCAACTGCCAGACACATTAGGAACTACTACAAACACTGCCCATTTAGAACCCATAGCAAACCCGCCGTATCCTAACAGCACTACCAGGACTCACAAAGCACCATACTCTACCAATCAAAAGGCAACACTGCAAATATTAAACCAATACATTTCAGAGAACAACAATACATGACCTACTGGGGAAAGAGAACAAGTGGCAATGTCAAATAGGAATTATATAAACAGAACACCTCAGCTCAGTTACACATGCAGAACATAGACCATCACCAAACAAGTAATCACAATTTAGAAACAGGAAGACAATAATTAAACTTGGAATCCCAAAAGCCAAACTTGGAATGTACAACACTGTAGAAATAAAACTATACATTAATTTGCTCTTGTACTAAACATAGCGCAGACGTTAATGATGCACATTTACCAGAGCTGACATATTCCAATTAATAAATTCAAAATAAAGAGATATTTTTCTACCTTTTGTGCATTTTTTTCAGCTGCAATTGCTCCAGCCACTTTCTTCTGGTTTCTTCGTGTCTTCTGCTAACTCTCCATCGTCTGCTGTCCATTTGTCCTTTCTTATCTCTTCTAGTTTTTTTCCATTCTCTCTCTACATCTGCTTTAACATACTAATCTTTCTCCTTTTGCTCTTTCCTCATTCCTATTTCATCCACTCAAATTTTACCCCTCCATCCTCAATCCCCACTTACTCTCCCAATACCCGGCCAATTGTAGATTTTTTATCCCTCCCACACAAAATATTTTTCCCTTCTCCATTTTACTCTTCCAGCCCCATCCCATTCTAATCCTCCCCCAACATCAGCTCCCTTCTAGTTCCAGCCTCACCCAGCATCCATTCCCTTCTAGTCCCTGCATCAGCCCATTTCCAGTCCTAGCCACCCATCAGCCCATTTCCAGTCCTAGCAACCCCCCAACCCAATACCAGTCCCAGCCCCCCATCAACCCACTTACAGTCCTAACCCCCCATCACCCCATTTTCAGTTTAAGCCCCCCCTATAACCCATTACCAGTCCTAACCCCCCATCAGCCCACTTCCAGTCCTAACCCCATCAACCCATTTCCAGTCAGCCCCCCATAGCCCATTGCCAGTCCTAACCCCCCCATCAGCCCACAGCCCATTACCAGTCCTAACCCCATCAGCCCACCTCCAGTCTTAACTCCCCCAGCCCATTTCCAGTCCTAGCCCCCCCATAGCCCATTACCAGACAGCCCCCATCAGCCCACAGCCCATTACCAGTCTTAACCCCCCCCAAAGCCCATTACCAGTTCTAAACCCCCCCAACAGCCCATTACCAGTCCTAACCCCATCGGCCCACCTCCAGTCTTAACCACCCAGCCCCTTTCCAGTCCTAGCCCCCCCATAGCCCATTACCAGACAGCCCCCATCAGCCCACAGCCCATTACCAGTCTTAACCCCCCAAAGCCCATTACCAGTTCTAACCCCCCCAACAGCCCACAGCCCATTACCAGTCCTAACCCCATCAGCCCACCTCCAGTCTTAACCCACCAGCCCATTTCCAGTCCTAGCCCCCCCATAGCCCATTTCCAGACAGCCCCCATCAGCCCACAGCCCATTACCAGTCTTAACCCCCCCAAAGCCCATTACCAGTTCTAAAACCCCCAAACAGCCCACAGCCCATTACCAGTCCTAACCCCATCATCCCACCTCCAGCCTTAACCCCCCCAGCCCATTTCCAGTCCCAGCCCCAGCCCCCCCAATAGCCCATTACTAGTCCTACCCCCCCCCCCCCATCGGCCTAAAGTAAAATTTAATTTAAAAAAAAACTGCTGGCTGCCGCCGCGGGGCCCCCTCTGCTGCCGCGGCAGCATGGACTGACCCACGGGGGCCCCTTCTGCAAGCTGAATCCGTCGGTCCCTCCCTCCCTCCGTGCAGGCTGTGAGAGGCGCGAAGGGAGAGTGTCTCCCTCGCGTCTCTGTTAAGCCCACAGGGGCTGATGGTTTCCCATCAGCCCCTGTGGGCTTAACAGAGACGCGAGGGAGACACTCTCCCTTCGCGCCTCTCACAGCCTGCATGGAGGGAGGGAGGGAGGGACTGACCGACCGATGGACCGACGGATTCAGCTTGCAGAGGGGGCCCCCGCGGGTCAGTCCATGCTGCCGCGGCAGCAGAGGGGGCCCCGCGGCGGCAGCCAGCAGTTTTTTTTTTAATTTTATTTTTTTTAAAAAAAGCTAATTTGTTCTATTTTTGTGGGCCCTTGCCAGCTGTGGGCCCTACGCCATGGCGTACATGGTGTATATGTAAATCCGGCCCTGGCCTTTAGCACCCCCATAGATCTGTTTCAGTTTCGCCAAATGCCCTTTGGCCTGCATGGGGCAGCCGCGACCTGCCAAAGGTTGGTCGACTTAGTCTTACGCCCTCACCAACAGTACGCAACCACATACATGGATGATATCGTGATCCACAGCTCTAGCTGGGAACAACACTTGGTTCGCATTGAAGCAGTTTTAAGGGCCATGCGAAGCGCAGGCATCACATTGAATCCTGCAAAGTGTATGTTTGGGGGAAAGGAAGTAAAGTATCTAGGACATTTGGTGGGGCATGGTACAGTTAAGCCTTTAATAGACAAAGTGGAGAGTGTAAAAACATTTCCAAAAGCCTTGACTAAGAAACAGTTACGTAGTTTCCTTGGATTAATAGGCTACTACTGCCGCTTTATTCCACATTTTGCGACGGAAAGTGCCGCGCTAACAGAAATGCTGAAAAAGAATGCACCGAACCAACTGAAATGGTCGGCGGTAGCGGAGCAAGCCTTTACGCTGTTAAAGGAGAAACTCTGCTGTGCGCCGGTATTGCATGGCATGGATTTTAACCGACCATTTATTGTACATACCCCGATGCGTCGGAAACTGGCTTAGGCGCTGTATTACCACAAAAGCACGAGGGCGTGGAACACCCCATCATGTTCCTAAGCCGGAAATTGGTGCCGCCCGAACGAAAATATTCTACAGTTGAGAGGGAGTGCCTGGCCGTAAAGTGGGCAGTTGAGGCACTAAGATTTTACTTGACGGGTCGTAGGTTCCTACTGGTCACTGACCATGCGCCATTGAAATGGTTAAACAAAATGAAGGACCACAACTCACGCCTAACACGCTGGTATATGGCCTTACAGGCTTTTGATTTTCATATAGAGCACCGGGCAGGGAAATTACACACAAACGCAGATGCCCTGTCAAGAATTATGGGCTGTGTGGGGGTTGGTACGCCAGCCCATAATGTCTTAAGGGGGGGATGTGTGGTGATGAAGGGGCATCAGAGCCCATGGAAATAGCTATAAAACAAACTTTTACCTGCAAGCAGAGAGATAGTTCAGAGAGCAGGGGGTTTGAAACTGCAGCCAAAGAAAAAAACACACACACAGCGCTGCTGAGTCCAGGCCACGCCCAAGCTCCATGGCAACACAGGAAGGTAATAGGAAGCACCTGTGGGAGGAGTTGGGATGGGGAGAGCAGCTACACACATTTAAGCTCCAGGGAACAGAAAGAAGGGAGCCTACCAAGAGAGAGGAGGGAGAAGAACTCCTGAGGCAAACTGAAGGGAAAGGATCCTTCAGGGGAAAGGAAAGAGAGAGGTTTTCCAGAGACAGCCGCAGAAGGGAGTCCCAAGGCAGCCAGCACTCTGGGGACTACAGTCCAGGGAGAAGCCCATGCTGTAAAGGCATTGCAGCACGGTCTGGAGACCGGAGAGTCTATCCTGAGAGAGTTGCTGACTATAGACCAGGTACGGGAGCAGCCCTGCATGAGTCTGTGGGAAACGTTTTACCTCTGGAAAGGTCTGTGAAGAGAAGGGTCACGAAAGACAAGGTGAGCCAGTTAGAAGCCTTGTCCAGCTTGTTGAGAGATAAGGGTCTCTACAGCCATTCTAAAAAACCTGAGCACAGAGAGAAGTCCCGATGGGAAAAGGTCTTAAAACTCTTAGAGGAGATTAAGCTTACATCCCCTCAGCATGAGTTAAGCCAGGAGACAGCAGAGTCTGATTATGAAGACATGCAGACAGAGCCTTATGATATGGAACAAGACTCTTTAGACTCCTTGATGGATTGTTCTTTTTGTATGAAGACAGAATGAAGAGGCTGTAGGTTTTTTTTAAACTGAGAAAAAAAAGCCAGAAGCCATTTTACCTGATTGTCTTATGTCTTGAATGCTGGAAATGTTTAAAAGGAGAAATGCTGGTGTTTAGAGCTGAGAGAAGATGATTCAAGATTGATTTGAATGATTAAGAAACAGCTAGAAGCAAAAGAAGCTTTGTTTAAAGTTTTATTCAGTTTGGAAAGGCTGATACCTTTGCTGGAAGCTAGCTGCAACCAGCTAAGCTGCTTTTCTAACTGTTGGACTTTGGGAAGAAACACTGTTGGTGTAGCAAGCTGCTTGAAGCCACTGTAACATTTATCACTGCCAGAATCCTGTTTGACTGGAACTTCTTTTGTTGGAGAGTATATCCTATTTTTGTTAACATGTGTTGAACTTCAAAGAAAGTTCTTTGCAAAGGAAAAGACACAATACATTTCCTGTGTTTGCCTTCAACCCTCGGATTCCTCTTATTTTCACACAACTACAATTCCCAGAAGCACTAGCTCTGGAACCCATATTAAAAGGGACATTAGATGGCACGCCCCTGCCTATAGGCAACCGCCTAGACGGTAGGGAGCGCCACAGTACACCAGGACTCAAAGACTCTGCACACCCTAGCGTATGCCAATGAAGTAGACAAACGGCGAGCCATGAGGAGAGTCGACACTACCTTGAAAGAGTAACCCTTACGAGTTAATCTACGGCATTCAAGAGCCAAGCCATAAGGAAGTAGGGAGTTGGATCTTCCATTGAAATAGGACCTTGCCTGAGAAGTCCAAACGGAGCTTGTAGTCACAGAGGAGGGACCCGAGACAGTCTTATGAGATCGGCATATCAAGGTCTTCATGGCCAGTCTGGGGCCACTAATATTACTTGACCCTGGTGCTCCCTGATTTGCTGCAAAACCCTTCCGATCATTGGCCAAGGTGGGAATACATAAAGCAACTGGTGTTTCGGCCATGGCTGCGCCAAGGCATCTATGCCCTGAGAGCTGTGGTCCCTCCAATGACTGAAGAAGAGCGGAACTTTAGCATTTGTGGCTGACGCCATGAGATCTACTTTCGGTTGCCCCTACTTCTGAACTATGGTTTGGAACACTTGTGGGGCCAGTTCCCATTCGCCGGGATCGAGAGTGTGTCTGCTTAGGAAATCCACTTTCACGTTGCTGGTTCCCGCAATATGCTGTGCCGAGAGTGCTTGAAGGTTCTTTTCCACCCAAGGGAAGAGAAGGGACATCTCTTTCGATAACCCTGTGCACTTGGTGCCGCCCTGGCGGTTGAGGTAGGACACTGCTGTGGCATTTTCACAGAGAATCCGAACCGCTTGTCCCTGTAGGAACCACTGAAACTTCAGTAAGGCGAATCGAGCTGCTCTCGCCTCGAGCCTGTTGATGGTCCATCGTGCTTCGCATTTCGTCCAAGTTCCTTGTGCTGAGTGCAACAATGCGCTCCCCATCCGGACAGACTGGCGTCGGTTGTCAGCAAGATCCAATGCGGGTTTTCCAACGGTACTCCCCTGAGGAGATTGTGAGATGCCAACCACCACTGTAGACTGCGTCGGACCTGCCACTGTAACGGCAGACGAATCTGATAGTCTTCCGTCACTGGGGACCATCTGGAAAGCAGAGCGGCCTAAAGACAGCGCATGTGAGCTTTTGCCCAAGGTACGAGTTCGATGGTGGCTGCCATGGATCCCAGAACTTGTAGGTAATCCCATGTTCGGAGGGCTGTTTGCGCCATGAAACTGCAGAGTTGAGAGGTCAGCTTTACAAAATGGACTAGGTCAAAGGGCATAGCTCGAAACTGAAAATGTTGGCCTAGAACTGAAAAACGCAGGAAGTGCTGGTGGTTTTCTCGAATGGGAATATAAAAATACATTTCTGTGAGATCTAAGAAAGCTAGAAACTCTCTCCGGCATACCGAATGAATGACTGATCGTAGGGTTTCCATCCGGAAGTGTGGTACTCGAAGGCTGCGATTTACGCCTTTGAGGTCCAAAATTGGACGAAAGGATCCATCTTTCTTGGGCACCACGAAATAGATGGAATAGCGGCCTAGCCCTCTTTCTAACAGAGGGACTGGACAAATGGCCTTTAAGGAGAGAAGTCTCTGAACAGTAGTTTGAATGGCCACTCGTTTTCCCGATGAGCATCCTGGAGAGACCAGGAAGACATCGTGAATGGGTCAGTAATATTCGAGAGAATAGCCGTGAGTAACTATATCGAGGACCCAGCGATCTGAAGTTATGAGTGCCCACTGTCGAGAAAAAAAGGATAACCGTCCTCCTATGGGAGGAAGGATCTCGAGTGGGCGGAGCGTCCTGTCAGCGGGAAGGACGGGAGGTTCCAGTGAATTTCCCTGGGCCAGAGTAGGTATCTGTCCCTCTGCGGGCTCCTCGAAAAGACTGCACTCTCTGATCATAGCAATGGGCAGAAGCAGAAGAAACACCTGGCTTAAAAGAACGGTATCGTTGTGAATCCTGAGATTTTGAAAAATGGCGAAAACCGTGGGACCGAGAGCCACGATGAGAAGATGCCTTTGGTCTGTCCTCAGATAAACGTTGCGGCTTCACCTCTCCGAGATCTTTCACCAATTTATCAAGATCTTCGCCGAAAAGGAGTCTCCCTTTAAAAGGCAACTTAGACAGGCGAGTCTTAGAAGCAACAACCGCTGCCCATTGACGCAAACATAGCCATCTTCTAGCCACTGTAACCACTGCCACGGAGCGAGCTGACAGCCGTAGAAGATCATAAAGGCATCTGCCAGGAATGCAGCAACAGATTCAAGGTACTCTAACTCTGGCTCATCAGAAAGTTGCTGAATCCATCGGAGGGAGGCCCTAGCCGCCAAACCTCCACAAACCGCACCTTGTAGAGAAAGAGTGGAGGACGAAAAGGCTGTTTTCAGAAGGCTTTTGACCTTACGGTCTTGTTAATCTCGGAGTGCCGCTCCGCCCTCAACCGGAATAGTTGTATGTTTAGTGACCCCAGTCACCAAAGCATTCACCTTTGGGTATGACAGCCAACAGTCGAGGTCAGTAGGAGACCAAGGAAACAACAGCCCAATACGGTGTGCGGTGCGGAGAGACGATTCTGGAGAGTCCCATTCCCGAGATACCATTTGCTGCAACTCCACTGGAAAGGAAAAGCTTTGGAAGGTTTACGAATACCTTGCAAAATAGGATCAGGCTGTAAAGGAGCCTGGGAAGTTTGTGGATCAGGCGTGTCAGCCAGATGTAACGCCTCTATCACCTGAGCAATTAAGGCCGGTAACTCCTCTTTCCGAAAGAGTCAGATATCTTGAGAGTCCTCCTGAAGAGTGAGTGAAGAATCTGAGGGGGAATATTCCCCATCTTCTCGTTCAGATGAATCAGGACTGCCCTCTGAAGATTTATGCTCTTCATGGGCATCAGGAACATCCCGGAAGCCCCGCAAAATGTCCCTGGAGGAACGAGTAGGCTTAAGGTCTGCGGACTTACGTGAGCGTTTGCAAGACCCCACAATATCCCTGCTTGAAGGCAGGTAAGGCAGGTATTCCAGAGGATTCAGAACGCCACAGGCTCCATGCCTGGCGAAAAAGTGCCAGGAACTGTCCGTCGGCCAAAACCGAAGAGAGTTCAGCAGTCTGTGGAGGCAAATTTGGAGCAGATTGGGATCCTTCTGCAGGCAGACTGAATTGCAGCCCTTCTAATGAAGGCGGTGACAAAGCGCTGATATCCACAGACGGTAGCACAGTGGAAGAGGACTCCCCTGGATGCATTGTACACAAAGAGCACATGCGATTAACTAAGTCTTTCTGCTTCTTATTACATCTGATACATCTGTGCAGAGAAGCAGGCATGTTAAGTGTAAATCTTCTATTGTATTATTTTTATTTATTTATATATATATATATTTTTTTTTTTTGAGAAGGGAACAAAGGTCCACTTAAACTCTTCCTTGGAAACTAAAGGGTAATGTGTTTCTCTGGTGAGAATTAGACATAAAATGCCTGCCCAGAGCTGCTCCCGCCAAAAAGAATGAAGAAAAAAAGCTATCCCGAGTTTTCAAAATGGTCACCGGCAACTTTAAAAGCAAAAATAAAGCAATCCTTTGCTCCAAAAACTTCAAAAAAGCAGCAAAATTGGTGGGGGAGAGGCAAGGAGTGCTGTCAGCACCTTAAAACTTGAAACCCCGTCTAACCCCGAATCGCTGAAAACGGCAGTGAAAAAAAACCTGTCAGTTACTCACTGTGCTGGAATCAGAGGAGCTGAGGTCCCACAGAGGAGAAAAGAAACTTTCAAGTCAGTGTAAGGACAATTAGAGAGACTGAAAGGGACAGGAATGACAGCTGGATCCTCCTCCAGCCGCTTAGACCCTCTTGGCAGGGGCTGGAAAGTGTTTCTGAGGAGGAATGGAGAAAAGGAGAGCTGCACTGACAGGAAATCAGGAGCTCAACCCTGCTGTATTGATGATTACAGAAATACAGCTATCAAGAAGGGAAGCCTGGGAAACCCAGAGAAAACACCTCTTGTGTGCTCTGGGTGCATCCAGGAGTTAAATATAAAAAAATAATCTAATAGACAAACTTGTCTAAGTCCTTCCTCTGCTAGAGACAGAGAAATACTGACTAGATCCTCTAGGGGCACTCCTATGTCACCCAGAGCCCAACCAATCATAGCTCTGGAGTGTTTTTTTCTCTGTCTCTAACATCTGCTAGCAGGGGGACATAACCCGCTTGTCTGGACTGGTCTAGCAGTATGATCTCGAATCATCATTTGCCTCCACCTTCCCCCATTATAATGTATCTTTTTTTATTATATATCTTTGTGTACTTTCTAATCAGTTTCAAATATAATATACCATACCAAACAAATGTTCAAATACAAAAACGGGGTCCCCCAATAAATATGTAGCATTCAAATGACCAAGCACATCTGATCTTGACGCCATCGCAGAGCAACTACACTTCATATCAGTGCTTTATTCCAATGATAACATAGATGAGCATCATGAAAACTGGAGAGATGTTATACAATCCAGCACCACAGACATAGAAACATAGAAACATAGAAATATGACGACAGAAAAAGACCACATGGCCTATCTAGTCTGTCCTTCCATAACAACTACAAATGTCCCCTTTTTACCTTTAGAGATCCTCTGTGTTTGTCCCATGCTTTTTTGAATTCAGTTACTGTTCTCATCTCTACCACCTCCACTGGGAGACTATTCCACGGATCCACTACTCTTTCCGTAAAGAAATATTTCCGCATATCACTCCTGAATCTATCTCCCTTCACCCTCATCCCATGTCCCCTCGTAGCAGAACTTGCTTTCAACTGAAAGAGGCTCTCTCCCTGAACATTTATGCCACGGAGGTATTTAAACATCTCAATCATATCACCTCTATCCCGCCTTTCCTCTAAGGTGTACATATTAAGATCCTTCAGTCTGTCCTCATATGCTTTATAATGAAGACCACTAATCATTTTAGTAGCCACCCTCTGCACCGACTCCATCCTGTTCACATCCTTTTGAAGGTGCGGTCTCCAGAATTGCACACTATACTCCAAATGAGGTCGCACCAAAGACTTATACAGAGGCATTATCACCTCCTTTTTTCTGCTAGCCATTCCTCTCCGTATGCACCCAAGCATCCTTCTAGCTTTTGCCGTCACCTTTTCTACCTGTTTCGCTACTTTAAGATCATCAGACACAACCACGCCTAGGTCCCGCTCTTCTTTAGTGGACAAAAGTACTTCACCCCCTATACTATATTGCTCCCTTGGATTGCTACAGCCCAAATGCATGACCTTACATTTTTTAACATTAAATCCCAGCTGCCAAATTCTAGACCATTCTTCAAACTTAGCTAGATCCCTCCTCATGTTATCTACACCTTCCTGGGTGTCTACTCTATTGCAGATTTTGGTATCATCCGCAAAGAGGCAAACCTTACCTGAAAGCCCTTCCGCTATATCACTAACAAAGATGTTAAAAAGAATCGGACCAAGGACAGATCCCTGGGGCACACCACTGATAACATCCTTCTCCTCAGAGTGAGCTCCATTTACTTGTACTCTTTGTCGCCTCCCACCCAACCAATTTCTAACCCAAGCAGTAACTTTAGGGTCCATCCCTAGGGTGCTCAGTTTGTTTATAAGTTGCCTGTGAGGAACAGTGTCAAAGGCTTTATTGAAATCTAAATATACCACATTTAGGGCTCTCCCTCGGTCCAACTCCCTGGTCACCCAGTCAAAGAAATCAATCAGATTTGTCTGACAAGACCTGCCTCTGGTGAATCCATGCTGCCTCGGATCCTGTAATCCGCTGGACTCCAGAAACCTCACTATTTTCTCTTTCAGCAGCGTTTCCAATAATTTACTCACCACCGAACTTAAACTAACCGGCCTGTAGTTTTCAACCACATCCGTACTTCCGCTTTAGTGTAAAGGCACCACATGAGCCTCTCTCCAGTCCTTTGGCACCACTCCCGACTCCAACGGGGCATTGAAAAGGTCAGTCAGTGGAGCTGCTAGAACGTCCTCAAGTTCCCTCAGTATTCTCGGGTGTATCCCATCCAGTCCCATCGCTTTGTCTACTTTAAGTTGAGATAGTTTCTCACGAACACAGTCTTTTGAAAATTGTTCAAGATGTCCTTTGCTTCTGTTTCTATTTGTGGGTGTTTTCTGAAGTCCTGCTCCTGGTTCTTCATCTGTGAACACAGAACAAAAATATTTGTTAAGCAATTCCGCTTTATCCTTATCAGCTTTTACATATTCCTCCCCTGCACCCTTGAGTCTGACAATACCACTCTTGCCCTTCCTCTTCTCACTAATATATCTGAAAAATGTCTTATCCCTCCATTTTATTGCATTGGCTATTTCCTCCTCCTTTTGAATCTTTGCCTTCTTGACTATTTTGCTAGCTTCTCTAAGTTTTTCCAAATACAGATGCCTGTCTTCCTCTCTCTGTGATCTCTTGTATTTCATGAAGGCCTCCCTCTTTTTCTTCACTTTTTCAGCTACTTCTTTCGAAAACCATAGCTGTCTCTTTTTCCTTTTACCTTTATTTACCATTTTAACAAAAGGTTGGTTGCCCTTAAAATATCCCCTTTCAGTTTTTCCCACTGGTTTTCTACATCCCTCAGCTGTTCCCATCCAACTAACGACTCCCTGAGGTATTGGCCCATCTTCACAAAGTTAGTCTTCCTAAAGTCTAAGATCCTCGCCTTTGAATGGATTCTAATAGCCCTAGTCCTAATACTGAACCACACCATCTGGTGATCACTGGATGCAAAATGATCTCCCACTACAACATCAGAAACACTTTCACCATTGGTAAGCATCAAGTCCAGTATGGCCCCTTCATGTGTGGGGTCTGTTACCAATTGCCTGAATAGTTCTCCCTGTAGAGAATCCAGGATCTCCTTACTTCTAGATGATACTGCAGCAGGAATGTGCCAATCAATATCTGGCATATTGAAATCTCCTATCAGTAGCACTTCCCCTTTCCTAGCAATGCTGCACATGTCTTCAATTAACTCTCTGGCCACCTCTTCCTCTTGTGAGGGAGGTCTGTATATCACACCAATGTAAATAGATTTCTCTTTCCCTCTTTCTAGTTTAACCCACAATGCCTCCCCTCCCTTTTAAGCTCTGTAATTCCAAAGCTTTAATAGTAGTTTTTACATATAGTGCCACTCCTCCTCCCCTACTTCCTACCCTGTCCTTTCTGAATAAAGTATAGCCAGGTATAGTTACATCCCAATCATGGTTTTCTGTGAACCATGTTTCTGTAACTGCCACTAAATCCAAGTCAGCCACTCCCACCAAAGCTTCAACATCAGGGATCTTATTTCCCATGCTACGGGCATTTATACACACTGCTTTCCATATGTTACCCCTGTTACCCATTTCCATAAAGTTATTTAATGTATCACCTACCTGGGGGCTTTCACTTACCTGGGGGCTTTCTTCACCCATCCCCAATGAATCTAGTTTAAAGCCCTCTTCAGTAGATTAGCCAGTCTACTACTGAAGACGCGTTGACCTTTCTTGGACAGATGGATGCCATCTCTGCTCTGCAACCCTTGGAA
This sequence comes from Ichthyophis bannanicus, assembly GCA_033557465.1. NCBI lineage: Eukaryota > Metazoa > Chordata > Amphibia > Gymnophiona > Ichthyophiidae > Ichthyophis > Ichthyophis bannanicus. The sequence continues at coordinate 172,229,766 of CM066032.1, read as the reverse complement.
CAGCATCCCATGGTCTAGGAAACCAAAACGCTCTCGATGACACCATCCACGCAGCCATGCATTCATCTCGAGGATGCGAGCCTCTCTGTCTTGGCCTTTACCCTCAACAGGGAGGATTGAAGAGAACACCACCTGTGCACCTAATTGCTTCACCCTCTGTCCCAGAGCCATGAAGTCACTTTTGATACGTTCTGAGGTATACCTGGCAGTATCATTTGTTCCAACATGGATTAGCAACCTTGGGTAATAGTCAGTGGGCTTGATGAGTCTCGGCAAACTCTCCGTAACATCTTGGATTTTGGCACCAGGCAGACAGCATACCTCTCTGGACATCAAGACTGGTCGGCAGATGGACGCCTCAGTACCCCTCAGAAGAGAGTCTCCAACCACCACTACCCTTCGTTTCCTTGTGGTTACTGATTCTGCAACTTTGGGGTACTTGAGCTCTGATTCTTCCCTTTCCAGGGATGCTTTCACCTCCTCCACTTCCAGGGCTGCATAATGGTTCTTCAATTCAAGGGCTGGAGAAGTTGGATTGGTGATTTTGCAGGCCCTGGTGACTTGTGTCCAACCATCGACATTCTGTTGGCACCCATCTTCTCCTCTGCTGGAGAGCTTGGTTGCTGCAAGAAGCATCTCATCAATGTACTTCTCACTGTCTTGAATGCTCCTCAGCCTCACCACCTCCTCTCTGAGTTCCTCCACTTGTTTCCTCAGAGCTTCAGCATGCAGGCACCCTGCACATGGAACCGGTCCTTCAACTGGTATTAGGACCTCTGTCTGGACCGAGGCAGAAGCTGTAACGGGGGCAACAGCTTTAGCGATACGATTTTTCCCAGCCATTGTTCTGTTCGTGGAGCTTAGGTATCTGTTAAAGCAAAAGAGAGAGATCTACCAAGTACCAGCCAGTTTCCCAGCTCTCCTTTCAGAGAAAAAGCAGTTAAATCTCCTTAATTATATTCAAAATGTGCTGGTCCAATTCTCTGTGCTTTGTCAAATGGGGAGGTGCCCTATAAAGCAAGACTACTCGCTAGGGGTGGGTGGGAGGGAACTAACACCTGATTAGGTGTTAGCAATTCCCAAAGCTGAGGAGGTTACTGGAGTTCAGCCACCTACTGTGCTCAAGGAAAGTCCCACTAAAGCACCAAAAAAAGTAACCTTGCTTTAAAACACAGCAGAAGGCTAGGAAGCACTACCTTCCACTGCTCAATACAATTGCAATGGTGCGCTATTCACAACAGGAAACAGAATTATAAAACTGTCCAACTCAATCTCTTCATTGCTCAAAGCTCTGCTGAGCTCAACATTGATGTTTCAGCCAATATCAAGCTTGCTTCAGGAGCAATCAAGCACTCAGTCAACGATATCATCCTTACACAAAACATCTAAGGTGCTGTCCCAGAAAGAAGCCATTTTTAAAATGGACGACACACCCCAAGAAGAACATCTCACGCATGCTCACAACACAGAGCTCCCTCTCAAAGGAGCACACAACTAAAAATAGTGTTTGTGCACCAATAAAGGGCCCTAAAAGCTTTAAAAATGACCCAAAGGGTCATCATCCAATGGAGCTACGCTATCAGCAGGATACAAATATGTTGCAAAATAAGCAACAATTCTCCAGATCAATAGAAAGCACTGCACTCAAAATCTGAATTATGTCCAAAAGGAAACACGTTATGCAGATGGTAAATCCAATTTTGTTCGCGTTGTAAAAATCCCACCTCCCCTAGAGTGGAGGGAGATACCCATTCCAAAACAGCACATTGAAACTGAGAAAATGAATGGTGACTCTGATGACAGTGGTTAATCACAGGAGTCTCATTGGCACCCCTAAGGATCTGATTCTTATGCCCTGTCAAGCAGACCATTAAGGGACGCAAGGCCTTTCCCACATATATATGTTGCAGGGGAAGATGAGGACATAAACTACTGAAGATAGTCAGCAATCACCCAAAAACTTAAGATATACAGTCTGAGGGCCAGGTAAGATTAAAGGATTATCTTAACATATCTAATTACAAAATTGACAGAGTTGATACAGTGATAATCTCAAAAGGCTTACATAGTTGAACGTGGTTCCAAAAGATATGAAGGTACCAGCAGATCTAGCAAATTGCACCTGTATTTATAAGAAAACAGAATGATTTCGTAAAAGGTACCAATATTATTGCAGTATCCAACATATTTTAAACACCTGTCCTAAATAGGGCAAAATACACGCAGCCCGAGAACTAGACTGACACAAAGGCCTCTGGGGCTCTGAATGTAATAACAGACCCCTATCAGTGTACCATGCCCTCAACATGGCTGTACGTACATGAGAGGGGTATCCCTGACACAAAAAAGAGCTGTGCCATCAGCTTCGACTGTACATGAAACTCAGAAATGGAAGACTACAACTTCCTTAAGTGGAAAAATTGGCTCACTGGCAAGATCCACTTGAGATGTTCAGGATGTGTGCTCATATATTGCAGAATCGTGCTATGGTCTGTATACTTGCGGTAAATTGAGACTTCAAATCATTCCATAAGTATATCCAAAAAGGCAACCGAATTTGGATGGAAAACTTAAGAAAATTGTAGATTAGAGTCAACAGTATTAAACCACCCAAAAAACTGAGAAAGATCATTACAATCTCCCTGCCAACTGAGAAGAACATCACCTATATATCATTACCAAAACAAAATATGATAATAAAAGGGTGAGCGCTCCATCCAAAATTGTTCAAAGGCATCGACATATAGATTAGCCATTGAAGCCCCCATGGTTATGCCCTTAACTTGCAAAAAATACTGAGATTTAAACATAAAAAAAATTTGTGACAAGGCCAAGGATGTTAATTCTTGCAAAAAGGAAGCGGGTACTCTTTTATGAACTCGATGTCCCAAAACAAATGTTACCACATCCACTACAGCATTCTGAGGAATATTAGTATATAATGATGAAATATTCACTGTTACCAAAAGGACACTTAGTATAGTAACATAGTAAACGATGGCAGATAAAGACCAGTATGGTCCATCTGGTCTGCCCAATAAGATGGCAAGAATAGGTGCACCTGCCACTCCGTGCAGGTCACCCCTCCCCATGTCTTTGTTTAGAGGTGAACCCACCGCTCCGTGTAGGACATCCCTGTTTGTTGTTTGTTAGTTAGAACAACAAGATCTTCAAGTAATTGAATGGCATGTGTAGAGTCCCGCACGTATGTTTTTCCCAGCGGAACAAAAGAATGAAAAACGTGGTCCACAAATCAAGATAGGGGTTCCAACAAAGAACCAATTGAGAAGTGGAAGGTAGTGTTGCCTAGCCTTCTGCCACATTTGTGGCACTGGATTGGATATCTTCTCTCCAGATTTCATGCTGTTCATCTAAGTCATCATTTGCATGAAGCACTGATATGAAGCATAGTGCCTCTGCGACGGTGTCAAGATCAAATAAGTGTTTGGTCATTTGAATGTTACATTTTTATTGGGGGACCCCTTTTTTGTATTTGACATTTGTTTGGTGTGGTATATTATATTTGAAATTTTGAAATTGATTAGAAAGTGCACAAAAATATATAACAAAAAAAGATACATTATAATGGAGGAAGGTGGAGGGAGATATAGGTCAGGGGTAGGAGTCAGTCAGGAAGGCCTGTTTTTTTTTAATGTAGCACTTACTGCATTGAGACCTAGGTATGCTGATACCATTATTAAATGGGGAAAAAAGGATTTTTGAGTTCTTACCAGATTTCTGAGGGAGGAAGGGACTAATGATTGAAAATCCAAGTTCTTCTGCAAGATTTACTGAAGTGCCATAAGAAGACCTTCCTGTGTTAGCTGGTCCCATTCCCAGAATCCAGTAACCAGGCCCTGGTGTGCTAAGTGAGGGAAGATCCAGCCATCCAAAGGTGACTCCATCAAGGAGGGTCCCCTGATGGGTGGAGAGGGTTCAGGCTACATGTTTTTAACCATTTGCCATAAAAAATGAAAATCCCTAATTCTTTTATTTGTCCTATTTGTCTTGCATAAATTGTAAGCTCTATAGAGAAGGTTTCATCTCTTATGTGTCTGTGTGTAGTGCTGTGTTTATCTAGTAGCGCTATAGAAATACGTAATGTAGTGGTCACAGTAACTTATCTGGTTTACAGTGCCACTGAATATTCCTGGACCGTTTGAACATTAATCAGATAGTGCCAGGGCAGTCCATGTGTAGAGCTTGGATGTAGGTGGCTCTTATTCCGATAGCACTGCTGTTCAGTCTCTATCCAGATAAGTTACCCTGATACATTTAGGCCATCTGAAAGGTTGTCCTAAATGTATCCAGGACATCGGCAGTCAGTGAATATCTGAATTGTTTCAATTGTAATGCCCAGTGTTTAAAAAAACCCACCAACCACCAATGGTGAATATTGGCCACTCAGTTTATAGGGCAAAATGTTTTTGTCACATGATAAATGCATTGGTGCACTTTCATATATTGTCCTGCACCCCCTCCCCAATCAGTCATATATATTGGGTATAGTAGCTGTAAAAAGATAAATAACATATAATTTGATGGTGACCAAGGCAAGAATATAATGGGCCCCAGAAAAACATACTCCCCCCTCCCTCCCATGGGGCCACATTCACTCTACCCCCCACCACTAGGGTTGCTAACTTTTTGAACAAGAAAAACCTGCCACCTGTGGGTAGCCATGCTCCGCCCATGCCTTCTCCTGCCCCGCCCCACCCCTATAGCTAGCCATGCTCCGCCCATGCCTTCTCCTGCCCCGCCCCTCCCCTATAGCTAGCCATGCTCCGCCCATGCTTTCTCCTGCCCCACCCCTGTAGAGAAACAAGGTGCAGGCCAACCTTCCCAAAGAGAAAAACTGACACCTTCGCTCCATGCCCCTCCCCTGCCACACCCCTCTACATTAATCTTGTTAATCTTGAATTCAACTAAACCACCCAATTTTTTTAGTGCCTTCAAGTATATTTTTTATTTTTTTTTTATTAATTTCTAACCCACATACAACAGAAGAAACACACTACCGTGCTTTGACAGGGAAAGTACACTGTATGTAGTAGTCTACATACAGTAGACTACTACATACAGTGATTCACGTATTTTCATGCCAGTGAACTCAGAATATCCTGAATGCCCACCACACGCATGCAGTCCATCCCGCTGGCATCAATCCTTTATCTCACACTCAAGAAACAACCCCCTCTCGAGCCCCAGCCCCCAAAGCCCTGACGATCAACTTCATGCCCAGACATATAACCCCCCACCATTCTAGAGATCTCTACACAGAAACTACATGCCTCAGTCATACATATAAATCACAGACAGACCTTCACCATATACAAAAACAAATGACCATATATTAGAAGTAGAAAGACAATAGTTGAACTGGGAACCCTAAAAAGTCAAATTCTGCATTTATGGTAGCATCTGAGAAATAAAAGTAGAAATGCATTTCCTCTTGTAATAAAAACAGACGTCAGCAATGCATATCTCCTTGCTCCTTCTGTAACGCATATTTCCTTGCTCCTTCTGTAACGCATATCTCCTTGCTCCTTCTGTAACGCATATCTCCTTGCTCCTTCTGTACCGCATATTTCCTTGCTCCTTCTGAAACGCATATTTCCTTGCTCCTTCTGTACTGCATATCTCCTTGCTCCTTCTGTAACGCATATCTCCTTGCTCCTTCTGTACCGCATATCTCCTTGCTCCTTCTGAAACGCATATTTCCTTGCTCCTTCTGTAACGCATATCTCCTTGCTCCTTCTGTAATGCATATCTCCTTGCTCCTTCTGTAATGCATATTTCCTTGCTCCTTCTGTAACGCATATCTCCTTGCTCCTTCTGTAATGCATATCTCCTTGCTCCTTCTGTCTTCTTCCATTCCCTCTCTATGTCTGCCTCTGACATCATGATCTTCTGTCTCTGTTTATTCCTCACTGCCTCCATCCACCACTTAGAGTCCAGCATCTGCCTCTCATTGTCTGCCTCTCAGAGTCCAGCATTTTCCTCTCTGTCCATGCCTCAGATCCTACCATCTCTATCATCCCATCATAGTTCAGCATCTCCATGTATGCGTGCATGTGTCATTGAGGCATGTTGGAGGATGCGTAGATATGTGTGAGTGTGCATATCTTATAGGGAGTGTTGCGGCTTCATGCATGCGTATGTTTGTGTGTATCATGGGGAGTGTCGAGGGCTTCGTGTATGGGTGTATGTGTCAAGAGGAGTGTTGAGGGCTGCATGCATGTATGTATGTCATGAGGAGTGTTGGGGGCTGTGTTATGTGTGTGTCTGTCAGTCATGCGGCGTGTCCAAACTCTGTATGTGTGCATGTCTGTCATACCGAGTGTCAGAGACTCTGTGTGTGTGTGTGTGTTTGTCTCATGACCCCCTCACAGGATTCATGCAGTCTATCTCACACAAACCCCCAGCCTTCCCCCAGTCTGTTTCTGTCTCTCATTCTCATAATCCTCCAGGCTGTTTCTTTCTCTTTCATACCCCCTCCCCCCAGCCTTCCACTAGCCTGTATCTCTCTCAAGGCCACATCAGGCCTCACTCAGTGTCTCTGAAATTTCCGACCCCTGACTAGATTTCCCATAGTCTCTCTCTCTCTCTCTCTCTCCCTTGCACATAACTCCCCAGCCTTCCTCCAGCCTCTATTTCTGTCTCTCTCTCTCATTGTCCTTTCCCCCAGCATCCTGTAACCTATTGTGCAATTTGTATTCCTCCAGTCCACCATGGCTCAGCAGCTTCCTTTGCTTGCGATTGGCTCTCTGAATGGTGGAATCACGCAGGACAGGAAGCTCGGACTGATCTCTCAAACCGCGAGATCAACGAGAACTTCCTGCTCTGTGTGGCTCCACCATTCAGAGAGTCAATTGTCATTGTGGTGCAGGAAATGCTGCTGACTACTTAAATGCCCCTAAAAATCATCCCGGGGTTTTGCTTATACACGCGCGGCACATCAGATGTGCAGAGCGCACATGGGCTTCAAAGCCCCGCATTGATTTTTTTATTGCCCAAAACACCCTGGATTTTCAAATGATGGTTTTCACTCTTTGCCGACAGCCAGCCTGGCCATATAAAAACTGGCCGGGCCAGCTGAAAACTGGCCAGTTGGCAACCCTACCTAACGCCCACAGACCCCCCATTCATGGAATTTGTCCCTAGGTTGACCTTTTCCCCCTCTGCCCACCTCACCTCCTTTGAAGTGGCTTGAAGTGGAGAAGCCGTCGACTGGAATTTTGCTCTTTATGCAATGGATCATTTGAGTTTTGTATGTCTCCCCTGATGCAGATAAGTTTAGTTGGGTCTTATTGAAACACATTATTATGTTCGATTATGTTGTATAAAGTTTTGTAATTATAGCTTATATGTTATGCACTACTTATGCTGGGTATAGCTATGGACCTTTGATTAACACCGTGCATACTAATATTAGCTTTTGAGGCTGACATACAGGAAGGTACATTAGGACCTTATTTAACTATATGTGTTTGAGGTCCATTCCATTTATTTATTTAATAGTTTTGAAATCTCAATAATTTTTGATTTTAAAAATATTAACACATTAATGCAAGTTAGTAAGTGAGGCCTTCAGAGGCATGGACTTTCAACCACATCTGAATTTGTAACTTGTCTTGAGCTCAGATTTAAAAAGGAGAAAAATTAAATCCGAATCCAAAGGGAATGTGAGCAGAGTGCATAAGTATATGCACAGATTATAAAATATTATAATTTACGCATGTATTTGAAAATGATAGGCGCATACATTTGCAGCTGTTCCAGAGCTGGTATAAATATCCATACCCACATTGTAGATGCGCATTATGCCACTTAGGCTACTATGTTATAAAGACAAGTAGGCACCTACTTGTCCTTATAAAATCGCTTTGGTATTGACACCTGAAATCGCGCTTAAACTCATAGAGGGGAAGCAGGGAGTAGAACATGTCTACTGCCAAGGATGTAGACCACTGGCAAAATTATTGATAGCTGTATTCTCCAATTGAAGGCTTTCCCAGCCTTGCTAAAGCTATTGCCTGGCAGCCTTACTTTGGTCCCAAGCCTCTCACGTCTCTCAGGAATTTACCATTCTTATGCAGGAGAGTTGGCAGGTCTGCAGGCCCTCTCTTGATGTTGTTGTGTGCCTGTATGTTAATCCTGCTCTGGCAGACGAAATGTTTGGTGAAACCATTTATCTTGTCTTAACGCGAAGAACATGTATGTGATTTGTACATATTATATTTGCTTAATATGTTAGTGGCTTTGAAATCTGTGATAGATGGGCTATAAATACCTATAAAAGAAATGAAATGAGACCATTGCCTTGTGAAACCTGCATGTATTATGTACAGCCACATGACATTCATTTTGCTTATCTGTAATTGCTCTGCTCCCCTTCCTTTACTCCCGGGTGATCTGGTTTGAAGGGCACAACCTGCTTGTCCTGGCTCTGCATGTGAATGTATGAGTGTAAATAACTCCTCTAAACAGAAACAGAGCAGCTGTCAGCACAAAACGTAAGAAGAGTGGAAAGTCAGGTCGTGTGATCCCTGTGCCTGCTCTCTTGAACCTGCACAGCCCCCCTTTCATGCATGTGACATAGTTAATCAGTTATCAGGGAGCAAGAAGACCATCAAACACAGCTATTGTCACAAAAGTATGCCTTTGGCCAAACTCCAGGAAAATCACCTGCTGCGCCATAAATGAATCTGACCATTCAATCTGAGAACGTACTCAGGCTTCTGACAAAATAAATGTTACCACTCTGAGACTTTGTGGCTTTCTGACATGTGCTCTCTACCCACCCCTGACTACATACTTTAGTTTCACCTCCAAGGAAACTACTGTGGGAGAACACAACTCACTCATATATCCCATGGAGGAATGGAACTCCACCAGGGAGGGACCAAACACACCAGACCCAAATTATGCAAACAGGTCTTCCTCAGAATCATCAGGTCAATATTCAAACCCTGCAGTCTGCATTTTTTTAAACACCGGCTATAGTATTTAAATATTTTACATATCTTCAGTGCCATTATCCATATAGCTGAGCGAGTTAATCTAGGACAAAATTTTGTTGTCCTAAATTAAATGACATAGCTATATAACTAGCAGCTGAAGATCGCCAACTATCTATAAAGATAGGTGGAACTCCCACACACCGTTACGGCAACTGGGTCAGCGCTACAATAAGGTGAACCAGGGGTCACCTAGAGCGAGACAGGAAATGCCTAGATTACCCTCAGCGCCGGTGGGCTCAACTTTAACAGAGCTGCGGGAAAGAAGAGAAACGTTTTCCTTCCCGGGGCTCTGCAAAGGTGAGCCTGGGCACTGATAAGGAAATGCAGGGTTCTTCCGTGGGAGGGGGGGGCGGTTGACTGGCAATGAGCTGAGCAGAGCAGGGCAAGGCAGGGTTGGGCTGGGGGAGGGAGTTAGCCCCAGAAATGGTCTGATTGGGTGGGTGGGGTAGGATTGGTAATGGGCTGATCAGGGGGGTTAGGACTGGAAATGGGTAGACTGGGGAGGCTGGGACTGCAAATGAGCTAATTGGGGGAGTTTGGGCTGGAAATGGGTAGACTGGGGGTTCTAGGACTGAAAATGGGCTTATTGGGGGGGGGTAGGACTGATAATGGGCTGATGGGGGGCTAGCACTGGAAATGGGCTGATTGGGGGAGTTAGGACTGGAAATGGGTAGACTGGAGGGGCTAGGACTGGAAATGAGCTAATTGGGGCAGATAGGGCTGGAAATGGGTAGACTGGGGGAAGCTTGCACTGGAAATGGGCTTATTGGGGGGTTGGACTGGTAATGGGCTGATGGGGGGGCTAGCACTGGAAATGGGCTGATCGGGGAGCTAGCCCTGGAAATGAGCTAGGACTGGTAATGGGCTGATGGGGGAGTTAGGACTGGAGTGGGCTGATGGGGCTAACTAGGACTGGAAATAGGCTGGGACTGGAAATGGGCTAATGGGGGGAGGAGAGAGCTACTGGCACTAGAAGAAGACTGGGGGCTAGAACTGGAAGTGGGCTGATGGGGGGAGGAGAGAACTGCTGGCCCTGAAAGAAAACTGGGGGCTAGGGCTACAAATGTGCTGATGTAGGTGGATGGGAGAATGGGACTGAGATGGTCTGCCAGGGGATGGAGGGGGCAGGAAAGGAACTGACATGGGGGGAGGAGGTGCGGGCAGGAAGGAAGCTGACACTGGTGGAGGTAGGGGTAGGAAGGGAAGTGACACAGGGGGAAGGAGGGAGCTGGAAGTTATCTGACACCTGGGGATGGTACTGAAGGGGTACTGGAAGGGAGCTGATACTTGGGGATGGGACTGTAGGTGGCTGGGTAATGGGGAGGAGTCTGGAAGGGAGCTGACACGTGGGGATGGCACTGGAAGGGGGATGGACAGAGGGTAGGGTGTTTGGAAGGGAGCTGACGGGGGGGGGGTGACACTGGGAGTGGAAGTGAGCTGATACCTGTGATGGTATTTGGACTAGAAGGGGCTAAACAGTAGAGAAGGAGGGGGACTGGAAGGGAATGGACACCAGTGGCACTCACGGGAATGCAAAGCGGTTGACATTGGAAGGTACGGGGAGGGGAGGACTGAAAAGGGAGCTGATACTGGGGAGGGTTACCAGGACTGGAAATAGGCTGATGGAAGGAAGTGAAGAAAACAAAAGAAGAGATAAGAAATGGCAGATGGAACATAGACCACAGAAGGAGAGCTAAGAGAAGACAGGAAAGCAGAAGCTTCAGATCGGGCCAGCATGATCAGAGAATAAAATGGTCAGACAACAAAGGTAGAAAAATAATTTATTTTCATTTTAGTGATTGGACTTTGTGCTATCTTTATATTTTACACTGTATGGGGGAACTACATATCTTATTTATCTGATGCTGCACTGCTTGAGGAGTCTGGCTTCTTGGGGTTTCAGCTTAAATTTTGTCTACATATTTTTATTTTTATTTTAGATTGTGGTTACTTATCCTGTACTTGGCGAGGGTCTGTGTTCTGAGTGTGTGACTGAGGCCAGGTGTTCTGTTAACATAGAGTTTGTACATAAAGATATATACTGTACTGTATTAATTTGACATGTTCAGTTTTTCAAATAGGTGTATGGATGTTCCAGGGCCCACTGTAGTATTTACAGCAATGCTTTTTTTGGATGGGCTCCTTATGTGAGTTTTGGAAGTCAGTGCTGATATGGTATGATGGTATGGTAGATTTGCTCTATAGATACTCAGTGACTTTGTTGTAGGATTTTGTATTAGTTCACAATATGCCTGGCACTGGAGAATGTTTGCTGTTGTTGTTGTTTGTGTGATGATCAGAATCATATTTTTTTTTTAAGATATTGAGTTCTGTGGGTGAATTTCCTGGTTCTGCTCTGCACCCACTGTTGAAAAGGGTTCTGTGGATGCAAAATATATGTTGAAAAAGAAAAAGCAAGAACCATAACTCAGTTTATAACAACAAAATAAAAATTAGTTATAATTTAAGTTTATAAACGGTGCTGTGGTTCTCGCTCTCTTTTAGTTCCTTGGTGCACAAACATCTTGCATTTCCTCCATATAATCTAATCAGCTTTTTGGTTTGGTTCAGTCCCTGTTTGGAGTTTTGAGAAAGCCCCGCCCCCTCTATGGGGGGGAGGGCGTACCATCTTATCCTTCGCCTCAGGCAGCAGGTTGCCTTGATCCGCCCCTGGCTGGAGATCTGCAGGCGCAGAATTGCAGAGGAACCAACCCTACATCCCCCCCCCCTTGTAAAATGGAATATTCTACAAGGAGTATATGCCGTCATACAAAACCTAACTAGCATTACTACTGTGCAGGTCAGAACCAAATGACATATGGTTGACTAAAGCATACTAAATGGATAATACTTCAAGCACAATAGATGCGTTAAGGCAATATTGCATGAGAAATAATACTATGAATACACATAAGCAGTAAAAGAAGTTAAAATGAAATGACATAGATACAATCAAGTCAATGCATCAATATACTGCATGTTAACTTCAAACGCAAGAGTATATAGTGTACTTAAACCTAAGGAGTATATAGATAATACAATATAATGTGTTAGTATAACTCCAAACTTAACACCTAAAATGTAACAATAAGTAAAACGTGAAGATGTGTTAGTAAAATAAACACATGCTATCTATGATAAATGAAGCAACTCAATTAAGAGTAGATAACTAAAAAGAAAATGGTGGCACTATTCAAAGATGTGACGCTCCATCAAATCTTGCAAACGCATGGTAATAGGTGCTGGTCCGGACCGTATAATACGACGTAGAGTATGAATCTCTTTGTTGATACAAAGAAAAAAGGAACTGGGTCACCAAAAGAAGGACAAAAACAGGCATAATGACATGTGACATAAAATCAGTCTGTTAAATGCCCACATCACGTGAATCAAAGTTGTAATCAGCAATTTTGAGGCTTTCTTAGTCAATAGACAGTCCAGTAGATAGTTCAAGGCTTCAGTGAAGTTAATCTCATGACCTCAAAACACATCCAGCATCTGGATCTCAGTAGAGACAGGATCTGAATCCAGATAAAACAGTGAAACCACCAAAGTTAACAATGGAGTTCTTGGGAACATCATTCAAGAAAACATTGCAGAGTAGAGGAACTCTATTATTGATGTCATGTTTATTCATGATGACCATGAGTTCACTCAGAGGGGTACTAATTAGCCAAATATTATTTGCAACAGCAACTTTTGTTTCCGAAAACTCATTGTACTTGGACATAAATTTTCAGTAGATAACCCATAAAGAGCTGAAGAAGTGCCCTTAGCATGTTGGCACATGCCTAAATTGGGTACAAGATATTGTTGTGGCGCATCATGGTAGTAAGCGAGATACTCAGGAGTGTCGACATGCAGATAAAGGGCCTCAGACCAAGTGCCAACCTGTTTTAGCTGGTACACATTATCAGGTACAATGAAAGGCAAATTCAACAGATAAGCAATTTCCATATTCTGTACATCTACATACAAGGGATAGCATTTCCCATGTGGAAAGCAATCTGGCTCTGAAGTGGTTCAATGCGATTTCTGGTAATTTTCGCAAAGACTTCAGTAATAAGGTCTGTGGGTACCAGATATGTAGAAATCTGTCCTTGCATCAAATTGCATCAAATGTTATTGTCTAGTTCCCTAAACAAATCATAGGTAAGTTCCCGTACTGGTTCATGAAAGTATGCTCGTCATTTAAGAGATCTTTCAGCATAGTCAATTCTGCTGTGGTCAGGGCAATCTGCTCAGAATGAAGATTAACCATAGTGACAGTATTGCATATGGTCTTGCAGGGCCTTTAATTGACTTTGTTGTGAATGAATCTGGGTTCTGATATCTTTCATATCAGCTCTTAACTCTTGGATATTACCCTGGAGTTTACTAATAGATACAGCATTAGCAATAGACATGGAGGAAGCAAATAAGGAGCCCAGAGTGGTGAATAGTACACCAACACCAAGTCCTATAAATCTTTTCAGTCTAGTGTTTTCTGGTCATATGGGCTGGATCATAATCTTTTCCAACCGACTCAAAATACTCTGCATATTAGCAGTGGCATAATCCATGTGTGCTTTTAGCTACTGTTGTGTGTTAGTTGTGCATGGAACAGAAATATTAAAATGTTTCTGTAAGACATGTCGGGGATCCAGTGACACAAAAACTTTCTGTGTGACAGTCTGGGAATGTATGATCGAGAAACCAGATGCATCCTGTAGCACGACACCAGAAGGTGGGCCAGGCTCAATCAGTCTGGCAACTTCGGATCCCGCTAACAGCAAAATCAAGAACAGGACCTTCAAGGTTCAGCTCTCCATCTGTAAAATAAAACAAACAGGCTATCCTGTTTCAAGGTTAGTATCACTCACTTCATCAAGAGATTCTTCAGGAGGAGCTTACTGGGATGACATAGTCGAAGCTGATTAATGTGGACCCATTTAAGGAAGCCTTTACCCTCAATACCTGTGCTCATTTGGATTTGATAAGCAACAGGGGAGGCTTTATCCACAATAGGAAATGGACCATTCCAGCTAGGTAGAAATTTACAGTCTTTGACCTTATTCTTCCCAAAATTGTAGCAGAATACCTTATTGCCAATTTGGTATTCTATAGAAGTAGTCCTTAAATCATAGTAGGTTTTTCTACCTCTAGCAGCAGTGTCCAAATTCTTTTGAGCAAATGCGAAAGCACTTTACAAGTGATGTCTTAAGTGGGCAACATATTCATGATCAGTTGTAGCACAAGCAAGGTTTACATCATCGGTCCTGTAAAGAAGATGAAGGGGTAAAACCATATCCCTACCTGTCATCATCTCAAAAGAGGACACACCTGTAGCATGAAGACTAGTGGCTCTGATAACCATCAGGACCAAAGGCAACTTGATGTCCCAGTCCTTCCCAGAGGAAGAGACATATTTCTTCAAGATATTGATGATGGTTTTGTTTGCTCTCTTCACCAGTCCAGAGGATTGTGATTGATAAGCAATGTGGACTTTTGCTTTCACTCCCAGCAACTTCCACAGCTGCTTGATGACTTGTCCCATGAAGTGGGAACCCGAGGGGATTTTATACTGTCTCACAAAGACAGGTTTACTGTTTGGATCTGTAGGTATACGGGTGACATGTAGGTCGGTAAGACCACAGTCATAGGTGTCAGTGGCAAAAAGGTCCTTATGTCAATACAGCAGTGCTTTTAACTGGACCCTTTCTGACTCATCAATGCAGGCATCTGCTTCAGCGAGCTTTTCTGCAACCATTTCATCAAACCCCAGAACGGGTGTGTTCAAGGGTATTTCAACCTTCTCATCAATCTCTTCTTGGAGAGAGAAGGCCTTGCTAGCTTGGTCAGCATGGGGCTTCCCCCCCTGGTGGGTGAGGGAACAATCAGCCTCATCGAGTTTACTTGACAAAATCAGATGTTCAGACTCTAGATCCACTTGAGAGGATGCAGCACTATGTGGTCAGAAAAACTGTAGGGTGAGGAGGCCTCAGGGTGAGGTACTTGCCCACTCAGGAGATCCCCCCCTCACAGAGGTCCCAGGAAACAGGGGCTTCCCCAATAATCTGGAGACTCAATTCCACACTGGGGAATGATTCTCCCACTAGGAATCCCAGGGGTTTGCCTTTCAGAAGGTAAATGCGATCTGGGTTTTGATTAGTGACCAACAGGTGCAGTGAGGGTGCTGTGACCTCCATGCAGGGTGTGAGGCCTATAGCTAGGCCCAACTCCTCAAAGCGGGAGTTAGAACTGAAGAAGACTAGATTGTCTGAGACCACTTGTCCTCGGGTCACATGGCCCTGTAGGGGACAATCCTGCACCTTCCCAAAAATTTGGATGTCTTCTGCACTGACCACTTCACAAATCTGAGGGATCGTCTGACCAGCCCACAGTGATGGGCGGGTACCAGAGGACTCCACTGGCTCTCCTTCCATCCCACTCCAGAGGATGTTGTTCACTAAACCCACATAAGTTCCTAGTCTAATAAGGCAGTCTGAGCCTATATAAAGGGACAACTCAAGTCCTCTAAAGATAGAGAAGGTGTGCTGAAAACCTTTGACCCCAATTTGCAAGGGGAGATTGCAGTAGCCCACTAATGTCTTGAGGCCTTCCACAGGCACTTGGAGAGAAATCTTTGCTCTCCCAGCCCAATCAAGGGTGGCCTGTTGTTTGAGCCAACAGAAAAGAGTCTCACTGATGAGGGAGTGGTCACAGTGAGCTTGTATATAGGGATCTATACTGTAGTAATTTGACTTGTTCAGCTTTTCAAATAGGTGTATGGATGTTCTAGGGCCCGCTGCAGTATTTATAATGCTGCTTTTTTCTGAGTAGGCCCCTTGTAAGAGTTTTGGAAGTTTATGCTGGTATGGTATGGTAGATTTGGCCTCGATGACTTTTGTAGGGTTTTATATTAGTTCACAATATACCTAGTACTGGAGAATGTTTATGTTGTTGTTAGTGTGATGAGCAGAATCAGATGTTTTTTAATATATTGAGTTCTGTGGTTGAATGCTCTGCTTCTGTTCTGCACCCATTGTCGAGGGAGAGGTTTCCGTGGATGCCAGATTGGCATCAGCACCAGGGAAGCAGGAATGCAGGATTCTTCTGCCCCCAATGCTGAGGCTAATCAGGGTCCTCCACAATGCCAAGGGACATTTAAGAACGAGCTGCATGCTAAAAAGTCAGCATTCTGATTGGTGTCAGCACCAGGGGAGCAGGAACGCAGGATTCTCCTGCTCTCCAACGCTGAGGCCAAGCAGGGCCCTCCAACATGCCAAAGGATATTTAGAAATGAGCTGCACGCTCAGGCATGTCTGTGCCTGGTGGGCCCACACCCGAGGGCCTCACCAGAGGGCCCTTTGGCGTGGCCCTTAGGTGAGGACTTGAAGCAGCAGTCCAACAAGAGATACAATGCGCATCTAGATCCTAGCAATCTACACCTCTATACCTGCGCGATCAGCATCTGGCCACAAGGTTCGGCAGGTAACCTCCATCCACACCCTGCAGCAAAGGCAACAGGGATCACCTCCTCCAGTTAAAACCCAGCACCAAGGCCCTAAGCCAAGGTCCTAAGAAATTTCCACCAAGCTAACACTAACAAATCTTGGAAGCACATAGACGACTTTAGCATTTAAGCTCCAGACCTACACTTATAAACATCCATAAGCAAAGAATACTACACCTCCTGGCCTGAACCTCATTCGCTCAACCACCCCAACTAACCCAGCTCTCAGCAACAGGAAACAAGGCACCCCCCCCCCTTTTATCATTTCATATTACAACATGGCTCACTCACTTTACTGGCTAACCATCCTAAGTATCCTCTTCTTCTCTATCACAGCCCTCTGCACTTACATTTCACCACCTTCCAACCATACAGACTACCAAACTTATGGCACCCTTCCAGCTCTCATCATGACAGAAATTATGGACGCTTCATCATGATACAGACAACGGACCCAAAGACTCCATCCTATAAACAAAAGAACCCAAAGCAGCTTCATAATCCCATAAGATGTGCCCTCATCAACACACACTCTGCCCAAAACAAAATACAAACTGTCTCTAACTATATAACAGACAACAAGATTGACGTGCTATGCCTCACCGAAAACTGGTTCTCCGAAAATGACAATGTCCTACTCAACCAACTCAACAATACCACTCACAACATCCACAACTGTCCTTCAACATCCAGCAGAGAAGGAGGAGTCTGTATACTCACGGACAAAAGCCTTGATTTCAATTCCATGAACTGCACCTCCACCCCCAACCTTGACATCATCACAATCTCTAGCTGAAACCTCATCATCTGTCTGGCATACCAAAGCTGATGAATTAGCCACCTTACTAGAAGAAATCTGCTCTCACTCAACCACCCACAAAGACTTTATCCTACTTGGAGATCTAAACCTCCCATCTGTTTCCTCCAGCCACTCCTCAGCCTTCCTCGATGCTATGACAGACTTAAAATTCACCCAGCTCATATCCACCCCAATGCAAAAAAGGGGTGGTATCCTTGATATGGTTTTCCTCGCAGATCAACTCCTGAATGCACACGGATATATTCCACCCTCAGTACTTTCAGTCCTCTGGTCTGATCACATCGTCCTCTCCTTTAACATACCCAGCTCATCCACATAAGTCCCACCCCAGAGCCCCCCTCCAATAACTCAGAGGTTCCTCTCATTCAATCAACAAGCATTTCTCCAAAAGACCATCCCAGCCCTAACTGCTTCACAAACACAGACAGACCTTGAAACCAAAATCTCCAAATGGAACTCAGCCATCTTAGCTGCCGCTCTTGCTCCACCCAAAGCAGGGGTCAAAGGGGTGTGCAGCAGCTATTGAATTGATGTGCATCCTCAGGGAGATAGAATAAAGTTCCCTCCTCAAGTCTTACTGAGTACCTTACTGAGTACCGCACCCTCCAATATCTGGCAGACCTACTTCAATTTCATACTCCCACTCGTTCACTTCGTTCAATCCATATCAACCGCCTTCACCTCTCCTCACCTTCATGTGCCCACCTACAATCCATACGCTCCTCTGCCTTCTTCTTTGTCGGCCCTGCTTATTGGAACTCTCTACCCCTTTCCCTCAGACTCGAACAACATTATCCCACTTTCAAAAGAGATCTAAAAACACACCTCTTCTCCACTGCTTTTGACCTCCCCTCCTCTTTTGTGTGAACTTTTTCCCCTTCCCCCTCTCTCTCACTCCTCTCTCTCCTTAGCCATGTATATTTAAGTGTCTTGAGTGCTTTCCTGTCGCACTTTGTAACTTCCTTTCCCTCTCCGGCCCATTGGCCTTTCCTGTATATTGATTGATTTTGTAAACCGCCGTGCTCTAATTGGAACAGCGGTATATCAAGCTAATAAACATAAACATACCTTCATGTATAACACCTACACCAAATCTCAGCAAGGCGACACTACAATTGAAGTATGTTAGGAACAAAGAAGAAAAATACATATTCGCCGCATGTTGCCCAGGATAAAAAGCTGCCCATCCGTAGTTTACGCACTAGGGCTAACGATGGTGGTTGCGATAGTGCAAGTGCTACAGAAGCAGATTACATCCCTGCCACAGATAAAGGTCATGGTGAACCTGTTCATGGACCCACTGTGGCAGGAGATAAACCACAGACATTTATGAAAAAGAAGATTAACTATAGTTAAGTGGAATTCTGCAGATAAAGAGGAGATAATGTACTGCTGCTTTTATGCTACAAACCCTATATTTAAATCAAGAGGGTATACATAGAGAGTTTGCCAAAAGCTGGAAAAAAGAGGGAAATAGCCATTAGAAAAACTGCAAAAAGTAACAGATGCAAACTTAAGATCTTTAATTTTAAAGATCAAATAAAAAAAGTATGTGAATGAAACATCTTGAAGCAACTAAGGAATTCCATGAACAAAAAAATACAGGGAGGAGGGACCTAGGTGAAAGTACCAAAAAAAAGGAGGTACAAAAAAGGAAAGAGAGGTTGAGGAGGAGATGGAGGTGAGAGATTTGCAACTGCAGGAGTGAGACGAATAGAGGAAGGGCCATTAACTGAATTGGAGGAAGCAAAGGAGGAAGAGGAAAGGGAAGAGAAAGACCCAGAGATGGAAGATTCAAGATACAACTCCTAGTCCATATGGAAAGAGATGAATATGCTGGGTTCCAAGCAAGGGAAAGATTACCCAAGCTAAATTAAACACCTAAGGCTAGAGGTATGATAATTAAGATGAACAAGGCCATATCCAGTATAAAGGGACCATTTATTGACATCAGCAGAATTAATCAAATACAATATTGTGTAGCTAAAAGTATTACTGCAAGAATACTACCAACTAGAGTACAAGGCCAGAAGAAAAAGAGAACGATAACAGTTCCTCCTTGGAAAAAGTGAATCAAAGGAAAAATGCAATCATTACGTGCAGAGGTATCCCTGATGGATGGATATCTAAAAGGATTAAGATCATCAAAGATGTTAAGGAAGATCCAAGACATCAAGCTGAAGCATGCTGCATTAACAGAAGAAGACTTGAAATTTATATGTTCCAACAATAAATTGAAAATAGCAGCAGAAGCGCAAAAACTTCAAAGATATGAAGAAAACAGGAAAGAAAGATATCAGAATAAACTATTTAGAGAGAACCCAAAACAATTCTACAGAAAATTGGGGAAGAGTATTAATATGGTAAAAGCATCTCCAACCAAAGCCGAAACCGAAACCTTCTGGACCCTATATGAGGACCCTATACAGCACAATCACAAAGCAGAATGGTTACCCAGTATACAGAAGCATTTAGAAAAAACAAACATCAAACCTATGGAATGGCCCATAGTAACAAAGGAAGAGCTGGAAAGCAGGTTAAAATGAGCCCCAAATTGGAAAAGCCCTGGCCCAGATGGAGTAACCAACGTTTGGGTCAAACAGTTAACATCACTCTACCAAGACCTGGAAAACTGCAAAAATCAATTGTTCAAGCAACTGGACTTTCCACAATGGCTTACTACAAGAAGAGCTTTTATCCTTCCAAAGGGAGACCCAACTAACTTTCCTAAAAATTATAGACCAATAACCTTTTTACCTACAATATATAAGCTGTTTACTGCGATAGATGCAGACCGAATATACGATCACATCAAGCTCAATAACATCACAGCGATAGAGCAAAAGGGAAATAAGAGAGGAGCATATGGAACCAAAGACCATTTAATGCTGAATAAGGCCATTATGGCCAGGGCTAAGAAAGGCAGAAATCTCAGTATAACATGGATTGATTATAAGAAAGCTTTTGACAGCATTCCACACTCTTGGATAATATATTGCCTTGAAATGTATAAAATAAATTCTGGTTTGATAGAGTATATTAAGTTCACTAAGACAATGTGGCAATCCACATTCTTTTTGAGATATGAAGATGGTCAGTACACCATTCCTAACATTAAGATCCAGCGAGGAATATTTCAGGGAGATTCCCTGTCGTCACTTCTGTTCTGTTTGGTGCTTAATCCAATGAGTGCTCTCATCAACTCTTTGGGGTATGGATGTAGCCTGAATTCTAAAGAAGGTACCAACCAAGAAGCAATTTCCCATCTGCTATTTATAGATGATCTGAAGCTCTACAGTTCCAGAAACCAATAATTAGCATAGCAACTTTGTGTGGTGAAAAGCTTTTCTGATGACATCAGGATGACTCTAGGCCTTGACAAGTGTACTATGGCAACCTTTTTTAGAGGAAAATTGAGCAAAACTGAAAACATCTCCCTTGCTGAGGGCTGTGACATCAAGGACTTTGAACAGGAAGGTGTATATAAGTATCTAGGAATAGAGGAAGGAATGACACTCAAGCAGAAACTATTGAGAGAGACGATCAGTAAAGAATATTACAGGAGAATAAAACTATTATTGAAAAGTGCTTTAACATTACAAAATAAGATACAAGCCATTAATCAGCTGGCAATTCCTGTACTCTCTTACAGTTTTGGGATTGTGGATTGGCCTCATAAAGATCTTGAAAAACTGGATGTGTGAATAAGAAAACTCTTCCATGCCCATGAAGTAATTTACAAGAATCGGTGTATGTCAAGATTGTACATTCCTAGAGCTGAAGAAGGACTAGGACATAGAGATTGACTACACCTACAGAGCTACTATTGTAGGCCGCCAAGCCTATCTGACAGCATCATCAGATCCAAATACGCAAAAAGTGCTGAAATATGAAAATAAACATCCAGAATCTGTCTCTGTCATCAAACTTGGACAAACATTCTGACGATTAGAAGGAATGAGTGTGAATCCACAGATGTGCATGGGAAAGGAAGTAACAATTTGCAAAACAAGAGAAAGAACTCTTCAAAGAATTAAAATCAGAAGGTGAGGAAAAACAAGTGGCAAATGCACAAATACAGTGAAAAATATAGAGTGTTACTCCAAAAACCTTTTGTTGACCAAGAACAGACACATGAATGGTTGAGGAGAGGTGAACTGAAACTGAAGGATGAAAGATTGATAGCTGCAGCCCAGGACAGCAGATTACAGATGAGATGGTTTACGGCAAGTATTGAAAAAACTGGCACAACACACACATGCCGATTCTGTAAGAAAGAGCTGGAAACAGTGACTCACCTAAAAGCAGGCTGTGAAGTTATGATGGCGGAAAATTTCAATACAGAAAGGCACAACAAAGTAGCATTGTCTCCTCCACTGGAAACTCTGGAAACACTTCAACATCACTGCCCCTGAAAAGCACTGGGATCATGACCCTAGGAGAATAACAGAGAATGAAGAGGTTATGATCACCGGGGACATTCCCATTCCGACGGATAAGAAACTGGATACCAGGAAACCTGACATAGTCGTAAAAGAGAAGAATACCAGAATGGCACTGATAATAGAAGTGTTAGTACCGAGTGATTATCCTGTGAATTACGTGGAGAGGCAGAAGATCCTGAAGTACCAAGAAATGCAGTCAAAGACCAAGAAAATGTGGCAGAAAGATACGGAAATATTTCCCATTGTACTGGGAGCTACAGACTTGTTAAAGAAGAATTTCCAAGCACATCTTGACAAACTACCCATACATGTTATATCTTATGAGCTCCAGCAGGAGGCTCTCTTTGGCATGATGCAAGTATTACGCTAAGCATTAGCAGTAAATTTGAGAGAGTAAGATTATACTCCACATACCCTGGTTTAGAAGTGAGGTTCACGACTGCCATAGTATGTGCAAAACTAACCCATCTGGAGAAACTACCCCGAGTAAACAAGGCCATGGTGAGCCTGTTCATGGATCCACTATGACAGTAGAAATTAATGAAAAAGTTAAGAGGACTAACTACAGTTAAGTAGAATTCTGCAGATAAAGATGAGATAATGTACTGCTATTCCTGGCTTAGAAGTGAGGTTCATGAGTGCCATAGTATGCGCAAAACTAACCCATTTGGAGAAACTACCCCGAGTAAATAACAGTCACACGCCCCCTGGTACTCTGCAGCCCTAAAAGCACAGAAATGCAACCTGCAACATTTTGAACGACAGTGGAGGAGGTCTTAGAGCAATCAAATCAAATCTCATTATCTACAGAACTAAAGTTATACCACAATGCAACCATCAACACCAAGAAAGAGTACTACAGTAACCTCCTTTTGCACTCCTTGTTAAATCACTCACCAAATCCCCATCACAAACAAACCAGAATCATACCCTCAACCCACAGAACATGGCATCTTACCTAATGGCCAAGTACACCCCTTCCTGCAGCTCTACCATCTCAATTTCAAGACTGCCACTGGACCATCTTCAACATTTTAACACAAGAGGATCTCGATAACATAGTCAGCAGTATCAACACCACAACCTCTCCTCTTGACCCATGTCCAGTCTCCTGGATTAAAATCACAAAAGACCAATTCTTACCAATCCTCTCTGACATCATCCACTCCTCCCTCTCTCAAGGACTCCTTCCTTCCTTCCTCAAGCAAGCATCGATAAGACCGCCCCTGAAAAAACCAAACCTTGATCCACGCTCATCAACCTCCTACAGACCCATAACAAGTATATCATTTATCTCCAAGGTCATCAAAAAAAGCTGTTCAAACCCAACTCCAAGATCACATTGACCTATATGCACCATCAACATGGTTTCTGACCCAACCATGGCACAGAAACATGACCTCCCTACTAAACTCACTCCTAATGGGCATTGAAACAAACACCCAAGCTTCATCCTGCTCTTTCTAGACATCTCTGCCGCTTTTGAAACTGTATCCTATCAACTACTCCTCAACCAAATCCACCACATTGGAGTCCATGGCACCCCCCTGAAATGGTTCCATTCCTATCTCTCGAACTGTAACTAACAAATAAAAATTTAATCACATGATTTCATCCTACACCAAGGAGTGCCCCAAGGATCATCTCTTTCCTCTTTGTTGTTCAACATCTACATCCATCCTCTATGTACTATTCTCCAACAGTTTTGAGTTGAGTACCTGATATACGCAGACAACATAATGATCTTCGCACCATTCTCCACATCTGCACCTGACTATTCCATGATCTGAAATTGCTTCACTGAAATAATCAAATGGCTTTATCTCCACAATCTATCAGTCAATCTTATTAAAACAGAGCTCCTCCATGTCACAAAGGATCCCAACTTCATCCCCCCTGCTTCCATCCAAATTGGCAACAATAACATCCGAGTTAACTCCCAGATAAAATACCTTGGAATCATACTTGATCAGCAACTGACCTTCTAGCCCCAAATTCAAGCATCACCAAGGCAATATACTTTAAGCTTAAAACTCTCTGAAATCCACACCCTCTCCTTTCCACTGATACTTTCCGCTTAGTCTTCCAAGCCACCATCACACCTCTATTTGACTATTGCAACTCCATTTATCAAGGCTTACTTAAGCACACACTCCTCCCATTACAACTTGCTCAGAATACTGTTGCTCGAACCGTCTTCCAAGCCTCAAGACAAACCCACATCACTCCTATCCTCAAACACTTCCACTGGCTTCCCATCAGCTCTAGAATAAATTACAAAGTTCTAACCATCATCCACAAAATTCTAGACAAACAATCTTCAGAGCACCTCCAAACAATAACTCACACATCAAACTTTGACAGATCAAGAAGAAAGACCACCCAAAATCTCAGTCTTCCACCACAACTTTGCAACTGCAAACAAGCCACAAGAAGAAGAGCGTTCTCTCTCTTCCACCCTCTGGATTTCACTACCACCCTCAATTCACAATATCAAGTCTACCACAGAATTTCGAAAACAACTAAAGGCCCATCTCTTCCTGGGACTCTTCGGAGACAGACACTCACCAATTACTGTACAGAACAACCATTTACAAACCGACACTTCATCCCCCATCCCACTCCTATAAAGCTTCCACCACCTCGCACCCTTCACACTCTCAACCCTTACTTCCCTCTGTACATAGTTTACATATGCCCTTGAGCAAATGTTTGAACTTTAAAATGTTATTCGTTCACTGTCCACCATTGTAATGTTCTCAACATTTATGGTCAATTGTTTTTTGAAATGTTCACTGTATCAGCTCAGTTCTATGTAAACTGTTCTGACCTGTAGAAAAACGGTATATCACAATTTGTTAAATAAATAAATATTCAAAAAAAAAAAAAAGCGAGAACCATCGCAGTTTATAATAAAATAAAATGAGTTATAATTTTATAATTTGGTATTATAAACTGTGCTGTGGTTCTCGTTTTTTCTTTTAGTTCCTTGGTGTGCGTTTAGGGTTATACCTGTCACTCTGTGCAGGTTGCCCTCCTCTATGCCTTTGTTTAGGGTGATACCTGCTGTTTTGTGCAGGTTACCCTCCCTCTCTTTGTTGAAGTGTAAACGTTTTTTAAGTTTGGTTTGATCCTATCCACCTGCTATTTAGGGATTCTCTGTGTCTGTTATAGAGCATTTTGGTTAAACCTGACATAATGAAATTTTCACAAATCTGTTTGTTTCATTTTTTTTTTAAATCAGTCTCCCACATTTTCCAGATCTCAGGTCTTTATTTTCATTTCCTACATGTGACATTTATAGTTCTTATTTTATTTATTTTTATTTATTTAACAGTATTTTTAAACCGCCTTATCTTATTAATCAAGGTGGTATCACAGCAAACAATCGGGTAAAGTGAGTGTGTTAATCATGCAGTGAGGGTGCAATTTAGTTGAGTGTGTGTTGTATCGTGTGCTAGATTGGGGTGAGCTATGTACAAGGTGTGGCGTGTTGTGTGCTAGAATGGTTTGAGCTATGTACAGTGTGGGCTATATACAGTGGTGCTGCAAAACATTTTCTATACAGACGGTAATATGTGCTGACGGTAATTTAAGTATGCGTGAGTGCCTAGGATTCATGGACGTCTCGTTCTTTTACCATGGAGGCCAATTCAGAGCCCTGGATGTCTGCAGTTGCAGAATTGGGCACTTAGATGACCCAGAGTGCACGGCATTCAGAGCGGTGATACGTACAGCATGCTGCCTGTCTCTACTGCCCGGTGCTCCTGCTGGTGTGCCGGTGCCATGGTGTCCCATTGCCATGGCACCGGAATGGCCAGCAGGAGCATGCAATGCCTGGCAGCGGAATTGCTCTCCTTTCTCTGCTGCCCAACCCTTGGGCAGAGACAGCCAGGGCCAAGATTGGGCGGTGGGGGCTCACCTGCAGCTGCTCTATGTCTGTGGGGGGTCTGCATGCCCCAATCACTGCTGCTCCCGGGACTTCTTCCACTTCTGAGGTGGAATAAGTCTGACGTCTATCCTGCCCCCGCCAGACTACCTGAGGCCTGACCTGAATGACCTCTGTATGTCTGGGTGCCTGGCCCCTCCCCTGATCCTCCCTCACTCTGTCCAGGCATCGCCTCCTCCCATCCCCATCTGGCGCTCTCCACACAAAGGCAGAGAGCAGGAGGACCGGAATACGGTCTGTTTGAGGGTTGGACGTCCAACCCCGCTATTCGTGGGTCAGAATTGACCCCGTAGTGTATTTAAGGATGAGCCATGGGGTGCAAGGGAGAGAAGGAAGTAAGGAAGACACAGGAGGCCACCTCACAGCTGAGGTACCGTAATGTAATAATGACCCCACAAGTCCTGGGATGAGGTTTAACCAATCAGATTGCAGTCTTTGCCAGGCCCCTTTTTCATGTGCCACTGCTGACCTCATGGTGCTTTTGATAGCAGCTCTTGGGATCCGATGTACAGCTGTGTGAATAGGCAAAAATCCCCGTCACACTGGCTTGATCACATGCCAAGGTCACTGAGGATATCAGGAAGGAATGTTCAGCAGAAGCCAGTGAGTGTTCAGGAGTTTCCAGTGTATGCTAGTTTCAAAGAAACTACCACCCGATACCCAAGGTAACTAGGAAAGGCATTCACATAAAAACAGCAGGGACACTGTACTGTCACTTAGCTACAGTACATTCTCCCAGCCATCCAGAATTTGCCCTTGCTACAACTGACAGCAGATGCTGCAGGACACCTGTAACTGGTTATGTGTGTGTTTGTTACTGTTTGAGGACAGTAACTGAATTCAAAAAAGCATGGGACAAACACAGAGGATCTCTAAAGGTAAAAAGGGGACTGTTGTAGTTGTTGATATGGAAGGACAGACTAGATAGGCCATGTGGTCTTTTTCGGTCATCATATTTCTATGTTTCTATGTCTGTGTGCATGGGGAGAGGTAGGAGGGGTAAAATTCCAACACCATGTGCACCAGATTTTTTACAGCCAAATCTGGAGCACTTATCTGAAGTGTGTGTGTGTGGAGGGGTTGAGACACCTTAATTCCAGGTGTGAGCAAGAAGGCGTAGAGGAGGAAAAATAAATCATTACTCTGCCCCCCCCCCCTCCATTCCATGACAGCAACAATACAGTATCACTTCCAAGCAGACAAATCAACAGAGAAATAAGAACAGCGATGCATTAAAGATCATTTATGTAAATTCTAAAAACTGACATATTCAAATCATTAAATTGGGAATATTTTTTTTTCTACCCCTTCTATCCCCATTGCTGGAATCGGAAACAGGAGACTTTCAAACAGGTAGGAGTCAGGGACAAGGCTCTAAAATCAGGGACATCTGGTAATCTTATTTAAACACAACAGACTCGTGACCTAATACATGCAATCATATTGTATATATATATATGTGTGTGTGTGTGTGTGTATCTATATAGATTTAGATATACACACACATTTAACTCTCTTTTATACCCCATCTTTCTAAAGCAGCACCCAATGCAGCTCAAATGTAAAATCAAGCCAAAATGCATTTTATTTCTGAAGCACTGTCCAAGAAACTGTAAGTGGCATGGTTAAAATGTCCTTTCACCAAAGACCTGACATCGAAGTTTGAATACAGGGTGATTGTGACAAAAAGGAATAGAGTATTCTCTGGGTGACACCACTTTATTCATTACTGACAATAACGTTGTATTCTGTATGTCAAATTGTTCATCAAGGGAAGCATGAGGAAGACTTAGGAATGTTTGGCATCTGGATGCTAGTCCCTCTACATCCAAATTGGAAAGCCTCCTGGAGATCCCCTGGGTATCTCCCAGAAGAGTATGTATGACCATTACTAATGAAATATGACTAAATCTAGATCAAGGGAGACACAGCATTATTGTGCTCTTAGATATGACCTCCATTTTGACACTGTAGACCACATATTTTTAATTACTAGACTTCAAGACTTAGGCCGTTGGCGCACTGTGTTGGAATGGTTCTGCTGCTTTCTCCACAATCACACCTTTCAGGCAGGTTGAAACAATCATTCAACAGCCTCATACTCTCTAACCTGTGGGGTACCCCAAAGCTCAGTCTAGTACCAACACTGTTTAATCTCTTTCTATAACCTCTGGCAACGGACACCTCTGTGCCAATGACATTCAAATCATCATCTTCACTAATGGCCCATTTATCAATAGATGTAAGTAACTTTAATAAATGACTGGATTAATTTGTCACTTGGCTTAAAAATCATAAACTCAAGATTAACACATTAAAGTCATAAGCTGTCGGAGTCACCAAAATATGTGGCCTCCCTGCCTTTCCCAACTAGTCTGAATGCCCCTATAATAATATCAGAACATAAGAAAAGTCAAGCCGGGACAGACAAGGTCCATGAATACATCCAGTCTGCGTCACAATTACCTGGCTGATCCCAAGAAGTAGATCTATTTCTCATGGTTCATTTTCAGGAATAAGCAATGGCTCCACCCCAAGTCTCCCTTACTAATAATTTTTTTATGGGCTTATCTTCCAGGAGCCTTTCCAAGCCTTGACCACATCCTGTGGCAACAAATTCCACGGCTTAATTATGTGCTGCTTGAAAAACAACTTTCTACAATTTCTTTTCATTCTGCAGGTAATTAGTTTCATGAAGTGTCTTCTTGTTTTTGTGTTGTTTGACAGGTTAAACAGTCTTTCCCTATTTAACTGCTCCACCCCATTCATAATTTCATAAACTTCTAGCATTGAACTACTACTGGAAAGGCATGTGCTAAATACAAAATAAATAAATGAAATATCCCCTCTCTCGGTTATCTTTTCTCCAAGCTGAAAAGCTCTAACCTGGTTAGTCGCTCTTCATAAGGGAGGTGTTCCATTCCCTTTAACATTTTTCTTGCCCCCTCTGAAGCTTTTCTAGTTGTGCTCGGGGCCATACCAAGAGCTATGTGAGCGATATCATCAGGAAGCCCTAGAACAGTAAATTACTGAACATAGCTGGGTGGAGGGCGGGGGGGCACCAGATTTGTTAGTCGAACAGGGCATATTTATAGCTTGGTATGGACCTGGTTGGGCTTCATCCTTTTTGAGATGGGGCAATCAGAACTGCATGCAGCATTCAAAAAGTGATCATACTAGGGACCTAAACAGAAGCATAATAATCTTCTCAAATTTGTTCTCCATCCCTTTTTGAATAAATCTCCTTAAGGAACACTGTAGTCACTCTAAAGACCCACCTCGAGTCCCACCTCTCCTTCTGGAGAGAAAGGACCTTCTAACTCTCATTCTCTTGTATTGATTCATCCTGATTACAGCCTTTCTTAGACTACAAGCTTCCTCTGCTACATGATTGCAACTGATCCAAAACACAGCTGCCAATCTTCTCTATTATGAAAGGAAATATGATCATGCCACTTCCCTTCTCCTCAATTTTCTCTGGCTTCCAATTGTGTCTAGGACTAAGTTTAAGATTCTCCATGTCTACAGGCTCTTTCAAGATAAGTCTACAAGCCTTCCTATATATCTTCATAATTTCTTATTTTAATAGACATCTTCCTGTTACCCTCAGATCATCCCTATTCTCCCTTCAGAATTTAAGTCAAATTTATGCAACACATATAAATAGCATGCAAATTAACTGGTTGCATAAAGTCAGCACTAAACAAGAGGAGCAAGTCAAACATATTTACAAAGGGGTCTGAGTTAAGTCTGGCGCCTCTGCATATGCTGGATTACTTAAACTAAAGGTTCAACCTCGAAGCCAAACCACACTCACACTCTCAAACAGCAACCAGTCCAGAGCGAGGCGTCAATCAAATTATATTTATTGAGGAGATTCACTAGAAGCCACTAACCTGACATGGCCGTGTTTTGGCACCACCTTCGTCAGGGGTTTCAGCCTATACTAGAGGTTAATATAGAACAAAAGGTTCATAAAGTCAAGTTAAATAAATGACAACTTAAAATAACACTGAAATTAAGTTAAAACAAACACGCAAGAAGTGACATCCTATAGTGTAAAATAAGACCCAACAATCCATAAAACATAAGCCTACTGTAATTTAAATCAAAACAGAATATAGCTTAGCATAAAAGGCAAAACAGGGTCAGTACTCTTTGAGCAACAAATAAAGTCTTCTAGAGACCTTTACAAAGAGGCCTTCTACCTAGGGGGCAAGAGACCTGTGAAACCTTTTCAATAGGTGTTAACACCAGGTGGCAGGTCAAAAGGCCATTTTGAAAGACTCCTTCTATCCAAGCAAGGACTGTTAATCACCCAAGAAGTTGGTCACAGCTAACCTCAGCAGCACAGGCATAAATAGCTCAACCAGAGCTCTGTGATCCTCAGTCTTGAAGGACTAGAAAAAGGGACTGTTACTTTTGGAGAGAGATCTGCAATTGTGAGTATATACTTCTGGGAATTTTCTGAAAGGACTTCTTTGTATTAAAGCTAATTAATCTGTGAACCCACTGTTTTTTGTTAAATCAGTCAGGGCCTAGTAGCAGCAGCTTAAGTTTAAATTTAAAACACAGAAGAGAACTTTCTGGTTACATTTCATACCCAGCAGAGTGCTTGTAGTTTAAATTTAATGGCCACTCAGGGCCTAGTATCAGCAAAGTACTTTACGTTTAAATTTAAAACACAGAAGAGAGCTTTCTGGTTAAATTTGGAACCCAGCAGAGAGCTTGTAATTTAAATGTAATAGTCACTTGGGGCCTAGTATCGAATCCTCTTCCACCCAAGGCATGGACACTATTACTGTCTCCAACTCTACTTTAACCCTACACCTCATATATCGTGCACCACAAGCAGACTCCTCAGATCTCTCCACGATCCTAGATACTGCCTGCTCCCCTCAACTTACATCACGCCCTCTAATAATCTTAGGTGATTTAAACCTACATTCCACTTCCTTTTCAAATTCCTCCTCCTTCCTCCAAGCTATGAGCGCCCTCCATTTTACCCAAATACTTCATAACCCTACACACTCTAAAGGAAACACCCTCGACTTAATTTTCATCCCTCAACACCCTCATCTCAAAGACCAGATCCAACATACTATCCAACCCATTCCTTGGTCTGACCATTCCATTATCTTCTTCACCGTCCCCTACTCATCTTCTCAAAATAAACCTCACTCCCTTCCTCAACCCATTCGAAAATTCAAACCATTCAATGCAGCTAACTTCCTAGAGCAAATCACTCCTTCACTTGACCAATTAAATGACAAAATCCCCAATCTAAATTCCACCATCTCTTCTTGGAATCAAACATTATCCTTAGCATCCCTACTCCCACCTAAACATCTTTCTAACAAACATCGCAGAAAAGCCCCCTGGTTTTCTACAACCCTGAGAAATCTCAAAAGAGAGCTTAGACGGCTTGAACGCAAATGGAGACATACGCAAGATCCAGATGTATACAATACCTATAAAACTAAACTCCGATCCTACTGTGCTGAAACCATTACTCATAAAAGAGAATACAATGAAAACATAATCCAGCGTGCCCTCAACAAACCAAGGGAACTTTTCTCTATCGCCAAATCCCTAATAAAAGACCCCAACCCACATGACCAACCATCTAAAATATCCGCCCAAGCTATAGCTGACCACCTGGCCTCTAAATTCCTCCCCCCTCCTCCCTTCCCCATCTAACAAACAATTCCCAACCACCTGAAGTCCATAATACTCAACCACTAGAGAACTCATGGTACGAATTTCACACTGTCACCCCGGAAACTATATCTAATGTCATAAATAGTTTGAATGCTTCTACATCTGCCCTTGACCCCTGTCCTGCCCCCTGGATAAAATCCACCAGAACATCCCTCAGCCCCTACATCCAGACCATTGTACAATCCTCCCTCCAGTCTGGATCTGTACCTCCCCTACTTAAATGTGCCTCTATCCGCCCCATCTTAAAAGGATCTAGACTTGACCCCACCTCCCCTTCCTCCTATAGACCCATCTCTAGTATACCCTTCCTTGCAAAGATTACTGAGAAAATTGTCTAAGCCCAACTACAGGACTACATAGATGATCACTCTCCTCTTGACCTATACCAACATGGATTTAAGAAGAATCATGGAGTTGAAACCCTCCTAACCTCCCTTCTAGACTCACTGTATTTACACACTCATAACCCTACTCAGGGTTGCTTACTTATATTTCTCGACTTATCTGCTGCCTTCAATTCTCTTCCCCATAATCAACTCCTCACCAGACTTCATGAAATAGGTCTGAGAGGCACTACTCTTAAATGGTTTCGCTCATACCTAGACTCTAGAACACAACAGGTCCGTATTGGAAGTGACACCTCCCTCCCATTTATACTAAAGCAAGGTGTCCCCCAAGGCTCTAGCCTCTCTGCCTTACTTTTTAACATCTTCCTCCAACCTGCCTGCAAAATTTTCCAAAACTCTGGCATTCAATACCAATTATACGCAGATGATATGATGTGCTTCACACCATTTAGCCTCACTAACCCTGACTTTACCAAATTAAATGAATGTTTAACCAAACTCAAATCTTGGCTTTCCCAACACAACCTAATTATTAACCAATCCAAAACTGAGATCCTCCAAGTATTCTCCAACCCCTTATATACCCCTCCCCCTACACTCACCCTTGGCGACCTTACTCTCACTATAAAAAACCAAGTGAAATATCTTGGAATCATCCTCGATCAGAACCTCTCCTTCATTGATCATATAAAGAAAACTACTAACGCAGTTTACGCAAAGTTACGTACTCTCCGTAACCTCAAGCCCCTCTTAAGCCCCAACTCCTTTCGTACTGTCTGTCAGGCTCTCACAACCCCCTCACTTGACTATTGTAATCTTATCTATCATGGTCTCTCTAAAACCACTATCCAACCTCTCCAACTTGCACAGAATACACTAGCACGTTTAATAACTAACAACCCTAGGCGATCCCATATTACACCTGTCCTCTATGACTTACACTGGCTCCCAATCCAACTCCGAGCTAAATTTAAAGTGCTCACCCTTATTCATAAGATTATCTCAAAAGAATCAGCTCCTTGCCTTTCCCCTCTCCTGGCCTTCCCTAATAATACAAGAACGCGCCGCTCCTCTACCAAAAACCTTCTATCTATTCCTACATCCAAGATACACTTTAAACAATCTACTAGCAACAGGGCCTTCTCTCTCTATGCCCCCTCCCTATGGAATACCCTTCCCCATGACCTACGTAACTGTGTGAGCCACGCAGAATTTCGAAAAAGATTAAAAACTTACCTCTTCCTCGAACACTTTTCCCTACCACCCCTACTCCCACTCCACTACTCCCACCCTTCTACTAATCCCTCTAATTGAGATCTCAGTGACCCTTGCTATTTTTAGGTAAACAAACGATTCATATTAGTGTAAATAATATTTTGTACATAGTTATTTATTTATTAGTTTCCCAGTTCCTATGTTACTTATATAGCCACATATTCTCGTTCTATGTAATCTGTTATCTTGTTCTATGTTCTTTGTAAACAGTTGTATAATACTGTCAGTTATGTTACATGTAAACCGTCTTGAATTGTAGAAAGACGGTATATAAAAACTGTTAAATAAAATAAATAAAATAAAGTACTTTTAGTTTACATTTAAAACACAGAAGAGAGCTTTCTGGTTAAATTTGGAACCCAGCAGAGAGCTTGTAGTTTAAATTTAATAGTCACTTGGGGCCTAGTATCAGCAAAGTACTTTTAGTTTAAATTTAAAACACAGAAGAGAGCTTTCTGGTTAAATTTAAACCCAGTAGAGAGCTTGTAGCTTAAATTTCATAATAAGTCAGAGCCTAGCAGCAGCAAAGAGCTGTAATTTATATCAAATCAGAATATAGCTTAGCATAAAAGGCAAAACAGGGTCAGTACTCTTTGAGCAACAAATAAAGTCTTCTAGAGACCTTTACAAGAGGCCTTCTAGCTAGGGGGCAAGAGACCTGTCAAACGTTTTCAATAGGTGTTAACACCAGGTGTCAGGTCAAAAGGCCATTTTGAAAGACTCCTTCTATCCAAGCAAGGACTGTTAATCACCCAGGAAGTTGGCCACAGCTTACCTCAGCAGCACAGGACAGGGTACTGTGTAGCATCCCTCTTTTAATAAGTGCTATTTCCCTCCCTCCCCAATACCCACCCACCCCTGGGATAATCGTAGCTTTATAGGTACTTCCACATCTTAAAGGAAAGTAGGTGCTCTCAGGTGAAGCTCGTTATCCAAATCAGTCATACACTAAGGACCTGAGATTAATTAAGCTTCAGGAGAACAAGGTATATTAAACATATTTGGTACAGTTTTATTAGTATAAATATCCATAGCAACCCTTAGTAAGTAAAGAACTTAAAGATCTAAACACAAATTTAAAACTAAGATGCAGACAGCAGTCAAGCAGTGAGATGGGGGCTTTCCAGTCTTTTGCACTGAGTGTCACATGTATGATTTTCTCCAAGTTGGTGAGAGGTCTTATGTGTGCACTAGGTGCAAGGAGCTCTTTGCTCTCAGGGAACGAGTCCGTTCTCTAGAGGCTAGAGTAGCAGACTTGGAAAACATAAGACAGAGAGGTACACAGACGAGACCTACAGGGATATAGTCCTGAAGTCCCACCTCCAGTCTGGCAGCATCCCTGTTGCCATGGAGGAGAGAGGTCACGTGACAGGAGAGCATCACCTTGGTGTGGCAGGAAGTGATCCTGTAACTAGGACCTGTCCTCCAGGGGATGTAAAACCCTCTCGCACCAAGGAAGTTTCTCCAGGGCCATGTGCCCATGAGGGAAGGGTTAGGACAGCCGTTATAGTTGGTGATTTGATCATTAGGCATGTAGATAGCTGGGTGGCTGGTGGACGTGAGGATTGCCTGGTAACATGCCTGCCTCGTGCGAAGGTAGCGGACCTCACACGCCACCTAGATAAGGTCTTAGATAGTGCTGGGGAGGAGTCTGCTGTCTTGGTACATGTCGGTATTAATGACATAGGAAAATGTGGTAGGGAGGTTCTGGAGGCTAAATTTAGGCTTTTAGGTAGGAAGTTGAAATCCAGAACTTCCAGGGTAGCGTTCTCCGAAATGCTTCCCATTCCACGCACAGGACCCAAAAGGCAGGCAGAGCTCCGGAGTCTCAATGCGTGGATGAGACAATGGTGCAGAGATGAGGGTTTTGGATTTGTTAGGAACTGGGGAACATTCTGGGGAAAGGAGGGGCTTTTCCGAAGGGATGGGCTTCACCTTAGCCGGGATGGAACCAGGCTGCTGGCATTAACCTTTAAAAAGGAGATAGAGCAGCTTTTAAACTAGATAATAGGGGAAAGCCGACAGTCGCCCAAGAACGGATGGTTCGGAAGAATGTATCCTTGAAGGATACTACCAAAAGCAGAGAGGTTCAAAAAAAGAGTAAAGTAGCCCAAATGCCCTCGAGTATGGAGTAGACACAGCTTAAATATCCCAAATTACCCATGTCTACCAATAGCCAAATTAATATGAATAAAATACAGTCTCTAAAATGCTTGTATGCAAATGCTAAAGTCTAAAAAATAAGATGGGAGAGTTAGAATATATAGCACTAAATGAGGACAACCAGTGGGACACTGTGATACCTGGGTACAAACTATATCGTAATGATAGAGCTGATCAAATTGGTGGAGGGGTTGCGCTCTATGTTAGAGAGGGCATTGAGTCAGAAAGGATTAAAGTTTTGCAGGAAACAAAATCTGCTGTAGAATCTATATGGATTGAAATTCCATGTAAAAAGGGGAAGGCGATGGCAGTGGGGGTGTACTATCGACCGCCTGGCCAGAATGAACAAATGGATGATGAAATGCTCAAAGAAATCAAGGAAGCTAACAGACGTTGCAGTGCAGTAATCACAATGGGTGATTTCAATTACCCCGGCATCGACTCGGTCAGTGTCATGGCAGGACATGCTAGGGAGATAAAGTTCCTAGATGAAATAACTGACTGCTTCTTGGAGCAGCTGGTTCATGAACCGACCAGAGGGGAAGCCATATTAGACCTAGTCCATAGTGGAACACCAGATCTAGTGCAAGAGATAAGGGTGTTGGGGCCACTTGGCAATAGTGATCATAGCATGATCGCGTTTGATTTAATTAGTGGAGGAGGGATAGTAAGGAAATCCACAGTACTACCTTTTAACTTTCGAAAGGGAGACTATGATAAAATGAGGAAAATAGTTAATAAAAAACTAAAAGGAGTAGTTGCAAAGGTTAAAGACTTACATCAAGCTTGGGTGTTGTTGAAAAATACTATCTTGGAAGCCCAGACCAGCTGTATTCCACGCTTTAAGAAAAGTGGAAGGAAGTCCAAAAAACTGCCAGCATGGTTTAAAGGTGAGGTCAGAGAGGCTGTTGTTGCCAAAAAAGCATCTTTCAGGAAATGGAAAAAAGAGCCAAACAACGAAGCCTGGAAACAGCACAGGCACTGGCACGTCAAATGCAAGGCATTGATAAGGCAGGCAAAGGGAAAATTTGAGAAGAAGCTAGCTGTGGAAGCAAAAATGCAAAATAAAGACTTTTTCAAGTATATTCATAGCAAAATACCTGTGAGGGAGTCAGTTGGTCCATTAGATGATAGAGGGGTTAAAGGGGCACTAAGAGGCAACAAGGCAATAGCGGAGAGACTGAATGAATTCTTTGCTTTGGTCTTTACTGAGGAAGATGTTGGGAGGTTATCCATGACTGAAGTGGTATTTAAAGGTGTGGAAGAATTGAAGGAAATATCGATACATCGGGAAGATGTATTACAACTATTAGATAAACTGAAGAGTAGCAAATCACCTGGGCTGGATGGTATACATCCAAGGGTGTTGAAAGAACTGAAATATGAAATTGCAGATCTGCTATTAGTTATCTGTGGATTTTCATTAAAATCATCTGTAATACCTGAAGATTGGAGGATCATCAGTGTAATGCCAATTTTTAAAAAGGGTTCCAGGGGTGATCCGGGAAACTTCAGACCGGTGAGCCTGACGTCAGTACCGGGAAAAATGGTAGAAACCATCATAAAGAACAAAATTACTCAGCATGTAGATAGTCTTGGCCTAATGGGAGACAGCCAACATGGCTTTAGACAAGGAAGATCTTGTCTTACTAATCTGTTATGTTTTTTTGAAGGTGTGAATAAACAGGTGGACAAAGGAGAGTCAGTTGATATAGTGTATCTGGACTTTTAGAAAGCCTTGATAAGGTCCCTCATCAGAGACTTTTGGAAAAACTGAAGAGTCATGGGATAGGAGTTAGTGTACTATTGTGGATCAGGAACTGGTTAAAAGATAGAATGCAGAGGGTAGGGCTAAATGGCCAATTTTCTCAATGGAGAAAGGTGACTAGTGGTGTACCCCAGGGATCTGTGCAGGGTCCGCTGCTTTTTGACATATTCATAAATGACCTGGAAAGGGGAATAACGAGTGAGGTTATCAAATTTGCAGATGATCCAAAACTATTTAAAGTTGTTAAAACCCAAGAGGATTGTGGAAAATTGCAAGAGGATCTGGATAAATTGGAAGACTAGGCATCAAAATGGTAGATGAAATTTAATGTGGACAAGTGCAAAGTTATGCACCTAAGGAAGAACAACCCAGGTTGTTACACGATGCAAGGTTCCACATAAGGAAGCACCACCCAGGAAAAAGATTTAGGCGTCATTGTGGATAACATGTTAAAACCCTCGGCCCAGTGTGCAGCGGCGGCCAAGAGAGCAAATAGAATGCTAGGTATCATAAGGAAAGGAATGGAAAATAAAACAAAAGATATTATAATGTCTCTATATCATTCCATGGTGAGACTGCACCTTGAATATTGTGTGCAATTCTGGTCGCCATATCTTACAAAGGATATAGCGTTATTAGAAAAGGTTCAGAGAAGAGCCACCAAAATGCTAAAGGGGATGGAAGGATACTCCTATGAAGAAAGACTAAAAAGGTTAGGGCTCTTTAGCCTGGAGAAGAGACGGCTGAGGGGAAATATGATAGAAGTCTATAAATTAATGAACGGAGTGGAACGGGTAAGCGTAGATCGATTGTTTATGTTATCAGAATATAGAAAGACTAGGGGACATGCAATGAAGCTACAGTGTAAACTATTTAAGACTAATAAAAGAAAATATTTTTTCACTCAGCGTGTAATCAAACTGGAGTGGAGGAGTGGCCTAGTGATTGGGGCAAGGTACTTCAGGCCGGAATGTCAGGGGTTCAAATCCCACTAGATGACAGCAACCTTGGGCCGGAAGGACTGAGGTTTCTAGTCCCACAGGTGCTCCTTGTGGTCTTGGGCAAGCCACTTAACCCTCCATAGCCCGTGTTCCCTGTAAAATAGTTATCTCCAAGTTATAATGCCCTGTTCAATGTAATTCCAGTTTGTTCAATGTAAACCACACTGATGCAGAATAGCGCGGTATATAAGAGAATGTATGTAAATGTAAATGTAAACTCTGGAATTTGTTACCGGAGGATGTAGTAAAGGCTGTTAGTGTAGCTGGGTTTAAAAATGTTTTGGACAACTTCCTGGAGGAAAGGTCCATAAACCATTATTAAGAAGGGACCCAGGATATCAACGTTGCATCCATTTCAAGCCTAGAGGATCAGTTTGAGGAAGAGCTTAGAGGATCAGAGGCTTGAAACGGATGCAACGTTGAGTTACAAAATCGGGAGGAGGATCTTGTGTGGTTGCCATTACAATTAGTTTAAAAGTCCTTATGGATAGCCTTTCCTATTGCTACCTGGTATACGACCTGTGAGGTGGTCCATGGCGGCCTGTTGAATGCCCCATTGTATACGGGCTGTAAGTTAGGAGAAAGCGACGACGGCTTCGGTCTGGGAAGGGCTTCCAGCAGATAAGTGACTTTTATTGGTTTTCCCTTAAATTAATGAAAATTTACCAGTTGGTATTGAGGGGTTGAAGTCCCCTTTCAATCCTGTGTTAAGGTTGCGTCCCTAAATAAGAATAAAATGGAACATTTCACCACAAGAGGGTTTTTCCTTCATGGTGTGCGTTCCATCAAAAAATTTGTGTATATATGTTTCTCTTGTTTGTGGAGTATATATGTGGGAAACATAGTGGGTTAATGATTGAGGATATTCCATTACCATGGCAACATCGGCCATTTTCATGCTAGAAGTAAGATACAAATATGCCAACACAGCATATGCTGGCTTTCATGATACTGAGTGGAAATCCTAACAGATCGTTATTCGAAGAGAGGTATGGCCTAAGATCTTATAATAAATGTTACTTTCTGTTTCTTTTATTTGGCACTTGATCGCCATAACGCACATACACAAGGGTCTGCATTTATCTACTCAAACAATTTATGCTATATTAAAAAGAAACTTTATGGGGCTTGTTTACAAAGCAGCGGTAGCGGTTTCCGATCGTTATCGGAGCCGCAGCCCCATTGAAATCAATGGGGCCGCGGCTCCGATAACGAGCGGAAACCGCTAACGAGGCTTTGTAAACAAGCCCCTATATATTATTGGGTTTTTGTTAGGGATAATTTTAACACAGAGATATTTTGGTTCTTCTTTTTATTTCCTCTGTATTTATTTGCTAGTTTCAGAATATTAAGTTTAATAATAGACCGATGGTCCGTTTTACAAAATTCAATTTGACTAAGATTTGGGCAAGTTCCTTCAATGAAATCATAATTCTGTTTCTCCCATCACCTCCTCAGTTCCAGATTTGTAAACGACAATTGTTTTTGATTTCCTCTTTTAGATTTAGTGAAATTCACCACTCTGACTCATGCTGTGAAAACCCTAGCGTGAATAACCTGGTATTTATAATTCTCTGTGTTTTTCCTGTGACTCCACATGTGCTTCCTCTCCCTGCGTTTTTTACTTTATCCTTAATATATTTAACTTTATTTTTAATATATTTAGCTTATTCTTAAGAGTCTAGAATTTAACAATCCATAGGACTTTTAATTTTATGTATTTGTTATCCTGACACCCTTTTAGTATCTCACAGTGTTCATATTGGAAAATATTCATCATGCATGTCTTTTATACCATCTCTCGTTATCACTGATGTGTCTCTGTGTTTTGTCACAGTTTCCAATTATCTTTCTTTATTGTTTTTTTTTAATGTTACAATTGTTTGCATTTGGAGCTTTCTCTTCCAAAATTCAAGTCTACACTGGAAACTTATCTTTTTGAGCAGGCTTTTGGTCCTGTTACGTCCTAGGCTACATGTGCATTTAGCGCAGTTATTTGAGCTGTTTTGTTCTATATTAATCTCTTGCATAGGCCGAAACCTCTGACAAAGGCAGTCCCGAAACACGACTGTGTCAGTTTATTGATTTCTAGTGAATCTCCTCAATAAATACAATTTGGTTGACACTTTGCTCTGGACTTGTTGTTGGTTAAACTAAGAGGCTTGTTTACAAAGCCGCAGTAGCGGCTTCCGCTCGATATCGGGCGGAAGCCGCTACTGCGGCTTTGTAAACAAGCCCCTAAAGGTCATCTAAGTCAGTGTTTCCCAACCCAGTCCTACGGGGCACACCGGCCAGTCAGGTTTTCGGGATATCCCTAATGACTATGCATGAGATATATATGCATTAGAGATATCCTGCCAACCTGACTGGTTTGTGGCCCTCCAGGGCTGGATTTGGAGACCCCTGCCTTACACCTCTGTCATTTAAGATTGTGAGTGGGCAGGGTGCAGATGTCCTAGACATCGAAAGGGTATATAGAATGTGACACATTCCTCCTTGATTCTCACCACCACCAAAAAGTTGTCTAATAGACAATATTTTGGTGGTGGTGAGAATCGAGGAGGAATGTGTCACATTCTATATACCCTTTCGATGTCTAGGACATCTGCACCTTGCCCACTCACAATCTTAAATGACAGAGGTGTAAGGCAGGGGTCTCCAAATCCAGCCCTGGAGGGCCACAAACCAGTCAGGTTGGCAGGATATCTCTAATGCATATATATCTCATGCATAGTCATTAGGGATATCCCGAAAACCTGACTGGCCGGTGTGCCCCGTAGGACTGGGTTGGGAAACACTGATCTAAGTTAACGTTTGACATTTCACCTCAGATTGTGGTGTCCCCCCTTTCCAATCAAGTTCCTCCCCAAACCTGCCACTTCTTCCCTGGTGACCGAGTGGCCCCTAACCCCAACGCCCCTGAACTTGCTAAGAATTCCCTGGTGTCCCGGTGGCCCCTACTGCCCCAAAACAAAAAACTACCCTGGTAGCCCGGTGGGCCCTACTCCTATACCCCTGTTTCCCCAGAAACATGGGGACCACTCC
This sequence comes from Ichthyophis bannanicus, assembly GCA_033557465.1. NCBI lineage: Eukaryota > Metazoa > Chordata > Amphibia > Gymnophiona > Ichthyophiidae > Ichthyophis > Ichthyophis bannanicus. Next base: position 172,188,714 of record CM066032.1, on the reverse strand, counting down.
ATATATTAACATTCTCCGTGACAGGCAGTAAGAAGTCCTCACATATGGGTGATATATATATATATATATATATATATATATATATATATATATATATATATATATATATATATATATATATATATATATGAAGCCCCATGTGGGAACGCTCCCCAACTTCCATTGGAAGCTTTTGGGATCCTCCATCACACATGCACGGCTGCCTTCCTACCCAATGCAACGCCATATTATACTCAGTTCACTTTTTCCGTGGAGCCCCACGGACGTGTTCCAGTGTGATCCAGAAAAAGCTGTTCATTTGCCCTTCAGGGTGCTGTCTTTTTTTTCTATAATTTTCGCTGCCTTTTGGTGCCTTTTTTCCACCTGTCATCGGAGGCATCAGTTTTACCAGCGCCAGCCATTGCACAAAGCTTTGTCCCTCCCTTTTTGTCTTTTTTTTTGCCCAGTTGGTTCTCTCCCTTTCCCTGGCTTTTTTCTTTCACCGCTGCTGGCATTGAACCCTTCGACCTCATGAAGGCCATGTTTCCAGCGATGTCGAAATTGGCCAGTGGTTTTAAAAAATGCACTCATGCACGCACCATCTCTGTGATCGACTGTCATAGTTGGTGCCTTTAATGTCTTGGCCCTGACCATAAGCCCTCATAGTAACATAGTAACATAGTATATGATGGCAGATAAAGACCAGTATAGTCCATCTAGTCTGCCCAGCAAGACAGCAAGAGCAGGTGCACCTGCCGTTCCGTGCAGATCACCCCTCCCCATGACGTTCTTTGTCATCTGTGTTTACAGATAACAAAGAACGGCCTCAAGGGCCATGAGAAGCAGTATGAGTCCTTTTTTGGGCCATTGGACTCAACATTATTGGCACTGGCATGCTAAGGGGCTGCGGTGGCCTGGAGCGGAAGCTCTCCCTATCAGAGCCGTGGAAGGACTCATCATCTGCCTCTTCCATGTCGAAGAGAGTGGCTGGAGACTGTGCCAAGCATGGTCATCGGTACTGGAGCCCCTCTCAGCGTGATGCCAAGGGAAATGGCTGACCAAGATGCCCCAACAGGAAGATGCGAGTTCCAAGACTCTGGAGGTCCACTGGCAAACTCCCGATGTCTTGACCATCGTGGAGTCCCCGGGAGGGGTGCCAGAGTTGGCAGCTGAGGTTGCAGTACCAGCTTTGATGCCCTCAGAGCCCATGGTGCTTGCCAAGTGTCTTCAGGCCCTCAAAGCACACATGACAGCTCTCGTCTGCACAGGTGCTGGTGGAGTCGGTGCCCCCTGTGGCATCACCACCATCTGTGCAGCCAATCCTTGAGATTCATGCCCTCCCTGCCAAGCTGGGGACATCAGGTCAGTGGTTGGAATCAACCCCGAGCCTGACTGTGATCTCCCTTGTAAATATCTTTGGTTCCAATGCCCTGGAGACCCGATGCTCAGAGGAGGACCACCATCAGGGGGAGGAGCAGTCTAGTGGTTGGGGCAGGTTGCCTCAGGCCAGAGGGCCGGGGGTTCAAATCCCACTGGAGAACAGCAACCTCAGGCTGGATGCACTGAGGTTTCTAGTCCCATAGGCACTCCTTGTGGCCTTGGGCAAGCCACTTACCCTGTGTTGCCTCAGGTACATAACATAGATTGTGAGCCCTTCAGGGACAAGGGAAATGTATATACCATACCTGAATGTACACAGCTTTTTCCCGGTGAAAAGCGGTAGATAAGCATTGCTAATTAAATAAAATTGGTCTTGCTGGAGACTGGTGTTATCGCTGGAGTGAAGCTGACATCACGCAGGGATGAGGAGATACTTTGACTTCCTCTCAGAGTCCAACTCTGATGGCTGGGACAGAGGAGGAATCCCTGGCCATCAAGAGGGAGTCTCCAGACATCACCTTGGAGCCATCGCCTCCATATGGGCACCAGAAATTGCCCCTTCCAGGTCTTCATCTGGAATATGGCCAAGACCATTTCCTTCTCGCTGGAGACAGAGGAAGGGCCATGGAATTGGAAATCCTCCAGTACCCCTCGGCTCCAAGGGAGGCCATCACAGTGCCGATGCACTGCATTTTAAAATGGCTTCTGCTCCACATGTGGGAGAACTTGATGCTAGTTCCGGCTGCTTGGATTCAATGTACTAGATGCAGAAGGCATTGGGTTTGAGAACCCCCAACTTCCGCACTATTCCCTGGTCGTGGAGTTCGCTATCCAGCGCTCCAAAAGCTAACCGGGAGCAGTGGAGCCTCAATGGGTTTGGTAGGTGCTGCTTTCAGGGCTCTATGCTCGTGGCCTGGGTCCTATGATATCATCTCTACATGGGGATGTTCTTAAAGAACATCATGAGAGATCTGAGTAAACTTGATTCCCTCATCCCAGCCGAGTGCCTGGAGGCCTTCCGTACCCTGGGTGAACATGGTAAGAATGTCTCCAAGTATATGGTGCAGGCCACGTAAAACATGTTTGAGTCAATGGTCAGGGTGGTGGCAGAGGGCATCGGTGCTTGCTGGCTGACCTGGCTCCAGTCCTCTGACCTGGAGCAATGGATCCAGGACAAGCTGACTGATGTGCCATGCACTGGGGCGAATCTCTTTGGTAAGACCATGTAGGAGAAGGCGACCAAAATCGAGACTGAGCTAGTGACCATTTCCCACCTCTCTCGCATGTGGCAGAAAGAAACATCAGAGGACGAAGCCCTTCTACAAGCTCAAGCGCCTCTACTATCAGAGTCCCCAGAGGGCTTAACCTAAGGCACAATCCCAGCTTAGCCACGTCAGGTGAAGCTGCAGAAGGCCCAATGTGTGCCACAGCCAGGAGGGTGTGAGGGGGTGGGGGGGAGGGAAGATTTGATGCCTTTCTCTGGAGAATAGCCAGTCACCCAACTGCCAAGGGCATGCCCTTTCAGGCAGGCAATCGCCTCGTCCACTTTGCATAAAGGTGGTCCCTCATCACCTTGAACACCTGAGTGCTACAGATAGTGCAGGAGGGGTATTTGCTGCATTTTGCCCAGCTCCCGCCTCCTTTCTTCCCAGGGGAGTATCCTCTAGACTCCCCAGCACTGCGGCCTCCTTCAAGTGGAGGTCACCACTCTGCTGGCCAACTTGGCTATCAAGCTTGAGCCCCAGGACTAGTTAGGACTGGGGTTTTACTCCCGCTATTTCCTCATCCCCAAAAAGATGGGGTGTCAGGCCGATCCTCGACCTCAGAAACCTGAACCAATTTTCTGGGAAAAGTTCAAGATGGTCTCCCTGGGGACCTTGCTCCTGTACCTTATCAAGGGCAATTGGCTATGCTCCTTGGATCTGAAGGATGTGTACACACACATCCTGATCCACCCCTCACACAGAAAATACCTGCATTTTGTGCTGGGTGGCCAGAATTATCAGTACTGGGTGCTGCCCTTCCGACCGGTGTCAGCCCCCAGGGTCTTCGCAAAGTGCCTATTGTTTTTCGCTCTATCAGCTGTTTGTTTTCTATGACCCCAGCAAGTTGGACATGGCAGTCTCCAAGTGCCTGTTAGCCTATATATCTGTAAACTGTTCTGATACACTTACTGCTCTGATACACTTACCGCTTACCTTAATCTTTCCTTATTTATTTAACAGGTTTTTTTAATACTGCTTTATCATTTCAGTCAAAGCGGTTTACATTGGAACATAAACATGTACATTAATAGGGACATTGATAACTTGGATTTTTCTGAAGCAATAGAGGGTTAACTGACTTGCCCAAGGCCACAAGGAGTGCTAGTGGGAATCAAACCCTGGTCTCTTGGTTCCCAAGTCAGTGCTCTAACCATTAGGCTACTCCTGCACTCCTTACTTAGATGACTGACTGATAAAGGTACCCACCCCCAATGGTGTGCGGCACTCAGTGCATCTGACGATACAGGTGCTCAAGCGACTCAGGTTTATGATCAACTACCCAAAGTCTCACCTGCAACCATCGCAGCAGCCAGAATTCATCAGGGCCCTCCTGGATACCATGTGGGCCCGAGCCTTCTTCGCAAAAGACCACTCGCAGCGTCTCATGGAAATGGTCTCCGCCATCCACCAAAAGCATTACACAATGGCATGAGGATGCTGTGCATGTTAGGCCAAATGGCTTCCGCAGTGCATGTGACCCCCTTGGCCCAGTTCAGGATGTGCCAGATTCAGTGGACTCTGTCCATGTAATGGAAACAGGCCATGGGCCACCTCAGGGATTGTGTGGCAATTACTGCGCCCCTGGTGGAGTCTCTCAGGTGATGGCTGGAGCCGTGGCACCTGCTCCAAGGCCTCCGCTTCTAGTCAATTCCGCCACACCGGGTGCTCACCACAGATGCGTCCAAGCTAGGTTAGGGCGCATACCTGCATGGCCTGCAGACACGGGACCTCTGGTTAGAGAAGGAGAGCCTGCATCAGATCAGCTTTCTGGAACTGCAAGTGATTGTGAACACTCTCAAGCCCTTCCAGGCCCTTTTAGCCAACCAAGTGGTCCTCATTCAGATGGACAACCAGGTGGCGATGTTCTGCATCAACAAGCAGAGGGGCATGGGCTCTTACCTCCTGTGCTGGGAGACAGTACGCCTTTGGAAATTTGCAGTGGCCCATTGCATGGAACTATGGACGACCTGCCAACCAGTGGAGCTCAAAACGCTGGCAGACTATCTCAGCCAAGTCCTCCAACCCTATGAGTGGATCCTCAACAACAGGGTTGTGAAGCACATCTTATAGGAGTGGGGCACCCCATCAGTGAACCTCTTTGCCTCACCGCACAATGAGCCAGGTGGACTGCTTCTGTTCCCACATAGCTGTGACAACCAGGCTAACATCCGACTCCCTCCTCCTGAATTGGGGGGAGAGTCTGCTTTATGCATACCCCCCTGATTCTGCTGATAGTGAAGATGCTTCTCAAGCTCCAGGCAGACAAGGAGACCATGATCCTCATTGCCCCATACTGGCCCAGGCAGACGTGGTTCGCCCTGCTGTTCCAGCTCTCCTGTCATGAGCAAATCCAACTGGGTTATGACCTTGACCTCATCTCTCAGGTGGGCAAGACCCTGATGGACCCTTACGTTCAGTCCCTGGCCCTCATGGCTTGGATGCTGAGCAAGTAGTCCTGTCTACGCTCAATTTGCCGAGGGAGGTGACAGATGTTGTCCTGTTCTCCTGCGGGGATTCCACCCACCATTCCTATGCCTTCAAGTGGCGCAGATTCTTGCGGTGGTGTGCGGACAGGGTGATGGACTCTTTCTCGTTCTTAGTGGACGGCTTGCTGGAGTATCTCTTGCATCTCTCCAATTCAGGCCTGCAGTCCAACTCTGTTCAAGTACACCTGAGTGCAATTGGAGCCTACCATCAGAAGAGAAGCCCATCTCCGCTCAGCCCCTGGTGGCCTGCTTCATGTGGGGTTTGCTCCTATCGAAGCCTCCCATCAAGCCTGTGGTGTGGGATCAGGTATGTGGTCCTGAGACAGTTACTATCAGTGCCCTTTGAGCCACTCACTACCTGTCTGCTGAAATTTATGATCTAGAAGTTCATCTTTCTTGTGGTGCTCACCTTGCCTCACTGAGTCAGTGAGCTTCAGGTTTTTGTGGTTCATCTGCTATACACGAGGTTCCACCATAACTGGGTGGTGCCCCACACCCACCCATGCTTCTTGCCTAGGGTAGTTTCAGCTTTCCACCTCAACCAGTCAATGGTACTGCCCACCTTCTTTCCTAGGCCTCATGCCAACAAGGCAGAGGCCCAGCTGCGCAGATTGGATTGTAAGTGTACGCTGACCTTCTCCTTAAGCAGACCAGTCTGCATCATCACTCTATGCAGCTGTTTGTTTCCTATGACCCTAGCAAGTTGGTCATGTCAGTCTCCAAGTGCCTGTTAGCCTATATATCTATAAACCACTCTGATGCACATAGTAAAGGGTGGTATATCAAGTGCCTAAACCATAACCATGCTGTACATCTGGGTAGTGCATTGCATATCCTTTGCCTATGCTCAGGCAGAACTAAGCTTCGAGGGTCATGTCATGACTCACAATGTCTGAGCCATGGCTACCTCTGTGGCCAATCTGTGCTCAGTCTCCACAGAGGAGATTTGCAGGGCTGCATGTGATCTTCTGTCCAGACCTTCAAAGCCCACAGCTGCCTGGATGGGGATTCTTGGCGAAACAATAACTTCGGCCAAGCCATATTCCGGCATCTGTTTGGGACTTAGGTTCATCACCTTCCCACCAGCCCTTCTGTCCATCCAGGCTACCAAAATGATGTTGATGCCTGCTGTGGCCTTTGAGTCGGTTGAGTCCTGAAGGGGGACTACATTTGCTGCTTCTCTCAGCCCTTGTTGCCCCTGTTGGGCTTGTTTTGGTGTTCAGTAGCCTGTAGCCTGGGTGTTCCAAAAGTGAGGACTTCTTCCTGCTTGTTCAGAGAGAAAGCATAGTTACTCACTTGTAGCAGGTGTTCTCCATGAACAGCAGGAATAAGTCCTCACAACCCTCCCATCTCCTCATGGAATTGTTTGGCAACTAGCTTTTATATTATATTGAGGATAAGATGATGCTGTGGTGAGCAGGAAGGCAGGTGTGCATGTTGATGGAGGAAACTGGGGAGCATTCCTATATGGGGCTCCATCGGGGGATGACACCCATACGTGACAGCTTGTTCTTGCTGTTCATGCAGAACACTTGCTACAGGTGAGTATCTACGCTGTCTGGTGGCAGGAGTGATGCCTAAATGTTCTCGCCTCCACGTCACCATCTTGAAAAATGGTGGTGCCTGGCCCTGCATGGTGCATCCTAGGATGCCAAAGAAAAAGAGGTGGAACTCTACAGAAATAATCAATCAGCACATATAGAGCAGTGGCAGACCATGGAATCGTATCAAAAGTCTTTATTGGGAACAACCTGACGGCCAAGTTTCGGCTAAACAGCCTTCATCAGGGGTCTAAAATAAACATATCAATCAGAAACAAATATGAGAAAACCATACAAAAAATATATGTCTGTATGATTACAGATAAATAATGAAAAGAAAACCTACCAACCTTCCAATGTAAAAATGCAAAAACACTGGCAGTATTCTCTACATAGAAAAGATGTTAAAATTGTATCATAAAACATGGAAGCACATCATTAATAAAAATTAAGGGAGGGAGGAGTGGTCTAGTGGTTGGGGCAAGTTACCTCAGGCCAGAAGGTCAGGGGCTCAAACCCCACTAGAGGACAGCAACCTTAGGCCAGAAGGACTGGGATTTCTAGTCCCACAGGTGCTCCTTGTGGTCTTGGGCAAGCCACTTAACCCTCCATAGCCCATGTTCCCTGTAAATAGTTATCTCCAAGTTATAATGCCCTGTTCAATGTAATTTCAGTTTGTTCAATATAAACTGCCTTGATATCATGAAAGGCAGTATATATAAGAAATGATAAATAAATATATATATACAACTAAACAACAAATGTGGTAACACATAAAAACAATATCAAATATCTTAAAGATATGGTTTCTTATATTTAATTTTGTTTGATTTATATGTGTATTTTAGACCCCTGATGAAGGCTATTTAGCCAAAACGTAACCGAGTAGGGTTGTTTCCAATAAAGACTTTTCATATGGTTCCATGATCTGCCTCCGTCCTATGTGTGCTGATTGCATCCTAGAATGCACCAGGTGGGGTTGGTCTGAAGTAACATCCCCAGGGTGCATCCTGGGACAACTGACCTTGTGTTGTGCATTGTGGGATACACCCCAGGGGCTCACTCTTTCTAGCTTGCTCTCTGCATCAGAGAGCAAGAGTAATGTGGGAAAATCTCTAGAAAACTTTGCTAGAGGATAGCGCAGTTTGCTGCATCAAGCTCTTAGAGGGTAATTTTCTAACAGAGCACATAGGTTAATTGGACAAGAAGGGTCTTGCTTTACATCTATATTATAAAATCCCATAAGTGTATATGTGTCTTTACAAAATACTGCAAAACCACAGACATGTATGCCCACTTAGGAGCAGACCTAAATGTTCAGGAGTACTTTACACACATTTGTACATCTTTTATAAAGAACATGGGTAAATTTCAACTCTGACAAGACTCCAAGGGTTAGTTAATTAATACAGTAAGTACTAAGCTGCGGCATGTAATGAAACGGAACATTAACATTTTGCGGAAAGTTGTTTTGTAAGTTGTGCACAATAAACATTTTTTTAAATATAGTTGGGAGTAAAAAGTAAAAATTTAAAACAATACAATATAATGATATTTGTTTGGAAATAAATGTAATGAAAGGAGTTTTTCCTGAATTAATGATGCTGGAAGGACAACATGGTACAAAGTTTTGTGGCTGGAAAAACAGATCCTTTTTGTCTAAAGGTTCTGGAAGGCTTTTTCCAGAGATTTTATTAGAAGAAGGGAAATGACATGCAGATGAGTGGAGTGACGGCCATGGTTGTAAAGTTCTGAAGGGAGCCAGGCTACATGGCCCCTGGCGCAGGATGGTTGCTGCAATGATGCAAGTGAGTAAGTTGGGTGGGGTTATATAAAATAGGACAAAACATTCCCTGCACAGAGTGAATGAAAGCTGATGGTGCTAGACCCCAGCCTGGCTCCAACAGCATGACAGAAAAGGAACAGGAGAGAGCTCATTAAAATTAAAAGAAAACTGGTATATGTTTGTGCATAATCTAATTTCTGATCAAAACAAAGAGAACATAAATCCTAGTTTGTTCTTTGTCTTCAGGCACAGAGTAACCTGTCTTCATGTACCATAAAGCAGATTTATGAAGGCACAGTTCATGTGTGGCTTTCCAGATAAAGGCTCAGTTAGCTTTTGGGGTTTTAAAGGTCAAAACTCCAGAGGCCAAACCTACAAATCCATCTAACTGTGCTTTGCAAAATTCTTTAGTTACCCCATCTCATGCAGGAGGCTAAACAGTTGTGCAAAGCAAACTGAAAAGATAAATGAAATGCTTTAAAGAGAGAAGCCAAGAGAAAAGAAATAGTGTCTCCTTTTCCTTCATGCAACACTAAGGGGGTAATTTTCTAAACTATTTGCTGCAAAGAAAGCATGTTTTACAGTCAGTAGATGGCTATTAGAAAATTGCAAGATATAAATACGCATACGAGTGCTAACATTGTGAGTATGCCATCTGTGTTATATGAATATTCAACCACGCTGCCTATTTTGGTGCATCATTTGTATTGCATTGACATTGTGAGTATCCTGTTATATGATTGTTCTACCTTGCTGCCTTTTATGGTGCATTATTTGTATTGCGCTGACGTTGTGAGTATCCTATCTATGTTATTTGAATGTTCTACCTTGCAGCCTATTAAAGTATATTATTTGTATTCTGCTGATATTGTATCATATTCTATTATATGAATGTTCTACTGTGCTGTTTTAAGGTGTACATCACTGACATTATACAGTATCATACTATTAAAAGGATTTAATTTGCCTATCTCCAAATTTATCTCACTGTTCTTGTTGTCTATTATGCTGACATGGGGTCATTTTGCTATCGTTATGCTGCTACTACAATATAAGTTGTCTGTGTCAAACAAAACCTATTGTACATTGCCTTTGGTGAATCTCTTCATAAAGGTAGTTAATAAATCTTAATATGTACGTAAAGAATCAACAAACCTAAAGTTCCCTGCTGCATAATTAGATTAGTTGAAAGGAGCTCACTTAGTGGTGTCCTTCAGTCTCAGCCTAGGCTGACTGGCTCTTTCTTACAGACAATCAACATACTGTAGCCAGCAAACCATTCAGTTAATAGGGTAAGTTTACCTGAACAGAACAACTCTTCATCCACATGCAATATGGGGGTCATTTTATAGAAGTTGGGTAGGAAGATGTATGTGTCTGGAAGAAGGGCAGCTAATATATGCCTGTAGTCTATAAACCGTACAGAAAGGGCTGCACAGTTTATAAATTATGTATATCTCTGTCCCCTGAAGTATGTATAAACTGTTATACAGGTTCAGGGAGAGAAGCAAAATGATTCCAAGAGCTAGAAAGCCAAATTTCACGGCTGAAGACACCCTCCTGCTGACCATATGATGGACTGACAGGAGAGGGATCAGAAGGCAATAAGTTCTCTCCAGAAGGTGATATACTGTACGCTCGTAACTGTAACAGCCCAAGGACACGGGAGACTCCCACTTCATTGTGTAAAGGTCTCGTTGGGACCATGTGTTCCAAGTTGTTATCACATCATCTTGAGAACATATAAATTGAGGGAGAAGATCCTACTGCTCTTCCCACAGTACCACCCCTCTACAGGCAGGGCCTGCTCTAGCCTGGCAGACTAGGCATCCACCTAGGGCAGCAGTACAGCATCTCACCACAGCTGTCACCGCAGCACCACCCTACCTCCACAGGAGTAGAGAAACATCAGCTGCAGTGCAGCATGGCACAGCCCTTTAAAACCACTCTCAGTTGTGGGCCTTTCAACAACTGTGCATGTACATACTCACGTTCAAGACCTTCCACATCCTACCCTGATGTCAAGGTGAGCAGGATGCAATAGGCATTGAGTGTGTGGGTGCACACACTCAGATACTGGAAGACCCACTGAGGACAACAGCTTTAAAGGGCTGTGCTACGTTGTACTGCCATCGTCCTTAAGCCCAAGTTTTTGCATTCCTTCAGAGGTAGGGAGATGGGAATGGAAGCAGTGTTGATGGGGAAAGGGAAGGGGGAGATGCTCGACACTCTGGGGAAGGTAAGAGAAGAGGCGAGACATATTGGATACCTTGGAGAGGGAAGGAAAGGAGAGAAATACTGAATACCTTGGGGGGAGAGAAAGAGAGAGATTCTGGACACTGTGGTGGTGGTGGGGGGGGGGGGGGGAGGGAGGATGCTGGATCTGGGATACCAGGGTGGGAGAAGGGAAGGAGAGAGATGCTGGAGACCTGAAGGCAGGGAATAGGGAAGGAGAGATGTTGGAGACCTGGGTGGTATTAGGAAGGTGAGATGCTGGACTATATGTGGAGAGGGGCAGAGCAGATGCGTATGGCCAATGTTTCTCCTAGGACGTCAGATATCCTTGGGCTGGCTCTGTCTACAGAGTTGCTTAATGAGTAGTCCCATCCGGCATCTTGCATATGTAGGGATGAGGGGCTAGGATGGAAAAATGTTAAAAAGTAATACATTCCTAAGTAGGCTGAAGGGTTATCTTTATCTGTTTTAAGAACTTTATCTGTTTCAAGAACCAGAAGGAAGAATGAAATAAACTTATTTCTCTCCTTCCAGTAGGGTGGGTTTCTTTTTTTTAGTGCCATCAAGCCAGTACTGACTCCTAGCAGCTCAGCTGCCTCTGGGTTTTCTTGGCAATGTATCACTGGAAGTTGATTGCCAGGTCTTTTCTTCTGAGGCAATGGAGGATAAAGTGACTTGCCCAAGGTCACAAGGAGTAGCCAGTAGGAATCAAGCCATTGATCTTCTGGATACTAGGTAGTTGCTCTAACCACCAGGCTACTCCTCCACCCTAGAAAGGCAAGATGGTATTTGGATTCAAATCAAAAATCAGAATATCAGGTAAGTCAACAGTATTTTCAGACAAATAAAACGTAATCAGTAAAGAAGTTCTTTTTTTACATGAACAGGTATATTCAATCCAGTTGCACAATAAATACAACACCCCAGAAACATTTAATAACCTATTATTTTATTATTACTGAATCTAAATTTTGATTTTCAACAGAGTTTCCCGTTACAAGCTTTAATATCAGATAAGCATTTTTTTGTACCATTAACACTCAATGTTCAAAGGAAGTTTTCAAAGGAACAAGATCCTTTTCTCAAAATCTTTTACCTATTTATGTTTTTAAAAATCTTTTACCTATTTGTGTACCGAGAAGGGAAGCATTGTACCAGATAAGCATAGGTACAACTATAATCCAAGTTACTGGGCTCTGAACTTGTGAAGCTACTTATAAAGACTCAATATCACTCACAGTTCTGCAAAGTGTCAGTACTTAATGTGAGTGATGCAAGTAGGTGAGTCGTGATTTCCACTAGCAGTGAAAATCTATCGGACCTATAGATAGCATTGGGCTGGCAGGGTGAAATTGCTCCCACGCTGCAACCCTCCACCAGTCGCTGGACTCATCTAGCTTAACCCTTTCCAGGCCGAGCCCAAAACTCTCGGGATCCAAAATGCTGACTAAATATTCCTATCACATGGTATATAATACATGACCATAGCAGAAGGAAAATCACTATTAGAACATATTGAATAAGACGGGTACAATTTTCCTGAAATATGCAAAAATTAACCCGGCTGCAGAATGTGGATTAAATTTTTAAAGTAGGCCTTCAAAGGGTTAAGGAACAACAAAGGCAAGGAATCTCTCTATCAAGGCCAGTATTCAGTTTAGTGGGATATTACATCATTTTGCCTGACTCTGTGCAGTCAAAAATACTAAAAATCACTCTATTACCTTACCAATTTTTTATAGTATTAACCTTAAGGATACAAAAACCAGGAGAAAAACAGGTCTCAGAACAAATGGGGTTATATGTGGACGAGGAAAAACCTTTAGTCACTTCTCCAAAAAACATCAACAACCTGAATACACTCCTTATCATAAAATATGCAGTTATTCAACAAAAAACAATATCCCAAAAATATGTGCTTCCAAACAGATCAAGCCAGCGCCATTTATCTACGGGCAGCAGCAAAAAAGAGTTGTATTAACTCTCTGTGCAGTCTAGCTGACAGTGGGAATCTAGCTATCAAAGGTAAAAAATGAGTCAGGATCCCCACCTAAACACAAGGGGAAAGGGTGACTTGCAAACACGGAGCTCTCATTTGCAGGGGATCTGTTTCAGTACTGAAAGGCTCAAGGTACTTCAAACAAGCACTGTCCCTCTCGTTTTCACTTGGCTGGCCTCTCATGAGCTCTTCTCTTCAGGCTGTGCTCTCCACTGGGCTCCCAGATCTTGCAGCACCTCTCCCTCTGTACTCACCTCAAGCAGGCAGTGTCTCTTTCCAGCTCCCCCATCTTTGGTCCCTACCAGCAGATGATCAGAAGTGCCCCCACACACACACACACACACTTTCTAAAAGTACTCTGGCTTCCAGCACCGCTGGTCTATTCTAGATCTGCTCTCACATGCCGCTGCCCTGCCTTAGGCAGTTTTTAAGCAGGCTCTCACTCTTAGTTGCGTCTCTGGGCAGTTTTCCCCTCTGCTGCTCTCTTGGTTGGACTCACTCTTCCACCATAGGTACCCTGTAGCAGGGACAGAGATCAGGTTCATATTTTCACCTCTTCTGTGTTCTTCCCTCTCACCTCAACTGGGCTCTAGTCCCTTCACAGCATCTCTCCAGGTAACGCAGTCTCCTGCAGCATCTCTGCTTCAGCAGTAACTGTCCACTCTCTGCTCCACAGGTCCCTCTCGGTCGGCTCTTGTCACCTTCTTACACTGTTACCGAGCTTTGGTCACCTCCTTAGCACCTCTGGGGATGCTCTGATATAGCACAATTCTTCCACAGCTTCTACCATCTGCAACTCCTGAGTGACTGGCAAGCCCAGTTTTCAAGGCCTCTTCTCATGTTCACTGATATCTTGCTGACTCTAAAGCACAGATCAGGCGCAAGGATCGCAACTGGCATAAGAGCCATAACTGTACACTGCACAGACAACTTTATTATGCTGAGCTTATGAAGACAAAGAAGAACTATTTTTCTTCTCAGATTAGGAAGACAGTCAACCCAACTGAGGAGTTATTTTGGCAGGTGAAGAATATTCTTAAATTAGCAGTGGTAGCAGAGCTAGAAGCCTCAGCTGATGTCTGTGAGAGGTTGGTGATCTTCTATGGTAAGCTCTCCAAGGGACAGGAAAAGTGCCTGTTGTAACTGAATGTAACTTGCCTTGATCTACTCCTCAAAAAGATATGAGCTAAATCCAAAATCCAAATGCAAAAATCCAACATTTTGAGTTTTAAGACAGGTTTGGTGGTAACATAGTAACATAGTATATGACGGCAGATAAAGACCACCAGTATGGTCCAACTAATCTGCCCAGCAAGGCGTTAAGAGTAGGTGCATCCACTGCTCCGTGTAGGTCACCCCTATTTGTTGAGATATAAGAGAGAGCCATGTTTATTTTGATTTTATCCTGTTGCTATAAAGGGATCCACGGTGTCTGTCCCATTCCATTTAGAATTCTGTCACTGTACTTGCCCCCACCACTTCCATCGGGAGGGCATTCCAAGCATCCACCACCCTTTAAGTGAAAAAGTATTTCCTGATATTGCCTTTCAGTTTACCCCCTTGCAGCTTCATGTTATGCCCTCTAGTTTTACAGCTTCCCCGACTTTGAAAGAACTTTGTTTGTTCATTAATACTCTAAGTATTTAAAGGTCTGAATCATATCTCCCCCATCCCTCCTCTTCTCCACATATTTAGGTCTTCAAGTCTCTTCTCATACGCCTTCTGATGCAGGCTCCAAATCATTTTGGTTGCCTTCCTCTGAACTGTTTCCAGTCTTTTTATATCCTTTCCAAGATATGGTCTCCAAAACTGAACACAATATTCCAAGTGAGGCCTCACCAGCAACTTGTACAGTGGCATTAGTACCTCTTCCTTTCTGCTGGTAATTCCTTTCTGTATGTAGCCCAGTATCCTTCTGGCTTTTACCACTCCCTTGTCACACTGTTTCGTCACCTTGCGATCCTCAGTAATAATCACTCCGAGGTCCTTCTCCTGGTCCATGCACACCAACCTCTTGCCCCCTATCACATACAATTCCCTTGGATTTCTGCATCCCAAGTGTATGACACTGCACTTCTTCACTTTAAATCTTAACTGCCAAGCTTTAGAACATTTTGTAGATATTTCCTCATGTTGTCCACTCCCTCAGGGGAGTCCACTCTGTTGCAAATTCTCATGTCATCTGCAAAAAGACAGACTTTTCCATTCAGTCCTTCAGCAAGATCACACACAAATACATTGAACAGTACCAGTCTCAGGACCGAACCCTGGGGCACACCGCTAGTCACCTTCCTTTCATCCGAGTGAGTTCCATGTACCGTCACCTTCTGTCAGCTGTCAGTCAACCAATTTCTGATCCAGTTCACCATCTTGGGACCCGTCTCCAAGCTGATGAGTTTATTGATAAGCCTCCTATGAGGAACAGTATCAAAGGCTTTGCTGAAATGTAGGTGGATCACATCCATCGCATGCCCTTGATCTAGTTCTCTGGTCACCCAGTCAAAGAACTCAATCAGATTTGTTTGGCAAGATCATCCTTTGATAATCCATGTTGCCTCGGATCATGCAACCTGTTGGTTTTGAGAAAGTCTTGAAGGACTAGAAAAAGGGACTGTTACTTCTGGAGAGAGATCCGCAACTGTGAGTATATACTTCTGGTAATTTTCTAAAAGGAATTCTTTGTATTAAAGCTAATTAATCTGTGAACCCACTATTTTTTGTTAAATCAGTCAGGGCCTAGTAGCAGCAGTTTAAGTTTAAATTTAAAACACAGAGGAGAACTTTCTGGTTACATTTCATACCCAGCAGAGAGCTTGTAGTTTACATTTAATAGTCACTCAGGGCCTAGCATCAGCAAAGTACTTTTAGCTTAAATTTAAAACACAGAAGAGAGCTTTCTGGTTAAATTTAGAACCCAGCAGAGAGCTTGTAGTTTGAATTTCATAAGAAGTTAGAGCCTAGCAGCAGCTAAGAGCTATAATTTAAATCAAATCAGAATATAGCTTACCTCAGCAGCACAAGACAGGGTACTGTGTAGCAGCCCTCTTTTAATAATTCCAATAGAAACAAGGTGTTCCACAGGGTTCCTCACTATCAGCATTGCTTTTTAACATCTATACGCAACCAATCTGTAATATTGCCCGTACCTTTGGTATATCTTCTTATTTATGCTGATGATGTGCTGTTGTTCACACCTATTAATGTGATTAGCCCTGATTACACAGTTTTAATTAACTGTTTCAATTCAATAACCGATTGGCTGCTCACTCAGAACCTTCAAATAAATTTTAAAAAACTGAAGTCCTTATCGTTACAAGAAACAATGACTTCTCTTCACCACCTTCATTAAGAGTACGAGATGCTGATTTACCTATTAAATCCACCATTCGATACTTAGGTGTCATTCTCGACCAGCGACTTGAATTTAATGAGCATATAAAGTCCACAGTAAAATCCATTTATCACAAGATTAATACTCTTCGACACCTAAAACCCATGTTAGACCCTGTTGATTTCCACACAATATTCCAAGCGCTAGTCACTCCACATTTTGACTATGCGAATATTATCCTGCAAGGCCTACCTAAATCTACGCATAATCCATTACAGCTTGCTATGAATGCAGCAGCTAGATCACTATGCGGAATTACAAGGAGACAACACATAACCCCCATCCTAATGGAGCTTCACTGGCTCCCAATAATTTGTAGATTATCTTATAAAACACTTCTTATGACCTTCAAAGCGTTCCATAATATTTCACCTCCTTCAATCTCTGATCTACTCATTCATACCCAAAACAACAGATCAAGAAGATCTACAACTGAAAATACTCTAGTGATTCCAAATGAATTAGTAAAATGTACTCAAACTACCATTAACAGATCATTTTCATCCTTTGCTCCAAGGTGCTGGAATAAGCTTCCATTAAACATCAGATTGATAAAAGATATCTCGCAATTTAGAAAAGCTTTAAAAACCCACCTTTTTTTACAACACTTCTCTTACATCAATATTTCCCCCCCTCTCACCCCATTATCTCAACTCAGCAATAATAGTTGAATGATGATGTTAGACCGTTCCACCTTATGATATTTCACTGTATATACCTGCTCTGTTAAATGTTATTTATGACGTGTCTCTATACCCACTCAAGATCTCTAGTCTGATGTAATTGCTTTTATTTAATTATTCATACGCTATTCCCCAGTTAATCCTTGTTTTATTCCCCTGTTACCTGTAACTTGGACAAATTCTCTAAATCTGAGTGTATTTTGTTTAATGTAAACCGCACTGATGTCAAATAGCGTGGTATATAAGAGCTGTTAAATAAATAAAATAAATAAGTGTTATTTCCCTTCCTCCCTCCCCACACCCACCCACCCCTGGGATAATCGTAGCTTTATAGGTACTTACACATCTTAAAAGGCAGGAGGTGCTCTCAGGTGAAGCTCATTACCCAAATCAGTCATACACTAAGGACCTGAGATTAGTTAAGCTTCAGGTGAACAAGGTATATTACACGTATTAGGTACAGTTTTATTAGTATAAATATCCATAGCAACCCTTAGTAAGTAAAGAACTTAGATCTAAACACAAACTTTAAACTAAGATGCAGAGAGCAGTCCAGCAGCGGGATGGGGGCTTTCCAGTCTTTTGCATTGAGTGTCACATGTATGATTTTCTCCCAGTTGGTGAGAGGTCTAATGTGTGCACTAGGTGCAAGGAGCTCTTTGCTCTCAGGGAACGAGTCCGTTCTCTAGAGGCTAAAGTAGCAGACTTGGAAAGCATAAGACAGACAGAGAGGTTCATAGACGAGACCTACAGGGTTATAGTCCTGAAGTCCCACCTCCAGTCTGGCAGCATCCCTGTTGCCATGGAGGAGAGAGGTCACGTGACAGGAGAGCATCACCCTGGTGTGGCAGGAAGTGATCCTGTAACTAGGACCTGTCCTCCAGGTGATGTAAAACCCTCTCGCACCGAGGAAGTTTCTCCAGGGCCATGTGCCCATGAGGGAAGGGTTAGGACAGCCGTTATAGTTGGTGATTCGATCATTAGGCATGTAGATAGCTGGGTGGCTGGTGGACGTGAGGATCGCCTGGTAACATGTCTGCCTGGTGCGAAGGTAGCGTACCTCACGCGCCACCTAGATAAGGTCTTAGATAGTGCTGGGGAGGAGTCTGCTGTCTTGGTACATGTCGGTACCAATGACATAGGAAAATGTGGTAGGGAGGTTCTGGAGGCTAAATTTAGGCTTTTAGGTAGGAAGTTGAAATCCAGAACTTTCAGGGTAGCATTCTCCGAAATGCTTCCTGTTCCACGCGCAGGACCCAAAAGGCAGGCAGAGCTCCGAAGTCTCAATGCGTGGATGAGACAATGGTGCAGAGATGAGGGTTTTGGATTTGTTAGGAACTGGGGAACATTCTGGGGAAAGGAGGGGCTCTTCCGAAGGGATGGGCTTCACCTTAACCGGGATGGAACCAGGCTGCTGGCATTAACCTTTAAAAAGGAGATAGAGCAGCTTTTAAACTAGATATTAGGGGAAAGCCGACAGTCGCCCAAGAGCGGATGGTTCGGAAGAATGTATCCTTGAAGGATACTACCAAAAGCAGAGAGGTTCCATAAAAGAGTAAAGTAGCCCAAATGCCCTCAAGTATGGAGCAGACAGAGCTTAAAGATCCCAAAATACCCATGTCTAACAATAGCCAAATTAATATGAATAAAATACATTCTCTAAAATGCTTGTATGCAAATGCTAGAAGTCTAAAAAATAAGATGGGAGAGTTAGAATATATAGCACTAAATGAAAGGTTAGATATGACTGGAATATCAGAGACATGGTGGAAGGAGGACAACCAGTGGGACACTGTGATACCTGGGTAGAAACTATATCGTAATGATAGAGCTGATCAAATTGGTGGAGGGGTTGCTCTCTATGTTAGAAAAGGCATTGTGTCAGAAAGGATTAAAGTTTTGCAGGAAACAAAATCTGCTGTAGAATCTATATGGATTGAAATTCCATGTAAAAGGGGGAAGGCAATGGCAGTGGGGGTGTACTATCGAGCGCCTGGCCAAAATGACCAAATGGATGATGAAATGCTCAAAGAAATCAAGGAAGCTAACAAACATTACAGCGCAGTAATAATAATGGGTGATTTCAACTACCCCGGTATCGACTGGGTCAGTGTCACGTCAGGACATGCTAGGGAGATAAAGTTCCTAGATGAAATAAATGACTGCTTCTTGGAGCAGCTGGTTCATGAACCGACCAGAGGGGAAGCCATATTAGACCTAGTCCTTAGTGGAACACCAGATCTAGTGCAAGAGATAAGGTTGTTGGGGCCACTTGGCAATAGTGATCATAGCATGATCGCCTTTGATTTAATTAGTGGAGGAGGGATAGTAAGGAAATCCACAGTACTACCTTTTAACTTTCGAAAGGGAGACTATGATAAAATGAGGAAAACAGTTAAGAAAAAACTAAAAGGAGCAGTTGCAAAGGTTAAAGATGTACATCAGGCTTGGCTGTTGTTGAAAAATACTATCATGGAAGCCCTGACCAGCTGTATTCCACGCTTTAAGAAAAGTGGAAGGAAGTCCAAAAAACTGCCAGCATGGTTTAAAGGTGAGGTCAGAGAGGCTGTTGTTGCCAAAAAAGCATCTTTCAGGAAATGGAAAAAAGAGCCAAACGACGAAACCTGGAAACAGCACAAGCACTGGCAAGTCAAATGCAAGGCATTAATAAGGCGGGTAAAGGGAGAATTTGAGAAGAAGCTTGCTGCGGAAGCAAAAACACGAATTAAAGAGGTTTTCAAGTACATTCGTAGCAAAAAACCTGTGAGAGAGTCAGATGGTCCATTAGATGATAAAGGGGTTAAAGGAGCACTAAGAGGCGACAAGGCAATAGCAGAGAGACTGAATGAATTCTTTGCTTCAATCTTTACTGAGCAAGATGTAGGGATGTTACCCATGACTGAAGTGGTATTTAAAGGTGCGGAAGAATTGAAGGAAATATTGATACATCGGGAAGATGTATTACAAGTATTAGATAAACTGAAGAGTAGCAAATCACCTGGGCCGGATGGTATACATCCAAGGGTGTTGAAAGAACTGATATATGAGATAGCAGACCTGCTATTAGTAATCTGTGAACTATCATTAAAATCATCTCTAATACCTGAAGATTGGAGGATCGCCAATGTAACACCAATTTTTAAAAAGGGTTCCAGGGGTGATCCGGGAAACTACAGACCAGTGAGCCTGACGTCAGTACCGGGAAAAATGGTAGAAACCATCTTAAAAAATAAAATTACTCAGCATGTAGATAGTCATGACCTAATGGGAGACAGCCAACATGGCTTTAGACAAGGAAGATCTTGTCTTACTAATCTGTTATGTTTTTTTGAAGGAGTGAATAATCAGGTGGACAAAGGCGAGTCGGTTGATATTGTGTACCTGGACTTTCAGAAAGCCTTTGACAAGGTCCCTCATGAGAGACGTTTGGCAAAACTAAAATAGTCATGGGATAGGAGGCAGTGTACTATTGTGGATCAGGAACTGGTTAAAAGATAGAAAGCAGAGGGTAGGGCTAAATGGCCAATTTTCCCAATGGAGAAAGGTGAATAGTGGTGTACCCCAGGGATCTGTGCTGGGTCCGCTGCTTTTTGACATATTCATAAATGACCTGGAAAGTGGAATAACGAGTGAGGTTATCAAATTTGCAGATGACAGAAAACTATTTAAAGTTGTTAAAACCCAAGAGGATTGTGGAAAATTGCAAGAGGATCTTGATAAATTGGAAGACTGGGCATCAAAATGGCAGATGAAATTTAATGTGGACAAGTGCAAGGTTATGCACCTAGGAAAGAACAACCCAAACTATGGTTACACGATGCAAGGTTCCACATTAGGAACCACCACCCAGGAAAAAGATTTAGGCGTCATTGTGGATACCATGTTAAAACCCTCGGCCCAGTGTGCAGCGGCGGCCAAGAGAGCAAATAGAATGCTAGGTATGATAAGGAAAGGAATGGAAAATAAAACAAAAGATATTATAATGCCTCTATATCATTCCATGGTGAGACCGCACCTTGAATATTGTGTGCAATTCTGGTTGCCGTATCTTAAAAAGGATATAGCTATTTTAGAAAAGGTTCAGAGAAGAGCCACCAAAATGGTAAAGGAGATGGAAGGATACTCCTATGAAGAAAGGCTAAAAAGGTTAGGGCTCTTTAACCTGGAAAAGAGACGGCTGAGGGAAGATATGATAGAAGTCTGTAAATTAATGAACGGAGTGGAACGGGTAAACGTAGATCGATTGTTTACCTTATCAGAATATAGAAAGACTAGGGGACATGCAATGAAGCTACAGGGTAAACTATTTAAGACTAATAAAAGAAAATATGTTTTCACTCAACGTGTACTCAAACTCTGGAATTTGGTACCGGAGGATGTAATAAAGGCTGTTAGTGTAGCTGGGTTTTATAAAGGTTTGGACAAATTCCTGGAGGAAAGGTCCATAAACCATTATTAAGAAGGGACCCAGGATATCAATGCTTGAACCAATACAAGCATTGTGGAACCTGTGTCCCTTGGGGAAACTGCTAGGTACTTATGACCTAGATTGGCCACTGTTGGAAACAGAATACTGGGCTTGATGGACCTTGGTCTGACCCAGTATGGCATATCTTATGTTCTTATGTTCTTAAGTCCACTATTTGATCCTTCTGGAGTGCCTCCATTACTTTTCCCACCACCGAGGTAAGGCTTACCGGCCTGTAGTTTGTCACTTCTTCCCAACTACCACTTTTGTGAAGAGGTACAACATCAGACCTTCTCCTGTCCTGAGGAACCTCTCCTGTTTCCAAGGATCTATTAAAAACATCCTTTAATGGCCCTACAAGAACCTCTCTGAGCTCTTTTAGTATTTGGGAATATATCCCATCCAGGCCATGGCCTTGTCCACTTTCAGTTTTGCAAGCTGTTCTAATACACAATCTTCTGTGAATGGTGTGGTATCTACTCCATTCCCATTTGTATATTTGTCAATCACAAGAGGTCCTTCTCCAGGATTATTTGTTTCGCATTTTCGCTTTTTTAATGTCACTTTCCACAAATCCGATCCTGGCACTTTTGAGTCCTGCAATTCCACCTCTGATTTTCCTCCTCTTCCAAATATACCTGAAAAAGTCTTGTCGCCGCATTTCACATCTTTAGCCATCTTTTCTTCTGCTTTGGATTTTGCTATCCTTATTTCTCTTTTTGTCTCTTTTAGTTGTATTCTGTATTCCTTTCTGTGTTCTTCTGTTTGCAAACTACTGAATTTTGTGAAAGCTGGGGGGTTTTGCCTTTATTTGTGCAGCCACTTCTTTTGAGAACCAAATAGATTTCCTTTTCCTCTTGCTTTTATTTATTTTCCTTACATATGTATCCGTTGCCCCTTTTATTGCCTCCTTTAGTTTAGCCCATTGCAATTCCACTTCCCATACCTCTTCCCACCCTGCCAACTCCTTCTAGTATGGGATATTTCTGTTCACAGAGTCGTATCATAAGAACATAAGATATGCCATACTGGGTCAGACCAAGGTCCATCAAGCCCAGTATCCTGTTTCCAACAGTGGCCAATCTAGGTCATACGTACCTAGCAGTTTCCCCAAAAGACACAGGTTCCACAATGCTTGTATTGGGTCAAGCATTGATATCCTGGGTCCCTTCTTAATAATGGCTTATGGACCTTTCCTCCAGGAACTTGTCCAAACCTTTTTTAAACCCAGCTACACTAACAGCCTTTACTACATCCTCTGGTAACAAATTCCAGAGTTTGATTACATGTTGAGTAAAAAAATATTTTCTTTTATTAGTCTTAAATAGTTTACCCTGTAGCTTCATTGCATGTCCCCTAGTCTTTCTATATTCTGATAACGTAAACAATCGATCTACGTTTACCCGTTCCACTCCGTTCATTAATTTATAGACTTCTATCATATCTCCCCTCAGCTGTCTCTTTTCCAGGTTAAAGAGCCCTAACCTTTTTAGCCTTTCTTCATAGGGGTATCCTTCCATCCCCTTTACCATTTTGGTGGCTCTTCTCTGAACCTTTTCTAATAACGCTATATCCTTTTTAAGATACGGCGACCAGAATTGCACACAATATTCAAGGTGCGGTCTCATCATGGAATGATATAGAGGCATTATAATATCCTTTGTTTTATTTTCCATTCCTTTCCTTATGATACCTAGCATTCAATTTCCTCTTTTGGCTGCCGCTGCACACTGGACCGAGGGTTTTAACATGTTATCCACAATGACGCCTAAATCTGTTTCCTGGGTGGTGGTTCCTAATGTGGAACCTTGCATCGTGTAACCATAGTTTGGGTTGTTCTTCTCTAGGTGCATAACTTTGCACTTGTCCACATTAAATTTCATCTGCCATTTTGATGCCCAGTCTTCCAATTTATCAAGATCCTCTTGCAATTTTCCACATTCCTCTTGGGTTTTAACAACTTTAAATAGTTTTGTGTCATCTGCAAATTTGATAACCTCACTCGTTATTCCCTTTTCCAGGTCATTTATGAATATATCAAAAAGCAGCGGACCCAGCACAGATCCCTGGGGTACACCACTATTAACCTTTCTCCATTGGGAAAATTGGCCATTTAGCGCTACCCTCTGCTTTCTATCCTTTAACCAGTTCATGATCCACGATAGTACACTTCCTCCTATCCCATGGCTCTTTAGTTTTGCCAAAAGTCTCTGATGAGGAACCTTGTCAAAGGCTTTCTGAAAGTCCAAATACACCTTTCTCTACCTATTTATTCACACCTTCAAAAAAACATAACAGATTAGTAAGACAAGATCTTCCTTGTCTAAACCACATTGGCTGTCTCCCATTAAGCCATGACTATCTACATGTTCAGCAATTTTGTTCTTTATGATGGTTTCTACCATTTTTCCCGGTACTGACGTCAGGCTCACCAGTCTGTTGTTTCCTGGATCACCCCTGGAACCCTTTTTAAAAATTGGTGTTATGTTCCCCATCTTCCAGTCTTCAGGTATTACAGATGATTTTAATAATAGTTCACAGATTACTAATAACAGGTCTACAATCTCACATTTCAGTTCTTTCAACACCCTTGGATGTATATGATCCGGTCCAGGTGATTTGCTACTCTTCAGTTTATCTAATAGTTGTAATACATCTTCCCGATGTATTGAAATTTCCTTCAATTCTTCCGCACCTTTAAATACCACTTCAGTCATGGGTAACATACCTACATCTTCCTCAGTAAAGACCAAAGCAAAGAATTCATTCAGTCTCTCCGCTATTACCTTGTCGCCTCTTAGTGCCCCTTTAATTCTTCTATCATCTAATGGACCAACTGACTCTCTCACAGGTTTTTTGCTACAAATGTACTTGAAAAAGTCTTTATTATGCGTTTTTCCTTCTGCAGCAAGCTTCTTCTCAAATTCTCCCTTTGCCTGCCTTATCAATGCCTTGCATTTGACTTGCCAGTGCTTGTGCTGTTTCCAGGTTTCATTGTTTGGCTCTTTCTTCCATTTCCTGAAAGATGATTTTTTGGCAACAACAGCCTCTCTGACCTCACCTTTAAACCATGCACTTGGCCATTTTACTGAAGTCAGTGTTTTTGAAGTCTAGGACTTTGAGCTGGCTGTGATTGGACTCTGCCTTGGCTTTTATCTCAAACCACTCCATGTGATGATCGCTGCTGCTCACCTGGACACCCACCCGGATATTCGACACACTATCTCCGTTGGTAAGCTGTGAGGGCTTGTGTGCATCAGTGATGCTGAGAGCTAAACTATCGGTAGTTTAACTACTGGCAGGGTCTCCCAAGATGGACAGGTCTCAGCTGAGGTGCTAGACCAAGACAAACCACCCATCTGGGCAGCAGCAGAATGGGATAGTGTTGACGGCGGAGGATCACATTTCTGTGACAACGGCAACAACACCAAACTTAAACTGCGCGGAAGAAAGGCCCGGCAATCTACTTCTGTATCTTGCCATGAAAACCCAATGGATAGTTACAACAAAACAAATTGTGCTATAGTGCTGGAAGATGAGACCCCCAGGTCGGAAGGCACTCAATTAGCTACTGGGGAAGAGCTGAAGACTTTTCAGAGTAAAGCCATCATTTATGATGTGGTTGGATCAAAGCCCTCGGGACGTCTGACTGCTGATGTACCTGCGCATGAAATGAGAGTCAGAAGCTTTAAAGATGTCTTACAATGAGCCGCCTGACTCAAGAATGAACACAATTTAGGATAGCTATCCAGAGGGTCACCATGAGTCGACTCCGACTCGACGGCATTTAACAACAACAAGTACTAAATCCAGCATCAAGCTTTCCTTGGTCGGTTCCATCACCATTTGTCTAAGTAGTGCACCTTGGAAGGCATTCACAATTTTTTTACTTCTTTCCAGATTTGCAGAAGGAATACTCCAA
Organism: Ichthyophis bannanicus; assembly: GCA_033557465.1. Taxonomy (NCBI): domain Eukaryota; kingdom Metazoa; phylum Chordata; class Amphibia; order Gymnophiona; family Ichthyophiidae; genus Ichthyophis; species Ichthyophis bannanicus. Next base: position 172,163,579 of record CM066032.1, on the reverse strand, counting down.
TCCACATCAGATAGATTAAAGTCACCCAGTATGATCACTTCCCCCTTCATGGCTATCTTTGCAATATCAATTATCAATTTGATATCCGTTTCTTCGGTTTGAGATAGAGGCCTCTAGACTACAGCAGTATGGATGCCAATGCCATCTCCTCTTTCCAACACAACCCACAACATTTCTTCTTTTCCCTATGTCCCCTGCATTTCAGCAGCTTTAATATTGCTTTTGACATATAGGGCTATTCCTCCTCCTTTTCTATTCTGTCTATCTTTTCTAAATAGATTATAGCCAGCTATGGCTATATCTCATTCATGCAACTCGTTAAACCATGTTTCTGAAATGGCCACAATGTCCAAGTCCATTTCCACCATTAGGGCTTCCAGGTCAGAATCTTTGTTGGCTTTGCTTTGACCATTTGTGCTCATTGCTTTCCAGCATTTGTTGACTGGCTTGCCTGTATGTTGCATGGATTTTGTTATGCATGCCTCTTCCCACTTGCCATTGGCGTGGGTTAATACTGCAGCTGTTTCCAATGTTATTATGTTTTTTGCTGGGAGTGACGTCCTGAACTTGTTCTTTTCCATCCGTCACCCCCTTTCCCTAGTTTAAATGCCTGTCCACAAAATGCCTGAATTTTTAACTTAGGATTCTTTTCGCTGCAACATAGAGATGTAGTCCATCCGCACAGTATAGCCTCTTGTTGTTCCATCTATTTTCTCAGTCGTCTATATATCTAAATCCTTCTTGTTTGCACCAGGTTTGGAGCCATGTATTAAAGTTGATTATGCGATGCAGCCTTTCTGCCCCCCTTACCAAGAACAGATAGAACATCTGAGAATGCTATAGTTTTAGCAATGGGTTTGGGTTTCTCTTCCAGAATCTGGAAATCCTTCTGAACTGTAGAAGCACTTTTTCTAGCTAGGTCAATTGTAACCAAATGTATGATGACATCAGTTTTGGAGTGCTCACTTTCTGCATTATCTATGCCAGCAATTTGCTTTGTATTCCTGCTGGCCGAAGAGCCTGGGAGGCATTTGACCATCTTCTCCCCTCTGATATCTTGAATTCTATCTCTTACAAAGAAGAAGTACTGATTCTTGATAAGCTAGTAAAGACAGGTAGAATTGCAGTGTACATTAGTCAGGAAAATGCAGTAACATACCCATAGACTCTAAAAACAAATCAAACTAAAATTTGTTATGTAATAAAATGTGGAAGCTAAGAAAAAAGGAAGCGCTTTGAATAAGGTTGCTGCTAAAATGACATGAGAAGAAAAAGTGCACATTCGTTCCTGCGGTTCTGAAAGCTCAGCCAGTGGAAAGGGATTTTCTTACATTATTACACAGGTGCAAAGTAATAAGAATGTGCTGTCGTTTTAAAGTGACCGCATGACACACAAAAATGACATTTCATTATGTCTTGTTTTGTTGCTTTAACTAGCAGGCCCCACACTCTCCATGAGCCCCACCTCCCTCCTGCCATGGCATTCAGTAGAGAAAAAAATACTAGCAACTCCCTCCCTTACGTCCCCTCTCCAACTCTCCTCCCTATCCCCTTCCCTCCTCTTCATCCTAACTTGACCTCCGCTCACCTAAATAATGGAAGCTTCTGCGCTAATTACTGTAGCAGGGTTCATTGCCAGAGGATTTTACCATGAATAAATGAATATCAAGTAGTTGTCAGCTACTTGATATTCATTTATTCATGGCACAATCCTCTCGCAGTGATCCCTGCTATAGTAAACAGTACAAAAGCCACTGATTACCAAAGGATGGGAAGATCTTCAAGGGAATTTGCACCCTCTTAAGAAGGACGATGAGAGGGTAAATGCACAGTAAGCAACTGACAAACGTTTTCCGTTATTTCTCAGCGCTCAGGGATTGGGAGGAGTTATAGGCATCTTTTACTCCATTACATTGCCAGAGTGAGAGGGAGAAAGGGGTTCAGGATGAGTGCAGGGCCAACTAACTAAAATGGCAAAAGGAAACTACAGGAAAAACAATCATGGTTTAAAATTAGCAAAGGTCTACATGGCTGCATACTTTCCCCATACTTGATTAATTTATATGCAGAATAAATCATCAGAGAAGCAGGATTGTATGAAGACAACTGAGATTGTGACAAGGTGGTTGCCAAAGCCAGAAGGATGCTGGGTTATATACAAAGAGGAATTACCAGCAGAAAGGAGGAGGTACTAAGGCCACTGGTGAAACCTCACTTGGAATTATGGGCCCAATATTGAGATAGGAGGGGCTCTGACCCGTGGCAGTGCATAGCTTGTGCGCCGACCCCCTTAACCCGGATTTTCACTTCCACGCCGGCGGAAGTGAAAATCCAGGTTAACCTGGATGCCCCAGCAGCTGCAGAGGCTACAAGGGTAGCAGTGATTTTCGATGATACCCGCATAGCCTCTGCATCTTCAAGATAGGCAAGGAAACGGTTCAGAGGAAGGTGACCAAAATGATTTGGAACCTGCGCCAGAAGATGTATGAGAACTTGAAGACATAAATATTTAAATACTAGAGGAGAGGAGGGACAGGGAAGACATGATACAAACGCTTAAATACTTAAAGAGAATTAATGAACAAACAAACCTCTTCCAAAGACGGGGAAGATGTAAAACTAGAGGGCATAACATGAAGCTGCAAGGGGGTAAATTGAAAGGCAATGTCAGGAAATACTTTTTCACCGAAAGGGTGGTGGATGCTTGGAATGCCCTTCCGATGGAAGTGGTGGGGGCAAATACAGTGACAGAATTCAAAATGGCATGGGACAGACACAGTGGATCCCTTTATAGCAACAGGATAAAATCAAAATAAACTCTCTCTTCTGTCTCAACAAATAGGGGTGACCTGCACAAAGTGGTGGGTACACCCCTAAAAAAAGATATGAGGCGGGTGACCTGCATGGAGCAGCAGGTGCACCTACGTTTGCCACCTTGCTGGGCAAACTAGATGGACCATGCTGGTCTTTATCTGCCGTCATACAGTATACTATGTTACTATGTATGTTAGGTATAAAGATTGGTGGAACACTCATTAAAAGCTTTGCTATGCTTTTGGATCCTGGTCCCCTTAGTCTCCTGTTCACCTCCTATGTGTTTCCTTACCATTCTCCTCGAGATAGCCCAGTTCCCTGTTGTTGTGTTGTCTGTCTTGACTAGACTGTAAGCTCTTATGAGGAGGGACTATTTCTTACATGTTTCTGTATAGTGCTGCGTATGCCTTGTAACACTATACAAATGATAAGTAGTAGTATTAGCAGTAGTAGTATGTTGAAGATAGCGCGTTACTGGCTAAAAGTGAAGATGATCTGAAACATCTTCCTATCAAGGCCAAAAAACAGTCTTAAGATGGACCTGTGCCTTAACGTGAAGAAGACAAAGATCCTGACTACTGCCAAAATCAAAACTTTCATCCTTAGTGGAGAAGAAATAGAAATAGTAGACAACTTTAAACCTCCTTGGATCGATAATCCGTAAAGAAACAACAAGCAGTCAAGAAATCCGATGATGCCTTGCTCTTGGCAGAACAGCTATGAAGGACCTAGACAAGATTCTCGAGTGCAGAGACGCATCTATGCTTACGAAGATTTGACTTTTCCAAGCCATGGTAGTTTCAATAGCATCCTATGAATGAGAAAGTTGGACAGTGAAGAAGAAAGGCAGGAAGAAAATCGATGCCTTTGAATTATGGTGCTGGCCAAGAATACTGTCCATACCATGGACCAACCGAAGAACAAATCAGTCGGTACTAAGGGAGATCAAATCTAAGCTTTCTTTTAGAAGACCAAATGTCAAGAATTCGGCTTTCATACTTTGGACAAAACATGCAAGGAGAAAGATAATTAGAGAAAGACGTCATGCTTGGCAAGGTTGAAGGTCAGCGCAAAAGAGGAAAGCTCATGGCACTTAACAACAACACGTTGCTAGGGTAGGAGGGGGATAGGGGTCCAGCATGGCTAAAGGAAACCACATGAAAACAATGAAATAAAACAATTATCAGAAAATAAAATGAAACAAAACTCGTTTCTGTGCACGCCCCTACAATGTAAGTGCAGCATTGAAATATGCGCTCTCAGGGCTGCCAAGAGTGAACCATCCCAAAGATTTCCCAGATGGTGTGCCCGGAGTATAAATCTAGAAAATTTTAAATGTGTATTGTTTTCCAACTAAAAAAAGCAGCATAAAATTATAATGGGTTTTTTTCCAGAGTGCAGGCAGTACAGTTAAATTCTCCAGGCTGAAAATTTCTCTCCATTCAGTGGCTAAAAGTATGCTCATAAGTTGCACAAGGGAAAAGGTATTGGGGCAAGGTGAATCAGCAAGCAGGAAGATGTGCTCATGTTTCTTCCTATTGCTTGGGCCTCTTGGGTTTTCTTCTCTGAGGTTTTCCTCTCTTAAGATCAATGCACTGGCCCCGAGTCTCTAATGAGTGAGAGAAGGGGCTCAAAAGGTGTGAGAGCGAGACTGCCTTCAAATGAATGTTCCCACTCCTAATGAGTGAGACTTGGCGTCAATTCCAAAAACTTTAATGGCATGACACTTTATACATGTGCTCTCAAAGTCATTGGCATGACAATTTTCAGAGGGTTTAACTGGTTATCTTTAGAGGTCAGTTAATTCAAATGCAGCTTTGAAACATTTCCATACTCCCCCACTGATCAGCTAAATTTATTTCCCTATATGAATTGTTCTATTCAGGACTAATGTAAGGAAGGGTATTATGCACCTGCGGTGACCTTCAGATTGTCTCCTCCCCCTTAGATTTTGATACATAAGCTCAAAAATGATGATGATCCCACCATTACCACTTCCTCATCAATCCTGTAAATACACATATTTAAAACCATAAAATTGTATACCAAACCAGGTCAACAATAGAACCCAATAAAAAGAACCTGGTATGACCAACAAAACCACCGTTATGTGTAAATTATTTTTGTCGGAAAAGCCGTCACAGTACAGGAGGACTCTACCCCCTTACCACTGCAGCCTATCCTTTTAATTTTATTAGAAACATTATCAATTTATTTATGTTTCAAAAGTACTTAGCTGACAAGGCCGTTGTAAATCTTCAGCAAAGGACAACCCGGACTGTCCGGGTTGTCCTTTGCTATAGATTTACGACGGCCTTGTCAGCTAAGTACTTTTGAAACATAAATAAATTGATAATGTTTCTAATAAAATTAAAAGGATAGGCTGCAGTGGTAAGGGGGTGGAGTCCTCCTGTACTGTGACGGCTTTTCCGACAAAAATAAAATACACATATTTAGACATAATGGAGTTAATCTTCAGCCAGCAAGCTCACCAGATTAAGTTCAACACTGGCATCAGCATTTAATCCACATATTCAGCAACACTATCTGTACAATATGTGTGGAGTGGAGGAGTTGCCTAATGCTTAGAGCAGGGCCGTAACGAGGGAAGATCGTACCCTGTGCGACTTGCACATCGGGCGCCCCCCTCCCCCCCACAGCGGAAGAGAAGAGGCGTGCCCGATGTGCAAATCGCCGGCATGCAAGAGCAGGGAAGGAAAGATCTGCTTAGCATGCCGGCGGAAGGCTTAAGGGACGCATTTTAGCTTTCTTCTGTTGCCTGCCGCCGCTGAGAGAAGAAAAAGTGGCAGCGGCAGGCAACAGAAGAAAACTAAAATGCACCCCTTAAGCCTTTGCGCCCTGTGCAGCCGCATCACTCGCACAGGGCTAGGTACAGGCCTGGCTTCGAGCATTGGCTTGGGAACCAAGAGATCAGGGTTCAGGTCCCACTAGCATTCCTTGTGACCTTGGGCAAGTCACTTAACCCTCCATTGCCTCAGAAAAATCCAGGTTATCAATGTCCCTGTTTAATGTACATTACCAAGTTTAAGTTACAATGTAAACCACTTTGAGTGAAATGATAAAGCAATATAAAAAACCTGTTAAATAAAATAAATATGGATTGGGTGGAAGCTGCATCATTTTTAGGGCCACCTCTACCCCACCCCAACCACAACCCACATTTATACGGATAGTATCAGGCTGTTTACATAAGAACTGCCATACTGGGTCAGGCCAAAGGTCCATCAAACTCAGTATCCTGGTCCAACGGTGCCAATCCAGATCACAAATATCTAGTTGCATCCTAAAAATTAGCTATAGTCCATGCTGCTTACCCCTAGTGATAAGCTGCGGCTTTCCCCAAGTCTATGTTAATAACAGCTCGTGGACTTTTTGACCAAGAACTTGCCCGACCCTTTTTAAAACCCAGCTAGGCTAACCGCTTTTACCTCGTCTTTGCTAAGACCCATTACTTGGCATCTATGATGAGGAAATATTGAAAGGAAATATTGTTGATTGCTAATGCCAATACTTTGTCTATTTTTCATTGTTATTATTTACCAACTAGACAATTGGCTAATGGTGGAGTCAGAGACTGTCAGGAGATTGCTGGACCTATAGTCTATTTGGATTTGACTAAATTCTCAGAATCATCTCAGGAAGAGATTACCTCCAGGGTGACCCTGCACGTATCATTGACCAATGAAATGTATAAAGTTCTAGTAATTATGAAAGCTTATTTCACAAAGACCTTACTTTTTGTGGACAGATAGTTTTCCTCATGCGGCATGGTATATCAGATATAAAATAAAGATAAAGATGGCTTGCTCAGACTCATTCCTATCCATTATTCACCTAACAAACCACTAGAAAGAAAATCGAATTTGATTAAATGCCTCATTTCTACCTTGTATCTCCCACTACTAACGCTACCTCAATACACACACAGTCACACATACACCTTTGCAATAACTGACTATTTCTTCCAGTGCCAGCCCCTCACCCTTTACCCCTGGGGCAAATATTTGTGAGCATAAATTGTCACTTCATGGAGGAATGCTGTTTTTGTTGTGCCTCACCCAGCAGAAGGGGTAAGGGTTGTGAAAGGAAGCTTAGTCACCGGTGGCATGAGAAGAAGGAGAGTCTGAACCACCTGCTCTGCCCTGGTTGGCACAAGGGCCATACCACCACTACTCATTTTGACAGAGACAGCTTTTTATAGCGTGACAATTTCTATCCATATGGCTTGAAGAGTCACCACCTCCAGCTTAACAAACAGGAAACCACCATCCTGTCCATTCCCCTGCTATTATATGCCCTTACTCTGCAACTCACCATCTCCCAGGGCTCCCAGTGGTATCAGGACTATACCACTTAAGTATGTCTCAGACTGCTTCTCTTCCCTTATGTTAATACCAGACCTTACCAAGGGTAGCAAACCCAAGCTCTAGTGATCATTGGTTCCCAGCTCTATCGTACCACTACTTTCCCCTCCAACCGAGATGCCTGCAGTCACTATCTCCTGCAACAGCAAGACTACTGCAAGCACTAGTGGAGATTCTAGGAGCCGAGAGTGATGAAAGACATGAAGTTCAGACCTTTAAATACTTAAAGAGAAATAATGAACAAACAAACCTCTTCCAAAGACGGGGAAGCTGTAAACCTAGAGGGCATAACATGAAGCTGCAAGGGGGTAAACTGAAAGGCAATGTCAGGAAATACTTTTTTACTGAAAGGGTGGTGGATGCTTGGAATGCCCTCCCGATGGAAGTGGTGGGGGCAAACACAGTGACAGAATTCAAAATGGCATGGGATAGACACAGAGGATCCCTTTACAGCAACAGGATAAAATCTAAATAAACTTAACTATCTAATTTCTCAACAAATAGGGGTGTCCTACATGGAGCAGTGGGTTCACCCCTAAACAAAGACATGGGGAGGGGTGTCCTGCATAGAGCGGCAGGTGCACCTACTCTTGCCATCTTACTGGACAGACTAGATGGACCATACTGGTCTTTATCTGCCGTCATTTATTACATGACTATGTTACTATGATTCTGGCTGTGACATCTGTAGTTGGCTAATGGTCTTCTTGGGGATTCCAAAGAGAAGGCTATTACAGAGGTGTGGGGTGAGTAGGGCTTGCACCACTGATCTGAAGTCATTATTGTCATCCTTGGTTTGCTCTTTCTCTTCACCACCACTACACCAAAATAAAAGAAAAAATAGCTGAAACAAGGAGACTATGGAGAGCAGGTTAGTGCATCTTAGCAGTCCGCCACCATCTTAGATCCCTAACAGGAATAAATGGACATAGGTTCATTATAGCTGATTTTGTGGAGGAGTTTTATATAGACACGTGGAGCCCGATTTCGAAAGGACTACATTGGATGTCCCCATGCCAGACGGGCCTGTTAGGACCCGATTTTGTCTGCGAGAACAAAATGTTCCCGTGGTACACTGAATGGAGCCAGAGGACAGCCCAGTGTGTCCCTGCCTGCCTGCGAGGATCTTCGCTGCAGGATCCCTTGGCTGCCATGGCTCAGCCCCTCTTCTTCCTTGCCCCCAAACCAACAGTTGGCCAGCCAGAACCTGGATCGGGTGGCAGAGACCCCCCTGCACCTGGCCCAGGCCCTGGGGGGGATCCCTGGGCCAGATCGCTGGGTCGGTGCTGCTTATTCCGCCTTCGAGTTGGAATAAGCAGCATGTCCCCTTTGACCCAGCAAGACATATAAGGCCATGACCTGAATCGATCCAGTGCGTCCTGCCGGCTCGACTCACCCCCCCTCCACCCAGATCCCACCCCTCCCACCCCCAGCCGGCTCTCCCCATCCTCCTACTTTGGACATGCGGGGAGAACCGGAGGGGGAAATCGGCCCCACAACCCATGTCTCTGCATCGGGCCCATAGGTGCTAATCCTCTTTATAAACTAGGCTTAAAATAGATAGAAGCTTGGCCTCCCAACCTGTTATAACATTACTCTCAAAGTAATATGGAGAGTGGCTGAATTTCACTGCTCTTCATATAACTTTTTCCTCCACTTCTGGCCCACTCCAAATCACACCCATTTTAAAACACACAAATCCTAGCCATTCAGTAACTTGAAGACAGAAGTTATGCATTAAATTTTTTTTTTAGAAGTACTTATGCAGTTATCATCTGCTGCTGGTGGCATAAGTATTTGTTAATAGTGTATTGACCTGACTGCCTCTGGGTTGAATATGTGCAGCGCTGCGTACAACTTGTAGCGCTATATAAATGCTCAGTAGTAGTAGTAATAGTAATAATATGCGGATCTATGGGATGTCATGGGGAAAATAGGGAGTGGCCTTTAGGCCTTGCTTGCTTTGGTTTCTATATAGGTCTTTTGCAAGCTATAAAACCTTTTATTGTATCAACCTGAAAATTATACAAAAATGTTTTCCATGTGTTTCTTTGGCTCAGAGTCAGGAATTTCAGCAGCAAGGATCGACAGCTACAGAAAACAGTACCAGAGGAGCCAAGGACAGAGAGGGGAAGTGCTGTGGACTCCAGCTGTCTGAAAGGAGAGAGAAAGAGAGCACGGAGTGAGATCTGTATCCCAGGGATACCCCCTCACAGGGGCAGTTTCTACAAATAAGTTAGTTTTGTGCATTACGTGACAGTCATGAACCTCACTCCTAAGCGAGGGTATGTAAAGTATGATCTCAGGCTCTGAAATTTACTGTGCTCAGCAAAGTGTTCGTACCGTGCTAAAGAGCGCCTCCTACTGAAGTTCTTAAGATGTTGCATGTATGGGAAATTTATCAAGGTGTGCTTGGAAATTCCTTTTGATTTAGCCTGTGGCATCCAAGATGATGGGAAATAACTCGGTCTTTTTCTGCCACGTTTTTTGGTCTCTGACTGCATTTCTTGGTACATGAAGATCTTCTCCCTCCCAAAACGATTCACAGACTAGTCGCTTAGGACTGACACCTCCGTAATTAATGTTGTTCTGGCGTTTTTCTCCTTCACCACTGTGTCCAGCTTCCTTGCATCCAGCATTTTATCAGTTGGAATGTAAGTATCCCAGGTGATGCCTCTTGAATGAGGGGTATGTTTATGCTAAACTAACAAGTTTCTAAATTAATTTATTATTTGTCCTCGTAGGAAGGACAGCAAATATTCACCAACTTATGTCTCTGTTTATATCTCTGCTCTGATTATATTTTTAGATCCAGAAGAGTTTGGAGTTTGTCTAAACCTTAAGCATACAATACACAGGCAGTGCCTGTTTAAGCTTTCTAGTATTAAAGTTGAGGGGGTTTTGTCACCGTTGTGCAGATGTGAGGCATGAGGTACCCAGCCTGGGACTCCAAAAGGAAGAATACCATAGGAGGGCTTTAGGTCTAAGAAATCTGAAACTCTAATTCTTGTGAATTAAGGAACTTTGCTACCTATTGAATTATTTGTTTTCATTCTTTGAACTATAAATACTTTCTTTGAGGAGATCACCAGTAAAAGTGTATGGAGATCCCTTTGGTTCTGTTCTTCTGAGTAGCAGAGACCTCTAGTGGTCATATGAGTATATTGTTCTTTGACCCTTAAATGTTCTAGCAATTTTTCAGAATAGGGGAGTGTGATGGGGTCTATAGAATGTTACCTGTCCCTCTCCTAAGGGAGTATCAACAGTCCCCTTTAAGAGAGTCTGCAGCCAAGAGTTCAGGACTGGGAGGGTGTGGCTCACAAGGAAAAGTTAAATACCCAGCAGGCTGCAGGAGGGAGAGAGAGGCCCTTGCAGCCAGAAGTCCTTCCAAGGTAAGCCATGCAAAGGAGTTCTGAGGTAGGAACTTTAACAGGGGCTGCAGGAAGGGCAAGGAGAACTAGTTTGTGAAGGTATAACAAGCTGGGACAGAATAAAAACTGCTTTTGTTTTCCCTGGACTGCTGTCTGGCCTATGTTGTAAAGAAAACCCCTTCCACTGCATGCTACACCACCACATATGATGACAACTTGGTAATTTCCTCTAACCATGTGACTGAGGGCAAATCCACATCCCTCCAGGGCTGGGCCTTTACAGCAGGTCAGGATTTTCTTTTGTTTGTTTGTATGGGCCAAGAGGGTTAGCCTCGCCCAAGTTAGGGAGCTTGTAGAAAGCATGGTCAGTGCCAGTCAGTCAGGCTTTGGTCACTAGAGACCGCTAAAAGATTGTTGGAGCTGGAATACTCCGGAGTTAATTCAGCTGCAGAAGAGGAAACTGTGGTGGTGCTGCAAGAGAACAGTGACAAGCCAGGATGGAGCGGCTCCTCCAGATTATGGCAGAAGGTCAGAAGCAACAGCAATAGTATCAGCAGCAACAGCAACAATGTCAGCAGCAGTTTCAACACACCCTGCTAGAAGGACAGCAACAACAGCAGCAGAAGATCCAGGATCTTATTCAAGCACGGGGGAGCTACAGCAGAGTTCCTTATCTCAGTTGACCCAGCCCGTGCTGAGATCACAGCTCCACCCTCCAGCGCAAGCACTTCTTAAAATGACAGCAGAAGATGAACCAGACCATTTTTTGGTGAACTTTGAACAAACTGCCCACATGGCCAGGTGGCCGGAGGTGACATGGACTACCTACTTGGGGAATCTGCTGATGGGCAGCAATCAAGCTGCATTCCAGGACACCAACCCAGACAAGCTACATATGCAGCTGTCAAGGCCGCCATAATGGAACAGCTAGCTGTACCCCAGATGCCTACCCGCAGAGATTCAGAAAGGGTGGGTCTCTAGATAAAAGAGAGCCCTCTGAGGTTCCTCTATTGGTTGAAGGATCTTGCATGGAAGTGGTTGCAACCAGAGGGAAAGACTGGGCCCAAGATAGCCAAGATTGTGCTATTGGAGCAGTTTTTGGAGGGTTTGATCACCCCGATGAAACAGTGGGTACATCAGCACCGCAAGCTTCCACTGGAGAATGCACTGGAAATAGCTGAGGGGTATCATGAAGCCCAACTGGTGACTGAAACGGACAGTGAGAAGGGGAAGAAGTCACCTGTCAGCCCAAGAGGATGGAAGGAGAAACCAGAACAGATGTTGGCTCCCATCTTCCGACCTCCAAAGTCACCTCCTAGGCGAGGTCATGGCCATTGATGTTAACCTAACCACTCCTCACACCTGCACTTTTGTGGACACTCTCCACCCAGGGGCACAAAACTTTGTGATTCCAGTGGAGCTTGAGGGAATCCGCCTCCAGGCCTTGATAGACTCCTGGAATGTGCAGACCCTCATTCGCCAGGAAACTGTAACCTGATTTCAAATTGACTATGCAAAGACGTTAATGCTGATCTGTGTACATAGAAACCAGAGGCAGTATCCAATGACACAGGTTTCACTTAAGACTCCAGCAGAACAAGTCACATTTGAGGTTGTGGTGCTGCCCTGGCTCCCAAATCCAGTGGTGATCAGCCGATATTACCCAAACTTTGGAGTTGTATGGGCCGGGCTAACTGATGGCTCCACTAAGTCAGACCAAGAAGATTTCTCAGAGATTTTCCCCTGGAGGACTCTGATCTATATGCTGAGAATTCCAAGCATCACTGGGAAAAGCTATGCTACCAACAGAATCTGGGACTGGCTGTGGGGGAGGGATCTGGGGAGGGGGAGACTAAGGAAGAAAAACCTGGGGATAGCTTAGGACTCAGCAATAGTGACTCAAATACAATTGTTCCCTTCCCAGAATGGGGGCTGGGAGAGGACGCAGGGACTTCAGGAGGGCCCAGAAAGAGGAAGAGTCCCTTAAATGCCCAAGAGTGGGTTCTGGAGGTGGAAAGGGTTCCAGTAGGTAACGGAGAGTCCTCTACAAGAACCTTTCCCTATTTTGTGCTAAAAGGAGATCTATTATACAGAATATCTGAGGGTGCCCTAGAGGAGAAAGAGGTGGAACAACTGATAGTTCTCCGCCCCTATCATCAGCGGGTGTTATCGTTGGCCTATAACCATTTATTAGGGGGACACCTGGGGGTTTAGAAAACACAAGAGCATGTTTTGGTCTGATTTTTCTGGCCTAGGGTCCATAAACAGATGCAGTTATATTGCCAGTCATGCCCCACCTGCTAATTTCATAACCCCGCCAGTCTGATCTGTCCCTCTAGTGCCTATGCCCATCATTGAAACTCCATTTGAAAGAGTGGACATGGATCTGGTAGGACCCTTGGAACAAACCACCCAAGGCAACAAGTATATTTTAGTCATACTAGACTACGCTACCTGATACCCAGAGATCTTCTGTATTTGACACATGCTTTTTTTAATTCAGATACTTTCCTCATCTCTACTATCTCTACTGAGAGACTATTCCACGCATCTACCACACTTTACATAAAGATATATTTCTATATATTACTCCTGAGTCTAACCCCTTTCACCCTCATCCTATGTCCCTTTGTAGTAGAGCTTGCTTTCAATCGAAAGAGGCTCTCCTATTATGCATTTATGCCATGGAAGTATTTAAATGTCTCTATCATATCTCCTCTATCCCACCTTTCCTCTAACATATTAAGATCTTTAATTCTCATATGCTTTATAATGAAGTGCACTAACCATTTTAGTAGCCACCCTCTGCATCGACTCCATCCTGTTTATACCCTTTTGAAGGTGTGCTCTCCAGAATTGCACACAATATTCCAAATGAGGTCACACCAGAGACTTATACAGCGGCACTATCACATCCTTTTTTCTGCCAGCCATTCCTCTGCCTAATCCAAATACAAGTCGTGTTGACCAGTCTGTGGAAGGCTGGGTTGATGGCCAACTCAATGAAATGTTTTCTGGAGGTCAAGATGTTCAGTACCCAGGATATTTAATCAGGAATGGGCATATATGACCTCATCTAAGGAAGGTGGATGCCATTGCCCAGGTCTCCACTTCGAAATTGAAGAAAGAGATTTGTGCCTTCCTTGGATGGAGTGGCTGTTACCACCAGTTCATCCCTAATTTTGCAGAGGTGGCAGAACCATTCAAAAATCTCCTCCGGAAGAGAGCTCCTGAACAGATTCAGTGGTCACCGGACCTGGATCTGACATTCCAGCGTCTCAAGAAGACCGTGTGCTCTGAACCTGTTCTGATTAGCACTGATTTCTCTCTACCATTTATTATGCAAACTGATGCCTCAGAGGTGGGCCTAGGAGTCAATCTGACTCAGGAAGTCAGGGGTGAAGAACATCCCATAGCATTCATCAGCAGGAAGCTGCTGCTTCGGGAACAGCGTTATGCAGTGATTGAAGGAAGCCCTGGCTGTCAAGTGGGCACTTGAGACCTTCAAATACTACCTGCTTGGCCATCCCTTTACGCTGGTAACAGACCACCAAACCCTCAAGTGGCTGGCTTGACATAAGGAGTCCAATGGCCGTATTATGCAGTGGTTTTTGAGTCTCCAACCCTAACAGTTTTGGGTCCGCCATAGGGCTGGTCGGACTCAACTGAATGCGAACGTCCTTTCCCGGGTGAGGGTCCCAGTGAAGCAGGCACTCAACAGGACATGGTTGAGCCGAGTGGGAGGGTGTGTGATGGGGGTCTACAGAATGTTACCCATTCTCCAAAGGAAGCATCAACAGTCCCCTTTAAGAGAGTCTGCAGCCCAGAGTTCAAGGCTGAGAGGGCGAGGCTCACAGGGACAGGTCAAGAACTCAGCAAGTTGCAGGAGGGAGAGAAGCCCATGGAGCTAGAAGTATTTCCAAGGCAAACTATGCAAAGACGTTCTGAACTTGGAACTTTAACTGGGGCTGGAGGAAGGACCTGGAGAACCAACCTGTGGAAGTTTCACAAGCTGGGACAGACGTAAAGCTGATTTTGTTTTCCATGAACTGCTGTCCGTTCTGGATTTTGCTTTGTGGAGGTTTAATAAGTTGGGACAGAATAAAAACTGCTTTTGTTTTCCCTCAACTGCTGTCTGGCTTGTTTTAAAGAAAACCCCTTCCCACAGCACATCACACTACCACAGGGAGGTTACTCTTCCTCAGTTTCATCATGCTGGGAGGAGACTCCTCTGGGAGGGAAATTTCAGGCAGGTTCCTATCTTTGGCTGGTTTAGCCATCATGCCATCAAGACAGAGCTACCTGGTTAGGCAAAGATTCTGGAAGGGCAGTGGGTTTGGAGGGTGACACAGGTTTCTGATTCCTTACCCCCACTATCCACTGTGCCTCGATGAACACCACCAGCACACCCCCTGCTCAGAAGGCAAGGAGCCAGTCCTACCAGTAGAGAGAAGAAGGAGTAAAGCAATGAACATCTGGGAACAAAGGAGAAAGGAGAAAATTTGGAGAAACCTCCCTGAAATCAAGTAACACTACAGTCGGAAGCTTCTAAGGTGCTACACTAGGAATCTGCATATATAGCAGAGGTACACTGACAAAATATAGTGTAGGAGGAATAATCATGGAGCCAATACCTAACTGTGTTATTATCAGTGACATCTCGATCATTTTAAGTAAACCCTTTGGTTCAGAAAACCAAATCTGTAGCCTGGACTCTATTACTGAGAGAAAGGGAATTGGAGTGAACTGAGTGTAGAAGCCAAAGACCTAGAGCTGGTCCATCCACTAGACAGTTGCCTAGGGCAACTGAACCTGGTGGGCAGCATGGTGATCACTTCCTCTTCTAAGCGGAGGCTGAGTCCTGGACAGTCCCAATGTGCTGCCTCCACTGCACCCCATGCTGATGCTGCGCCACCCCTGACATCCAACCTGTTACCTGGAGTTGATGGGCAGCATGGCGATCACCACTTTGAAGCCGTAGCTGTCTTTAAAGCACCTGTGTGCATACACCAGAATCCTGCCGCTCCCAGGAAGTCAGAGGGGGCAGGAGTGGCAGACCATGAGTGCACACATGTGCTTTAAGACCTGGCGCGGCTTCAAAGAGGTGATCTCTGTGCCACGCTAAAACCCCAAGTGAGAGGCTGGATGTCAATGGCGATGCAGCAACAACATAGGGCAGCGGGGAAGTGCAGTGGGGGCAGCACATCGGGCCTCTCTAGGGCTGCAGGAATCTTTGGGCTGCCCCTGCAAAGACTTCCCAATATTTACTGGTTCCATTTCAGGAACTCTGATCATCCCCAAGAGTTGAGACTAAAAGGATAGTGTTTCCTCTTGGAAGTCAGGCCCTCAGACTGCCAGTCAGTGTGCTTAGCCACTGAAAAGGATCCCCAGACTGGCAGGGGTTATACAGGTGTTCTTATTTAAATACATCCAAAGTGTCTATTTGTCTTTTTGCCTTTTATTTCACTTTAACTTAGGCCTTCAGCATTGTCTCCCCTTATCTATCAGAACCCTTTTACATAATCGTGGCGTACTGGTTTGTTCTTTTTCTATTTTTTGTCTCTGTTTAAAATGCCAGTCACTTGTTTTCTTTCTTTTATGTACAACTTCTGGGGCTACCATGACTCTTTCGAAGGACCTCATAATCTTAAAATAGGTCCTGGGTGTCAGGTTTATTCAATCAAAAAATCTGTTGCTATTTTGTCTTCATTTTCCTCTTCTTGACTGTTTTTTTTTCCAGTTTTGTAGTTTCCTGTCTTCAGTATAACTTTTGTCATTTTGTGTCAGCCTTCAGCTTGGAATTGGGCACATTATTCCAGCAATATGCAGCCTCCCATGCTGATCTCTTGATGTTCTTCTTGATATTGCTCTAGTTACTCCGCCACGCGTTCAATCCAATTCTACTTTTCATTTTCTAAAAGGTCAAGTAATTGCCCATTTGTTTCTCATTCATTATGGAACGATTTGTGAGCATACTTCAAGGCTGCATTTTTCTTAAGACAAACACAGATGTTTCAGGAAACGGAAACCCACCAGACATGGCTTTACGAAAAAGCTGGATATTCTGCTTTCATCTTTAATGTTTGTTTACTGGCATTGCAAACTGAAGGATAAAATGGGATGACTCAACCTAAGCTCCTTTCTGTAATGAGCGTCAGTGATTCTTATGAAGGAAAGGGGAAGTGCTACTGCTAGGAGATTTCAATATGCCAGATGTTGATTGGCACATTCCTGCTGCAGTATCATCTAGAAGTAAGGAGATCCTGGATTCTCTACAGGGAGAACTATTCAGGCAATTGGTAACAGACCCCACACGTGAAGGGGCCATACTGGACTTGGTGCTTACCAATGGTGAAAGTGTTTCTGATGTTGTAGTGGGAGATCATTTTGCATCCAGTGATCACCAGATGGTGTGGTTCAGTATTAGGACTAGGGCTGTAAGAATCCATTCCAAGGTGAAGATCTTAGACTTTAGGAAGACTAACTTTGCGAAGATGGGCCAATACCTCAGGGAGTCGTTAGTGGGATGGGAACAGCTGGGGGATGTAGAAAAACAGTGGGCAAAACTGAAAGGGGGTATTTTAAAGGCAACCAACCTTTTTGTTAAAATGGTAAATAAAGGCAAAAGGAACAGGAGACCGCTATGGTTTTCGAAGGAAGTAGCTGAAAAAGTGAAGAAAAAGAGAGAGGCCTTCATGAAATACAAGAGATCACAGAGAGAGGAAGACAGGCATCTCTATTTGGAAAAACTTAGAGAAGCTAACAAAGTAGTCAAGAAGGCAAAGATTCAAAAGGAGGAGGAAATAGCCAATGCAATAAAATGGGGGGATAAGACATTTTTCAGATATATTAGTGAGAAGAGGAAGGGCAAAAGTGGTATTGTCAGACTCAAGGGTGCAGGGGGGGAATATGTAGAAGCTGATAAGGATAAAGCGGAATTGCTTAACAAATATTTTTGTTCTGTGTTCACAGATGAAGAACCAGGAGCAGGACCTCAGAAAACACCCACAAATAAGAACAGAAGCGAGGGACATCTTGAACAATTTTCAGAAGACTGTGTTCGTGAGAAACTAGCTCAACTTAAAGTAGACAAAGCGATGGGACCGGATGGGATACACCCTAGAATACTGAGGGAACTTGGGGACGTTCTAGCAACTCCACTGACTGACCTTTTCAATGCCTCGTTGGAGTCGGGAGTGGTGCCAAAGGACTGGAGAGAGGCTCATGTGGTGCCTTTACACAAAAGCGGAAGTAAGGATGTGGTTGAAAACTACAGGCCGGTTAGTTTAACTTCGGTGGTGAGTAAATTATTGGAAACGCTGCTGAAAGAGAAAATAGTGAGGTTTCTGGAGTCCGGCGGATTACAGGATCCGAGGCAGCATGGATTCACCAGAGGCAGGTCTTGTCAGACAAATCTGATTGATTTCTTTGACTGGGTGACCAGGGAGTTGGACCGAGGGAGAGCTCTAGATGTGGTGTATTTAGATTTCAGTAAAGCCTTTGACACTGTTCCTCACAGGCAACTTATAAACAAACTGAGCACCCTAGGGATGGACCCTAAAGTTACTGCTTGGGTTAGAAATTGGTTGGGTGGGAGGCGACAAAGAGTACAAGTAAATGGAGCTCACTCTGAGGAGAAGGATGTTACCAGTGGTGTGCCCCAGGGATCTGTCCTTGGTCCGATTTGGTTTGCCTCTTTGCGGATGATACCAAAATCTGCAATAGAGTAGACACCCAGGAAGGTGTAGATAACATGAGGAGGGATCTAGCTAAGCTTGAAGAATGGTCTAGAATTTGGCAGCTGGGATTTAATGTTAAAAAATGTAAGGTCATGCATTTGGGCTGCAGCAATCCCAGGGAGCAATACAGTATAGGAGGTGAAGTACTTTTGTCCACTAAAGAAGAGCGGGACCTAGGCGTGGTTGTGTCTGATGATCTTAAAGTAGCTAAACAGGTAGAAAAGGCGACGGCAAAAGCTAGAAGGATGCTTGGGTGCATACGGAGAGGAATGGCTAGAAGAAAAAAGGAGGTGATAATGCCTCTGTATAAGTCTTTGGTGCGACCTCATTTGGAGTATGGTGTGCAATTCTGGAGACCGCACCTTCAAAAGGATGTGAACAGGATGGAGTCGGTGCAGAGGGTTGCTACTAAAATGATTAATGGGCTTCATTATAAAGCATATGAGGACAGACTTAAGGATCTTAATATGTACACCTTAGAGGAAAGGCGGGATAGAGGTGATATGATTGAGATGTTTAAATACCTCCGTGGCATAAATGTTCAGGGAGAGAGCCTCTTTCAGTTGAAAGCAAGTTCTGCTACGAGGGGACATGGGATGAGGGTGAAGGGAGATAGATTCAGGAGTGATATGCGGAAATATTTCTTTACGGAAAGAGTAGTGGATCCGTGGAATAGTCTCCCAGTGGAGGTGGTAGAGATGAGGACAGTAACTGAATTCAAAAAAGCATGGGACCAACACAGAGGATCTCTAAAGGTAAAAAGTGGACTGTTGTAGTTGTTATGGAAGGACAGACTAGATGGGCCTTGTGGTCTTTTTCTGTCATCATGTTTCTATGTTTCTATGTTTCTATGACATTTTCCATAGTATCCTTCTCTGACATTGCCATTGGTAGATAAGTCTACTTCCTTCCCTGCTTGATCATCACCAAATTAACAATAGAGCCACCACATGGTTCAAAACAGTGCCATCTCTCACTGTCTTTCCAAGGAAGTATGCGCTCTTAAAAGTCAGTTTGGGAAAACAAGCTAGACCTGGTTAGGTATGTGTAGCAGCTCAGCTCAGTTGCTTAATCAGAATCACATTTTTAGTCTTTCAGCGTCTGCTCAGTGGAAATGGATTGTTCAGCTTGGACTGTGCTCCCTCTGCTCATGACCCCAAATGCAATGTGTGCCTTTGAGTCAGTGCTCACTCCTGGCGACCTAGAAGCTGCTGGGTTTTCTTGGCAGTGTCACTGGAAGTAGATTGCCAGGCCTTTCTTCTGAGGCAATGGAGGGTTAAGTGACTTGCCCAAGGCCACAAGGAATGCTAGTGGGAATTGAACCCTGGTTGCTTGGTTACCAAGCCAATGTTCTAACCACTAGGCTATTCCTCCACTCCTCATGACCCCAACAGACAATTAAATCCCCCAAAAGAGAGTGGTGCACTTAAAAAAAAAAGAAAACTTGCAGTCCTTCTTGGGATACGAGTATTTCAAATCTCCAATTAAAGCATGATAAAGCCTATACTGACAACAAAGAGAAAACCATTGGGGGTGAGATGATGCAAACTCAATAAATTGGTATTTTTCCATCCTGCCTGATTGTTTTTATTCATTCTAAACAATTACCAAACCATTGTCTGATGACATCACAGACTGGGAAAACACATCTTTGGCACTTTCATTGAGCAACTTTCACTTGCATCCATGGAATGATAAATCCAAGGTTTGATCCGAAGGTCTTACAGTAAGGACATATATTGAATTCAGCATCGCATTTACACGCATACCGTAGCCATTCATCAGACAGGAAAAGGTTCTGATATTGTAAACTCTGCTTGACGTTGTGTTATGAGACTAGGAAAGACCATATATATTTTTCTAATCTTATTTTCTAGGGTAGCCCCCGGTAGATGGAAGCAGTCTTTCGAGGGTGCTTTTCCAAATGGATAAAAATACGTACGTTTCAAGACACTACTAGTGAGGAGCATTGCAAAATCACTATGCTCTGCAAAAATGACATAACACACAGTCCTTAGGTTTCCAAAGGGTATTGTGGCAAGGTCAGCTATCCTGAGAGTGGGGGAGGTGAGAAGCATAATTAATTCACCCTAGTTAAGGGTCCCCTTCTAGGAGTGCAGGGAGAGAAAGCCACAGCCAGGTTTCAAAGACAGAAAAACTCCAGCTGGAACAGGTTTCAGCCAATGACTGATAAAGTAAGAAAGAGGGATTGCAAGCACGAGGACCAAAGCCCTTACTTTAACAAGTGCACTGATTATTCTAATATCAGAAGGCAGGGGGTTTACCAACACCTGGGAAAGAAAGAGGTGGGGTTAGAACCCTGGAGGTATAAGCCTGGGTTAGATTATGCAGAGAGGGGGAGACGAGAAGGAGAGCAGCCGGGAGAGCAGCTGAGATAGAAGCAGAGAGAAGGAGTGGATTCTTGGAGAAGAGCAGAGCTACCCAGAGCTGAGAGAGCTGAATTCCCTGCAACAGGTTGGCAACAGAGGTGGGGACCAGGAAGTGGAGAAGCTTTCAGACCACCAGAGAGGTTGTCAGCTGAGCAGTCTGACCAGGTCGGGGAGTCAAAACCCATGCAGTTGGGAGAACCAGTATCAGAGATGG
This sequence comes from Ichthyophis bannanicus, assembly GCA_033557465.1. NCBI lineage: Eukaryota > Metazoa > Chordata > Amphibia > Gymnophiona > Ichthyophiidae > Ichthyophis > Ichthyophis bannanicus. The sequence goes on along the minus strand of CM066032.1, from coordinate 172,142,666 downwards.
GGGAAGAAGATTGCTTTATGGATTGCTCTCTATGCCAAGCTGTAGATGGGAGGTCTTGAGGAAAAGCTAGCCCTGAAAGAAGTAATTCTCCTTGGAAGCTAACCATATGGCAGAAGCAGTGTGGAGGTAAATTCCTGTCTGTTTTAAAAGGGAAATTTACTGCAACGTAAGCCTGATCAGGAAGCTCTGATTCATGCTTGTTTGTCACTTGTGTTTGAACTGTGCAACGGCAAGAAAAGCCAAGTTAGCTGCTATAAGAGTTTTTGCTTGCTCCTCTCCTATATGAAAAGCCTGCTAAGAGTTTTGATAACAGCTTGGAATGTTTGTTTTGTTCTAAGTTTGGTTTCACGTAGAAATGCAGCCTAGAGTGGTTTTTTGAGGCTGGCAGAAACCAAACTGCTGTAGAAGAATTAAGCCTGAATTTTTCTTTATGCTCCGATTAACAAGGACTAAAAAGGGAAGTGGCAGCCTAGTTTCTAAAGGCAATTGCTTCTGCATTAAGAGGACTTTAAAAAGCCATTTCTGAGTTCTTTTGGTTTGTTTGCCATTATTTGCTGTACCTTAAGCAAATCCTACAGTTATAATCCTGTAAATTATACCTTGAACCTGCTGGGTTTTGTTTTATGGAAATAAAGTTTCTGTTACAAGCCTTACCCTCGGTTACCTCAACTACAAACCTCCTACTTAAAGCACCAACATATTTTAACGGTACTACACTTCCCAGAAGCCCACACGAAGAAATAGGCTGCTAGGAGCTGATAGAAGAAGGAATCCTCAACCACCATGCCCCTTGACCACTAGAGGCAAGTGGCTTCGGGCGTTGTGCTTGTGACAGTGGCGTAGTTTTTTGGGGTTTGCCTTCAGGATATACAGCAATAAGGTACACAGCACGGACGACTGCTGGAGCTTCAGGTGGATTCACCGGTGGAGTCAGCTGGAGGACAGAGCAGGCCAGCACTGAAGCATCATAAAGACAACCCTTTGGAAGCAAGAGTCAACACCTGAGTCAGGTAAAGCGTACCCAGGTGAGGGTTGGCTCGGATAAAGAAAAAATATATATAGTGAATGCTTTTGAGGTAAAGGGGACAAGGAGGCTGTTGAGTGGTGCCGCCCTTGGTGTCTTGTGTTTTTCTTGCAGGTATCTTGAAGATGGAGTACAAGGAGTTAATTCAATGGATGGCAACACAGTTCCAGCACCAGCAAGAGTTGGCACAGCAAGCTCAGGAGAGAGCAGTTGCAGCGATCAGGGAGCAACAGCAACCTGTCTTGGACTTAGTGGCTGCCCTGGTTGCATCCAAAAGGCAAGAAACTGGAGGAGAGCCGGTACCAGCAGGATCATCAGTCCTTCAAATGGACAGGCTGGTAGGCCCACCCACAAGTGTGGTCTTTAATTTTGGCAAGCTTTCATCTGAGGACGATATAGATGACTTTTTAGAATCATTTGAAAGAGTAGCACAAGCTGTGGGATGGCCAGCTAGCCAATGGGCAGTGCGTTTAGCAACCTCTTCAACAGGGGAAGCACTGGCTGCATATAGGGTTATTCCAGCTGCCCAAGCCCTGGACTATGATATTGTAAAAACGGCTATTAGAGACCGTTTGGGGATGACAAAAAGTGTATATCACAGGATGTTCAGAGTCACAGCCCTTAAGGCTGGAGAAACTCCAAAGGCATTAAGCCAAAGGATTTGGGGCCTGGCATTAAAGTGGCTGACCCCAGATGGAAAAAATATGGATATGGTATTAGATGTGATAGTATTGGAGCAGTTTATGGCAGCAGTGCCAAGAGAAATACAATCATTTCTGATTCAACAAAACTGCCAGAGCACAAAGGAGGCAACTCTGTTAACTGAGCGCTACATGGAAGCTGAGTTAGCGCATCAGCCAAAAAGGGGCGCTCCAAAAGTGAAGGATGAAGCCAGTTTTGGTTCATCAGAAATGAAACAGGGAGATAAAACAAGCTTTGTGAAAACTTATGTGCCTGCTCAGCAGGAAAAGTGGCCTAAAAAGAAGTGTTTTCATTGTGGGGAGATGGGACACTTACAAAGAAGATGCAAGGCTCGTACTGGGTTGGTTGGTACAAGTGTGAAGACTCTTGGAGAGGGTTTTCTCCTAAGTGTGATTATACAGGGGATCCCTACCAATGCTTTGCTTGACTCTGGGGCTGACCAAAGTATGGTATCCCAGAAGCTTTGGCAGGTCATTGAGGACCAAGCAAAGTATGTCCAGAGAAGACCAGAAGGTCATGTCCAGATCCATTGCATCCACAGGGCTGCCTCTTGTTACCCCGTGTATACATTGGAGATAAAAGGGTTAGGGGTGCAAAAATGTATTCCTGTGGCTGTGGTACCAAAGCTTCCCCACGACCTAGTCTTAGGAAGGGATTGGCCCCAATTTAGGAAAGGGCTAAAGAAAGGCCTTGAGCAAAAGGTAGGAGGGATGGTAACAGTGGTCCCTGGCCCTTTGTTTGGGAATCCCAGAAAACCAACTGAAAAGTCAACGGGAGGAGATCTCCAGGTTAAACAGAAGTTCACATTAAAATATTGTAAAGTTTCTGAAAAGGCCATGAATCCCAGGAGGGCATCCCCGCAAGCCGCAGGATATGATTTGTGTAGTGCTGTGAATGAGGTGGTGCCCAGTCATGGAAAGGCCCTTATTGATACCGGCCTACAATTGGAGATCCCTATTGGCTGTTATGGACGAATAGCCCCTCGCTCGGGCCTAGCAGTAAAACACTTCCTGGATGTCGGTGCAGGTGTGATTGACCCTGACTATAGTGGTACTGTGAAGGTATTGTTATTTAACTTTGGTAAGGAAGACTTTCCTGTTAAGGTTGGAGACCGGATTGCCCAGCTGCTGTGTGAAAGGGTGGGGTTTCCCCCACTGGAAGAGGTCCCCATGTTAACTCCCACAGAACGAGGAGCTTGCGGATTTGGATCCACCGGACGGGCCGGGCTGAGCTGGGCTGGAAGCCCTGACAGCCACCTCGGAAGAGAGAAGAGAGGAAGCTGAGGAGGAGGATTTGGGTCCACAAGTAACAGAGTGGAGGAAACATCAGGAGCCCCAGGTGGGTGAAGAATTGTCCTTGGTCCAAAGGCAGGAGTTGGCCAATCTGTTACAGCGGTTTCCAGATGTCCTGACACCGGTCCGTGGCGAAACAGAAGGCAGGGGGATTACCAACACCTGGGAAAGAAAGAGGTGGGGTTAGAACCCTGGAGGTATAGGCCTGGGTTAGATTATGCAGAGAGGGCGAGACGAGAAGGAGAGCAGCCAGGAGAGCAGCTGAGACAGAAGCAGAGAGAAGGAGTGGATTCTTGGAGAAGAGCTGAGCTACCCAGAGCTGAGAGAGCTGAATTCCCTGCAACAGAGTTGGGCACCAGGAAGTGGAGAAGCTTTCAGACGACCAGAGAGGTTGTCAGCTGAGCAGTCTGACCAGGTCGGTGAGTCAGAACCCATGCAGTTGGGAGAACCAGTGTCAGAGTTGGGGGAAGAAGATTGCTTTATGGATTGCTCTCTATGCCAAGCTGTAGATGGGAGGTCTTGAGGAAAAGCTAGCCCTGAAAGAAGTAATTCTCCTTGGAAGCTAACCATATGGCAGAAGCAGTACGGAGGTAAATTCCTGTCTGTTTTAAAAGGGAAATTTACTGCAACGTAAGCCTGATCAGGAAGCTCTGATTCATGTTTGTTTGTCACCTGTGTCTGAACTGTGCAACAGCAAGAAAAGCCGTTAGCTGCTATAAGAGTTTTTGCTTGCTCCTCTCCTATATGAAAAGCCTGCTAAGAGTTTTGACAACAGCTTGGAATGTTTGTTTTGTTCTAAGTTTGGTTTCACGTAGAAATGCAGCCTAGAGTGGTTTTTTGAGGCTGGCAGAAACCAAACTGCTGTAGAAGAATTAAGCCTGAACTTTTCTGTATGCTCCGATTAACAAGGACTAAAAAGGGAAGTGGCAGCCTAGTTTCTAAAGGCAATTGCTTCTGCAAGTAAGAGGACTTTAAAAAGCCATTTCTGAGTTCTTTTGGTTTGTTTGCCATTATTTGCTGTACCTTAAGCAAATCCTACAGTTATAATCCTGTAAATTATACCTTGAACCTGCTGTGTTTTGTGTTATGGAAATAAACTTTCTGTTACAAGCCTTACCCTCGGTTACCTTAACTACAAAACCTCCTACTTAAAGCACCAACATATTTTAGCAGTACTACACTTCCCAGAAGCCAACACGAAGAAATAGGCTGCTAGGAGCTGATAGAAGAAGGAATCCTCAACCACCACGCCCCTCGACCACTAGAGGCAAGTGGCTTCGGGCGTTGTGCTTGTGACAGTATGTTTACTTCCAAAAACTTAGCAAAGGATCACAAACAAGTCCACATGTCTTATACGCCTTTCAAAATAATAGACAAAATCTTCACCAGAAGTGTGATGATTAAGGATGAACAGTGTTCTTTTAGACTTCTGCAGCTAGTATCATGGTCTTTGCAGTTTTCCAGGATATGCTGCATCTTAGTAAGCAGAACCAATGTTTCAGTCATCGTGCTGTGACTTTCTTCAAGTGACTTTCTTCACCTTGAAGAAAGCCACAGTATGATAGCTGAAACGTTGGTTCCCTCTAAGTGCAAAGGATGAACAACTTTAAAGTGGTTCTTAGGTTCATAAGAAACTATACTAAGGACTTCAGCTAGCACTAAGCAGTTTCCACGTCTTTCCATTTCAAGATGCTAAGTCCTTAAGCTGCTTATCTGAATGTCTTCGCAATATTCATGGGTCAATTCTTTGTTTCCAAATGGGCACATGAGTAAGACTATCTGGATTCATATATGCAGATGGGGAACATCTCCATAGATCTCATATACTGGTATCTGTCTCCAATAACTAGGTAAGACATGATAGTTACTAGTTATGTGTCCCAAGAGAGTTTACATCAAATTCATTTCCCAGAACTGAGTGCAATTTTGAACTCTCTAAAGGCTTTCAAAGATTGCTTGGCCAACAAAATTGTGATGATTCAAATGGACAAGTAACCGTATCAAAAGCAGAAAGGAACAGGATCATGCCTCCTGTGTTGAGAGACAGTCAGAATGTGGAAATATGCAGGACCGGCCTGTCCACTAGGCGAGCTAGGTAGCCATCAACTGTGGCCAGCCCAGGCGGGCAACGGCACAAATGACTCTCCATGCTGTTTCTCCACCCCCCCACCCCCCTGATTCAGTTTGTAGGGGAGGCAGGCAGCAGCAGCGGCGGCGGCAGTATTTCCAAAAGCGGCTGCTTTTTGCTGCTGCTTTCTTCTCCATGGCTGCTGGAGGAAAGAAAGCAGTGGTAAAAAGCTGCTGCTTTTGGAAATACTACTATTGCCTGCCTCCCCCTCCTGAGATGGAATCGGCAGTGGCTGGGGAGGGCAGTGGCGGTGAAAACTGGGGGTAGGGCGACAGCAGCTTGTGGGGGGGGGGGGGGTGGCAGAAACCCTTGGGCTGGTCCTGACTATGCCATCTCTCATGGGATGATGCTTAGGGCCTCTCTCATGGGATGATGCTTAGGGCCATGTATCTAGCTGGAGAGGACAATGCCCTGGCAGACAGACCGAACCATGTCCTTCATCCTCACAAATTGACCCTGGAAAGGGTAGGTGGCACTGAACATCTTTTGGAGTGGGACACCTCCTTGATAGATATGTTCATCGCTTTTTAGAACAGGCAGAGTCTTCAGTTGTGCTCCAGAGTAGGAGCAAATGCAAACTAGCCTCAGATGCCTTCCTCCTCAGTTGGGATGTGGGTCTTCTGAACACGTATCTTCCAATACCTCTTATAGCAAAACTCTCCTGAAACTCATGAATGATGGAAGCACTATGATTCTCATAGCACCTTACTGGTCAAAACAGCCCTAATTCCATCTGGTTTTGGAATTCTTGGTCAGGCAGCCAATTTCACTAGCCATTTCACCAATCCTAATCATGCTGGATCAGAGGACACTGTTACATTCCTCCAAGGTGGAATAAGTTCCCCTGACGACTAGTGGAACTTATCCCACCTCCGAGGTGGGATAAGTTCATTGGAATCGGCCTTGTACATTTGGAGCTGACGACCACCCATTGCCCACCATAATGTTACCCTCGATCTGCCCCTTTCCCACCCCCATCTACCTTCCCCATACAATGCACAAGGAAGGTAGATGGGATCAGGCAAGGGCCCAAGTAGTGGGGATGGATGTTGAATGACCCTGATAGCAACCAATAAGAAAGCAGTACAATTCAGCCAGTAGCTTTCACAGAGAAAATAACAGAAAAGACATTAAATATATGTCAATAATATAAAATGCTGTACATCACAGCTAGGGAACTATTTCTAATCCCTAGATCTGTGTATTTGTGATGTTCATGTGGTATGTTTATGTGTGTTTCTCTGTTGAGCATTCTGTATGTTCAATGTTGTCTAAGGTGGGGTAATCTGAGGGAATGGGGGCAGTTGCAAAGGATGTAGTTTTGGGGGTTGGTGACAGTTATGGGGAGGTAAATTGGGGATGGAGCAGTGGCAATGAGGAGTTTTAGGACGTAGGGCAGAGCCTGGGGAGTTTTTGAGGGTGGATCAGTTGCAAAGATAATATTTTGTGGGTGGTGGGGCAACTGAGGGAGAGTAGTTTTTGGCATTGGGTCAACTATGTGGTGGTAGTTAGAACATAGCATAAGAACATAAGATATGCCATACTGGGTCAGACCAAGGTCCATCATACCCAGTATCCTGTTTCCAACAGTGGCCAATCTAGGACATACATACCTAGCAGTTTCCCTAAAAGACACAGGTTCCGCAATGCTTGTTCTGGGTCAAGCATCAATATCCTGGGTCCCTTCTTAATAATGGTTTATGGACCTTTCCTCCAGGAACTTGTCCAAACCTTTTTTAAACCCAGCTACACTAACAGCCTTTACTACATCCTCCGGTAACAAATTCCAGAGTTTCATTACACGTTGAGTGAAAAAATATTTTCTTTTATTAGTCTTAAATAGTTTACCCTGTAGCTTCATTGCATGTCCCCTAGTCTTTCTATCTTCTAACGTAAACAATCGATCTACGTTTATCCATTCCACTCCATTCATTAATTTATAGACTTCTATCATATCTCCCTCTCAGCCGTCTCTTTTCCAGGTTAAAGAGCCCTAACCTTTTTAGCCTTTCTTCATATTAGTATCCTTCCATCCCCTTTACCATTTTGGTGGCTCTTCTCTGAACCTTTTCTAATAACTCTATATCCTTTTTAAGATACGGCGACCAGAATTGCACACAATATTCAAGGTGCGGTCTCACCATGGAACGATATAGAGGCATTATAATATTTTTTGTTTTATTTTCCATTCCTTTCCTTATGATACTTAGCATTTTATTTGCTCTCTTGGCTGCCGCTGCACACTGGGCCGAGGGTTTTAAATGTTATCCACAATGACACCTAAATCTTTTTCCTGGGTGGTGGTTCCTAATGTGGAACCTTGCATTGTGTAACCATCATTTGGGTTGTCCTTCCCTAGGTGCATAACTTTGCACTTGTCCACATTAAATTTTCATCAGCCATTTTGATGATGCCCAGTCTTCTAATTTATCAAGATCCTCTTGCAATTTTCCACAATCCTCTTGGGTTTTAACAACTTTAAATAGTTTTGTGTCATCTACAAATATGATAACCTCACTGGTTATTCCACTTTCCAGGTCACTTATGAATATGTCAAAAAGCAGCGGACCCAGCACAGATCCCTGGGGTACACCACTATTCACCTTTCTCCATTGGGAAAATTGGCCATTTAGCCCTACCCTCTGCTTTCTATCTTTTAACCAGTTCTTGATCCACAGTAGTACACTGCCTCCTATCCCATGACTCTCTAGTTTTGCCAAAAGTCTCTGATGAGGGACCTTGTCAAAGGCTTTCTGAAAGTCCAGATACACTATATCAACTGACTCACCTTTGTCCACCTGTTTATTCACACTTTCAAAAAAGCATAACAGATTAGTAAGACAAGATCTTCCTTGTCTAAAGCCATGTTGGCTGTCTCCCATTAGGCCATGACTATCTACATGCTGGGTAATTTTATTCTTTATGATGGTTTCTACCATTTTTCCCGGTACTGACGTGAGGCTCACCAGTCTGTAGTTTCCCGGATCACCCCTGGAACCCTATTTAAAAATTGGTGTTACATTGGCGATCCTCCAATCTTCAGGTATTAGAGATGATTTTAATGATAGTTCACAGATTACTAATAGCAGGTCTGCAATCTCATATTTCAGTTCTTTCAACACCCTTGGATGTATACAATCCGGCCCAGGTGATTTGCTACTCTTCAGTTTATCTAATAGTTGTAATACATCTTCCCGATGTATCGATATTTCCTTCAATTCTTCCACACCATTAAATACCACTTCAGTCATGGGTAACATCCCTACATCTTCCTCAGTAAAGACCGAAGCAAAGAATGCATTCAGTCTCTCCGCTATCGCCTTGTCGCCTCTTAGTGCCCCTTTAACTCCTCTATCATCTAATAGACCAACTGACTCTCTCACAGGGTTTTTTGCTACGAATGTACTTGAAAAAATTTTTATTTCGCATTTTTGCTTCCGCAGCAAGCTTCTTCTCAAATTCTCCCTTTGCCTGCCTTATTAATGCCTTGCATTTGACGTGCCAGTGCCTGTGCTGTTTCCAGGTTTCGTTGTTTGGCTCTTTTTTCCATTTCCTGAAAGATGCTTTTTTGGCAACAACAGCCTCTCTGACCTCACCTTTAAACCATGCTGGCAGTTTTTTGTACTTCCTTCCACTTTTCTTAAAGCGTGGAGAACAGCTGGTCTGGGCTGCCAAGATAACATTTTTCAACAACACCCAAGCTTGATGTAAGTTTTTAACCTTTGCAACTGCTCCTTTTAGTTTTTTCTTAACTATTTTCCTCATTTTATCATAGTCTCCCTTTCGAAAGTTAAAAGGTAGTACTGTGGATTTCTGTACCATCCCTCCTCCACTAATAAATCAAAGGAGTTTTTAGAAGTGTGGATAGTTTGTGGGGTGGTGGAGAAGATGCAGGAGCAATTGATGAGGTGGTAGGACCATCGGGTGGGTTTTAGGGGCTGGACCAGTTTGCAGGATGGTTTGGTAGATGTGTGTGGAGGGGTATTTTTTAGGGGTGGGATAGCTTGTTAGGTGGTAGAACAATTCCAAGGGAATGTTTTTTAAGGATGAGGCAGTGTGCATGTTGGGACAGTTGTGAGGGGTAGATTTTGGAGACAATTGTAGTTTTTGGGAGTAGAGGCAGTTTGCAGAGTAGTGGGGCATATGCAGGAAGCAGTTGGCAAGATGGTAGAATAGCTTTGGGGAAGTTTTTGGGGGTGGGGTAGTTTGCAGGGTGATAGAGCAGTTGTGTGGGGTATGTTTTAGGGATACGGAAGTTTGTAGGATTGTAGAGCAGTTGCAATGGAGTATTTTTAGGGGTAGAGGCAATGTGCGAGTTGGTGGGGCAGTTGCATATTTTTTATTTCATTTAATGCTCCTATATTATAGATTCTGTCTGTCCTCCGCAGTTTACAATAAAACATTAGAATAATAAAAACAACAAACAAAACAAGATCACACAATTAAAAGAGAACTTTGCACTAAATCAATAAAATAGTCAAATAATAGTACAATATACAAATCATAAGTAGCAACATTTAATTAGTCAATTAAATTCCTTCCAAAAATAAAATACCTTCACCTTCTTCCTAAAATCAAGATAATCTTGAAGAAACCAAAGTTTTGGGAGGAGGTAATTCCAAACAGCTGGGCCAATTATAGACACCCAGCTATTCAAGATCCAAATTCCATAGCCAGACGGGAGAACAGGGTATCTTAGGTGCCCAGTACTCTGAGATCTCAGAGAATGCAAGGAAGCATAGGCTTCCCAAGGACATTTTAAAGGGACATCAATCCCCATTTTTAGAACCTTAAATATTAACATAACCAACCTAAACAAAACACAAAACTTAAAAAGTAAGAAATTAAACGACTCTAAAAAAGGACAAAATATGATCTGAGGCTTTGCACCAGTCAATAGGCATGCGGCCAAATTTTGCACTCTGTGAAATAGCTTTAAATAAGACTTTGGAAGGCCAAACAAAATCTTACTACACTAATCCATCGGAGACAAAACCATACATTGCACAGCTCTCCGAAAAGCAACAGGAACAAGAAAATGTTTTAATCACCTAATTAAGCACAATTTAAAGAAAGATTTCTTTACTATTTCTCTAATATGAGAATCCAGCAGTATGCCCACATAGCAAACTTGTTCTGAAAAGAGCAATTTGATAAGAACCGATGGATAATGTTTTCATAATTGGAGGCTCTGGTAGTGATGACTAAAATTTCGGTTTTGGCACGTTCAGTTCAAGGCCATGGGCCTGTAACCAAACTGACAGCTTAAGTATACAATTTATTTATTTATTTATTTTATTTATTTTACATCTTTTCTATACCGCCACTTCCAGCGATCAGTGGCGGTTTACAGGTAAACAAAGTTTAATAATAGCATGCTATTATTTTACATGGAACAGGTTCAGAACTATTTTACATAGAACAGGATTAGAACTATTTTTACAATAGAACAGGTTTTAGAACAGTGAACAGTATAACAGAGGAACTATTATATTATGTAGAATGGATTTAGAGAAATAACATTCAACTATTAAAATTACAACTCAATAATATAAATGATATTCAATCTGCAGAAATTGACATGGTGGGCAAATATAGATATTAAAGAACAATGCTGATAATGATGAACCCTGTATAAACTTTCACTTCACAAGAAACCATTCAGATGTCTTACTCCCTACAAAATCTTTCTGGTCCCTTCCAGAGAGGTAAGACTGAAACCACTTCAATACTGACCTATCGAACCCACACATCCGTAGCCTAGCAAGAAGAGCCAAGTGGGGTACAGAATCAAAGGTTTCTGTGAAGTCTAAGAAGACAACAGAAATCCCATTACCACTTCCTAACTGACTTACCCAATTATCAATTAATGAAACCAGTAGGCTTTCAGGTATGTTAAAATGTCACTTAACAAGTGATATAAAAAGATTTAGCATGCTTGAAGTTAAAAATGTCAGAAAAGACATTCTCATACTTGGAAACCAAAAAAGGCATTGGTTAAATTGTTTGAGCCTGCTGCTTGCCGAGGACACATTAAATAGTGTGAATTTGCTAAACTGAGCATGCTCAATTCTCTTATATTTATTCTTCCTACTGAATTCCAGCATGGGGGGTTGTTCCTCAGTACAGAGAGAAGGAGTGGGAGAGGTGATACAAGTCAGGTAGGGTTGCCAACTGGCCGGTTTTCAGCCGGCCTGTCTTGGTTTTATATGGCTAGGCCGGCTGCCAGCAGAGCTGTAAACCGGCCATAGAAACGCCAGTTTATGCAATGAGGGATAGCTCAGGGGCACCTCTTGCTGCTTATAAAACCGCCCCCCACCCCCCAATGGCAATGGCGGCACTAGTTCTGCCCACAGTCCAGCATCTCTGCTCCCCCTCCGGCCTGTTTTCAGACCCTTCTCTCCCTCCCTGGAGTCCCTGGTATTTCCCATTTCCCATCAGCCCCGGCAGGCTTAACAGAGCCACGAGAGAGAAAAACTCCCTTTGCGGCTCTGAAAGCCAACACTGAGGGAGCTGATGCTGCAGGGAGAGCTCTGCCGGGCAGGTGGGGCCCCGCAGGACGCTTGATTCTGCCACTGCCATGGCGGCGGCGGCAGCGGCAGCAGCAGCAGCCGCCGCCATTTATTTGTTTATTTTTTTTTTAATCTACCTGGGCTGATGCAGAATGTTTGCGCAGGGCCCTGTGCAAACAACATTCTTGCTCAATGGACGGGCCGGCCCTGATATTATGCTACTAGGTTACCTAAAATGCAAGGGAGCCAATAATGTTATGTTGTGTACAATATCTTGAGAAATAATTAGAAATATTCCAACTGTATGCCATTATAATACTAAATAGTATTTTCAAAGATCTACAACAACAACAAATGTCTGTGCAACTTAGACATAGTAAGTTCTGAGAAAGAAAAAATATGACCTGAACAGGATTAATGGCACCCTTCACTAATATTTGGTTGCACAACCCTTGGCAGTGATGATAGCCTCCAAATGTTTCTTGTAGCCATCTATAAGTTTCAGATATGTAACTGCTGGTAGTTTCTCCCACTCTTCTACTGTGATTTGTTCCAGATGATGAATGTTTCCAGGATTCCTTTTACCAATGGCAGATTTCAGCTCTTTCCAAAGGTTCTCTATTGGATTGAGATCAGGACTCATTACTGGCCAGTTTAAAAAGAGTCCTTTTGTTCCTTTTTAACCAATTCTTTTGTACTTTTAGATGTATGTTTTGGGTCATTGTCCTGCTGAAGAACCCATGACCTTCTACACAGTCCTAACTTTCTGACAATAAGGGGGATGTTTACTAAATGGCAATAGCAGATTCCATGCGATAATCGGAGCCGCTGCCCCATTGAAATCAATGGAGCTGCAGCTCCAATATCACACGGAGTCCACTACCGCCATTTAATAAACATCCCCCTAAAGTAGCACACTTCCCTCCAAAATACTTTGGTTGTCCTCTGACTGCATGATTCCTTTAATACATTCCAAGGCTCCAGTTCCTGAGGCAGAAAAACAGCCCCACAACATTATGGAACCTCCACCATGTTTAATTGTAGGAAAAGTGTTTTTTCCTTATAAGCTTCATTTCTTCACATGTAAATGTATCACTAGTCTGCATTGCCAAAGAGCTCAAGTTTGGTTTCATCTGTTCACAGAACATTTTCCCAGAAGAAATGTGGTTTCTCAAGGTGGGCGTGGGCAAAGATCAGGTTTGCCTTTTTATGTCTATCTTTGAGCAGTGGAGGCCTCCTTGGCCTTCGCCCATGAAGTCCTTCTTTGTTTTGTGCGCTGCATATGGTGCAGATTGATACCACCACTACATATTGCACCAGGTCAGCCTTAAGCTCTTGATACGTAAATAGTTCCCCAAGTTCTCCTCCATGTTAACTCCCCGTTTCATGTAAACGACGGCCAATCTCTGGTCAAGTGTTCTATTGTTTTGATGTAAACCGCGCTGATGACAAATAGCGCGGTATATAAGAAATGTTAAATAAATAAAATAAATAAATAAATATTGTTTGTGGTGTTTTTCCCAACAGTTTGCACTAACCTTCAAAGACTTCTTGGATTACTTTTTTCTTCTTCCCACCATGTCCTGGGAGGTTCTTGACAGTTCTATGAGCAGGAAACTTCTTTAAAACATTGCAAACTATAGACCCAGGAATCCCAACATCTTTTAAGATGGTCTTGTACCCTTTGAAGTTAGATGAAAATGGCCCTTTTTTTTTTTTGTTACTGTCTTGGGCAGCTCTCGTCTTCATCCTTGTGAAAATGGAACAGGGAGTGAATCCTATTTCAAACATTAAAGCCACCATTCATTGGTTGATTCAAGTCATGTGAGTACTGACAATTGATCACAGGTACATCTATTTTACTGTAATGGGAATGTGGTTCTTCTGTTCAAACTGATTTGAATTGTTTATAAGGGTGCCATATGGCAATGTTCCAGTTTTTATACTAGTTCCTTTCATAATTGGAATTGTTTGATTCTTTTGTGTCAGCTATATATACAGTCAAAAGCTATCTAACTGGCCACTTTTTCCTTTTTTTTTTTTTAGTGGACATTCAGGGGTTGAACTTCAAGGGTGCTAACAATGTTAGCCATAACTGCACATTGAGCCCCTTCTCCCCATCCCCCAGTGTCTTCAAGACCCTTAAAGACTGCTGGAGTCTTCGACCTTTGAAGGTGCAGGAATCAGTGAGTAAACAGGTTCCTGAAGTTTCAAAGAGTGCTTTCTGAGAAAGGAGAGCGTGCTTTCGGAGGTCTCAGAGTTAAGAATGCTTGCTAGGGTCCAGGTAGGCCCATATTCAGGAATAAGCAAGATAAGCAACCGCCTAAGCATCAGATATTGGAAGATGTCAAGGAGCGTTAACATAAGATATGCCATACTGGATCAGACCAAGGGTCCATCAAGCCCAGTATCCTGTTTCCAAGAGTGGCCAATCCAAGTCCCAAGTAGCTGACAGCAGGGCCGGCCCGTCCATTGAGCGAGAATGTTTTTTGCACAGGGCCCCACGCAAAAAACATTCTGATCCTAAAGTAAAATAAAAAATTAAAAAAAAAAAAAAAAAAAAGCTGTCTTCTCCAGCTGCCGGGGCTGCCACGGCAGAATTGAGTGTGCCACGGGGCCCCCCCTGCCCAGCAGAGCCTGCCCTCCCCCGTATCACCTCTCTCTTCGTAGCTGCAGTCAGACACGCCGGCTTTCAGAGCGCGAGGGGAGAGTTTCTCCCTCGCTGCTCTGTTAAGCCCGCAGGGGCTGATGGGAAGTTCCCATCAGCCCCCACGGGCTTAACAGAGCCGCGAGGGAGAAACTAATCCCTTCGCGCTCTGAAAGCCGGCACGTGTGACTGCAGCTACGAAGAGAGGTGATACAGGGGAGGGCAGGCTCTGCTGGGCAGGGGGGGGGGCCCCACAGCACACTCGATTCTGCCGCGGCGGCCCCGGCAGCAGGAGAAGACAGCTTTTTTTTTTACTTTTCTCTAGGCTGGGCTGGGGTGGATTAGGAGTGGTGATGGGCTATGGGGGAGCTAAGTCTTTATATGGGCTGATGGGATTAGGACTGGAAGTGGGTTGTTGGAGGGTTAGGACTGGTAATGGGCTATGGGGGGGCTTAAACTAAAAATTGGGTGATGGGGGATTAGGACTGGAAATGGGCTGGTGGGATTAGGACTGGGAGTGGGCTGATGGGGAGGTTAGGACTGGTAATGGGGGGCTTAAACTGAAAATTGGGTGATGGGGATTAGGACTGGGAGTGGGCTATGGGGGGCTAGGACTGGTAATGGGTTGGGGGGTTGCTAGGACTGTAAATGGGCTGGGGGGATTAAGACTGGAGGTGGGCTGATGGGGTTAGGACTGGTAATGGGCTGTGGGCTGATGGGGGGGGGGGTTAGGACTGGCAATGGGCTATGGAAGGTTTAGGACTGGAAGTGGGTTGATGGGGGGTTGCTAGGACTGGAAATGGGCTAATGCAGGGACTAGAAGGGAATGGATACTGGGTGAGGCTGGAACTAGAAGGGAGCTGATGTTGGGGGAGGATTAGAATGGGATGGGGCTGGGAGAGTAAAATGGAGGGGGGAAATATATTTTGTGTGGGAGGGATTAAAAAAAAATCTACAATTGGCCGGGTATTGGGAGAGTAAGTGGGAATTGAGGATGGAGGGGTAAAATTTGAGTGGATGAAATAGGAATGAGGAAAGAGCAAAAGGAGAAAGATTAGTATGTTAAAGCAGATGTAGAGAGAGAGAGAGAGAGAGAATGGGAAAAAAACTAGAAGAGAGAAGAAAGGACAAATAGACAGCAGATGATGGAGAGTTAGCAGAAAACATGAAGAAACCAGAAGAAAGTGGCTGGAGCAATTGCAACTGGAAAAAAATGCACAAAAGGTAGAAAGATCTCTTTATTTTGAATTTATTACCTGGAATATGAAAGCTCTGGGAAATGTGCATCATTAACGTCTGCGCTTTGTTTGGTACAAGAGGAAATTAATTTATAGTTGTGTTTCTACAGTGGTGTTGTACATTCCAAGTTTGGCTTTTGGGGTTCCCAGTTTAATTATTGCCTTCCTGTTTCTAAATTGTGATTCCTTGTTTGGTGATGGTTTGTGTTCTGCATGTGTAACTGAGCTGAGGTATTCTGTTTATGTAATTCCTATTTGACATTGCCACTTGTTCTCTTTCCCCAATAGGTCAGGTATTGTTATTCTCTGAAATGTATTGGTTTAATATTTGCATGTTTCCTTTTGATAGGTAGGGTATGGTGCTTTGTGAGTCCTGGTAGTGCTGTTAGGATACGGCAGGTTTGCTATGGGTTCTAAATGGGCAGTGTTTGTAGTAGTTCCTAATGTGCCTGGCGGTTGGCACTGGATTATAGTAATGTAGAAATCTTTTAGTCTTTCTTTATCCATACACTCATTAAGAGACATGTTTACTAAAAGTTAGTGTATGTTAGCATTATGCAAATAAGACCACTTATGCAAATGAGGCCCCACACCGAGTCTCCGCACATGGCCCCGCACCCCCCTTGGGCTGCCCCTGGCTGACAGGTTCCGTAAAGGTAGGCAGAGGTCCTGCTACTTACACTGCTTGGCCCCTGGTATATTTCCCCAGTCCACTTCAGTAATGGTTTATGGACTTCCCCCCCAGGAACATGTCCAAACCTCTTTTAAATCTAGATGCACTAACAGCTTTTACTATATCATCTGGCAACAAATTCCAGAGTTGGATTACACACTGACTGAAAAAATATTTTCTCTGAATAGTCTTAAAGATGCTGCATTGTAGATTCACTCTCACTTTTGAATAGACGAGGTTAGCAGGTTATGTAAGATGAAAAGACACCAGACGAGACACACAGGTAAGACTCCTCCACGTAGCCTGGCTTAAGAGTGAGGTTTGGTACTGTCATGGTAGTTACAAAGCTAAAGCATATGGAGAAATTGCTCCCTAAGAAGTGCTGCTGTTCTAAGGGGAGGGGCAGGAGTGCTAGTAGTAAATGATCAGTTCAGTTTGGTGGCAAGAATAATGTGAATCTAGTAGACTCTGCATGAAAAATTGTAGTAATCTACTTTCAAATTATATCTAAAAGCACATTCTCAGTTTTGCTACTCCAATATATTTTTGTGTTCAGTACAAAAGCCTCAGAGCAGGTAGGTATGTCCTGTCTACAAGGCAATTAGTTATAAACCAGAGAAAAATCAGATTAGTTAATACAAACTATTCCCAACATGTAAATTCTTGGTAGGAGAGAGGTTCCAGGCAGAGATTTTCCAGCAGGATCTAGAATATCCAGTTGGCTCCAGAAAACTTACAGCTACTAGATCATACATTACAAGCACTAGCCTGAAAATAAAAGTTATCCTACATCTAAGATAGGAAAGGAAGGAACTGGAACAGGGAGAGCAGTGGTTATACTTTGTTCTGGAGTGCGTGCTCCAGTCCATTACACTCCCAGAACAGATAGCCCCAAGTTTTAGGGAATGTACCTCAGATTTCCATACTTGTTCTCAAGTGGTCCACAGTATACTCTCCTTTGCCTCAGAAAAATACAAGTTATCAATTGCCCTGTTTAATGTACATTACTAAGTTTAAGCTACACTGTAAACCACTGACTGAAATGATAAAGGAAAAACCAAACACAAGCACCTGTTCAATAAAACTTGAACCTGAACTTAAGTTCAGCCTACACATGCTCGAACCCACAGTAGCACAACCAATCCACCTCCCCACACTGCAGGTGCAGATGATCCACCACGAGCTGCTTGCTACAGGCATGTGCTGCTTGTAATCATGCTCAAATGACCTGCCCTGACAGCAGCAGCTCTGCCCATCACCTGCCCCGCTGCTTCATTGCCCTAGAAACATCTCCCAGTCTTGCCTTCAGTCTGCCAACCAGACACCCAGCACTGCTAAAGTTAGTACTGGGCTATAGACCTCCTGCCATACCATGGGCACAGCCCATGGCCTATGCCCACTAAAACAGTCAGCCTGTTTCTCAAGCCACATTGCTGCGGTCCAGTATGGCCCAGCCAACTGCTTGCTATAGCTGGACCACAACCAATCCAACTGAACCAGCACCACTGTTGGTTGTGCTTTCACTCACTCCTTCCCTACCCCAACACCATGGCTGTGCCAGGCCTGCCGCTACTACTAATGATGTTAAAGGGCAGACTCCTCCTTGGCTATGCTAGTGGTCAATACCTTTCACCCAGGACCCACAAACTAGCTCAGTAACCAGCCAGAGATACAAGGTGAGGAGAAGTGGCTAGAGCAGATTTCACAGCCAGTCCAACCATTAAGCAAAACTAGGTAGGTGCCTAGTGCAACAGCTTCTGAGGGGCAGTGTAGAGCAGCTGTCAAGACATCAGTAGAGTCTAGGAGCCAAACTCAAAAGAGCCAGCAACACATTCTCTTAGCTGTAGGGAAAAGCAGACATGCCTACACAAAAACTTTGCTTTGTTATAGGTCCAATTGTGCATTTGTATTGGATTGTTTGAGGAGGGGGGGGGGGGGGTATAGCTTGGCAGCAATGATCATGGCTGTAGAATTTAATTTTCAAAATCCCAGGGAAGTTATATAGGATTTCCAACTGGCTCCAGATGTGCCCGACAGGCTTGATCCAGTCCTGGGTTTACTCCACTGCATGCAGGGACATGTAGTCTTGTTTTTCTTATAGAGTACAATGGAGAAATCAGAACTACATGTCCCTGCATGCAGTGGTGTAAACCCAGGACTGGATCAGGCCTGTCAGGTGTATCTAGAGCTAGTTGGCAACCCTAAAGATATAGGATGGGGCAAGGGACATAAGGCTGAACGTTCACATAGGGCCCAAAACCCTCACACCAGTCTTGTCAGGTTTTCCTGGGGATAAGGTTTGGGTACAGCAAGCAGAGCTCAGAACATTGGCCTAGCCCTTAATCTTGTGAAGAAAGGCAGAACTTCAGGAGAGCACATGAAAAAAGCTTGAAGCAGCTCTAGAAATCATGGTAGGCAGGGAGGGGGAGCTCAAGCCCAAGACATGAGAATAGTCAGAATGCTGGAGAAACAAAGATTAGGAGGGGTGGGCGCAGGAGGATTCAGAGAACAAATGGAGGGAAGAGTTAAGGACAACTGACTATTTTTAGTAATTATAAATTATGTTGTAAAGTTGCCCAAGGGAGGTCCATTGCCTACCACGCCCTAAAGCAGGTGTCCCAGATTTGCATGCTAAAAATCTGATAGCTTTAGATAAGGCAGAAGCCAGGGTGCATATGGTAGGGTAAGGTGGAAATGGCAGGTGGAGACAGGAACCAGCTACTGGGGAAACCAAAGCTAGATGCCAGGGAAGGGGGGGGGGGAGGGTGGGAGGAAGGTAAGAGCCAAGTTATCAGATGGCTCCACATCATGGCATGCCCAGTTTTAAGATGTTGATACTCAAAGGCAGGAATTGGAGAATGGTGAGGAGTGGGAGGTGTCTCCCCAGAAGTCATATAGCACAGTCCTAAACCAAGGATTAAACAAGTATTTTATTATCAAAAATTTAGCACCCCAGGCCAATGTTTCTAAAATCCACCCTAGTAGCCAGGACACAGTACCTCAGGCCAGGGGGCTGGGTGTTCAAGTCCCACTTGGGGACACCAATCTCAGGCAGAAGGTACTGTGGTTTCTAGTCCTATAAGCACTCCTTGTGGCCTTGGGCAAGCCACTTCGCCCTCTGTTGCCTCAGGTACACAGATTGTGAACCTTTTGGGGAGAAGGAAATATATCCAGTACTTATTTGTAGTAGCTACATAATGTAAACTGCTTTGACTGAAGGATAAGGCGGCATAGAAAACTGGTTAAACAAACCCTTCTGTAACCTCCTAGTCAGTCAGTCTGGTTTTCAGGGTACCCACAATGAATGTGCATGCAAGTCTGCTTCATGCATATTCATTGTGGGTATCCTGAAAAACAGACTAGACGGTGCACCAGGACCAGCTTGAGAAACTGTCCTAGGCCAACTGTCTGTTGCCTTTGCCTAAAACCAAGTCTGGCCATGGCAGACAGGCTGAGCCAGTCCAGAGTTTATTTCCATTATATTCAATAGAAGTAAAACTAGGACTGCTACAGCTCTTCTTCCATGACCTGGAGTCATCTGCATCATAAACTTAAGTAGGAGCCAGGGTCTGGGAAAATAGGGAGGGGAGAGGTAGCAGCTGGGTGATTAGGAAAGACATGAACCAAGTGCTGGGGGAACAGAAGGGAGGGTAGAAGTCAGCAAACTGCAGGTGGGTAGTAAAGAGGGCTAAAATTTGGGGGGGGGGGGGGGGGGGAGGGGGGAGAAGATTAGGGAAGTGGGTGAAAAACAAAAGTCACACAAGAATAAGAAGCTGGGGAAAGAGTGAGATATAGTAGGTGATGTGAGATCTGGGAGGGGATGAGAGTGGAAAACTGTTAGGCAAGGTGAAGAGAACTAGATGTAAAAAGGAAAAAGATCAAAGTCAGGTATAGTGAAGAATATAGGAAGAGGGCGGGGGGAGGGGAAGAAGATTCTAGAAATGGACTGAGAACAACATAAGGAACAGGGAGAAGAGGCAATCAGAAAATAAAATGTCTGGACAAGAAAGGTAGAGAACAACTTGCAATCTAATTTTCAGTTTAAGTTCCTAGAATAACCAGCTTCGGAAAAAAAGTGTCTTTGGATTTTGTATAGTGCACAAAGCAATGCATTTGTTTTTAATTCTGATGCTACATTGCATGCAGAGTGAATTCTTGGGATTTCCATTTCTCGGTCTACATCTTTCCATCTCTAAAAGCTATGATCCCTTAGTCTGTATTAGATGCACATTGGTCTGTGTACTGCATGTGCGACAGATGTGTCATATTAGGGTAGTGTATAGTTTGTTTCCCTTGGGGGAGGGGGAGCTCTGCACCTACCAATAAAATCATGGACTTCACTCCTCCAGCATTGCTGTTCTAGGGACTCTGCCAAGGTGCTGCTAAAACCACACACATTTAGAGTAACTATGACAGAAGCGAGTCTCACTCTTAAGCCAAGTTCTAGGGCCCAGGTCGTACCAAGAGCTGTGAAAGCATAGAAGGGGCATCGATATCACTGGGCTTCCAGGAAGCTCAAAAAGTGTAAATTACTGAGCATGACTAGGTGGAGGGGGGGGGCATCGGATTAGTCAGTCACACAGGACACAATTCTAGCTTGGTATGGTCCTGCTAGGAGGGCCTGTAGCAATATCGGCAGCAGTGCATTTAATAGCTAGAATTATGGCTCGGAGTCCTGGGGATTTACACATAGGTTTGGAGTACAAAGGTTTGATTCAGTTTTGAAATTGTGTAGTTTAAACATTAGATAACTAGCTGCGGTCACTAAATTTAACCTATGAACTAACATCAGGGCCAGCCCATTCACTAGGCGTGTTAGGTGGCTGCCTAGGGCAGCACAACAGCTTTGTGCTGCCGCTTTGGAGCCTGCAGCAGGTCATATACTTTGGCATACATGACCTACCACTTGACCTTCCCCCCCCCCCCCCCCGGCAAAACTTCCTGTTGGGGGGGTCAGAAGCAGCAGGCCATGTACCAAAGCATATTGCCTGTTATGAGCACCAAAGTGGCAGCATAAAGCCACTGTTTTAAACTGCTGCTGCCGACTCCCCAGAAGATGGCATCGGCATCAGCAACAGGGGCAGTGGCACAGATTGTCACAGGAGAGGGCAGCATGGCCAGGACTCATGCCTGGGGCAGCAGAAATCCTTGGGCCAGCCCTAACTGGCACTCACATGTTTTTGGGGTGTTAAAAAAAAATTAAGCTTTGATGGGGGCCGCAACACAAGGTTAATCCTGCTCTGCAAGGACTCTATTAGAATCCATGGTGGGTGAGGGGAGCTGTACACTGGTTATTTACATAGGGCAGCAAGACTGGCAGCACCAGCTCTGTACGGCTAGTGGCAATGGTCCATTTATAATCTGTAGAGCTTTGCAGACGGTCATTTTGCTGTCCTAACATTTATCTATATAAAAAGGAGAGTTAAGTGAAACTCCAATGTTCTGCCCTAACACTATCCAGATAGTGCAGGGATGGGCTAATATTCAGGAGCTCTATATAGATTTATACCCTCAATCTCCACCCCCCTCCCCTGCCCAAAGCAGCACAAGAATTTTCTTCAAGCATCAGAGCTGAAGGAGACCTCATGTGTACCATTGCCAATGGCTGGTCACTGAATGCTGCCATCTCTCCTGATCAGAGTGCACAACCTCAGAAGTGCTAAAGTTTATAATTTCAGGAGAACTACATGGACTTTAAAAAAAAAACCAAACACAAACCCACACAAACACACCACAAACACACACACCCCACACCTCAAACACCACCACACTGCAATGCAATATTTTAAAGGAATTTATTTTTCCTGCCCAGATTTTCAATAAACCTTTCTGTAAGCTGAAATGTTTCTATTCACAAAACCAATTTACATATATACATCTCAAATAAATATAAGTATACAAAAACCATTATATACATAAGCACCTCCAGGCAGTCAAATACATAGAACATTGAGAAGAAATACAAGTCAATCGACAATACACACCAGTATTAAACAGGACTCAATAGTCAAAAAACCCAACATGAAAGTTTTAAGTTCACCTAGAACCAGATTATACAAAAATTTCAATAAAAGTGGAACATACTTTGAGCTTACGTAACAAGTCTGGACGGTCCCCAGGAATTTCTCTCTCAAGGTTCACTCCAATTTACACGAGGTGTTTCAAGCCCCAATATAGTAATAATTAAACTAACTAGACCATGTAAACAGCTTCTTACAACATGTGCTGAAGCCCCCAACTGGCTGATTCAGAGCTTCTGCAGGATATCCTGCTTAGCCCAATACTAGCTGCTCTTCTATATGTAAAAATAGATCACTTTGTGGCATCTTCTGTGACTAGTGAACATGTTTATAAACTGTTGTGTATAGTTCAAGTACATAAACTGGCTTTTTTTTGCAGATTAAAAGCAAACCCGAGTCTCTGGTGATCTACAGCAAGACCAAAAGCTATCCAAAATGTCTTCAGACACACAAAACAAATGGATCCCATCTACAGCTGGTGCTATGTCTTAAAAAGTTGAACATAGCATCCAACAGCCTAATCTTGGCAAGTGCAAAAATCTCACTTATGCTTTAAGGCAAGGTCTTAAGTTCCATTGCACATATTTTAAATCCATATCCAAAATTCTGAGCTGCATGGAATCCAGGGGACGATACAGCCACTGCTTTGTTCTCTCCTATAACAGGACGTTTTGGGGGATTTAGTTGTCATAAGAGCAGATCCTCTCCAATGATCTCTGGGGAGGAGGAGGAGCAGCCCTCTGGAGGCCATGCCTGCCCACAACAGAGCAGCACAACTTCCATACCACGGAACCGAGTAAAAGTAGTCAGGTGGCCTTGTTTGAAATACTGACAGAACTGGCATGTGGCATAATTAAGAAGGACATCCACAACTGCATAGCAGCTGCTTATAAAAAGAAAAAAAAACAAACAGTAGTGTACATCTGGATACTCAGCTCTGTATGTAGAGAAAACAGAGGGCTACCACAAGTCTGCACAAAAACCAAGCAATGCAGATATATACCCCAAGCTTGCCACAAAGCAAAGCACCACAGAGCTCAGGGAGAGAAGATGCGTATAATACACAACTTCATTTCACTATATGAAAATTCTCAATAAAAAAAGTGTGCTGCTTTTTTTTTTTTTTAATTTTAAGTGCCTTTTTTCTGGGAGTTAAAGATCTTTTCCCAAGGTTTTCACCACACTAATATATTTAAGACACCATTTTTACCTGCATCTTAAAAATGGTCATGCTCTTCGACTTTTTTTAGTAATACGAGTTTGTATTAAAAATGTTTGATAGGTTGTACAATAGAGCTGAGCTTTACGTGGAGCTTATATCTTACTTTGGGCAAAGCAAGGTAAAACAGATAACCCTACAGAAAAGGGATGCAGGACAGTTGCACAATAGGTTTCAGGGCAGAGTGAAGCCTGAAAGGATTGGGTTTTTGTTTTGTTTTTTAAACAGTCTATGCAGCATCTTATATTAAAGAGATAATACGCTAGACTAAAGCGAAGTGCAATAACCTGGATTCTGTCATGCCTGTCAGCACAAACAGGTGTGCCCTGTGTGAGAAGTGGCCTTCAGTGTGTCAGATGTCATTTGCCCCTGCAGTTGTAACGTCTCATTCTGCTGAATTATCTGGTCATAACTCTGCACCCCAAGTAGATTTTTTGGCTGTGTCCATTTCATGGTGGAAGTCTTCTCGGACTAGTCCCGGATAACCTTATAAACGCAATCTGAAAGATTAAGAAGGGATGGGAGGGCAGAAAAATAACCATTATACCCTCATCCTCTGAGCTTTGCCAGCAACATAAACCTGTTCTGGAAACATCTTAAGCAACAAGTTGAGCACAAATAAGGCTACATCTGTCCCCTCCACAAAACATGGTTAATGTTTTATGGAGGAACAATTCATATTGAAAATGGAAGATCTGGAAGACTATGAAAGCTCATTGCATTTAAGAACTCTGAATTTAAAGTCAGAGCAGCATCAGCTAAACTGGAAATCTGTCTAGATAGCTGCATTACTGTAGACTGAAGAGTGAATACAAACCCTTAACACATGACTGCAGAAGGCCATATAGCATATTCCATCTGCCCATCCATAACCACTCAACTCTAAATCCCTTCCTCCTAGATCCTGTGCGTGTACTGGGATTGCTCGAATTCAGAAGCCATCCTAGGTGACCATCACTTCCACCAGGCAGCAGTTCTAAATACTACTACCCTTTCGGTGAAAGAGAGCCCCACACTTTAGATTACCCTCAAGTCTACCCCCCTTTCACCCTCATCCTAAGCCCTTGCTCTAAAGCTCCCTGTTAAGGGGCCTACTGCAAGACATAATAAAATCTCAACACAAACATAGAAATGCCCTATATCCTGCTTTTCCTCCAAGGTATACATATTTACATCTTTAAAGTCTCACATACAGGGCTGGCCCATCCACTGGGCAATCCCTAAAGGTGCAAACACGGTGATGGAATTCAAAACAGCATTGGACAAACACAGTGGATCCCTTTACAGCAACAGGATAAAAGCAAAATAAATGGTACCATCTAACTTCTGAACTAATCTAGCGTCTCAACAAATAAGGGTGTCCTACATGGAGTGGTGGGTTCACCCCAAAACAAAAACATGGGGAGGGGTGGCCTGCACAGAGCGACAGGTGCACCTACTCTTGCCATCTTGCTGGGCAGACTAGATGGACCATGGTCTTTATCTGCCGTCACTTACTATGTTACTATGCAACAAAAGAGCAATACAAATCAACCCCAGAGAATATATAAATGCTCCACAAAAAAGGAAACTCTGCATTGTGTTAATGTTTGTGTATGTTCACTGTTTATTGTAAACCGCGCTGATGCTGAATAGCGCGGTATAAAAGAGACTTTAAATAAATAAATAAATATAAATAAATAAATAAATAATCTCCAATCTTCATTCACAAATCACATGTCATAGGAAATATCAAGGCAGGGAAAGATCTCCATGTATATGCTGTAAAGGCCATCCATATTTTCGATCACTGGTCAAAAACCTTCCACCTGCAGACTTCATAAATGAATATACTTTTAACTCTTCGTATAGTTCTCAAATCCAAAACAAATAGTTACACTTAAAAATCAGACACAAAGTTGCTAAAAAGGTAGAAAAGGCAACAGTAAAAGCCAGAAGGATGCTTGGGTGCATAGGGAGAGGAATGGCCAGCAGAGGTGATAGTGCCTCTGCGTAAGTCCCTTGTGTGACCTCATTTGGAGTATTGTGTGCAATTCTGAAGACCACACCTTTAAAGGTTTTAAACAAGATGGAGTCTGTGCAGAGGGTGGCTACCAAAATGGTTAGTGGTCTTCGTGATAAAACAAATGGAGGACAGACTTAAAGATCTTAAATACAGTTGTGGCCAATATTGGCACCTTTGCGTTTCAGATATGTTGTGTACAATTTATTTATTTATTTATTTACAATTCTTATATACCGCACTATTAGACATCAGCGCGGTTTACATTGAACAGAAAACATCCGACAGTTTACATATGTCTGGTCATTACATTTAACAGGAAGAATAACTTGGCGAAATAGGGAAACTAAATACAATGCAGGGTTATCTGATAAAGGATATCCTGGTTAACTATATACAATATACAATATCTTGAGAAATAATTGGAAATATTCCAACTGTATATCATATTTTAACAGTAGGTTCAAAGGTGCAAGGTTTACAAACATCTGTGCAACTTATAGTAATTTCTGAGAAAAAAAAAAATATATGACCTGGACAGGATTAATGGCACCCTTCACTAATATTTGGTTGCCCAACCCTTGGCAGCGATGACAGCCTCCAAATGTTCCTTGGAGCCAATTATAAAACTTTTGTAAATCTGTCTACTGGTAGTTTCTCCCACTCAACTGTGATTTGTTCTAGTTTATGAATGTTTCCAAGATTCCTTTAACCAATGGCAGATTTCAGTTCTTTCCAAAGATTCTAAATTTGGAGTGAGATCAGGACATACTGCTGGCCAGTTTTTAAAAAAAATTTAAAAGAGAAAAGTCCATTTGTTCCTTTAACAGTTTTTTGTACTTTTTGATGTATGTTTTGGGTCATTGTCCTGCTGGAGAACCCATGACCTTTGACTCAGATCTAGCTTTCTGATCTTAGGTTGCACATTTTGCTCCAAAATACCTTGGTACTCCAACATGATTCCTTTAATACATTCCAGGCCTCCAGTTCTTAAGGCAGCAAAACCTCCTCGCAACATTATGGAACCTCCACCACATTTAACTCTAGGAAGAGTGGGCTTTTTCCCTTATACGCTTCATTTCTTTGTCTGTAAAATGTAATCAGTGGTCTTGCATTGCCAAAGGACTCAAGCTTGGTTTCATCTGTCCCTAGAACGTTTTCCCAGAAGGACTGTGGTTTCTCAAGGTGGTTTTAGGCAAAGATCAGGCATGCCTTAGCAGTGGGGTCCTTGGCCTTTGCCCATGAAGTCTTTAGTGTGATGCGTATGGTATGCGTTGAAACCACCACTCCAGATTGTTCCAGCTCAGCCTTGAGCTCTTTGGATACTGTACGTGGTGTTTTTGTAACAGTTTGCACTAACCTTCAAAGACTGCTTGGATTACTTTTTCCTCTTCCTACCATGTCCTGGGAGGTTCTTGACAGTTCCATGAGCAGAAAACTTAAACATTGCAAACTGTAGAAACAGTAATCCCAAAGTTTTGGAGATGGCCTTGTACTCCTTCGAAGTCTGATAGCGATGGCTTTTCTGACAGTCTCAGGCAGCTCTAGTCTTCACCATTGTGAAAATGGGACTGGGAGTGACTGTGGCCATTTCAAACAGAGCCATCATTCATTAGTTGATTCAAGTCATGTGAGTAATGACAACTGATCACTGGTGTGTCTAAGTTTTACTACAATGGGAATGTGGTTCTTCTGTTCAAACTGATCTTAATTGTTTAAGGGTGCCAATAATCATGTCCTGGCAATGTCAGTTTTGTACTACTATTTTGTTTTTTTTAATTGGTCTTGTTTTATTTGATTCTTTTATATGTCAAATGTGGGCTTATATAGTCCAAAGCCATTTCACTGGCCACTTTTCTTTTTAAAGGAGATATTCAACATTAAGGGGGTTGAACTGCAAGAGTTCCAATAATGTTGACCACAACTGTATGTACACAGACATTTAAATACCCTTTTGGCATAAATACCTCTGTAATCCAACAAAACAAAAAAGGAAGGCCCAAAGTAATATTCCAAAGACAGAAACCCTCCAACAAGGCATCCAAAAGAATATGTGAAAAAATATAAAAAATGTTAGAGCTGCTTTGTTTCTTCTTTATGGGAAGTTTCCAAAAATCCTGAAGCAGAGCTCTGGATGATTGAGCTCAAAATGTGCCACACCATAGCATACGGGGCTTCCTGTCTTTGTTTGAAACCCCTCTGAGATAAGTACAGTTTCACAAATTTATTATTGAAAAATGAGTTTCCTTCAGCTTTAATAACAAACTATTAAAAAAGGCGCCTTTGAGTTAGTGAGTGGATTTTGTCCTCTAATAGTGCCAACATTTTTATATATTTTCACATGTTCTTTTGGCTGCCTTATTGGAGAGTTTCCATCTTCTGTTGCATAAATACCTCTGTGGCATAAATGCACAAGAGAAGATCCTCTTGATGGAAAGAAAGCTCTGCAATGAGGGGACATAGGATGAGGGTGAAAGGGGATAGACTCAGGAGTAAAGTGTAGAAATTTCTTTATGGAATGAGTGGTAGATGCATGGAATAGTCTCCCAGTGAAGGTAGAGAAGAAGACAGTATCAGAATTCAAGGAAGAATGGAAAACAGAAGATCTCTAAAAAGGGGGACTATAGCAATTCATATGGAAAGAGACTAGATTGACTATATGGTGTTTTTCTGTCATCATGTTTCTATAATTGGTGACTATTTTATCCTTCATTTTGTATTTGAGAATTATACGAAGAAAAAAAGTATACTATATATTATGGAATTGGCAGGTGGAAGTTTAAAACGAGACCTGTTGAAAAAATGTGGATGGCCTAATTAATGGCCTTTACAGCATAAGAGCATAAAAAGGTCATAATGGGTCAGACCAAGGCCCATCAAGCCCAGTATCCAGGTCACAAGTACCTGGCAGGTTCCCAAAAAAGGTACACGGGTCCCACAATGCTTGTCTGAAGTAAGCAGCGGCTTTCCGGGGTCCTCTGTAATAACTGTTTATGGACCTTTCCTCTGGGAACTTGTCCAAACCATTTTAAACCCAGTTACACTAAAACAGCTTTTACTACAGTACATCCTCAGGTAACAAATTCCAGAGTTTGATTATGCATTGAGTGAAAAAATTATTTTATTTTATTACTCTTAAATGGTTTACATTGTAGCTTCATTGTATGTCCTAGACTTTACTTTTGGATGGCATAAACCACCGATCTAGGTTTATTCTGTCTATTCCACTCATTAACTTATAGTCCTCTTATATACAGAAGTCTCTCTGCCTTGCTATTGCCCGACATGCGATTTGTGAATGAAGATTGGAGATTAACATAATGCAGAAGATATTTTGTGGTACAATTTTAGGGACAGTAGAAACAGTGCTCAGCAAGTGCAGCAGGAAGTGGCAACCAACTGACACCATCCCTAGTGCCTCCTTCCTTCCCTCCCACCCCATATGGGTCACCCCTCAAACTTTCCAGCACAGCTCCTTAGACTGATATTTTATTCTTTGTTTGACACCGTCAGTTACATCTCTAACTATGCACCATGGAGCCTTGTGCTGAAGCATAGAGGAAGCCCCTGTCGGGCCTGCCCCAGGGCAGCAGACACACACATCAGAAGGGGCAAGACCAACAGGGGCTTCCCCATGCTTCAGTGCAAGCCTCTAACATTTACTTTTCTCCCCAAAAGCACTGGCGGTTATAGCCACAAAGAACCATGCAAGAAGGTTTAATGATGTGGATGGGTGGAGGAGGAAAAGCTGAAGTATGGGGCAGGCCCAACCCCACTGGCCCATGTTGGGTCACTCTCCCTTTTCCCTTAAGCTTTATTTTATTCTTGTTCACTCTTTGTAAAGTGCTTTGATACTTGTGAAAAGTGATCTATCAACAATTAGGAAATAAAAATAAAAGCTTGGTGGGGAGCACCTGACTGAAGATTAGCCTTAGGCAGCAGATGCCTTTGTGCCAGCCCCGCTGCTTTAACACAAGCCAGTTGACCATTTTAGCAGCCACTCTTTGGGCAGACATCAAAAATGATGTAAGCCAGATAGAGATATAGTACTACTTAGCACTTGTAAAGCACCACGCACACAGCTAACCTACAAGAGGTAGCCAACATATAAGAGACAGTCCCTGCCTGTCAGTCATGCTCATCGGAGCTTACAATCTAATTAGAACAGTGCAGAGCATTAGTCAGATCTGCGGAAGGTACGGTGTGGTACAGTTTGGTCTATAATTTGGTCGTAAACGTTGACGGGGTAGGGATGATGAGTATGGAAGTCAGGATCTGAATGCAACGGTGAAGAGGTGGGTCTTCAACCTGGATTTGAAAAGGGCCAGGGAGGATGCCTGGCGCACAGACGCAGGTAGGCTGTTCCAGGCGTAGTCTCCAGACCACCACCACCACCTGTGTAAAACGAGACCTTATTTATAGAGGAACCACTCTTCCTGCTGGCCATTCATCTCCCTATGGACCCAAAGCATGCTTCTGGCTTTTCCTCTAACCTTATCTACCCATTTGTATCTGATGATCTTAAGGTAGTCAACCAACTTCAGGTGCTTCTGTACAATGCAAAGCAAGACTTCATCCTTCTATTATGCCACCCCTTTGGATTTTTTCAATTCAAAATGCATTTTTTAGTATTCAATCTTATCTGCCAAATGGCCACCATTTCAAGCTTTGCTAGAACTCTGCCTTCCACAATTTCTAGAGCATCTATTGAACAAAACAGCAACCATGCGACAGCTCTTTCACAAGATTGCTTATGAAAATGTGGAAAAGGACCAGACCGAGGGCAACTCCTTGCTGCATGGCACTAGTAATAGCTCTTTCCGAGGGCTGCATCTTACTGGCTGACGTCCGTTTGTGAACCACCTGAAATGTTCTTTGATGGAATGAGTAAAAACAAAGCAGACTCCATTTGCCATTACCCTTTGTTGACCCCCTCAATTTCTAACCCAATTACCTTAAGGCCCATACCAAGAATACCCAGTAGATTTAAGGTTTCCTGTGGCTGCTAGCATAAAGCTCTTGGGTCTGAATAAATTAAGGCCAAGCCACATTTGCTATGGCCCAAAGCATATGAGAACCCAAGTTTCTGGAGAAAGGGAGAAAAAGACTTAGATCTACAAAATTTAGGGCCAAAACATAACAGGCGGTGGGGGGGGGGGGGGGGGATGAAGATAGCTTTACTTTCTTCCTATTAAATCCAGGAAGCTATAAGTTTATGATAAAATGTGACTATTCTATAGGCTCACTTCACAAGCTAGAGCACATGACCATCACAAAATGGGAAGAGAAACCAGAAGTTTATGAAACTACCTTTTTCTGCTTTTGACTTCCCAACCATCCCGACACTTCAAGAAATAAAGATCTTGTCCAGGTGTTATCTTCGTCCTCTGGAGATTATCTTCAGCACAGAAGGTAAACCTACAAGTGTAAAAAATAAAAATGTATTAATGCCAATAAGTTCCCAAAGAAGGATGCCCAGTTCACATGATCATGTTACAAATCTAGTATTTTCCTATGATGGACTCACCACCCCATTACAGCAAGTAAGCATATTTGCATGTGCAATCGCATGACCTCATTACCTACTGCTTTATGCTCCTTATTAGTACTTCACCTCTCTTCCCACTATTGCTGTGTAAATTGCAGTGAGAACTTCGCCATATCACAATCACACACTCCTATTCACACAATATGGCTTCACACTTCCTGGCCCTTATTAGCCTGTATCTCCTTACATATTGGCTGGGAATCTCCAATGCACTCTCAATCCCAGAATCACATCCCCATCTTGAGCAACTATGGAAAAAGATGGTCTGGACCCCACCCAGGAGGCGACACTTACACACGCCGCTCTCACCTTATACACATTCCACTCCAACTATCCAGGACACCCAACCATGAGAAACTCAAGTACTGTCACAACCTAAAATGTGCCATGATAAATTCGCGATCCATACGCAAGAAATGGCCCGTTGTCCTAGATATATCCCTTTATGACCTGGACCTACTTATGATCACGGAAACCTGGCTATCTTCGGAGGATAATGTCATCCTCAACCAACTCCTACCTCCCAACTTCTCTATACATATAAGACACAGAGGTGGAGTACTAATACTCACTAAATCAGATCTTCATTTCCATATTACCGAATCATCCAGTACAAGTAACCTGGACTCTTTCCATCAAAAACCAGCAATGCACTATCTAGTATACAGATCACTGTCTTCATCTCTTGAGGACCTCCCTACAATTATTGACCTTGCCGCTAATGCCCACAACCCTAACTCACCTATCTGGATAATGGGAGATCTTAATCTCCCTTCACTTCAAAGCCATGCAACTGCATTCCTCGAAGCCATTGAGGACCTGGGTTTTAAACAAATCATCAAACCCACACATATAAAGGGTAATATTCTGGACATGGTGTTTGCACTGCATGCGGCCCTCGAGCAAAACCACAACCTGATGATATCTGTTGACGTACCCTGGTCTGACCATAAACTTATCACTTTCCAGATACCCACCAGAGACAACCAGCAGCATAGTAACCGAAAATGTAACAGCACAGCTCGAACTTCAACAAGAAACTTCCACACATTTAACAGAGTTAATCCTCTCTCAAACCCACTCCCTCTTTAGCAAAACCACAACCGATCCGGAAGAACTAGTCTCCGCCTGGAATCTCAACCTCAAAGCCATCTCACAATGTCCACAATCCAATAACGCATCCAGGAGAATAAGAAATGCGGCCCCATGGTTCTCCCAAGAGTTGAGAGCTTCTCTAACACAACTACGCAGACTTGAGAAAAAATGGCGCCGATCGCTCTCCACAGAAGATCTAACAGCCTACCAACTCCACCTAACAATGCACAGAGAAGCAATCTCAATAAGGAAACACCACACCGACACTCTGAAGAGATCCCTGAACAAACCACGGGATCTTTTCAACTTGGTTCAAGCCCTTTCAAAGGAACCTTCTCCGGAACACCACATGGATATCCAACCACAAAAATTTGCTGACTACCTCCAATCAAAGATCATACAGACCGACAAAATCTCAGCCTCGTTTCAAGATCCTACTGACTTAACCCCCTTACTCAAGTTCTCCACACCATCCCGAAAAAGCATTGAAGATACAATAGCTTCTCGCAATACCTCCACAGCGCAAACTGACCCTTGCCCAGCGTTTTGGATCAAGAGCTACACAAGGAATTCAGTCCATTCATTGCAAAACTGATAAACCATTCCTTCACTACTGGTTCCTTCCCCACAACCCTCAAACAAACCTCAATCAGGCCCTTATTGAAGGACCCCAAACTTGACCCCCAAAAGGTCAATTCTTACAGGCCAATAGCTAGTATTCCCCTACTAGCAAAAATAATTGAGAAAGAGGTCCAAAGGCAAATTCAGGATCATATAGACTCCACAGCTCCCCTAGATTACTGCCAACACGGGTTCAGAGAGTATCATGGAGTCGAGACACTTCTCACCTTCCTATTCAATAACATCCGACAAGGCTTTGTGCTCATCTTTTTAGACATTGCTGCGGCCTTTGACTGTACATCATGAGATTCTCCTCGGGCGACTGAAGGAAAAGGGAATCTGCAATACCGTGCTCGAATGGTGCAAGTCCTATCTAGATGATCGATGGCAATATGTTAAGTCCGGAGCAGAAGAATCAAAACAATTCCATCAAACACAAGGTGTGCCTCAAGGATCCTCATTGTCATCTCTACTGTTCAACATATATATGCAGCCCATCTGCAATATCATTAGATCTTTTAACATGAGCTGTCTGATATATGCAGATGACACCCTCATATATGCCTCTCGACTGTTCAAATGGACCTTACACCACTTGTAGAGTGTTTCAATACCATATCAGATTGGCTACAATCACAAAACCTCCACATCCAGCACAAGAAAACGGAGGTACTGTTCATCTCTAGAGACCCTGATTTTACCCCACCATCCCATATAAGAGTCAAGGAAGCGGAATTACAAACCAAAGAAACAATAAAATACCTGGGGGTCACCTTAGATCAACACCTGGACATGAAATGTCATAAGCAACATTGTCAAAGCTGTTTATTTCAAAATCCGTTCAGGCATCTGCGCTCCCTACTGGACCCAGATGATTTCCGGACCATATACCAAGCACTGATCCTACCGCATTTCGACTTTGCCAATTCCATTTTACAAGGTCTCCCTCAAGCTACACTAAATCCGTTACAACTGGCCATGAATGCTGCAGCAAGGGTCCTCTATGGAGCCTCCAGAAGTGACCATGTGACTCCTATATTAAAACAGCTTCATTGGCTACCAATACACGGAAGGATTATCTTCAAATCTTTACTCCTCTCATTCAAGGCCATCAAGTGCCTATCCTCTACCGCACTTACTGAGCTTATCCACAGTGCCCCCCAACAGATCCAGGAGGTCAACAGCTCTAAATCTACTAATAACCCCAAAGACCTTGACTAAATGCAATAGTACAACGGCAAATAGGGCTTTCAGTCTTTACGTCCCCAAATGCTGGAATGCGCTTCCAGACATTCGAGCTATTGCAGACCTAACCCAATTCAGGAAGGCAATCAAACTTCACCTCTTCCTACAATGCTACCCTTCCAGCAATGAATCTAAGTAACCCCTCCTGAGAAATACCCATTCTTAGTCTCATTATAGTCCCAACCTCCTTCCTGCAAATCAGGCTCATACTATTTTAAGTATTCATGGTATTACATATAGCTCATCGGACTCATTTATTGTATATAGTTCAACCCTGTTATCCAAGTTAGTTCCCCAGTTCGATGTAAAACCAGAGTGTATGTTTTGGTCATTTTGTTATACTGTAAACCACGCTGATGCCGAATAGTGCGGTATATAAGCAACTGTAATAAAATAAAATGAAGGGGCAATATCTGAGCAACACTATTCTTTTCTCCCCTTCTCAATTTATCCAGTGCAAATGTAAACAAAGGTTTTTTTTATATACTATGGTGTAGCATGTTAAAAAATAAATAAATTCATTCAGGAGGTCACATGTGGTCCAGGGAAGTCATGGTTTTCTTGGCTCTGGGGCTTTCCACCTGAAAACTGTTTTACTCATGACTTCCACACCGCCTTCAGATGGCTGAATTTACTGTCCTAGTGCCCCTTGACATCTTTACCCATTGGGGAATTGGTGGTGAGCCCTCATGGCAGCAAAGCCAGTGCAGAAAAATAGGCTGCCGGATCCCAAGATGGTGGATGTGGTGCCTGTCAGTATATGTAGAGACACTCCAGGGCCTTTGGTGGCTGAAGTGTCTGCAGTGGTGGTCAATGCCCTGGAAGACCGGCTTCAGGGCTTATCCAACCAGCTAAAATCACAAGTGGTGCAAGCTGTGGCAGATTTTGGAGGGCAACTCAGTCAAGCCAAACAAGTCTCAGACCTGGAGGAAGGCGGTGAAACACAGGCAGCCATACAGAGGCTCAAGGAACATGTGAAAAGGGTCACAGCAAAACTCAATGGCCTGGAAAACAGGGGACGTAGAAAGCATCTTCAGACTGTAGAGATTGAAGA
The DNA here is from genome assembly GCA_033557465.1 of Ichthyophis bannanicus. NCBI lineage: Eukaryota > Metazoa > Chordata > Amphibia > Gymnophiona > Ichthyophiidae > Ichthyophis > Ichthyophis bannanicus. The sequence continues at coordinate 172,107,646 of CM066032.1, read as the reverse complement.
GTGTTGCGGCGTCCCCTCAATCTGCAACTCTACAGGGCTGGGTGGCAAGTTCTACCTAGAACGCACACATCACCTGGGCCTTTGACAGGAAAGCGAATCAAAACACTGAGTGGTAATTGCCCATTTTTAAAAATTATCAGCATAAGGAGTTGGTGCTCTGTGCCTCCCGTGCCCAGCAGAATATCAAGCAGTCTGGGAAAAAGCTGCTGACTTTTCAGGATTTGGCTGCCATTATGCCCAGTGAAAGGAGTATGTGCTGGCATGCACCTGCTTGGAGCATGTGACGCAATTTGCATTGATGTACCCAGCCAAGCTTTGTATCCATCAGGGGCAGCAGCACTTGTTTACCTGCCAGACAGAAGCCATTGCCTATTATAAGCATGTCCCCTGAATTGCACTGTGGGACATGGGGACACTGAGTGGACTGCTGTGTGTGCTGGTTGGACTTTGGACCTCTGTCTGCATCATAGTACCATAGTAAATGACAGCAGATAAAGACCAGTATGGTCCATCTAGTCTGCCCAGTAAGATGGCAAGAGTAGTGCACCTGCTGCTCCGTGCAGGCCACCCCTCCCATGCCTTAGTTTTAGGCGTGAACCCACCGCTCTGTGTAGGACACCCCTGTATGCTGAGAATTCAGATAGTTACGTTTATTTTGATTTTATCCTGTTGCTGTAAAAAGGATTCATCGGGTACCATGTTTGCCCTGTGCCAGACCGTTTTACTAGATGTGGCTGTAGTCCGAGGGAGAGAAGGGTGGCAGTCAATGGGCTTGCCAAGATGGATCTTAAAAGGACTGGCTTGAGACTTTGGTTGAACATGCCAGGGACACATGCAGCAGCTGGGACAGGTGGCTGCTGGGGCCTGGTTTTGAACTGTCTGGTGGGCACGAGTGGTTCGGACTGGGCTTGGATTTTGGCACTCTGCCTGCAATTGACTGAGGAGCCTTTACATGTTTCCCTCCACTCCATCCCCCCCCCCTCCAATTCTTTCCTCTTGGTTGGCCTGTAAGTTGATCAATGGGCTCCCCTGGTGGCCCAGTCCAGACGAGTTCCGGTAGAGGGGTGGAACATTCTTGCAATACCTTGGAACTGGGTTGATGTTTGGCAGATCTTCCATCCTCGAGACAAGAACTTTATGCACCTGTTGCAGGCTCATGGCACTGTCCCAGTTGGATTTTTTGATCTAGTCATCTTCTCTTGAATGGATTTGGGTGTCAAGAATTGAAACCACCATGCCCCACTTTGGCTAGGTATTGTTTAGGTGGGTGCCGATGGTAGGATAGATGGCGTTTCCCTGTACACCTCTATCAGGACCCAGGATTGCTGCATTTTCTTCAGGAAAAGTGGGACGCCTATGAGATTAACAATGTGTGTGTCATAAGGACAACCTGTTTCTGTATTGGGAGATAACTCATGATCTTGCTGCACAGGAGACTGCTTTAGTTTTGCATTTAGCCAGTGAAAAACATAGAACAGATTTTGCAGCTTACTAGGCAGATATGGGAGGCCCACTGGGCTTTAACATAAGAACATAAGATATGCCATACTGGGTCAGACAGAGGTCCATCAAGCCCAGTATTCTGTTTCCAACAGTGGCCAATCTAGGTCATACGTACCTAGCAGTTTCCCCAAAAGATACAGGTTCCGCAATGCTTGTACTGGGTCAAGCATTGATTATCCTGGGTCCCTTTTTAATAATTGTTTATGGACCTTTCCTCCAGGAACTTGTCCAAACCTTTTTTAAACCCAGCTACACTAACAGCTCTTACTACATCCTCCGGTAACAAATTCCAGAGTTTGATTACACGTTGAGTGAAAAAATATTTTCTCTTGTCTTAAATAGTTTACCCTGTAGCTTCATTACATGTCCCCTAATCTTTCTATATTCTGATAAGGTAAACAATTGATCCACGTTTACCTGCTCCACTCCATTCATTAATTTATAGACCTCTATCATATCTCCCCTCAGCCGTCTCTTTTCCAGGTTGAAGAGCCCTAACCTTTGTAGCCTCTCTTCATAGGAGTAGCCTTCCATCCCCTTTACCATTTTGGTGGCTCTTCTCTGTACTTTTCCTAACACTATATCCTTTAAGATACGGTGACCAGAACTGTACACAGTATTCAAGGTGCGGTCATACCATGGAACGATAGAGGCATTATAATATCCTTTGTTTTGTTCTCCATTCCTTTCCTTATGATACCTAGCATTCTATTTGCTTTCTTGGCTGCCGCTGCACACTGGGCGGAGGGTTTTTAACATGTTATCCACGATGACTCCTAAATCTTTTTCCTGGGTGGTGGTTCCCAATGTGGAACCTTGCATCATGTAACCATGTGTGGGTTGTTCTTTCCTAGGTGCATAACTTTGCACTTGTCCACATTAAATTTCATCTGCCATTTGGATGCCCAGTCTTCCAATTTATCAAGATCCTCCTGCAGTTTTCTAGTCCTCTTGGGCTTTAACAACTTTAAACAGTTTTGTATCGTCTGCAAATTTGATAACCTCACTAGTTATTCCCTTTTCTAGGTCATTTATGAATGTCAAAGTAGCAAACCCAGTACAGATCCCTGGGGTACTCCACCATTCAGCTTTTTCCATTGGGAATATTGCCCATTTAGCCCTACCCTCTATCTTTTAACCAGTTCCCGATCCACAATAGTACACTGCCTCCTATCCCATGACTTTTTAGTTTTGCCAAAAGTCTGATGAGGGACCTTGTCAAAGGCTTTCTGAAAATCTAGATACACCAATCAACCGACTCACCTTTGTCTACCTGTTTATTCAAACCTTCAAAAAAGATGATACCAGATTAGTAACACAAGATCTTCCTTGTCTAAAGCCATGTTGGCTGTCTCCCACTAGGCCATGACTATCTACATGCTCTGTCATTTTGTTCTTTATGATGGTTTCTACCATTTTCCCCCCGGTACTGACGTCAGGCTCACCAGTCTAATTTCCCAGGTCACCCCTGGAACCCTTTTTAAAAATTGGCATTACATTGGCAACCCTCCAATCTTCAGGTATTACAGATGATTTTAATGAAAAGTCAGATTACCAATAGCAGGTCTGCAATCTCATATTTCAGTTCTTTTAACACTCTTGGATGTATACCATCCGGTCCAGGTGATTTGCTACTATTCAGTTTATCAAATAGTTGTAATACATCTTCCCGGTATAGTGATATTTCTCTCAATTCCTCTGCAGTATCACCTTTAAATACCACTTCAGTCTTGGGTAACATCCCTACATCTTCCTCAGTAAAGACCGAAGCAAAGAATTCAGTCTCTCCGCTATAGCCTTGTCTCCTCTTACTGCCCCTTTTACCCCTCTATCATCTAACGGTCCAATTGACTCACAGGCCTTTTGTTACGAATGTACTTGAAAGTCTTTATTTCGTGTTTTTGCTTCCGTAGCAAGTTCCTTCTCAAATTCTCGCTTTGTCTGCCTTATCAATGCTTTGCATTTAACTTGCCAGTGCTTGTGCTGTTTCCAGTTTGTCGTTTGGCTCTTTTTTCCATTTCCTGAAAGATGCTCACCTTTAAACCATGCTGGCAGTTTTTTGGACTTCCTTCCACTTTTAATGCATGGAATACAGCTGGTCTGGGCTTCGAGGATAGTATGTTTAAATAACACCCAAGCTTGCTGTAAGTCTTTGCAACTGCTCCTTTTAGTTTTTTCTTAACTATATTCATTTTATCATAGTCTCCCTTTCGAAAGTTAAAAGGTAGTACTGTGGATTTCTTTACTATCTCTCCTCCACTAATTAAATCAAACACGATCATGCTATGATCACTATTGCCAGGTGGCCTTTGGGCAGCTATACACTTTATAGCAGCAGGGAGAGCTCATAGCTCTGCAGGTTGAACTGAATACACTTATACATCAGTGAGCTTAAGTCTGATGTACTACTAGTGTAAGTTGCATCAATATGAGAATGGTGTGGGTTGCCTAATGTCATTCCTGGTCAAGTGTTGGTAGGGCTTGGGGGGGGGGGTCCCAGTGCTTATTGATTGGGGGGGGGGTATGGTAGTGTCAGATAAGTGGCTCATCCTTGCATTGTTCTGAGGTGAACAGTGAGTATTTGAAGGAGGTAAATTCATTTGACAGTTGTGCTGAAAGACTCTTTAAACCACCCCATTACAGAGGAGAGATTTGAGCAGGCATTGTGCAATCCAAAGGTTTCTAAGACTTCAGGGCCAGATGAGTTTGCAAACGTGGTATTGCTTTATGCAGGACAATATATGGGCATCTTACAACGGCTCTTGACACATCTCATCCAGTTACAGGAGTTTCCTTTAGATAGGAACATGGCTCACATTATTCTGCCTAAACCTTGCCGTGACCCCCCCTGCCCCCGCTTGCTGCCTCCCACCATCCCATTTCACTCCTCAATTGTGACAAGGTCCCAGAAAAAAAAAATCCTAGCCAACCACCTTGCTCTTATGCCCGCACTGATTCAGGACAGCCAAATGGACTTTGGGAGGATCAGCATCCAGTGCTGAATTTGTACTGCATAATAGCCTCTGGAGGCCAGGACTCCTTGCTGGTCAGTTTCAATGCTGAGGCAGCTTTTGATTTGGTGAATTGGTAGTTCCTGTTTGGAGTCTTGGCACATTTTGGTTTTCGCTGGCTATTTCTGCAGGCTCTGCAGCTTTTGTATGTATGTATCTCCTTGGGCAGCTGTGGTGGTTAATGGTCAGGTCTGATGCTTTTGATCTTGGATGGAGCATGTAGCAGGGCTGCTCTCCCCCCCTATTGTTCCTCCTTTCTTGAGCCTTTGTTGCGCATGATATGGGTGGATTCATGGATAGAGGGAGTACAGGTTGGATGCACAAAGTCTTTAAGACTGCAGCAGGTGCAGATACTTTAGTACATCTGTGGAACCCAGACTGCTACTGGTGTTACAGGTAGGGTTACCAACTTTTTCACCGAGAAAAACCCGACACCTGTGGCTCGCCATGCCCCACCCATTCTCCGCCCCTAGTCCCACACCTGCCACGCCCCCAGCCCCACCCACAAAAATTACCGAGGATACCTGTAGGCTAACTTCCTTGGTCGGATAATTAAAATGGGAACCCCAAAATCCAAACATGAAATGTACAACACTGGAGAAATAAAACTATAAAGTAATTTCCTCTTGCACTAAACAAAAACGCAAAGATGTTATCAATACACACTTCCCAGACCAAACATATTCCAGCTAATAAATTCAAAATAAAAAGTATTTTTCTACCTTCTATTTGGGCGTTTTATTTTTCAGTTGCAATTGCTCCAGTCACTTTCTTCTTCTGGTTTCTTCGTGTCTTCTGCGAGCTATCCATTTGTCCTTTCTTCTCTTTTAGATGTTTTCCATTCTCTCTCTATTTCTGCTTTAACATACTGATTGTTTCCCTTTTGCTCTTTCCCCCCAATTCTTTCCTTATTCCTTTATCATCCATTTAAATTTCACCCTTCCATTCTCAAGCCCCTCACTCTCAATACCCAGCCCATCATAGACTTTTCTTCCACACAAAATATTTTTCCCCTCTCCACTCATTCCCCATCTATTCTAGTCCTCCCCCAAAATCAGTTCCCTTATAGTTCTAGACCCACCCAGCATCCACTCTAATCCCATTCTCCCATGCCCCACATCAGCCCATTTCCAGTCCTATTCCAGCTCTTCATCAGCCCATTTCCAGTGCTAGCCCTCACATCACAGACCATTTCCAGTCCTAGCCCCCCCCCCCCCAATCACAGCCCATTTCCAGTCCAAGTCCCCCATCACAGCCTATTTCCAGTCCTAGGCCCCCCCCCCCATCACATCCCATTTGCAGTCGGAGTTCCCCCGCACCATCACAGCCCATTTGCAGTCCTACCCCCCCCACCATCACAGTCCATTTGCAGTCCTAGCCCCCCTAATCACAGCCCATTTCCAGTCCAAGTTCCCCCTCCCTCCACCATAGCCCATTTCCAGTCCAAGTTCCCCCCCCCCTAGCCCTTTTCCAGTCCAGGTCCCCCTCCCCAACAAAACCCATGTCCCGTCCCCCCCATAGCCCTTTTCCAGTCCAGGTCCCCCTCCCCATCAAATCCAATTTCCAGTCCATGTCCCCCCCCCCACATAGCCCTTTTACAGTCCAGGTCCCCCTCCCCATCACAGCCCATTTCTTTCCAGTCCAATGCCACCCCATAGCCCTTTTCCAGTCCAGGTCCCCCCCTTCACAACCCATTTCCAGTCCAAGTCCCCCAAATCACCGCCCATTTCCAGTCCAAGTTCCCCCTCCCACCGCCATAGCCCATTTCCAGTCCAAGTTCCCCCCCCCCTAGCCCTCTTCCAGTCCAATTTCCCCCCCCCCATAGCCCTTTTCCAGTCCAGGTCCCCCTCCCCATCACAACCAATTTCCAGTCCATGTCCCCCCCCCTAGCCCTTTTCCAGGCCAGGTCCCCCTCCCCATCAAAACCCATTTCCAGTCCATGTCCCCCCCCCCCACATAGCCCTTTTACAGTCCAGGTCCCCCTCCCCATCACAGCCCATTTCTTTCCAGTCCAATGCCACCCCATAGCCCTTTTCCAGTCCAGGGCATTGCCTTTAACCTTTTCCACCAATCGCGGCTTCACAGGAACAGCCGCCAGCGTGAAGGAAAAGGCTCTTCACGCTGGCGACTGTTCAGAGGGAGCCGGGGCCTCGCGCGGGCTTCCCCGGCTCCTTCTGAAGCCCTCCGGGTTGGGAGAAAAGCCGGTTTTTTTGCTCTGGCCGCTCCCGATCTTGCGGCCAGAGCAAAAAAAACGGCTTTTCAAGGGCCGGTTTTGCCTCTGCGCCGGCAGCCGGCCTGGCCATGGAAAAACTGGCCAGGCCGGCTGAAAACCGGCCAGTTGGCAACCCTACAAAGGCCCCCTGGCACTGTGTAAAAATGTCTCCATGGGCCAGGGGTCAATACTTACATTGTTATTGTGCGTTTGATTTCAACAATGATTTCAACATAAAAATCATTCAGAAGGTAAGCAGGCAAACTGCCACTGTACCTCTATGCTGCAGGGGACTAATCTCATCTATCCCAGAATTCTCTGCTACAAATGGTCTGCCAAATACATCTTTCAAAGAAATGAAGCCAGAATCCTCCTAGGACATTGAGCCCCCACAAAATAAGATTAGAAAACAGAAGCCTGACCAAATGCAAACTGAAACTTTTACCTTTTTTTAGGCTTTCACACCATAGAAAGCTTCCTAGAGGTTCAAACCTTCACAGTGGATGCAGGGGGGGGGGGGGAGCTTTTTTGCAGGCCTTAAATTCTAGAAGTACACCGATGTAAATGAAACTTTTCAGACATATTTTGGAAGAGTGGTAACTTTAGGAGGATTTCCAAGATAAGTTGGGAGTACTTTTCAAACAGTGATTGTTTTACATTTAAGACACACCCAAGCTAAACATTCAAAGGTACACCTAAGTTAAATGCTTCTGCAGAAAAATAATTTGTAGATTCAGGAGTGATATGCAGAAATATTTCTTTATGGAAAGAGTAGTGGATCCATAGAATAGTCTCCCAGTGGAGGTGGTAGAGATGACAGTAACTGAATTCAAAAAAGCATGGGACCAACACAGAGGATCTCTAAAGGTAAAAAGTGGACTTTTGTAGTTGTTGATATGGAAGGACAGACTAGATAGGCCATGTGGTCTTTTTCTGTCATCATTTTTCTATGTTTCTATGAAACTTACTAGATAAAAGATGTTCAGAGCAACCTACATGGTTAAAAAGCATGTGCCTGCAATAAGCAGTAGTCCGAGGCTTCTCAGTGAAGCTAGAGCCTGCACACATGGAAGAACACGTTGATCTTTAGCCACAGAGGCAGAATTCACAGGGGCCCTAAGCCTAGACTGTTATGGAACATGCAAACAGAATTAAAAGTGCAGGAGATCCAGATTCAATTGGCTTAAGGCCAGTCCTATTGACCCTAAAAGGCCCCGTGCCCATACAGAGCCCTGAACACAGGTTGTTACCTCCAGCTTTTAAAAATAGGCAATGCCCTACAGAAGAGGTTAGAAGTGGGGGACGACCTTGAGATGTCAGTGATCAGGTTGGCACCAGTCCCTAGGAAGGCTTATTTAAAAAGATGGCATTAAATTAGTCTGTCATTTCAAATTAGAAATGACATTAACCCTCATCCTACCAACATATTTTACATACAAATCTTACCAACTGGGGTCCAAATGGACCCCATGTAGTTTTGTGATTGCTGATGAAAGTTATCACTGAACACTTTCTTAATGTGGAAAAACAGTCTTTGATGTTGACAACACAAAATTTAAGTTAGACATTTTTCTTGTGGCGCTTTTAATCAGGAATAATTATAAAATCAACGAAATGTGACTTTGTAATGAAATTGTGTCCGGTTTTGATGTTACATATGGACTTAAACTATGAACTTTAGAAACGAATGTTAGACAATGTTCATGATAACTTTACAAATTCTGACATAGGAATGCACGCATTCACTTATATTTTAATGCATTCATTACAAACAGTACTTATAAACTAAAGTCCAAATAATTTGGGGTCCTTTCAGACCCCAGAGACTAAATAGCTGCTGTGGGCACAATAACGTTTAACATAAGAAAATATTTGATTTGGACTTACCACTGGTGAGAGAACAAATTCTCAAACTGGCAGCTGTTGATAACTTACGGTGTTTATATAGCGCAAGCAAACTACTGCATGAGGTCCGAATTGACCCCACTTGGTAGGAGGGTTAAAAAAAAATAATAATTTGAATTTTTTTTTAAAGTTAGTGCATGCTGAATGGTTTTGGTACAGTGCTTGGCACTGGGTGGGACTAATCAGTAGGAGCATGCAAAGACCTCTCTGGATACTTTAAATGTGACAGAGTTCCTTGAGAGCTCTCTAGACAATTACTGAAAGAACCACTACAGTGGTTCATCTCATCTTTTAACCCGATCATAACAATATGCTGAGTCTTTACTTCTAAGACATGAAACAGTTTTGTGTTCTGAGAAAAGAGCAAGAGAAATATCTGCACTTTAGAACATACAAAAAATAAAAAAAAACAAACAAAAAAAAAACAGCCCAAAGTGATCAGTTAGGCTTTCCCATAATTAAACACAGTATTATAATAAAGCCGCCTGACTGAAGGCCGAACACAATTTAGTACAACTATCCAGAGGGTCGCCATGAGTCGACACTGACTCGACGGCACTTATTATAATAATCTGGTTGCCAGCCATCTTTGTAAATTTGTTTCTTCGGGAATTTTTCCTTAGTTCTTGACCTCAATGTGGACTTTTCTTTTGGAAAAGCTAATGAACAAACATTAAGGACAAATATCCTCGAAGATTAGCTAATACTGCAAGGCTGAGTCTTAGACTATATAATAAAACAAAAAACCTTCAACAAATTGTGACAGTCTGTGGGACAGTAAGAAATGTTAACTATACACTTTTTAAAAATCTGTTTTTATGTTAAAAGCTAACATTCCCAATACCTAATCTGAAATACTCCTAAATCCATGAGGCCTCACCAAAATGGTCCATAAATGGGCTTCTGATCCTATATAAATCACTGTTTGCCAAGTGCCCAACTGTGGACACTGAAGACCATTGTTTTTCACTTTGTCTACATGCTAAGAATTAAGACAGACTTTAATAGCCTTGGAAGATGATCAGTGTTGCATCTGCTACTCAGTGTTCCATTTATCAGTGACTATTGTGCAGGTGACCACCTCCTGGAAGCTGTTTTGTGATTTGCTCAGCTACCTGGTGGAGCCCTAGTCTAACCAATCCAAGAACTGGGCCCATGGCAAGATAAGTATTTTACATAAGTGATAAAAACATATGCATACTGCTTTGTGCTTTGGTTTTTCTGCTACCTAGATCCTTGCCTCGACTTTGCTAAAAGGAAAAATTTACAAAGGCATTGTGTGTTCCAAGGATAGTCCACCCATGCTGAGGGACAGGTCGGGCATGCAATCTCTCCCAACTCCCACAAGCCAGAAGAGCACTCTCAGGCTAGGCTATATGCTGTTCACCTGAGCTGTGCACACAGGGCTTGAGCAGCATGAGGAGTAAATCCTGCTTCTCCTACAAGAGAGAACAGATCATGCCTCTGAACTGACTGGAAGCTGGTCATCCATCCAAAGCTTAAGGCATTAGTTTCTAAATTTCCTCAGCTGGTGGGGAGAGGGGGGAAGTCAAGGTCAGATTTGTTTTCTGCTCTTATACATGCAAGGCAGATCTTGTGATTTGGTAATTAGTCTTGGGATTTAGTAGCAGTGGTGGTGGTGGTGGACAAAATACAGTGACTGAATTCAAAAAGGCATGGATAAACATAGGATCCATATATAGCACAAGCAGCATTCCTGCTCAAAGCAAAATTTAAACGACTTATACATAGCAGGGTGTAACCTACATGGAAAAGCACTTACAACTTTACTGGGCAGACTGCAGTGGCTGTACTGGTCTATCTGCAATCATTTTACTATACTGCTATAACAAGCCTGTGGTGGGACAAAGATTAGTGTAGCCCTTGCTGGTACCAAAATTTAAAAGTTAAACCTGCATACGTCAGAGGGAGAAGCAAAATTTTAGGAGATGAGTGAATGAAAGTGGCAGAAAATAAGGCTACAATCCATCTATATTTGTTTGCTGCAATTCTGGAAAAATAACTTCAAAAGTCTTTAGAGTATACTGAAATACCGGTCAACTTAAAAAATGAGTGGTATACAGCCCTAGCTGTTGGCATGAGTGGGGGGGGGGGGGAGAAAGCTTCCCACAATGGTAGGTGACGGATAAACATTCTGTACAGAATGAGCAAACATTGCAGCATTTCAAAACCATGGTGTGGAAAGGGTCTTGGAATATATGGTTACCATAATATTGGAGAAAAAAAAAGTGTGTTCTAGGAATATAAGGAAAGGGATGTAGAACAGAGGATATTATAATGCCTCTGTATTGTTCCATGATGCAACTGCACCTTGAATATTGGGTGCAATTCTGGTCACCATATCTTAAAAAGGAAATATCAGGATTAGAAGAGGTACAGAGAAGAAAAGTCACCAAAATGGTAAAGGGGTGGCTGGATAACCCTAAGAGAAAAGGCTTAAAGGTTAGGGCTTTTTGACTTGGAAAAAGACTGCTGAGGAGAGAGATATGATAGAGGTCTACAAAAGTTAATGAATGGACTGGAACAGAAACAGATTGTTTATGTAATCAAAAAGTAGAAAGACTAGTAGACATGGAATGAAGCTAAAATATAGCCCATTTAAAACTAATAAAAATATTTTTCACTCCATGTGTAAATCAAAATCTGGAATGCATTACCAGAGGATGTGGCAACAGCTGTTAGTGTAGCTGGGTTTAAAAAAGGTTTACACAAAGTTCCTGGAGGAAATGTCCATAAGCCATTATAAAAAGGAGAGCCCAGAAAATCCACTGCTTACTCCAGGACAGGCATTGTGGAACCTGTGCCCTTTTGGGAACCTGCCAGGTACTTGTGACCTGGATTGGCCACTGTTGGAAACTAGATACTGGGCTTGATGGACCTTGGTCTGACCCAATATGGCATTTTGTATGTTCTTATGGTTTAACTGTCTTATGATTTCTCTTTATTCCTTTAGACCCCGGCTTCCTGATGCTGGTGTAGAGATTCAGAAATCCAGTTAAAGAATGGGATCGAGGAATAGGTCTTGGGGGGAAAAAATGTAGAGGAGCCAAAGATCACTTGACAAAATCACCTGTTAAGATTGAAACCTTGAGCAGTACTATAAATTGATAATTTGGTAGTTATTGGAAAAGTTCAGTCACAATAGAGAGTAAGGGATTGAAAGTTGATGTAACGATTAGTTCTGTAATACTCATATGCTGTGCACAAATTATGATTCGTGCAATTTTAATTAAAAATTCTATATAATGATTGCAGTCTAAATGGATACCTGAAGTAGCAGGACACAAAATGACCATGGTCATAAGGTGCACTGGGGGGGGGGGGGGAAGGGCTTGTGCAAGTGCACTACACAGTTTTATGGCCATACATTATGTTCCACATATGATGCTACCTACCCCTCCTTTCTTCTCAGGATCCAGTTGGAAACAAAGGGTTTCCCCACTTCATTTACTCATACTCCATCCCTGCATAAGGCCCAGATACGATCTCAGGGCTGGTGCTACTTTTTTTTGCTACCCTGGCCTCTCCTCCCCCTCGTCACATAATGAAAATTCTGAGAGGTAGCCATATTAATCTGCAGCAGGGCTTCTCAACCCAGTCCCTGAGACACAGCCAGTTAAGCTTTCAGGACAGCCACAGGACTTCCCTCCAGTGCCAACCACCATGTAGATAAAACCATGAATAAGCATGAGATATTTGCATACAGAGGCAGTGTCTTTGTGGTTATCCTGAAAACAAGGCTGATCATGTGTGCCAAGGACTGGGTTGAGAACCCCTGGTCTGGCGTGGCCTCAATAAATTGGTTAGTCTAAGGTATAACCTGCCTCCATCATTTATCCCAACATTAAAGTGTACAAGTGTCTAAATATTTCCATTTGCAGTGGGGTTAAATAAATGCCACCAGATTTCTATATGGCTTCCCTCCAGTGCCAACCACCATGTAGATAAAAACCATGCAAGAGGCTAGAGCCCAAAGCAAATCTGATGTAACAATACTGGGATGTACATAATACCAACCGTATCCATGGAAAAAAGTCAGCAATAGAAAGTGTAGTTCCCTCACCTGTAACAGGTGTTCTCCAGGAACAGCAGGAATCAGTCCTCACATGGGAGGCATCTGCACCAACAGAGCCCACATGGAGCATTTCCCCAGCTTTCAAAGAAAGCATTCCTAAAGGTTATCACACCAGTAAAGTCTCCTTCCCACCCAAGGGTGCCATCTTGCTCAGATGACATAGCTAGGACAGCAGTAAAACAGACAAGGTAGGGAGGTAGCTCCCAGAGGAGAAGGGAGGGTTGTGAGAACTGATTCCTGCTGTTCCTAGAGAGCACCTGTTACAGGTGTGTAACTACACTTTCTCTCCAGGAACAAACAGGAAGTCAGTCCTCACATATGGGACTCCCTAGCTCCAGGCAGCTGAGGACGGAACCAAGAAAGCAACAGCAATTAATTAGGTAGCCATGAGTTGCAGAAAGTGAGTCCCCACTGAGAGACTCTGCAAGACCCTAGCGTCCAGTGACACTATCAATCTGGAAGTCTGAACAGAGAAGGGTCGGGAGCAGGGGCAGGAGTTGCTTATCTCCAGAACAAGCAGGAATGTAGTCTTCACATGGGTATCGTGAGTACCGATGGAGCCTGAGCAGGAACGCTCCCCAGTGTTCAATAGGAACGCTTTTGGGAACATCCCACAGCGCATGCGTGCTGCCTTCCCGCCTCTCACTTCAGTTCTTCATTTTCTGCAGAGCCGATACCCTGTCACAGCAGAAAATTTCCTTTTATCATCTGTTTTTTTTGTGGTTGCATCTGCCTTCGACACCTACCGGTACTGCTGGGTTTTCTGTTTGTTTTTAAAGAAACTTGTATTTTCTTCAGAGGTCTTTCCCCCGTTTCTGGTTCTAGGTGCCATTTTGGGCACTAGGTGCACTTTTCTTCAGCTAGTGGTTTAAAAAAAAATGCTCAAAGTGTGGTGGTACCATTTCCGTCACCGACACCCATGATTGGTGTCTAAAATGTTTAGGTCCTGAACATTGTCCACCGGAGTGTCTTTCCTGCATGAGGATGACCAAAAGGGGCCTGCAAATAGAGCTGCAAAACTCAGTACCCTTTTTGCTGCAGATACGATGTCACTTGCATCAACATCCTCCAGGGCTTCATCTTCCTCCCATGGATCTCAGGTAACTAAACTTAAGTCCAAGACTGGCCAGTCCTTGAAGGGTAGATCTCCTTCAAAGTATCAAGATGCCACTGGCTTTGCCCTCAAGGATAGTTCACCAGCAAAACAGCCCCGGCGGGAGTCTTTGGGCTCCAAAGAATTAACAGGGCTTCAGGATGTTCCAGAGGCTTCCACCTCTGCAGAACTACTGGTGCCATGTTCTGGTGTCATAGCCACTTCCACCAGTACCGACACCCAGGCATCGGCAGGAGCAATGGATAAAAAGAATCCTCGCTATTAAATGCAGTCTAGAATCCCTCTTAGCAGCTTTGGTACCACTAAGACTGCTACAGACGGTTCAACAGGTATTGGTACTGGTACTGACAGTACCTGTTTCGACAGGACTGCTTCCCCCCCATACCAAGCCTCTTGGGTATCAGGGGATAAGGAACCGAGACATTTCGGTACTGACTTCGAGTGGTACCAATGCCATGTGTTACAGGAGCACCCCGGTACAGAGTGCCCTTGAGTCTTCCGATTCTGATGACTGACGATTCTACCAGTACCAGAACAAACCTACTAGAGGATTCAACTCCTTCTCCTCAACGCAGGATGTCTCCTCCAGAAGATATGTCCTTCCAGGATTTCATATGTGATTTAGCAAAGGGCCTTGCAATCACTGATTCCAGAAAAGGAACCTAGGGCAGAAGAATTAAGAATTCTACAATACCCTATGGCTCCCAAGGAGGCAGCTATGCTTCCAATTCACAAGATCTTACATGATCTGATGTTGAGAATGTGGAAAATTCCTTTAACGATATCTTCACATTCCCGACGCCTTGACACTATACAGAGTGCCAAGTCGTCCTGTTTTTCAAAAACAAAACTCAGTTACCACACCAATCAACGGTAGTGGAATCAGCCATGCGAAGAATCAAGAGTGCTAAAACACATTCTTCTAATCCGCCAGGCCGGGAATTCAGGACACTCAATGCCTTTGGGTGTCAATGCTTTCAATCCTCCATGCTATGAGCCAGGATCAGTTCCTATATTCTTTATATGGGAATGTTCATGGAAGTTACAAAAGACCTAGAATTCGTTAGCCCTTGTGTCTGAGGAAAAAAGCAGACTAACCTATTCTGGTCAAGCATGCCCAGAATGTCTAAATTCATGAACCATGAAACCTTTGATTGCTTTGAATGTATTAGCAGAACCTCTGCTATATCCATAGGAGCACATCATATTGCTTGGCTTCAAGCATCAGACTTAGAACAGTGGGTGCAAGAAAAGCTGGGAAACATTCCTTGTACAGGAGAAAATCTTTGTCAAGGACTGGCAGGATAAGGCTAATCAGCTTGAATCTGAAAATACTACCTTGGACTATCAGTCTACAGCCAACCCATCAAAGAAGAAAACATTCAAAAAACCTTTTCAGTAAGAAAAAGCAGCTTTACCCATCTTACACCCATCAAAGCCACTGTCCGATTCATGTTCCCAATAAGGGGCAACAGAACAGACAGCAAAGAAAGCCACAAGCTCAAAGAGCTTAACCGGCCCAACAGACCCAGCCCCCTCAGGGTCTTTGACTTCTACCTTGAGAACTTAGTCATTCTGCCCCTGAAAGGTCCAGAACCCTTAACCATTCCAGGAAGACTATGCTATTTTGCCAAAAGATGGCAACAAACATCAGAAAACTGGACTCTGTCCATTGTACGACTGGGGTACAAGCTTCATTTTCTCAACTTGCCCCCACCTACAATAAAAACAGTTCAATTCTCAGGCCCCTGCCACCAACCTCTTGTGGCAGGTGGTCACATCACTTCTCGCTCAAGGAGTGAGCAAAGAATTACCCATACCCCAACAGGGAATGAGGTTTTACTCCCCCTATTTTCTTATTCCAAAGAAGACAGGGGGACACAGACCTATACTAGACCTCAGAGAATTAAATAAATATTTGTTCTGCGAAAAGTTCAAAATGATATCCCTCGGGACACTCCTACCATACCTTCAAAGTCAGGACTGGCTATGTTCTCTAGATCTAAGAGATGCATACATGCATATTCTCATCCACTCTGATTGCAGGAAGTTCCTTTGATTCCTGGTCCAAGGAAGACACTTCCAGTACAGAGTTCTTCCTTTTGGACTGGCCTCTACTCCAAGAGTCTTCACAAAATGCATGGCAGTGGTAGCAGCATTTGAGGACTCTGGGAATATTCATCTTCCCTTAGACGATTGGCTCATTTGAGCATCGACAGCTCCAGAGGCAAGCTTCGCTCTCTCGAGCAATGAGAATTCTTCAATACTTGGGACTGGTCATAAATCTCCCAAAATCTCATCTCACCCCCTCTCAATCTCTCAAATTCATAGGGGCTCGTCTAGACACACGGCAGTCAAGGGCTTTCCTGCCACAGCCAGCCTGTCTATGAATACTACAGCTGGTATCTCAAGCAGCTATGAAGGTGTTCCTTACTGCTCGAGAGATGCTTCAACTTCTGGGACACATGGCATCCACTGTCCATGTGGTTCCCTATACTCACCTCCACATGCAAGCAGCCCAGTGGACCCTATCCTCTCAATGGTCACAGGCCTCAGGTCAGTTAATGGACAAGATCAGAACCACCACATGTCTGATTTTGTCCCTGCAATGGTGGCATCTCTAGAAAACCTCCTTGTAGGCTCTCCTTTCCAGCAGCCTCTATATCAGGCCACCTTAACAGATGTGTCCAAGATGGGTTGGGGGGCCCACTTGCATGATCTCTCCACTCAGGGTTTTTGGACCTCACAGGTGGTTTCCCTTCACATAAACCTCCTAGAGCCGAAAGCCATTTTCAATGCTATTCAAGTCTTTCAGACCCATCTCAGCAACAAAACAGTTCTGGTCCAAACCGACAATCAGGTAGCTATGTTCTATGTGAACAAGCAAGGTGGAACAGGCTTTGTCGCTATGCAACGAAGCTTTGCGACTATTGGCCCTCAGAGTTGCAAATTCACCTGTTTGCGGTATACCTTCCGGGCATTCAAAACTTATGGGCAGACAGACTCAGTCGAATACTGCTGCCACACGAGTGGTCCCTCCACTCATACCAGCTTGCTCAAGTATTTCAAATCTAGGGAACACCAGATATAGACCTCTTTGCAAGTCCACAGAACGCCAAACTTCCAATTCTGTTCCAGAATCCCGGCTCACAACTGTCAGGCAAGTGATGCTTTCCTACTCCACTGGGGTCAGGACTTCCTCTATGCCTTCCCACCCATTCCCCTCATTCCCAAAACTTTATTCAAACTTCAGACAGAGGTCGTATGATACTCATAGCTCAACATTGGCCACAACAAACGTGGTATCCTCTTCTACGTCTCTCAAACCACTCCTCTGGAATTGGGGAATGCTCCAGATCTGTCTCAGGACAGATGCTTACTGCATCCCAATCCCTACATCTTAGGGCCTGGTTACTGAAAGCCTAGAATTCCAGGATATTAACCTCTCAACAAGTAAAGGATAGCCTTCTGGCTTCCAGAAAGCCTTCCACAAGATGTTCCTATGCTTTTAAGTGGAAAAGGTTCGTCTGGTGTTCACAAAAGGGACTTACCCCCCTTTTGGTACCTGTAGAGTTGCTACTAGAGTATCTACTCCAATCAACTTCTGGTCTAAAGACCAATTCAGTGAGAGTCCATCTTAGTGCTATTGCTGCTTTTCATAAACCTTTCGATGGACAACCTATTTCCTCTCATCCACTTGTATCAAGATTTGAGAGGCCTACTCTTAACAAAACCTCCCATAAACTACTACCAGTTGCATGGGATCCGAATCTTGTTCTTGGTCAGCTTATGAAACCGACCTTTGAACCTTTAGCCACTTCAGGCCTAAAGTTTTTCATGGAAAGTTATTTTCCTAATTGCCATCACTTCTGCAAGATGCATTAGTGAACTACAGGCATTAGTAGCTGACCCTCCTTATACAAGGTTCCACCATGATAAAGTAGTCCTCAGGACTCATCCTCACTTTATGCCAAAGGTGGTTTCACCTTTCCATTTAAACCAATCTTCCTATATTCTTCCCTAGGCCTCATTTATTTTGTTTAAGATTTCTTATATACCGCCTTTCATGATATCAAGGTGGTTTACATTGAACAGGGCATCATAACTTGGAGATAACTATTTACAGGGAACATGGGCAATGGAGGGTTAAGTGGCTTGCCCAAGACCACAAGGAGCATCTGTGGGACTAGAAACCCCAGTCCTTCTGGCCCAAGATTGCCGTCTTCTAGTGGGGTTTGAACCCCCAACCTTCTGGCCTGAGGTAACTTGCCCCAACCACTAGGCCACTCCTCCAACCTCATGCCTCTAGTGTGGAAAGGAATCTTCACACATTGGAGATAAAAGGCTAAGGCTCTTACAATCCAAAGAACTAAGCCACATAGAAAATCTTCAGCTTTTTGTGGCTTTTGACTCTAGTCATTTGGGACTTCATTTCCAAAAGAACTGTCAAATTGGACTGCAGATTGCATATCCTATACTTAGAGTAAAGGACTTGAGGGCCATGTCACAGCTCACAATGTGAGAGCAATGGCAGCCTCAACGGCTAACCTTTGTTCTGTGTCCATTGACATCTGTAGAGCAGCCATTTGGGCTTTGTTACACACCTTCACAGCCCACTACTGCTTAGACAAGGACTCCTGTCAGGATGCCTCATTTGGCCAGGCTGTTCAGCATCTCTTCCATACTTAATACAACTCCTACCCACTGTCCACGGTTTGGATGCCAGAGGTCCATGGGAGGAACAACCCATCTCACCTGGGTTCGCAGCTTGCAGGGTCACCCTTTGGCATCTTTCAGCTGGGGAGTCCCCATATGTGAAGACTGCATTCCTGCTTGCTCCTGGAGATAGTGTAGTTACTCACCTGTAACAGGTGATCTCTGGGAACAGCAGTAATTTAGTCTTCACAGCCCACCCACCTCCCCTAGGAGTTCTCTACTTCTCTCCTTTGGTCTCAGCTATAAACTCAACTGAAGTGAGAGAGTTACAGAGGCAGGAAGACAGCATGCATGCACTGTGGGATGCTCCGAAATGCGTTCCTATTGGATGCTGGGGAACATTCCCACATGGGCTCTGTTGGTACCAACGATACCCATATGTGAAGACTAAATTCCTGCTGTTCCTGGAGATCACCTGTTACAGGTGAGTAACTACACTATACCCTGAGATTACGGAGTAGTGCCTGGCCAAAGGTATTGTCCCAAACATATGAACTGAAGACCATCTGGTGGTCTTAGAGATCTGTCACCAGCACTGAGCGGAGGTTGGCCACCATTGCCCTCACGTGATGTGCTGTGATCCAGCATTCGAGGGCAAGGCCAGCTTGCTCATAGGAGAGGGCAATACAATCTGCCACCCAAGTGGAAAGAGTTTGCTTAGGGAGCCCCAGTCTGCTGGGGTCATAAGACACAAAGCTATGGAACTTTCCAGTGGGCCAAGTCTGTTGCAAGAAGGACAGGGCCCACTTGCCATCTAGTGTGTGAAGTATTAATTCCTCCCTGCCGGCATGAGGTCACAGGAAAGTGGGGAGGACCACCTCTTGGTTGAGGTGGCAGGGAGAGACCACCTTCAGGAGGAATTTGGCATGTGTAGGAGCATCACCCTGTTCTTAGAGAGCCTTGTATATAGTGGATCTGCCACAGGACCTGGAGTTCACTCACTCAAGTGGATGCAAGGGCCACCAGAGAAGGCCACTTTCCAAAACAGATTTCTCAGGTGGAAAGTGGTCAGGGGCTCAAATGGCAGTTTAGTGAGCTGGGAGAGCATCATGTTGAGGTCCCATTCTGCCACTGGAGGGCATGGAGGTAGCTTAAACAGGAGGCCCTGGAGGAACCTAGAGACCAGGGGCTGGTTAGAGAGGGGTTTCCCCCTCAATAGGGAGATGGGGCACATCTGTGGTGCTTAGATGCACCCTCAGTTGGATTTCATTCCAGTGTGTGACAGCTGTAATAGATACTGGAGAACCAGTTGCACATGGCAGGAGAAGGGACTCTCCACTTTCACAGCACACCAGACAGACAGAGAACCATCTCCACTTAAAGGTGTAGACCTGCCTGGTGGAGGGTTGAAGGCCAGTAGGACCTACTGAAAACTTCCCCGGGCAGGTTGAAGGGGGCCAGTGCTACCTTTTCAGCAGCCATACTGTTAGCAACAGTGATCCCAGGTTGGGGTGCAGAAGGGAGCTCTCATGGGATAGGAGGTCCAGGACTCTACCCATTGGGACTGGGAGTGCTACTGACAGGGATAGCAGCAGGGGGAACCAGGGTTGCCTGTGCCATCTGGGTGCAATCAGTATGACTGATGCCCCTTCGCTCTGGACCTCGAACAGGGTCTTTGTGACTGGGAGGGTTTGGTGGGAATGCATATAGTAGGCCCTCCAACCACAAGATTAGGAAGGTGTCTGCCAACACTCTCCCTGGGTGCAGTTGGCAAGAGCAGAAGCATGGTAGCTGTGTGTTGTCTGGGGAAGCAGTGGCCTGTCCCAGTGATGGAAGAGGCTGTTTTGCTACCCTAGGGTTCAAGCGCCACTTGTGTGGGTGAAGGACTCTGCTCAACCTATCTGCTAAGCAGTTGCCCTGGCAGGTATACTGCTCACAGGAGCATGCAGTTGCACACTGCAAAGGAGAGGAGAGCCACCGCTTCCTGAAAGAGGGAAATATGAGCCTATACCCCCTGCTTGTTGATATAGAAAACAAAACCCCAAAAAAACAAACATGCACACCTGGTTGTCCATGGTGGAATGCCTGCAGGGCCAGGAAGATTGCCCCGAGTTAGAGGTTGATCTCCAAGAGCAACTTCTCCTGGGACCAGCTGCCTTGTGTGCACAGTTCCTGCAATGCACTCCCAACCCAGGAGGGAGGCATCTTGTCAGGGTTTGCTGTGGTGCAGGTGCCTGGAAAGGCATATCCACCTGGAGGTGGTTCAGGTTTTGCCACCAGGTAAGGAATTCTGCCAGCTGGCAGGCGACTCATAGCCTGCCCTTGGCTTGAATCCACTGAGAGCAGAGGAACCATTGGGCTGTCCACATGTGTAAGCGGGTTAGTGGTGTGACATGGACTGTTGAGGCCATGTGGCTTAACAGGCAGAGAAAGCAGTGAGCCAGTACTGACCAGTGGCACTGCACCTCTCCTGCCAGTTGCATGAGGTGATCTGCCCCCTTGGCAGGATAGCCTTGACCTTTAGCATGTCCAGCTGTGCCCCTATGAACTCCAGACTTGGGGTAGTTTATGACAAACCAAGTGCTGCAGCAGGAGGGGTATGCGCTCTGCAGCCTGCCTGACCTGAGGACGTACCACCTTTGATTAGCCAGTTGTCCAGGTAGGGGAAGACAAAGGCCCCTTGAAGGCACAAGTGAGTGGCTACTACTGCCCAGCACTTGGTAAAGACCCTTGGGGAAGAGGCCAGGCCAAAGGGCAGCACCCTGTACTGGTAGTGCCCTCCTCCCACTATGAGCTGTAGGTACTGCCTGAGGGATGGGTGGATCAGGATGTGAGTGTACACATACTTTAAGTCCAAGAGCACAGCCAAATCTCCCTGGTGGAGGTAGGGCAGCACTGTTCAAGTTTTGCAGGTCGAGTAGTGGCCTGAGGCCCCCTGTTCTTTTGGGGACAAGGAAATACCTTGAGTAGAAGCCCTTTTCCCCGCTGATCCCGATGCCTGGGTACAGGCTCCACAGCATTGTCCCTGATCATTCCTGCGAGCCCTGAGAGCAAAAAGGGTCTGGTGAAGGAGAGGTCACACTGACTCTCCTGGAAAGAACCTGGGTGGTACCTGTTGTAAGTGGAGGTATCCCTCCTTTACCACCTGCAGCACCCACAGGTCTGAGGTGACCATGGCCCACTTTTGGGTAAAGTGTGCCAGGTGGCCCCCTGTGGGTTGGTGAGGGTCTCCCAGGGGAGGGGAGGCCCTGACCTTGGAGTCAAAGGCTCCCCCCTTGTTGGGCTGGAGCCTGGGCCTCTGAGCTCCTTGGCCCAAGAATCCTGTTGCTGGCCTGAACAGGCCCAGTACCAGTGACTCTGCTGAAAGTGCCCCGTTTTCCAGGGCATAAGGGTTTTTCCAAATGGTTTTTTGTGGGGGAAAGGAAGAGGTCTTAGAACTTCTGGCAGGTCACCACTTCAGCCTCTTGGCCACTTTGTCAGCTATTGGTTTGCTGAACAGCTTCTCACCAATGCAGGGGATGTCGAGCAACTTGTCCTGGACCTACTGCTTGGAGGGCTGACGACTAGATAGGCTTGGCAAGCTCTGATGCCGACTGCTGCTACTCGAGCTACAGATTCTAATCCATTGTAGGCTGCCTGAGAGGGGAACTTTGAGCAGTCCTTGATCCTGGAGGCGAGAGCCTGGAACCAATTGAAGGGTTCCATGGCCAGCCTTAGCCAAGAACCCTGACAGTTCCTGGGTCAGGGTCTTTAGATATATTTAGACAGATTTGTATACCACCTTATCCTACAATTAAAAGTAGTCACATCACAAATGGAGGGTTACATTTAACATGGAGGGTATTTCACAACATTTAACATGAGGGTACGGCATCTATATATAGCTCATAGGCCTGGATTTGACACCCCAACATTGAGCCCTGGAAGCACTTGCGCCCCAGGGCATCAACGGCTCTAGCATCCCTGCTTGGGGGGGGACAAAAGAATAAGTCTGGCTTCTGAGTTTCTGCATGGAATACACCTCTCTCCTACTGGGAAAACAAAACCAAACCAAAACCGCTAAAGAGCTCTACACAAATTGAATGCTAAGTTGCACCTCAGCTACACATGCAAACAAATCCTCAACATGAAGAACGAGGGTCCACAAATGATAAATAGAAACATAAGGACAATAAATCAAAACAGAATCCTGAGAAGCCAAACTCTACATTTATAGAGACTCTGTAGAAACAAGAATAAAAATGTATTTCCTCTTATACTGAGCAAAAATCAAAAATACATCAGCAATGCACATTTCTCAAAGCTAATATATTCCAGTTAAATTCAAAATACAATAATTTTTCAGTCATGATAGCCACAGACTGTTCCTATTTTGAACCTGAAAGTCAGAGGAGAGAAAAATAGCAAGACCAGCTCTGAAGTCACTGCGCTCCTGAGGGGTTGTGTCCTTAATAAGCTTGTTTAAGAGCCAGGTAGTGGTTGTATAAAGGTCTTTTTTTTTTTTTCTTTTTTTTTTTTAAAGCAAAGCAAAGTACTGCCAGTCCTAGAGAGTCTATTGCAAGCAAGGCTAATCTAGGTCTAGATACAAATTCCTCATTTCAGAGTTCTTAAAGGATCTTATTTTTATTTTTAATAGATAACTACTACTCAACCAACTGATGTAGCTGTATTGCAGAAGATTTTTTCCTGCTATTTTTATCTCCTCTAACCTTCAAATTCAAAGAGGAAGGCAAGCTCTTTGAAGTCACTGCACTCCAGAGGTGTTATATGGGGTGGGTGGAAAGGGAGCTATATCTGAGTGATCTTGCTATATTGCTCCATATCCAAATAACGGGGACATAGAACAGAGCATTAGATCTCATTAAAAGAGGCAAGCAAGGTGGCAATCATGCAAAGGCAGCCTGAATAGCACTGTGGTCAAGGCAACCAGGGAGGGATTAGAGGAGGAGGGCAGGAGGGGAGCACAGGTCAAGCAAGAGCTGCACTTTTTTTTTTGACATGAGGAGAAATAAGAGAAAGGGCGACTGTTCCCTGCAAACAGCAAATTGCCAGCTCTTTCCCTTTTCACAAGAAATCGACGCACCATGTCCACTCAGTAGCAACAGAAAAAGCAGATTTAAGAAACCTTCAAATATTCTGCTGAGAAGGACAGCAGGAAAGTGGCAGTTCCTCCTGTTGCTTCAGAAAGGATACCTGGAAGGCCCCAGATGGTTTTTCAAGGGCTGCTGAACAGAGATGGTGTCCGCCTATCCAAGAAGGGTGGAAGTATCTTCTGCAGACTGGCTAACCTACTAGAGGGCTTTAAACTAGATTTATTGGGGGATGGGTTTCTGGTAAGTAAATAATCAAAATGCCTCTGTCGACATGGGTAAAAAAAAGGGCAACATCTGGAAAGTAGTGTGTATTAATGCCCTTAGTATGGGAAATAAGATTCCAGATGTTGAAGCTTTCATGGAAGAGGCAGACTGATTTAGTGGTGGCAACCACCATGACAGTTATACCAGGCTATGATTTACTCAGGAAGGAGAGTATGAAGGACAGAAGTATGGCACTATGTTAAAAATAAATAAATAAAAATAAAAAAGGGTTAAAGCTATGGAATTGCAGGGCTTGAGAGAAGGGGGGCATTGTGTTAGATGGGTTAGGGCAGGGGTCGGCAACCCGCGGCTCCGGAGCCGCATGCGGCTCTCTCACCTTTGCCGCGGCTCCGGAGCACACTGCCCGCCCGGTATTTATGGCGTTATGGGCTCCCTCCCTTCTTCTGCAGCCGCGGCTCCCTGCCTCTTAGGGAACCGCGGCTGTGCTTTTAAAATCATCTCGGAGCCCTTCCTGTCTTGACGGGCTCCGTGCAGCATTGTCCCGCCTCTAAAGGAAGTTTGGAGGCGGGACAATGCTGCACGGAGCCCGTCAAGACAGGAAGGGCTCCGAGATGATTTTAAAAGCACAGCCGCGGTTCCGTAAGAGGCAGGGAGCCGCGGCTGCAGAAGGGAGGGGAGCTGACATGGAGGGAGGGAGCTGTCATGGAGGGAGGGAGCTGATATGGATGGAGGGAGGAGGGGCTGACATGGATGGAGGGCGGGCGGAGGGGCTGACATGGATGGATGGAGGGAGGAGGGGCTGACATGGAGGGAGGGAGCTGATATGGATGGAGGGAGGGGGGCTGACATGGAGGGAGGGAGCTGATATGGATGGATGGAGGGAGGGGGGCTGTCATGGAGGGAGGGAGCTGATCTGGATGGATGGATGGAGGGAGGGGGGCTGTCATGGAGGGAGGGAGCTGATATGGATGGATGGAGGGAGGGGGGCTGACATGGAGGGAGGGGGGCTGACATGGAGGGAGGGAGCTGACATGGAGGGAGGGAGCTGATATGGATGGCTGGCGGGTGCGGGGCTGACATGGAGGGATGGAGGGGGCTGACATGGAGGGAGGGAGCTGATATGGATGGAGGGAGGGAGGGGGCTGACATGGAGGGAGGGAGCTGATATGGATGGAGGGAGGGGGGCTGACATGGAGGGATGGAGGGGGCTGACATGGAGGGATGGAGCTGATATGGATGGAGGGAGGGAGGGGGCTGACATGGAGGGATGGAGCACTGGTAATGGGGTTGAGGGGATGAGCACTGGAAATGAGCTGATTAGGGGAGGCTAGGACTGGTAATGAGCTGATGGGGGGTAGGACTGGTATTGGGCTGATTAGGGGAGGCTAGCACTGGTAATGGGGTTGAGGGGGGATTAGCACTGGAAGGTACTGGGAGTGAGGACTGGAAAGGGGCTGATATTGGGGAGGGTTACTGGGACTGGAAATAGGCTGATGGAAAGAAGTGAAGAAAACGAAAGAAGAGATAAGAAATGGCAGATGGACCATAGACCACAGAAAGAGCTAAGAGAAGACAGGAAAGCAGAAGCCTCAGATCGGGACCAGCATGATCAAAGAATAAATTGGTCAGACAACAAAGGTAGAAAAAATAAATTTCATTTCATATTAGTGATTTGACTACAAAATCATCATAATTTTGAAATCAAATATTGTTACTTGTTGTTGTGATATTTTCTGGCGTTTTTTTTTTTTTGGTGTGTGAAGGAAGAGGGGTAGTCTTATACGGCGAGTATAGGCCAAACACCTATATTTTAACAGGAAAAGTAGGGGGTCGTATATAGCATTAAGGTAAGAAACAATATATGCAGTGTTAGATTTCTTTTAAATGTTGCTATGGTTTTGCGGCTCCCAGTTTTTTTTTTCCCTTCGGAAACGGGTCCAAGTGGCTCTTTACGTCTTAAAGGTTGCAGACCCCTGGGTTAGGGGAAATGAATCATCCATTTGCACTGATGTTGTACAGACTTTCACAGGCAGAAATGTGGAGAGATTTAAATTGAAGACATTTGCAGTATTGCTATGAAAGGGTAAGTGATGCCGATAGATGATTTCAATATGCCAGATATTGATTGGAACATACCTGCTGTGGTAAGGAGAGCCAGGATTCTTTACAAGAGAACTATTCCAGCAATTGGCAGTACTTACACACAAGGGGGCATACTGGACCTAGTACTTACGAATGGGGAGAGTTTGATGTTAGTGGGTGATCTCACATCCTGTGATCAGTGGTTCAGTATTAAGATAAGGGCTGATAGTCCATTCATAAGCGAGGGCCCTAGACTTTAGGAAAATTAATGACTCCTTAAAATATTCTCTCATTTGTGTGAGGTTAACAGGATAGGAACCTTTTGGGGAAGTAGAAGAGCAATGGGCAAAACTGCAAGGGCAATAAGTCTATTAGAAAATTAAAATATAAAAGGAAGAGAGGCCTCTATGGTTCTCAAAAATAGTAGCTTAAAGATGAAGAGGGTGGCCTTCATAAAATTCAAGAGATAACAGAAGGATGAACATCAATATTCAGAACAGTTAAGAGAAGCTAGGAAAGTAGTCAGGAAAGCAAAGATACAAATTGAATAGTCATAGTAAAACAGGACAAAAAGATTAAGATATTTTAGTGAGGAGGAAGTGCAAAAAGTAGTCTTATCAGACTGAAGGGGAGGATTATGTAGTAGAGGATAAAGTGGAATTACTTAACCGTGGTACTCAACCCAGTCCTCTGGGACCTCCAGGCCAGTCAGGTTTTCCAGATATCCACAATGAATATGCATATTCATTGTGGATATCTGGAAAACCTGACTAGGTTGAGAACCACTGGCTCAACAAATTTCTATTCTGCAGTCAGATGAAGAACCAGGAACAAGGCCTCAAAACACTGACACAGGAACAGAAGGTGGATCTTGAATGATTTTCAGAAGACTGGTCATGAACTAGCTAAACTAAAAAGTAGATAAAAAGTGATGGGGTCAGATGGGATACATCCAAGAGTATAGAAGAACTTGGGGGAAGTTCTAGTGGCTCCACTGTATGACATTTTCAATGCTTCTTTAGAGACTGGTATGGTCCCAGAGGACTTAAGGGCGGCGCATGTGGTCCTTTTACATAAAAATAGAAGGAGGGGGTTGAAAACTACAGGCTAGATAGTTTACTCACCATAGAGGCCGGACTAAAGCAAAACACTGCTAGAACGGGATAGTGAGGTTTCTGGAATACAAGAGATTGCAGGCTGAGGCAGCATGGTTTTACTAGAGGCAAGTCTTCTCAGAAATCTCAATTTTTGTCTGGGTGACCAACAAATTGGACAAAGGAGAGCTCTAGGATGTCATATTTAGGATTTCAGTAAGACCTCTGACACTATTCTGTGCAGGCAATTTATAGAGCATCCTAGGGATGGCATTTCTTATGACCCTAAAATGACTAGCTGGGTTAGAAATTGGTCGAGTGGGAAGCAACAAAAAAGGTGCAAGCAAATGGAGCTCACTCAGATGTTACCAGTGCTGTGCCACAGGGATCTGTCCTTAGTCCGATTCTTTTTAAACAAAGTGATATCATAGAAGGAATATCAGTAAGTTTGCCCCTTTGTGGACGATAACGACATCTGAAATGGGAGTAGACACCCAGGAAGGTGTACTGTAGATAACATGAGGATGATCTAGCAAAAGCTTAAAGAAAGGTTGAGAATTTGGCAGCAGAGATTTAATGCTTAAAAAATGCAGGGAGCAGTAAAGTATAAAGGGTGAAGTACTTGTATACATGAAAGAGCAGGACCAAGAACTCATTGTTTCTGATCTTAAAGGTGGCTAAACAGGTAGATAAGGCAACAGCAAAAGTCAATAGAAAGGAATGGCCAGCAGGAAGGAGGTAACAGTGCCTCTGTATAACACTCTGGTGAGACCGCATTTGGAGTATTGAGACACATTCTGGAGGATATACCTTCAAAGGGATATAAACAGGTTGGAGTCTGTGCAGAGGGCGGCTACCAAAATAGTCAGTGGGCTTCATTAAAAGGCATGTGGGGACAAAGATCTCAATATGTACACTTTGGAAAACAGACAAGAGATCGAGAGAGATGTTTAAATACCTCCATGGCATGAATGCACAGGATAAGAGCCTTTCAGTTGAAAGAAAGCTCTGCAACAAGGAGGCATAGGATGCATGTGAAAGGAAATAGACCATACAGCCTAACTACTAAGCTCAACAGTCCCTTCTGCGTGCCCCCCCCCCCCACACACACCTTTAGCAATCTTCTACACTTGTCCCATGCTCTTTGAATTCAGGTACAAAGTCTCTACTCCATGCATCTACCACTTTCTATAAAGTTTCCACAAATTACTCCAGTCTGGCATCATGTTTTTATTTTAACTCTTTCCAGCGTCTGTCCATTCTCCATTTGTCGTTGCTTCTCTTCCTTTCCTTCTTTATCTGGCTGACATTTTGTTCTTCCATTTCTATTTCTATCCACTCAAAAATGTCATCCTAAGCCTCAGTTTCATTTTGACTAGTCACTTAGCTTTCCATCTCTCTCCCATCGCCAGCCAACCTTATCTCCCTTAACACTTCCATGTCTTACTCTTTCTAGCCCCTTATTCCATGCAGTCTTTCACCCACTCTCCATTACTACATTTCCACCCTATATACCTCATGATCTTCTCACTTGTCTCCCCCCCCCCAAAAAAAACCCAGAAAAACACCACAGCAGCTTCCATTGAATGTACTGGGTGTATATTTCCCTCCATTTTCAATGCATGAGTATAGGTGCATGTATGGCTGGGGGGAGGGGGGGCATGCTGTGTGTACACACCCAAGTGCGGAGGGATAAATTGAAAAGCTCAATGTGTCTGAGAACATGTGGTGTGAATGGAGACGGGCTGAGCAGCTCTGTGTATATATGCAGGGGAATGGAGCAAGCAGTGGGGTGTGTGTGTGTGGCAGGCTAAGGGACTGTCTACACAAACATCTGCACATGACATGGGTGTGCAAGGTGGGACAGCACCCCCTGCATACCCACATCACACTGATGTAACACCAGTAGCACAACTGTATAACCTGTAAATAGCTACCTATTCGTGTAAAAATAAATAGTTGCCAAGCAACTCTGGTCAATACTGGGCACTCTGGTCAGTATTTGTGACCTGAG
Source organism: Ichthyophis bannanicus (assembly GCA_033557465.1). Taxonomy (NCBI): domain Eukaryota; kingdom Metazoa; phylum Chordata; class Amphibia; order Gymnophiona; family Ichthyophiidae; genus Ichthyophis; species Ichthyophis bannanicus. The sequence continues at coordinate 172,078,641 of CM066032.1, read as the reverse complement.
TGCCCAGCCTGTACATAGTTACCCACGTTAGTCCCAAGTTACACCACTTGTTCATTGTAATGTACAATGCAGGTTTCTGCCGCACTGTACAGGTTATTGTTTGCCTGTAAACCACACTGATTTTAAAGAGTGCTGTATAGAAAAGATTAAATAAATGCGGGAGGGGGAGAGGTGGTATGAGGGGCTATGTGGTATGTGTACACAAGTGTGTACAAGTGTATGAAGGGTGCTGTGGGGTAGGATGAGGGACTGGATGGCTTTGTCAGAGGATGTATGGAGGACTGGAATGGAGTGTGCACACAAGTGTAAAAAGATTGTGGAGTAGAATGAGAGGCTGGATCTGTGTGCAAACCTGTGGCAAGAGAGGTAGGGCGGGGCAGGGGCAAGTGTACATATCCACATGTGTCAGAGGATCTAGGGTGGGATACTGTAGGATAAGGGGCAGAGTCTACATACCTCTGTGCATACTTCAGAGTGTAGAGTGAAAGCTGTGCATCATACATGGGGGGGTGGGGAGGGGAAGAAATCAGTGCTCTGTGTGTGTATATGGGTGGGAAGTGGTGAGTGAGGAACTGTGTGCATGTGCATCTATGTGCTTGACCACATGCATGAGGAGCTGGGTGTGTTGCATGCATTTGTGTTGAGAAGTTGACGGCATTGTGTAGCATATGTTCCTGTTGGCACACAAGCATTTTAGCCCCTTCCCTCTATGCACTCAGATTCTCAACTCCTACTCTAATGCAGTCTTCCCTACCTTCCACCCTTGTCCCCCCCCCCCCTCATGCCACCTTACTCCCCCTTCCACTCTGGTCTACCCCTCCAGGCCCCACTACCCTTCCACCTTACCACTCTGGGCTCTCTACTACCCTATTCTGGATGCCGAGCCCTGGGACTCCTGCCCCCTCCCTTTGAATTTCTGTGTGTATATAAGACTTAATAAACCTTTACTGTTTAGGCATTTTCATTGCACTAGTGACCTGTCTCAGGTCTTCAGTGGCTGGCGAGTAGGCAAGACCCATGGGCTGCAGCATGCCACTAGCAAGTCTCACTCCATTATAGGCAGTTTGGCTGCGACCTGGTGGGGAATGATGTCCCCACCAGCAGACTCCCATCTTTGCTACAGCGTTGTGGAGCTTTGGAGCCCTGGCATGTACTGTGCCTCAGATGCATACCTGCCCCTTAGGTACAGGACATTGCATTGAAGGGGGGTGGGGAATGCATTGTATCTGCAGCATGTATCCTTTTTCTATATATTTTCTTCTGTCTGCTGCCAGCCATCCAGCAGCTATGCCTGCCTGGCTCACTGTGCCAACCATGCACCCCGTGCGAGTGCATGGTTCACCCAGTATGATTATCAGAACAGGGTCAGATTTATATGCAGCCCAGCAGCTTATTTTCTGTTTCATCTCCTATGGCTAAATTATTCTCAGATTACAAGAGCTAGGATGCCCTGCTCCCCCAAACCAGGAAAGCTGGTATTTTGGTGGCAGTTATCAGTTCAGAAACAAGTTCCCAACTATAAGAACAAGCCAGGGGTGGGGAGCCCAACCGTTGGCCTTTATTTTCCATTTCAGTATTACACCAAATGCCTGTGTAGTACTTGAAGTCTTCCCCCCTCACTTGGCACAGGAACCCAAGCCCTTAATACAGAGTTGCCAAAATGGTCCAGTGCAATAAGGAGTCAGAGGGCAGACATTGAAACCATGCTGAATAAGCATTCCTAATCTGGAAATGTGCTTACATAGCCCTGAAGACAGGCAGCTCTTGTACTGGGTTGCCAAGAGAAGTAGCTCGTTAACCTCCATAACTCAGGCCATTGCCTTTACTCTACAAGCAATATAAAAGACATCAGTCTTCAGTTTGCTACGAGAGCTCAGAGCTAGAGTCTGTGGTTCATTTGCTGATGCTTGCTTCTAAATGACAACTTTTAGGTGCATTTTGCATGAGCAAACAGCACCTTTTGGGGAAGTCCAGCAAGCTTTTGGGAAAGTCTTTAGTCTGTATGCATCCATTTGCACTTGCTGCCAGGTTGCAGTCTAGTTGCCTGAGAGGAAGAAAAGGGTCAGAGCATGGATAGAAGGGATGGGGTTGGAGAAGCTAAGCGGGGGGAGGGTGGAGCTAGAGGGGGATAGGGTTAAAGGAGGGACTGAGACCAGAGTATGCAAGTGAGGGAGTGAATGGGAAGAGACTGCAAGCCTAGGTGAAAGGAAGGATAGAGTGCAAAGGAGGCGGCTATTGAAGGGTAGGGATGGGAAACCCCCGACATCCCTTCATAATGCACACACAAAACAGAAGAACACATGCATGCACATACCACACCCAATATGCAGTTTTGCAAATGGGAGAAACATGCCACCAACTGCACACTAACTTATTTTATGAAAAATGGGCATTTCCTGAGGGGGGAGTGGCCTAGTGGTTGGGGCAAGTTGCCTTGGGCCAAGGGTTTGAATACTGCTGGAGGGCAGCAGCCTTGGGCTGGAGGGATTGGGGATTCTAGTCCCACAGCTGCTCCTTGTGGCCTTGGGCAAGCCACTTAAGCCTCTGTTGCCTCAAGTACAAAACAGACCGAGTCCTTCAGGAACTAGGAAACTATATACCATACCCAAATGTACACCACCGACTTGGTGAAAAAAGTGGTATATAAGTATTGCTAAACCAAATCTCTCTTATGTGCCTATGTAATGGTTAGATTTTTTTTCCCCGTATTGGGTGGGAAGAGCATCTTAGCAATCTGTGCAAGGAAGAGCAGACCAGCATGGGGACAGATCTGCGATTGAGAAGCAGCAGCAAAACAGGAGAGGGATGACGGGGGTTCTTTCCCACCTGGCATCAATTCTACCCTCCCCACCACATTGTAGTGTTAGAACAGCAGCGGTGCCTTGGTAAGGCAATTTGGTATTTGAAGCATGCACTTAAAATCCAGAGTTGGGTTTTAAGTGGCACAGACCTCTTACTGCCTCCTCCTGAGGATCAATTACCATATGGAAGGGAAAGAGGACCAGCTACTACTCCTAGAAGCACTTACTCTAGTGCTCAAGATCAATAGTGCTCAGAGCTTGCACTACTTACTTCTGCTGCGTTTCTCCAGACTTGATTCTTATGCGTCTGACATGGAGCTCTTGGTTGCTTGCATCCATCTTGGACCAGTAGCTCTTGAGCCCTTTCCACAGGGAGTACCAGGTCTGACTCGAGCCTTCCCAGGACAGTTTGATTTTCATCAGGTCGCCAATATCTTCTTCCGTGTGCACCAGAAAGGTGTTTGTGAAATTGAAGCCGATCTGTTCAGGCCTGTAATTTAAAACAAAGCCACTTAGGATGGCAAGGACCTACTTCACAGCGCCTTTCCGGTAGAGGCGGCATATGACCAACACAGTACTTATGCTTTCCTGATCAACATCCATGCAAAATTCAGATCAAGGATCACAGCCCGGCCAAGCAAGGAACTCCATTTGATAACCCTGTTCATTGTTCTGAGATTTCATATTGGAACCAAGTCTCATCTTTAAACAGACTCCAAGTAATGTTACCGACTGCTTTGCATCATAATTTAGACAGTAACCAAACTAACCACCTCTCAGAATAAAAGTCTTTAAAGATCAAGCTGTTTTAGACACAGGATAGTCACCCCCCCCCCCCCTTTATTGCATGCATGTGTTCAGTCTTCAGAACCCTCCCTCACTAGGTACCGTGGCAGGATCATACCCTCCTAGCATAGCAAGAAGCTGGTTTTGCTGCAAAACGTTCTGCCTAGGTCTGCATAAGACAGAGATCCCTAGTGCTAGAAGTGGTTTTCTGGCTTATTCAACATGTAATCAAACTCTGGAATTTATTACTGGAGGATGTAGTAAAAGCTGTTAATGTAGCTGGGTTTAAAAAAAAAAAAAAAAAAAAAAAAAAAAAAAAAGTGTTGACAAGTTCCTGGAAAGGTCCATAAACAGTTATTAAAAGGGACCTGGGATATCGCTGCTTGACCCAATACAAGCACTGTGGAACCTGTGTCTTTTGGGGAACTGCTAGGTACGTATAACCTAGATTGGCCACTGTTGGAAACGTGGTACTGGGCTTGGACCTTGGTCTGACCCAGTATGGCATATCTTGTGTTGTCTGGAGAGTCCAGTGTACTTATGGGGGAGGTCAGGGTCAGCACTGAACAAATCCCTCAATGCTTTGAGTTGAGACTATCTGCACATATGTACTTGAGATGTTTTTATCTTCTCTTCCACAGAGGGTACAAGATGATTTGTAAGCTACACAGCTTACCCCTTCCAAGTCTGAATCTCAAAAGGCAAAGGTGTGAGCTCCAGCTGCAGCTCACGAGAGGGGCTGCATGAAGAAATTCCAGTGGCAGTTGTGCCCTGAAGGAGGATCCCAGTGAGGGAGAGCCCCATGGCTTTTGTTTTTTTTTTTTGTTTTTTGTTTTTTTTTTTTGAGGAGGGCGGCAGTACTCTCTGGTGCCAAATACCAGCACCTTTCATTGCCTACTTAAAAAATAAATAAAAAACCCACCACAAACCCATGATCCTCATGTATTAATGAAAAACCTGCATATGAGTACTGGCACCTTTTTCCCTAGAAAACATGCACTGGATAGTCCCATTTAGATATAGAAGTCTAGGAAACCCTAAATCCTAGAGAACTGTGGGGAACAAAAAAAGGGATCAGACAGATGAAATACATTGTACAGCATTACCCATTGTCTCTTCTTACTACAAAATGGGCGAGAACTACCTCTGAGCAATTATTTGGAACATGTTTCAAGTAAAATTTAGTTGGGGCACCCCACCAAAAAAAAACACAAAAGACAAAAAAATTTCCATCTAGCACTTGTACCCTTTCCTTATATAGTGGTGCCACTTTATAGCTATATAAAAAAGGTTTAAGTGGCAAATGTAGTCAATAAAGCTGAACATTAAAGTCCCTCAATTTCTGGGGGAAAACAAACCCGCCCTCCCCCCAAACAATACACACTTACATTTCCAAAGCAAGCGGTTGAGAGTCATTGTTTGTGCCATACAGGGTAATGGAAAAAGATGGCTCGGTATCACCCATCTCTTTGTAATTGAAGATATGCATTTTCATCTGGTAATGATAAACTGGGGAACAGGGGGAGGGGGACAAAAAAAAAAAAAAAAAAAAAAAAAAAAAAAAAAAAGCACACATGATGATTTTAGGACATTGCCATTCGTTTCATAATAAATGAACAAGAGGGGGGCGGAGAGGGATCATTCTATTTCAAATCATTTTTATTGAGTTTTCATAGGTACAGAGAGAAACAGGGCTCAGAGACAACCAACAGCATAACATAACAAAATAGAGGTCTTCCCATCAGCCCAATACGTACATACAACACAAATCATAACAGCATAACAGTCGGGATATCTTAAACTAGTCGGAACTAACATAGCAATTCCCCCATTCCCCCCCTCACCCCAACTCCCTATCTAAATCACTCTGGAAAGAAAATCCCAAGCCTTGCCCCCCACCCCGAGCCCCCTCACCCCCCACCCCCCCTAGAGCACAGACATGCAGCCCAAAACTCCGCTCATGGGTTACCACCACTACATCCAAGTATAAGTGACATCACCTGCCACCTGTCACCTCCCCTCCATCTATCACTGTCTCCCCAAGGAGCCCACGGGTGGAGAAATAGTGCTCCGTGACCCCTCTCCAAATATTATCACAGTTCACCTGTTGCTTATCCCCCAAGAGAGGGATCATTCTAAAATGGCTCTGGAGACAGGTTGTGTCCAAAGTACGAATAGGGCTTTTAAAAAAAAGTCAACTGTGGGGACATCTGAATCGGAACTGAGGTGTGGAGGCGATATGGCCAGGGCTTCCTGGGAATGAGAGAGTGTGTTAAGGTGTTCCCAGGACATCTGCTGTCACGTCTAACTTGAGGCATGCATAGCAACAAACATCTGAAAAGTCATTTTAGCTGAAAAACATCCAGAGTGTAGAGAAGAATGAACTCTTACCCGCAGGTCTCAGCACAAATTTCAACTATAACAGCCGTGTGATTCGAACGCTGGCCGCCCTGTTCCTAACCCACAAATCTAACCATTAAGCTAGTCTATATGCCTGGATTCTGAAATTCTGTTCTGGGGATGTCTGAGATTTGGGAAGTCACATCTGCACCTGATGTGCCTGCCATATGTTCTGGCTTCGACATCCCAGATTGAAGTTTAGAAGAGCCAAAGTGCATTCATGCACTTTCAATTTTTAGGCATCTTGAAGGGAAGTGTCAAAGCTTGCCTTCCAAGCCAGCACACAAATTTAAAACTGACAACTAAAGTAGAATAGTTAATCTCTCAAAACCCAAAAGTTATATTGAACCTGGTTATGCACTTAGGGAACAACCACCCAGGACTATAATTACACAATGCAAGGTTCCACATTAGGAACCACCACCCCGGAAAAATAAAGGATCTAGGAATCATTGTAGATAAGTTGAAACCCTCTGCCCAGTGTGCAGCAGCAGCCACGAAAGCAAATACAATGCTAGCAATCACAAGGAAAGGAATGGAGAATAAAACCAAGGCTATTATGTCTATCGTTCCATGGGGTGTCCACACCTTGAATACTGTGAGCAATTCTGGTTGTCATATCTTAAGAATATAGCAGAATTAGGGGGGGAGGGGGGAAAAGGTACAAAGCATTATAAAAATGAGTGGAATGGAACAGGTCAATGTAAAATACAAAAAAAACAAACACACCCACACCGGTTGTTAATGCCTTTGTCTCTTCACTGCATGTCCTCTAGTGTTTGAAGAGTAGAAGGAAAAAAAACAAAAAAAAAAAAAAACCAAAACACGACAATGTAGCACATTTAAAGACATCTGTGAATCTATTTCACTCTAAGCATAAATCAAACTGAAATTCATTACCGGAGGATGTAGTAAAAGCTATTAGTGTAGCTCGGTTTAAAAGGGGTTTGGATAAGTTCCTGGAGGAAAAAGAAATTCATAAGCCGTTATTAAAAGGAGGACCAGGGAAATCCATTGCTTAGCCCAGATAAACAGCATGGGAACCTAACAGGTACTTGTGACCTGGACTGGCTGCTGTTGGAAATAGGAAACTGTGCTTGGACCTTAGTATGACCAGTATGGCACCTCTATGTTCTTAACTTCCTAGTTTAGAACATAAGCTGCCATACTGGGTCATATCAAAAGGTCCATCAAGCCCAGTATCTTTGTTTCCCCAATATGGCCCATCTAGACCACAAGTACCCAACAGGATCCCAAAGAGGTAGAAATTAGTTCCCATGCTACTCACTGCTACAGATAAGCAGTGGCTTCTTCTCCTGGTTTACCCCAACCATTTTATAGCTTCTCTCCAGGAACTTGTCCAAGCCTTTAAACTGAGCTATGCTAACTGCTTTGACCACATCCTCCAGCAAGGAGTCCCAGAGGTTAACTATGCAATGAAAAAAAAAAAAATTTATAGTTTTAAAAAAGGTACTTTTTTTTTAAACCTTTACATGTCCCCCAGTCTTTGTATATTTTGAAACAGTTTAAAAAAAATTTACTTAATTCTACTCCTTTCAGGATTTTGTAGGCCGCTATCACTGCTCCCCCTCAGCCATCTCTTCTCCATGCTAAAGAGCCCTAAACCTTTAGCCTTTCCTCACATGAAAGTTGTTCCATCCACTTTTACCTTTACCTTTGGTTGTCCTACTCCGTACCTTTTCTAGTTCTGCTATATCTGAGATGCAATGATCAGGATACCTAGATCCTTTTGCAGAGTGGTGACTCCTAAAATGTTAAACCCAATATTGCGCAACTACAACTAGTATTCTTCCCTACATGATGCCCAGCTTTCCAGTCTCACAAGGTCCTCTTACAGTTTCTCATACCCCTCACATCATTTAACAGCTTTGAATAATTGTGAATCTGCAAATTTGATCACTTCACTCCCTCTTACCATTTCCAGATTTATAGTGTTAGAAAGCACCAGTCCCAGTACAGATATTTGTAGAGCTCCACTATTCCTTTCCATTGAAGAAAAAAAAAAAAAAGTTGGCCATTTAACCCTCTGTTTTTACCAGTTCAAGCTGAATGCTGCATCATATCCCATTGGTCTTAATTTCCTCAGGCGTTTCTCACGAGGGACATTAAAATTAATTTTTGAAGCATCAGATTTAGTATAACTGGCTCGACTTTATCAATGTCTTTAAAAAGGTCAATAAAGACCCCCAAAAGACAGTCTCCAAAATTAGTACCCAATAATTAAGACTAGGCCAGAGCATAATTTGTTTGTTGGACTAATCATAGTGAGGAATTAACCTCTTTAGATAAGCTATCCATTTTAATCAGTATTAGCATTAAAATAGGCAAAGAGTACTTAGCTGTGAGTGCAATAGCTTCAAGTCCAGTCCATTCGATTATGTTTATGGCTGATAAGCAGTTTCTGATCTTCATGGAAGATAGCACACCTGATGTGGGGTCTTCAATGTTTAATGGCCCAAAATGCGGTGCTGCATTGTGCAGCTATGTATTATAAATAAGTCTGCCTAATTGAATAGACTGGACTTGCAGCTAAGTACTTTTTGCCTATTTTAATGTTAATACTGTGATTAAAACTGACCATTCGTTTCAAGAGGTTTATTATTCCCTATGGTCAGGCCAACAAAAAGATGGTTATGCTCTGACGACCTAGTAAATTTTTTTTTCTTTTAATAGATTAGCAAGGCACGACTTCCCTTTGCTAAATCCATGTCGATTCTGCCACCTTTAGTCATGTCTGCTCAGTAATTAATATTTGCTATTGCCCTGCACAGATGTCAAGGCCAGTCTGTAGTTTCCTGGATTACCCTGGAACTTGGGTTGTCAACTGGCTCCAGATTTGCCCAGCTGGCTTGATCTAGTCCAGGGTTTCTCTTATTGCCTGCAGGGACTTGCATTCTTGCTTTCCATAAAGAATACAGTTGAGAAATCTGAACCAAGAGTCCCTGCAGGCAATAGGATAAACCTTGGACTAGAGCAATCCCATCAGGTAAATCTGGAGCCAGCTGGCAAACCTACCTGGAACGCTTTTCAAAAATTGGCATTATGTTGGCCATCCTCCAGTCCTCAGATAATCACTTAAAACTGTCTGCAGTATCTATTACTAATGCTAGATCTTCAATTTCATTTTTCTTTCAGTACTCTGGTTTGTATATCATATGATCCAGGTAAATCAGTCTTGTTGATTTGGCCAAGTTCATTGAAATTTGTTTCACTTTCTCCCCAAATCAGCATTTTTTGCTAGAAGTTGCTCACTTTCATTGTCGAAGACCAAAGCAAAGAATCAAATTTAGTCTGTGCTATGACTGTGCCCTCAGAGGGCTCCTTTTACTCCATGATTAGTGGGCCAAAATGATTCCCACACAGATTTTCTACTTTATAATAAAACCTTTTCAGGTGTATTTAAAGGAAGGCTAAAAAAAAAAATTTGAAAAGTCTATCATGCTTTACATCTAACATGCCAGTGCTTATGCAGTTTTCTTTGTTTGGACCCCTTTTTGGATAAGGTTTTGGCTAGAATAGCTTCTCACCCAGGGGCGGCCCAAGGGGGGTGCGGGGCCATGTGCGGAGACTCGGTGCGGGGCCTCATTTGCATAAGGGGCCTCATTTGCATAAATATTTGCATAATGTTACCATACACTAACTTTTAGTAAACATGCCTCTTCATGAGTGTATGGATAAAAAAAGACAAAGATTTCTACATTACTATAATCCAGTGCCAACCGCCAGGCACATTAGGAACTACTACAAACACTGCCCATTTAGAACCCATAGCAAACCCACCGTATCCCAACAGCACTACCAGGACTCATAAAGCACCATACACTACCTATCAAAAGGCAACACTGCAAATATTAAACCAGTACATTTCAGAGAACAACAATACATGACCTACTGGGGAAAGAGAACAAGTGACAATGTCAAATAGGAATTACATAAACAGAATACCTCAGCTCAGTTACACATGCAGAACATAGACTATCACCAAACAAGGAATCACAATTTAAAAACAGGAAGACAATAATTAAACTGGGAACCCTAAAAGCCAAACTTGGAATGTACAACAACAATGTAGAAATAAAACTATAAATTAATTTCCTCTTGTACTAAACAAAGCGCAAAAATTAATGATGCACATTTCCCAGAGCTGACATATTCCAGTTAATAAATTCAAAATAAAGAGATATCTTTGTACCTTTTGTGCATTTTTTTTTCAGTTGCAATTGTTCCAGCCACTTTCTTCTGGTTTATTTGTGTCTTCTGCTATCTCTCCATCGTCTGCTGTCCATTTGTCCTTTCTTCTCTTCTAGTTTTTTCCATTCTCTCTCTACATCTGCTTTAACATAATAATCTTTCTCCTTTTGCTCTTTCCTCATTCCTATTTCATCCACTCAAATTTTACCCCTCCATCCTCAATCCCCACTTAGTCTCCCAATACCCGGCCAATTGTACATTTTTCTTCCCTCCCACACAAAATATTTTTCCCCTCTCCATTTCATTCTCCCAGCCCCATCCCCTTCTAACCTCCCCCAACATCAGCTCCCTTTTAGTTCCAGCCCCACCCAGTATCCGCTCCCTTCTAGTCCCCACATCAGCCCATTTCCAGTCCTAGCTCCCCCATCCATTTCCAGTCCTATCCGAGTCCCTTCATCAGCTCATTTCCAATACCAGCCTCCCATCAGCCCATTTCTAGTCCTTTCCTAGCCCCACCATCAGCCCATGTTAAATCCTAGCTCCCCTCCACTCAGCCCATTTCTAAACCAAGCCCCCCATGAGCCTACTTCCAGTTCTAGCCCCTCCATGAGTCCATTTCAATCCAAGCCCCCACCAAAGCCCATTTCCAATCTTAGCTCCCCCCAACACCCAATTCTCAGTTCTATCCTAGCCCATCCATCAGCCCAGTTCCTGTCCTAGCTCCCTCCCCTAAGAGCCCATTCCAGGCCCCCCTTCCCATCAGCTATTTGCAGGTCAAGCCCACTTCCACTCAGCCCATTTCCATTCCAAGTCCCCCTCCCCATCAGCTAGTTGCAGGTCAAGCCCCCCACTTCCCCTCAGCCCCATTCCATTCCAAGCCCCGTCCCCATCAGCTATTTGCAGTTCAAGCCCCCCACTTCCCCTCAGCCCATTTCCATTCCAAGCCCCATCCCCAACAGCTATTTGCAGTTCAAGCCCCCGTCCACTCAGTCCATTTCCAGTCCTAGCAACCCCCCCAACCCATTACCAGTCCTAGCCCCCCCCCATAGCCCACTCCCAGTCCTAATCCCACCAGCCCATTTCCAGTCCTAATCCCCCATCACCCAATTTTCAGTTTAAGCCCCCCATAGCCCATTACCAGTCCTAACCTCCCCATCAGCCCACTCCCAGTCCTAATCCCCCATCACTCAATTTTTAGTTTAAGCCCTCCCATAGCCCATTACCAGTCCTAACCCCCCATCAACATTCTTCAAGTCCTAATCCCACCAGCCCATTTCCAGTCCTAATCCCCCATCACCCAATTTTTATTTTAAGCCCCCCCCCAGCGCCCATCACCACTCCTAACCCCTCCCCAGCACCCATCACAACTCCTAACCCCCCCAGCGCCAATCACCACTCCTAACCCCCCCAGCCCAGCACCATCACACTCCTAACCCCCCCAGCCAGCCATCACCTCTCCTACCCCCCCAGCCAGCCCCTTGCCCATCACATCTCCTACCCCCCCCCAACCAGCCCAGTGTCCATCACCACTCCTAACCCCCCCCAGCCAGCCCAGCCCATCCCATCACTAATCCTAACACCTCCCCCCCCCAGCCCAGCCCAGCCCAGCCCATCACAACTCCTAACCCCCCCCAGCCCAGCCCAGCCCATCACTACTCCTAACACCCCCCCCCCGCCCAGCCCAGCCCATCACTACTCCTAACACCCCCCCCCCCCCCAGCCCAGCCCAGCCCATCACTACTCCTAACACCCCCCCGCCCAGCCCAGCCAGCCCAGCCCAGCCCATCACTACTCCTAACACCCCCCCCCCCAGCCAGCCCAGCCCAGCACCACTTCTAACCCCCAGCCCAGCCCAGCCCCGCCCAGCCCAGCACCACTCCTAACCCCCAGCCCCGCCCCGCCCCGCCCCGGACCACTCCGAAACCCCAGCCCAGCCCCGCCCGGCCCCGCACCACTCCTAACGCTCAGCCCAGCCCAGGGAAATTTTAAAAAAAAGAAAACCTGTCTCCTGCCGCTGTCGGGGCCGCCGCGGCAGAATCGAGCGTGCCGCGGGGCCCCCCTGTACCCGGCACAGCCTCTCCTCCCTGTAGCAGCTCTCTCGTTGGAGCTGAAGTCAGACGCGCCGGCTTGCAGAGCGCGAGGGAAGAGTTTTTCCCTCGCTGCTCTGTTAAGCCCGCGGGGGCTGATGGGAAGTTCCCATCAGCCCCCGCGGGCCCAACAGAGTCACGAAAGGGAAACTCTTCCCTTCGCGCTCTGCAAGCCGGCGCGTCTGACTGCAGCTCAGAAGAGAGAGCTGCTACAGGGAGGAGAGGCTGTGCCGGGTACAGGGGGGCCCCGCGGCACGCTCGATTCTGCCGCGGCGGCCCCGACAGCGGCAGGAGACAGGTTTTCTTTTTTTTTTTCAATTTTACTTTTACAAAAGAATGTTTTTTGCGCGGGGCCCCCTGAAACGCGGGGCCCTGTGCAAAAAACATTCTCGCTCAATGGACGGGCCGGCCCTGTTCTCACCTCACTAGCTTTGCTGGCTATTTGGTTCTCTTTTCTGCCTTTAAATACATGGAAGACATCTGGCCTGAGTTTCCAAGACAGTATTTTTAAAACTACAGCCATACCTGATGTAAACTCTTAACCTTGGCAGCTGCGCCTTTTTAACTTTTTAAATGTTATAGTTTAAATGAAAGCTTCACTTTAAGCAACACCCCCCCCCCCCAGCCCAATAAAATTCTAAAATTTCTTCAGTTTCAACTCAAATGTGACAAGTAGCCCCTACATCAAATCCTACATTATACTGAAAGGCTTCCCTATTGCCTATTCCTGAAATCAGCTGATCCATGAAGCCAGTTGTGTTTCGTCTAGGAGCTTTACCTCCCTAGCATGTCCTGACATGACATTTCACATACCCCTGTATTGACTGAATAAGTCACCCATTGTGCTGCCCAACTTGGAATATTAACAGAAATTAGGGAAACTTAATATGTCTGTTTATGCAGGCTGGACAGTCAATAGTATACCTCCACCACTATTCTTTCCTTTCACACATGGGATTTCTCTCCATGAAATTTCCATGGTTTATTCTCTTGCCCACAGAGCTTTTATTTTGTTTTACTCCATGTCCTCTATGGTGGTTTTCAACCCAATCCTTGGGGCATACCATCTAGTTGGGTTTTCAGGATATCCACAATGAATATGCTTGAGGCCAATTTACATACTAAGTCATGCAAATCTGTCGTGCATATTCAATCGCAGATACCCTGAAAAACTGACTGTATGGGTGTGCCAAGGACTGGGTTGCAAACCATTGCTTTAACAGCACTATCCCTTCAAATTTCAGAAACCCTATCTACGCAATATCATTTACATCCTGGTATCATTGTCCCATTGTAAGAGAGTCACTAGGAGGATAACATCTACTTTGTTCAGTGCTATGTATTCTCTAACTTGCACATCTTTTTTAGGCTTCTAGCATTTATATACAGGCATTTCAAAATATATTCTTTTTATCTACAACTTGCTTAGTAGTTGATAGGGAGAATTTGCAATCCCTCAACTCTCTGCTCTTCACCTAAGTTACCTGGGCAACATTTGCTTTCAATGCAATCAGGATGCTCTACCTTCCCCGTCATGAAAATGTCCTTCAAAACACACCTTACTCTAAACCATGTGCTCCTTGGCAACTATCTACTTACCACCCCCCCCCCCCACCCGCCTGTTCCAGTTTAAAAAGGGGAGCACAGTCCTTAAAGATCAGTGGCCTGGTTCCACCCCAGTTAAGGTGAGGCCCATTGTTTCGGGATGACTCCCCCTTTCCCAGCCTTAATAGAACCTTTGGTGCCCAAGTACGGATCCTGGAAGCAAGCTTGAAGGGTCCTGCTGTGAGCCATGGGGAGAGGGTATGTTAATTTTTGTTAAAATATAAACAAGAGTACAACGTGGACTCTGCCCATATGAAGAAAAAGGAGAATTAAAAATTATATAATATAAAATGAGGTTTGTTAGAATATGAGCAATTTCTGTAATTTGATGTGTTGTGAATACTTTAAATGTGGAAGAGGTGAACATTAGAGAGACTTCTTAAAAGCTTCAGCTTTGTCTGCATGAAAGTAAAATATAATGCCATAGCAATGATTTTTATAACAGTCAAAAGGGAGATATAGCTGCATGAGAAGCATCTATATAAAGACTCTGGTCTACAGTCATCTGCACTTGAAACAGGTGACGTCTACATTCGGAGAATGTGCGGTTGTTGGCAGTCCCTGGGAGGAGTACTTCCACTCCACTGCAGCACATGCCGGTTCCTTCCATTAGTCTTCCTAGGTTGTGGAACAAGCTTCCTCAGCGCTTAAGGCAGTTACCAACATTGCTCACTTCCTGGAAACAATTGAAGGCTCCTTTATCAGGGGCAGGGGGGCTAGTCTCATCATTGGAGTTGGGATTATTGTGAAGCTGTGTTGTGATTTTTGTATCTTCACTTTTTAGATAGCCCATCCCAGGTTATAATCAACCTAAACATTGAAACCAACCAACCTTTGAACGGCATGTCTGCCCTGGTCTTTAAGTACATCTTGCTGCTCCTTTTGCTCCTCATTTTCCTGGCATTGTAGCCAATGCTGTTGCAGCGGTTCTTGCGGCAGCTCAAGCAGATGCCCTTCTTGAAACGGCTCGAATCTGTGCAGCGAAAGGCAAGGCTTTCCTTGTCTTTGTTCACAAGGGAGTCCACGAAGAGGTGCACAGATCGCTCATGCTCACACTTCATTGCATCACCGATATCTGTGAAGCAGTTCAGAAGAGGTCACGGGGAGGCAGTTCTGAAAACTTGGCAACATGAAAAAAAAGATGCCAAATGCCATCAAGGAAGCCTTTCAGTCATGTCAACTGCTTCAAGGGCAGAGTGCAAATAGGAGAGCTGTGGAGCCAAATTAAACTAGGAATTTGGTTCAGGACCAATTGTCAAAAGCAACTGATAACACATCCAGGAGGGCTCCCCACAAAACAGATTCAAAGCCAGCAATTACCGAGTTGACAAATAGGCTCCTATTTCAATTAAACCGCTTGGGGGAGGGGGGGGGGAGTATTCAGTTCATTTTTGCACCTTATCAAAGGAGACATTTGCAAAGTTTCTATGCACACACCTAGAACCTGTGTTTGCATGAAAGCCAGCTTAAGCACCACCCCCCACCCCCCCCAAAAAAAAAGATAAGCCGTAGGTTACTATTGAGCAATGAAATTTAACAAAAAAAAAAAAACAAAAACACAACCACACAGAAAAGTCTGACAGCAGTTCAATGGATACTGTGCTACTGTCAAACTATGTCTGCTAAGGCAAGCCTCCCCAGCCAAATGTGAATCATGTGGACAGGAAGAAGATTCTCAAAACACCAAGACATGCATCAAGAGACTGAGAAAGTGTAGTAGAATGGAGAAATATTCCCCATTATATAGGGAGCCACAGGCCTGATTAAGAGGCATTTTCAGTTACACCTTGACAAGTTGCCTATACATGTAACATCTTATGAACTCCAGAAGAGGCTCTTTAGCATGATGCAAATATGACAGCAAGCATTAGCAGTAAACTGGAGAGAAGTCATGCTCTACATACCCCAGGGTGTAGGAACCAGGTTCATGAATGTCATGGTATGTGCAAAGCTAGTGCATATGGAGAAAAATCTGCACCCCCCCCCCCCCAGACACCTTAGACCAGTGGTACATGCTATAGCACACAAAGGGCAATGTCAGTTTTCACCAACAGTTTTACCATTTAGACTGTACTAACACGTTACCATACCCACCATTAAAATCCTCCTTATTCTTATTACTAGAATTGATTACTGCAATATCATACACTGGTCTGCCTCAACGACGACTAACACACTTAGTTAATTCAAAACACTCTGCCATCTTAAAAGTCATGCCTCCAGGTTTGACCAACTCTCACCATTACTCATTAAATCAAACTGGTTATCCGTTTCCTACCAAATTCAGTATAAGCGTCTTACATCGATTCATAAAATACTTCAGGAATTTCAACTCTCCTCATCTTCTCACATGCCCCTCAACAGCTGCTATGTTCCATTCATGGTTTCTGCTTACATCTGCCGCCCCCTTCTCAAGCCCATTATGAGAGCACTAGACTTCCTTGCACCCCACCTATGGGACTCCCTTCCAGCCACTATCAGACTGGAACTCTCATGTCCTAGGTTTAAAGCTGCCTTGAAGGTGCATCTCTTCAACCAGGCCTATGCGCTCCTTTCTTAGTATTGCATTTGTTGGCTGGACTGTCTGCCTCCTCTTCCCTGTCCCCCTTAGCCTTTTCGTATACTTGTCTATCCTGCCTCCATTTAAGTTTTGAGTTCCTCATTAATTGAATTTTGTTTGTAAGCCATTCTGGTTAACTAAAGGGTGATATTAAAAATCTACCTGTAAACAGTATGAAAGAAGTTAACCCAGCAAGGTGGCAGAGCCTTGCCCTATTGCGTTCTACCTGCTTCCTTGTGTTTGTAACTTCATAAAAAGCAAGTTTTTTGTAAACCACTTTGGCTGTAAAAGCAGTATAGAAAAGATGTTAAACAGGCATTAAAGGTCTCATCACTACTCATTTTATATCCCCTTACAATTTGTTTCAGCTACTACCGGACAGCCCTCCTCTACGTGTCATGCAGCATGACTCCTGCCAAAATCCCAGAATCATAACCCTAAATACAGCCACTATCACTTTAGTGTGACCTAGCCCCTCTCCCATCAGGAACTGCAAATGCTGACTGTACAGCAACCCCAGCGAACCAGGAATGAAACATCCACACCATCACTGGTATAAAGCTACAGGATGGAATACCGACCCTTAACACCAATGATCTACATCTTCCCCTAGCCCATAAATACAGAAAACCTGCATGTTCAGAGCATGCCTATCCAAGAACTTACTTCCATATGCTATCGCTCCCAGAATATCACTTAATCCACAGCCAGGCTGATAATCTCCCCCATTGGGATAAATATCAATGTGACCCACAGGCATCTGTATTCCAATGCTGACGCCTAGAGTTTCTCGGGTATATGTATGAAGCACATCCACAAAGTCTGCGTCATCAGGGGACAAACGCTTGTGAGGCTCTGCCCCCTCAAACATTGGGCCGGCAGGATCCAAACCTAAAGGCAGCAACAGAAAAATTCAGCATTATTCCATAGACCAAGAAGTAGTTACCATCATTTTTGAATCATAGATAACCAAGTAGTATACAGAGCCCCAGTACAAAATAGTCTTTACCCAGTAATGCAAGATCCAACTCCTCTTTGAAAAGAGGGGACAGCTTTTACCTATTAGGCTGAAGCAGGAGCTTTGGGAGACTAGGTCTCTGTTCATAGAAGGGCGGGGTAGGGCGTACCTGCCACAGCACATGTGCATTGGTAAAGGGACACAGTTTCCCCTGGTTCATCCGCTCTCAAGCAGCCCTCAGCTTGATACCGTTGTGTCCTGGCAGACAACCTGATCTTTAAGAATTGCAGGAATGGGCAGAGAAGAGCCACCAAAATGGTAAAGGTTACGGAAGGATACCCCTTATAAGAGGCTTAGAAGGTTAGGGCTTTCCAATCTGAAAAAGACAGCTGAAGGGAGATATGATAGAGGTCTATAAATGAATGATGTTGAACAGGTAGATTCTTTATGCCATCAAGTTTGTCTACAAATTAGAAAGATTAGGGGACATGCAATGAAGCTACAGTGTAACCTCTTAAGACTTTTTTTCACTCAATGTGTAATCAAACTCTGGAATGTGTTAGAGGATGTAGTAAAAGCTGTTAGTAAAGCTGTGTTTAAATAAAGGTTTGGACAAGTTCCTGAAGGAAAGGTCCATAAACCATTTTTAAAGAGGGCCTGAGTAATCCACTGCTTGTCCCAGTACAAGCATTATGGAACCTGTGTGTATTTTTGGGAAGCTGTTAGGTACTTGTGACCTAGATTGGCCACTGCTGGAAACAGGATACTGGGCTTGACGGACCTTGGTCTGACCCAATAGGGTATCTTTTCTTATGGACAGTTCTATTCTATAGCCCTGCATGTCACCAGCCTGGGGATCCCTTCACCTTAGATCTTTCACTATAGCACCTTTGAACAGCTGCCTGCTTTGTCTAGTGGAAAATCCAGGCCTGCAATTATTCATATACATTGAGAGGGAGGAGACTTATTGTTTAAATGATCATGACTGCAGGACCAACAGCCCAAGACTGTCACTACAGTGACCACCATTTTGTTTTGTTTTTTCTGTTTGGGGGGGATGGGGGGAGGGAGAGACCCCTGGGTAGTTGAAGGCTCATGGCACCCAATCCCAGCCCTGGTTCAGACAAGCAATGGATAGTAGAAAGAAGGAAATCGCTGGATCAAGACAAGGAGTAAATTGAGTAAAGATGTGAGAAGGTGATAACAGAAGGCACCAGACCCTACCTGTAATTCTGCCAATGGTTCCATTTACAAAGCTGCCAGCATACCCAGCCACATGGGCACCCAGACTGTAGCCAATCAAGTGAACATTCTCCAGGGATAAATGGAGCCTCTCCTGCAGGGAGCAGAAAGCAATGTACCTTATACCAGTGATGCCACAAAGCCAACCTTACAGGAAAGTTGGCATCAGATTTGAAGCTGTAAACTAGGGGGGTTATTTTTAACAACCATATTGATCACCAGATTGAAGTGTTTCACATAAGCGATAGCCCTATTGAGGAGGCTCCAGCCAGCTGTGTAGAATTGTCTGTCCATACACATCTGTTTGCACATGTGGAAGTAAGATGTGCACAATCCCCCTCCTCCCCCAAAAGCAGCAGACTGTAGAGCTGGCAGGAGCCTTGGTCCCACCACTGAAGAGTGGGGCTGTAGCCTGGCTGCCTGAAAATTGGGAAGAGGTGGGTAAAGGGGATAGAATATGAGCATAAGGGAATGAGCTGTGCTAGAGAGGAGGAAGAAGGGTTGAGCACTGGGGAGGGGCAGAATTAGAGAAGGAACAGACAGGGAGGGAGCTCCCCCCACTTGACTAGTACACACTCCATATACCCGATTTGGCAAATGAGGGACATGCACCACTGTGTCACACTGCAAGACATACTAAGAGGCAGATTCTGACAGGGGATGTACGGTCTATCCAAAACCTGGTTGGGCCAGTCCTGCACCAGATTCTGACCCTGCAGGAACTAGACTCCCCGTGGGAGAAGAATCAGGTGCCTGGATGGGCAGGATGTGTCCCAATTCTGGCCTCTATGTCCAGGTTGCTCCCTGTACAACCCACCTGGGCTCCTGCATGGAGCCTGGTGCCGTTGCCATGGCATTGGGACACCATGCAGGAATCCTGATGGCCGGCAAGTAACTCCCCTACTCATGTTCCTGCTGCCTGACCCCGATCGGGCCTGCCATGGCTGGTATCAGGTGGCAGGGAACCCCTGCTGCACCTTACCTGCTGTTAGAGCCTGTGGATGGTGATCTCCTAACCCCAGGGGGGGGGGGGGGGGAGAATAAGTTCTGTCTAAAGTTAGCAGACCTGGATGTACAGGGCTGCAACTGAAATCAGCCCTGTATGTCTGAGTCAGGGTCCTGCCCCTGGCCTACCTGCGTCCTTCCACAGATCCCTGTACATTTAATTTGTATGAGCAGGGAGCTCTGTTTGGAATCTGCCCCCTGGTATTTAGGGAGGATGAATGTCCCGTTTGGAGTCATCCCATCCCTGCTAAATGTGACTTGGAAGGACTCCCTAAGTGTTTACCGAGACCAGCTGTGGCATAGAAACATGACAGCCTTTCCAATCTGCCCATACATACACGCTTTCTACAGTCCTCTGTTAGGGATCGTTTTGTCCCATGCTTTTCTTGGATTCATATACAGTCCTTGCATATGCATATAAGAGGACATGTGTATATTCAGCTCTATTTCTGTACAGAAGCTCTGAACATACATCTTTTGCTGCTGACTGCCAACCATTTGCAGAACTATTCAGCCACTGGGTCAGGCATGTGGTTTACTTCACGCCTGCTTTTTAATGCAGGCTGGGGCCGTACCGAAGTTGAATCGCACCCTGTGTGACTTGCACAACGAGCCCCCTCCCCCGCAGTGGGAGAGAAGAGGCGCGCCTGCTGAGTAAGTCGCCGGCACTAAGCAGATCTGTCCTTCCCTGCTCCGACGTCGTATCAGAGGAGGGAGAGTCCAGATCTGCTTAGAGTACCATGAGAATGCTTAAGGGGTGCATTTCATCTGTCTGCTGTTTCCAGCCACCAGAGAGAAGAAAAAGGGACGTTGCAGGCAGCCAAAATGCGCCCCTTAAGCCTTTGCACCCTGTGCAGCCGCACCGCTCGCACAGGGCTAGGGACGGTCCTGGCTCCATAATACTGCTATAGAGAATTTTCAGCCTTGCCCTTCACTACCCTTAAGTTGTACAGATTGAATGGGGCTGGTCAGAGAACTTCAAAAAAAATATGGATAAGATGTATATGGTCCCCAGTGTCTGAATCCTTAAAAGAAAGGCCCATCCTGGTGTTTGAACATAGCTAGGTCCTTGTAAAAAGGATTTAAGTTGAGCCAGCTGGACAGTGAATTTAAGATTAGTTGCCACAAGATATTGTATTTATCTTTCAAAGCAGCTTGCCTCTAAAGATATCCATTATGAAACTAGACTCGGGCTTCTGATGACAGGGGAGAGCTTGCTGCAGTACAGCAAAGGCCTAATTTACTAAACCGTCTTCCCACAGACACAGAATGGGAGCACAAAATCTGAGCCCAAGTCTGTAAGCCACATGTACAGCTGTCCCTCTAACAAGTGGGCAGGGAGCTTGTAAGTTTATTTTGGGGGTTTTCCCCCCCCAATGGCAAAAACCACCACACACTTTTAGCACCACTTTTCCTACTAACTATGCTATACCAATCTTAATTTGGCAAGGGTGAGGGAGAGTCTGCTATATCAAGCTTACTGCTCCTTTATGTAATTCACTTTACCACTGTACAAAAAACGGTTTCATTTGAATGAATAAGTTGTATGCAGAAACAGAGGGCGGAGCAGCCCAAAAGTGATTTTTCAGCTAGTGTATTTTTCTAGAAACCACTAACGCAAAATGTTTAGCTTTCTTTGGTGCCTCTGAGGAATACAGAGTGAGCGCAATAGAACAAGGTTTTCAAAGGAAATTTGCTTAGATCATAAGCAGTTGCTCAGGTAACTCTCTCTCTCTACTCAGTGGCTCAAAGCATGTGTATTTTTTTTCTCTTGCAGCTAAAAGATGGGGAAGGAGAGCAAAGTGCACATGAGAATCTGGTTCCAAAATACCTGCACATACTTTGATTAGAGTTACTGGATTTTTGGTGAGCAAGACTGGGACACTGGGCAGGGATCCTCCCTCCTTGGGCATCACTCCCCCCCCCCCCTCCACTTATTTCAAAATGGCCAGTCCTAAGTAGCATTCTGTAATTTCAAGATGTTTACAACCAGGAGCAGCCCTTGAGTTATAAAAAAGGTACACGTGTACTGGCACACACTTGTCTGTATGTATAAAAAATTAGAAGCATTTCTAAGATGCCTCCTCTTTCAGAAAAATCATCGTTTACATCTTCCCCTGCCAGATCAAGAATACTGCATTAGCAGGGCCGGCACTAGGGAGGCGGCGGCAGCACCCTAGGTGAGCTTCATCCCTCGTGCCCCATCCCAGAAATGCCCATGGCCACTGCTGCCCCTTCCCAGGACATGCAACAACCCCACAGTGCTCACCTGGAAACCATCAGCACGGCGGGGATGCTTGCAAACAGGAAGTCAGATGGTCCAAGGGGGCAGAAGCAAAAAAGGGGGGGGCAAAAGCAAACCGCCCCACGGTGCTTATCTTGAAATGTCAGTACTGTGGGGCCGTTTGTGGCCACTGCCCCACAGCCTGGTGCCCCCAGAGGGCCAGAACTCTAGGCAATTGCCTACTTTAGCTAATTATAGCACCAGCCCTATGCAGGAGAAGTCAAGTCTTTTGCCTCTGTCCCCACTGAAAGTGTGACAGGTGGCGATTATAGTCCATGGAGTCTGGGACATTACCTCAAAACTCAGATCTATCTAGTAACTAACTTCAGTGAACACTACATCTCGTCTACTGCAGATACAAAGTCCCAGACACACTTGTACCTCTAGATCTCACCAGCCCAAGTTTTCAAACTATACAAAAACACACCATTTCTTCCAAAGACAGAAGTAGAGACACAAAAATAGAGGGAAACATGCATAAGCCGGGAACACACAAGGCTGTTAAGATGAGTTGAGAATGAATCTTCTCTCCTAGTTAACTTTCCCTCCTTCCCGTCAGCTGCACGTGCCACATGCTTAATATGCGAGACTTTGCATCTGGCGGGGGGAGGGGCTGTGCACCAGTTTAGTTCCTGAGGGTTAACAAACAAGTCAGGTTTTCAAGATATCCCTAATGAATATGCAAAATAAAATATGCATCAGACATGCTGATTCAACGTCTGCCTCCACAGTATGAACTCATGCATATTCACTAGGGATATCCTGAAAACGACCCGTTTGCAGCCCTTGAAGGCTGAACTTCTGCACACCCCCCCCCCCCCCCAGCAATATATGATGCTGAGTAACTCAGCTCTACATTGTATTTGAATGCACCAAGAGTTAAAAGGCTGGAAGCCAAGGAAAATATATCCCTACAGCTGAAGCAGATGTTTTGCAGAGACCATGGAGCAAAAATAGATGTGGGGAGGTAAATGCCAGAGGACCCACACTGCCAGGCTACCCAGTTCCATGTTGCTTTTGGAAACTAATGCGGCCTCAGTTATAGCCATGGAAAACAGTGCTGCAGGTTCACATCAGGACAGGTTATCAAGAA
The DNA here is from genome assembly GCA_033557465.1 of Ichthyophis bannanicus. Lineage (NCBI taxonomy): Eukaryota > Metazoa > Chordata > Amphibia > Gymnophiona > Ichthyophiidae > Ichthyophis > Ichthyophis bannanicus. The sequence continues at coordinate 172,055,608 of CM066032.1, read as the reverse complement.
ATCAAGGACTAGCCTAAAAACTCTCTCTCCTAGAGCAGATTAACTTAGAAACTCTGGGAATATGTTTAGGTCTGGAGTTCTCAACCCAGTCCTTGGACACACCTAGTCAGTCCCTGAAAGCTAAGTGTGTCCCAAGGGCTGGGTTGAGCAGCTCTGGATTTTAAAGGAGAAAAACGTAATCTATGCACATTTGTCTTCATATGGAGCCTTTCTGTACAGAAAGAGCAGAAGCAAGAGTGTCACGATATGCCGTATTCACAGTCTTCAAAGTAGGTGTATATTTTCACTTTGGAAGAGACCATGCAAAGCTTTGCAGAAATGAGGGTGGTTTTGAAAGTTGTCCCATTATGGGGTCTTTTCAGGCCCACTTGCTCTACACTGTAGAATACCAGTGAAAATTCCAACCATTTCCCTTTGCACTAGCCCAATTATCCGTGGGACATGTAGAGTCCCCTATAGTTAACCCCACACTGAACATTCTCCAGCCATGTAATTAGCACAATTGTCAGGAATCGAGTAATGCCTTTTCATAGCTCTACCACCACCACCACTGCTCACTTTGCATCCTCTGAAACTTTGCATGCCAGCGCAAGTCAAATGGGGAAAACTGCAGCACTACTGAGTAAAGAGGAGAGGAGAGACCACACCACACACACAATTCAGCATCTTCCTTCTCATATTACCATAGCCTTACCACCCCTTTCTCCACAAGGTAGCCAATGCCCCTAGTGTTTTTCCATTACTGCATCGTTGACCCTACCTAGAGGTTATATTTAATAGGGATCTACATTCAGTCCGTTAAGGCACTTAAGTTTTGCTGTACACTAAATTGATTTAATATGCATTAAAAACTTACGTACCTTAATTCAGTTAATGCACATTAAAATCTATTTAGCACACACACCACTAAAACCAATGCTATCTTTGGCTGTTTGGAGGTATTTTTCCCTCTGGATTCTGCCTGGTTTTAGCCTCCCACCTCTGTACATCTCAGCTTTAGATTAGATAAGACTCAAAAACTGTCTTCTGCAGGCACCTTGCTCAGTCTGGTTTGCATCCCTCGCCTCAGCAATCAGCCTTGGGGGATTCTCTTTAGCCCCAAAGAAAGGAAGAGTAAAGGGATGGGACAGAGGGGACTATGGTAATGGGAGGGGGCGAGGGTGAAGGGAAGGAGGTGGTAACAAAGGAATGGGGTAAAGGGAGGGGGAGCACAAGAAACTATTGAGTGCAATGGGAAAGAGGAACTGGGAAGGAATATAGGTGGTATTGTGGAGGTAGAAAGGTGTTGGCTCATTGAGCCCCACTCCACACCATTGGGGAGGGGGGTGTCTCTTGTTTATGTTGGAGTGAGGTACAATTTATGGGGCTGCAGAGCCCGTCTTGCTTTTGTGACGAGAAAGATGCTGCTACTTAAGTACCATTGAGCCCCTCTTCTTGGTCAGCACATTTACTGGATCCCCTACTATAAAGGGTCACTGCTTCCCATTGACAGACCACTGCAGCTTACCTGTTCCCACAGTCCCAACACCACCAGCAATCTGTTGCTGGCCCCCACACACCAGTTCCCGGTTAAGTGCAAGAGAGACAGAACAGCCTATGCATAGTAAGGATTCATCCTTCTGCCCAAGTTTCCACTGCCACAGTGCTCCTTCCTCTAGGAAGAGTTAACTTTCCTAGAACTTGAGGCCAGTGGAAACCTCCTTCTGAAACGAGTCCTAGGCTGGGCCACGCTGTGGATAGGTGTTAGGAATGACTGCAGGCGATGGACCTATTGGTGCATCAGCTGCAGAACTACAGCCAGAGAGTTGGTGCCTCAATTCTAAGAGGCAGGCAGACACCCCTGTCTTATCCCACCTCTATCAAACATAGGAGCTGCACGGTGCCTGCTCTAATAAGCAGAAAGCATTCAGCCAGAGCCTGGCCTGTGTAAACACCCAACATGTTCATCATATGCCCGTTACTGCACTAGCTGCCAGCTGGAGAAGGGAAGGGGAAAGGTTGTGCCTACCTGCACAGAGCTACCTTTGTTCAGCTACTCATCATGGCTCTCTTGTAGTCATTAGACCCAGAGATGGTGCTGTGCTTACCTCTGCCGCTGCCCCCCCCCCCCCAAACCATAATTAATGCACCATCCTCAAAGTGGCACTAGACACTTTAAGACATTGCATGGTCATGCTTATCGCTTGACAAAACCTACAATAGAAGCCAGCAGCTCAGCTCCCACCCAATCTTTTAGAATCAATGTGGTTCCTCCTCACAACTTGGAGGAGTGCAATGTGTCCAATCTCTTACCTTTGAGAGAAAAGGTAGGGCCCACACTTTGATGGGTCAAGAGTGCGGCAGGCTTCCCTAGACTAATACATTGCTTTGAATTTCTTGGGAGTCAGGCCATTAGTTAAATATCCAAACAATTATTAATTAGCTCCCATGAAGATGCCTGCTCCTGGGTACAAGGAGGCAAAAACCAAGCAGGGAGTATCCAGGAGAGGGCGATGTCCAGCAGATTAAGGTGATCCATTCTGTGATCACTCTTCTGTGTTGGACATACCCGATAGCAAGTGCCACATGTAGATACTTAGCTACTGTCCATGTTCTGTTGTAATTTCCCAGTTCCTTCTTATGCCTGTGGGACCAATGGCATAATTTTCTTTGTGCTTTGGGCATGGTCCTCTGTTACTTGCAATGGCAAGGCAAATAGTGCCTATAATAAACCCCACTCGCTACCCTGGTGCTCCTCACTTGGTCAAGGAACCAAGCAGTTTGAGGAGCATGGCAAGCACTTGTGCCTCCTCAGCTGCCGCTCTCACCTCCCCCTGAGGCATAGGGCTGATAAAATACCCGACTAATGGGCTGTGTGCAGGGGGGGGGCGGGGAAGGACGACCAGATAGATGTCTCCTGCCTTTGACCTATCCTGCAGTAGTGACAGAGGAGCTAATAGAGAGGTTTCGAAAGGGAAAAAAGGAGAGAGAGAGACAGTTACTACTAGGTGTTAACAAATACAACAGTGCCTTGAACTACTATTGAAGAGGCAGGAGCCAAGAGTTGGCAAGAAGCTCTGGAAAAAGTACGGACAGTGAAAGGAAATGCTTTGGGGGGAGGGGAGGCATGCTCCTTTTGCACACACCTCCCCTCCCCACCCCCTCACCTCTGTCTAGCTGCTGCCCACTGTCTGTTTTCTCCATGGTGGTGCCAGCAGCAGGGCAAGAGCAGACTGGATGGAGGTATGGGGAGGGGGGGTCACACCCGATGATCACATCGGCAGCAGCAGCAGCTCTGATCCCTCCCTGCTTGGATGTTGCATCAGAGCAGGGAGGGATCAGACCTGCAGAAAGACTCGCAAAAAGGTTTGGGGGCATTTTGGCTGCCTGCTGTTGTGGTGCCACTTGAGAATAAAAAAAAGTGGTTGTGGCACAGCAACATCAGGCAGCCAAATTGCCCCTCCCCACCCCCCCCAAGCCTTTGTGCCCTGTGCGGCCGCACCACTTGCACAGGGCTAGGTATGGTACTGCTGCTGAGTATCCGAGTAATACCACTATATGCCCTGATGGTAGCAGTTTTGCATTGGGCATGTTGGGGGTGGTACCTGGGAATATCTGTGCAGTGGCAATATTCAGCAATTTTAATATTAAAAGGGAGGACCCATAGGGGGCAGGAGCCACTAAGCAACTCACATCCTTTCCATGACCATTGATCAGCCATACAATCATTTTTTGCCTCCTAGGAGGTGAGAAACTACAGACAGGGTGGGGCGTGCAAGTCAGCCCCTGTTTAAAAGCAGCAATACTTGCCAAATTCTTTAAATCACCTATTACATGGGTTGATTGCTTTCCATCCTCATACCTAATCCTTTCCTTAGGGATGTTTAGACACCCTGAATCAAAAACTGTCTATATCTCAGGTTTTGGCCATACCTCCATGCTCTGAATAAAGGATTCCTTAGTTTGCTTTTTGGCTACTCACAAAAAGTAGCCCCATTTTAAAGGGAGGGGCAGCCTAGACCATAGGAAAGCAGGATTCAAATTCCTTGCCCACCGATGCCCCTTGTGATGCAGCAAGTGAGTCACCTCACCCTCCATTGCCTTAGGAAGGACTTGGATTGTAAGCCCTCTTCAGCAGGGAAATAGTTGCCATACCCAAATTGTAATTTGCAAGCTTGGATTTGAAAAGGCAAGTAATTCAATCCAAAAACCAGTGGCACTCATCTCACCTGAAAAGGAGCAGCAGTCAGACTACCATGGGTGTGCTGTCTTCCAAAAAAGGCTTCATACAGGTATCCCTTCAGGGATGAAATAATTAAAGATCAGAGCAAAAGGGGGACATTGTCAATTTGAATAAGTCTCCTTGAAGATTTTCAGCACCGACCTAGTAAAACACAGTACCACATTCTGAAGATTTAAAGCAAGGGAATTCCATTTATTCCTACAGGCTCCATTGTGTAGCGTTCTGTTCCACCTGCCTTAAATTCCCACACTATATTGCATCAGAACGATAAAGTTTATGTTCCACCAATCTTGGTAATGTATCACCAGAAGTAGATTGCCAGGCCTTTCTTCTGAGGCAATGGAGGGTCAAGTGACTTGCCCAAGGTCACAAGGAGTACCAGTGGGAATTGAACCCTTGATCTTCTGGGTACTAAGTAGTTACTCTAACCACTAGGCTATCCTCTATTAGCTGTGTCACAACGCCTCCTCTCAAGAGCACACCAACCAGAATGATTCACAAACAAGTGGTTTGATTGGCTTAGATTAGGTGCATACCATTCTCGTCCTTAACGTCTGAGAATGGGCTACGTTTCAGGGGGTAACTAACCTACACATTTATTTTAACACTGCAGGCCTCAAGAACCAGAGGTGGGTATCCCTTAGATTATATTAGCCAGCCTGCATTTACCTCACTTTTGTATATTCGTGGCCTTGGCAATTTAATATAGAGCAAACCATGTTGTTACCTGTAACCAGTTGAGCAGCTTTGCTATATCCTTGCCGACAGCCTTGGTATTATTTACAGCATCAGGATACAACTGGTGGGCAAGAGTGAGCCAGTCTACCACCACCACATTGGCATCCTGCTCTCTCTCCTGCAGGGCTTGCACAAGCTTCTGCAACCAGCTTTCAAACATGCCACTCATCTAAGAGAATTTAGAAGACAATGTTCTATTAGTTTCCCTTCTTCACTAGTTAAATTAGAGACTATGACAGACAGCAGATAGACCTGACACAGATTCAGCCGTCCAGTATTGACCAGTCCTAGATCTACCCTGGTGCATGCAAGAACTCGCTTCCGATATTTCAAGTGCAATCGCTAACAAAAGCAAAAACTACAAGTCACTGCATACAGTGGGGTAAACCCAGGACTGGACTAGCCAGTAGGCAGCCTTAACGGATGACCTTTCACAAAAGATTGAAGCACTCTTTCCCTTTAACCACTGGAGAGGGACAGTTTATTTTGGTTTTTAAATGCTTTGTCTTCTCAATTTGTCAGAGTAACATGTGATATATCATATCAAAGCAGAAAATGAGAGCTACCAAGTTACCCAGTTCCTGGGAGGGAGACACCTGGCCAGTCCTGGTTTTGACCTTACTACTTTGATTTCAATAGGTAGACTCAAAAGCTAAAAATACAAAATCAATGCTGCATGTCCCATAATTCACCAAAGAGTCCTAAGATATCCCTCTTAAAAAAATGGAGTGTTTTGAAGCTGCCAAATTTTTCCCATTCAGCTTTGGGTATGAATTTAATTACTTTTATATATCAAAAAAGTGTCAAAATGCATTTAAGATACCAAGTTTCCTACTCTGGGAGCTAGCTTGCCTTTGCAAAGTGTTTACATAAGAGCCTTCCTCGTGCCAATGACTTTTTATTTTAAGCCAGAAGGGTTAACCATGTCCCTATTAACGAGGATGGTTGGGAAAGTCCCTGGCTGCCTTCTCCAGCTCCTCATTTACCCATTTCTCTCAAAGACTGAGAGGGTGAAATAGTGGGAACTGAATCCTTGCCCCACTACATTAAATTCCTTTCCTTAGTCCTCCCCAGCACTTAAAATTCTCTTTAATGTTTGTTGATCTGCCTCGACTAGGTTGTAAGCTCTACAAGGAAGGGCCTGTCACTACAGTGCTACATTATAGAAATGTTTTATTAGTATATAAAAAACGTAACCATGGTTCATTAGTAACAGCATGTAGGTAGGTCAAAGCTTCCAAGTGCTTGTCAATGAGGTTAGAGCTTAACTATTCAGTACACAGCTGTTAAACATGCAGTAGCCCAACTGGTATACTTTCTCCAATGCTGGATATCAGCTGGCAGATGGAACCAGACAAAGTGAAGCCGGTCCTGGCAGACAACCTTCAGACGGGTATATTCAATCATTTACACACTGACAGAATTGCTGGTAGCTCAATGAACATAGTTAATTCTATAGACTGGCTAACTCGGTGGGGACCCGGCATGCGTCAGTCACAGGGGTTAAAGTTGCAGCCATGTTTCACCAGCTTCAATACTTGGGCCCAAACCAGGGAGACAAAGGGGCTAAAAGGAGGAAACGTATAGAGGACAAGGACCAACGTCTCACTTTGATATTAAACATGGAAACGCAATATGTTGAGTCTGAAAAGGTATTGTGTGATTGGAGGAGGGAGGGGGGATTCAAATAGCCAACAGGCTTACCAGAACAAAGTGGAGAAATTGTCCAAGTGAAATGAGCATGCTAGATGCCTGAAATAGTTTACTAGTAGGGGTGAGTGTAACCCAAATTAACAGATTTAAGAAAACAAAAGTTTGGGACAGATAAAAAGGGTGAATGGGAGAAGATGTAGCAGCCACCAAGGACTTGGAAAAAAAATATCTATCTATACACACACACTTTATCCCTAATCCTCTATAGGGAGAGGAACTGAGGCAACCAAAGAGCAGCAGTAGGGCTATATATTAATCTCAAAGAGATGCCAAGATAGTCGCACCATCACTGCATGTCGATCTATGATATGCACTCAAATACACACAGAGGAGACTGATCACTTAGTACGATAACAGCAGCTTGACTACCCTTGCCAGCTAATAACCAATAGGATAAGGAGCAACCTACAGCTAACAGAAAAACCAATACATCTCAGCTAGTCAACCTGATCTGTTGGTCAGGGTTGTACCTTCCACTCTGCACTTTACCCCCCCCCCCCAGGCCTTTTTACAGGGTCATTTACAGTTTGCCTTTAGTGGAAATAATCTGTACTTTTATTCCATCCTTTTGCTATATATGTTTATCCTGGACCTCTTAAAATTAAAAGGCTCACTGTTTTTCCCCCAGACATCTCCAGTGGGCGGGTATTCCAGGCTGACAACAGATTTAGCACTAATAAGGACATGTCATGGTGATGACCTGATCAAGCAGTGTAGGCAGATGCAACTGGTCAAGCCAAGTGGTCTGTATCAGACACCTACATCATTACTGAAGCTAGGAGATTTTAGACGGCTAGTATTAAGCACTGCTGTAACTTAATGTCAAAGCCACTTAATATGCTACTACTTCACTTTAAATACAGAAGCTGCACGAGGCAGATATTTTCATGGGCAAAGAAATCAGATGTAGTCCATAGCCAATAGCTGTCTGTATATTTGACAGGTTTTATAATACCGCTTTATCATTTCAATCAAAGCGGTTTACATTGAAACTTAAACTTGGTAATGTGCATTAAACAGGGACATTGATAACTTGGATTTTTCTTACCGTCCATCCATGGATTACAAAAAATGTTTTGGCCGTTGAGTTGAATTTACAATCATCCAAGCTTTTATCCTGGCCTGCAGAGAGGAAGCAGTCTTCAGCCAGATCCAGAGAGAAGCGGGCATTAAATTTCACTAGATGCTTACTAGTTTCTACAGGTTCATTTTCATCCTTCAGCAGATCAGCAATAGTATCATCTGTTCAGGAAGCAAGAGTTTGTTAAACATTTCCACCCCATCCTGAATGTTTAAGTGAATGCCAGATATCTATTTCTGATCTTACACAGCAGTAAGGAAATTCAGTTGTACCATTCCATTGATTATGGGCTGCTAATCTTACAACGTCCCATTCAAACAGCAATTACAGTAAACATGCCAAAGGCGCTGCAGACTTCTTTCCATGATCTAGATCAGCTCAAGCATAGTCAATAGCAAACTTACTGTCCTGTTATCTGCCTGTTTATGCTGGACCTTTCCCCAGTAAGTCAGGCCCCAGAATATAGGCCTTTTTTTTTTAAAACACACACCTCCTCCTAGCTAATCCCAGTAATTATAGTGCTGCTCTAAGCCATCTGTCACTAGGGTCAGCTCTTGAGGTGTGCAAGTAGGACTATTGTGCAGGCTGGCCATCCTGCTTCCCGGGTGTAGGTGTGCATAGGAGTCGCTGTCTGCGACTGGCACCTGCTGCAAGAGACAGGGCCAGTAGCTGTGCTGTCCACCTGGGGAGTTGAGGGAGCCCGTGCTAGAGCTGGTAAGTCACCATGGGGACAGAGGTGACTTTGTAAAGATTTGCAGCCAGCCGAGATGGCAGAGAGGATTGCAAGGGGAGATCTGCTCTGCCAGATCCGTCAGCGCCAAAAAGTAGGAAGCACTGTGCTAAAACCACTGAAGTTTTACTTTTCATGAGGAAGTTTCGTTTTGACTAGATTGTAAGCTCTGACTAGCAGGGATTGTCTCTTACATGTCTGTGCAGCGCTGTGTATGACTGGTAGCGCTATACAAATGCTCAGTAGTAGTAGTTAAGTCGGAGACCAGCCAGTTTTAGATTTTTAACCAGCAGACAAGTTAGCTTACAGCTAAACCTGTATGCTGCAGATCGTTCCTGCCTCTGGAACATGGGATTCATGCACTCTTGAATCAGACCATTAAGTAGCACTATTACACTGCACAATGGCTGAATACCTCCGAGATTCACCAATAGCTACAGCCAGTCCGAGGAGCACATTCCAGGTTCAGGACTAACTTCAGTCTCCTGCATCATGGGATTGCCACCAGTCTCCAATGACTTCCAAGAATGGCGTGTCTACAGAGATTTTGGAATAATGGACTAAAGCTATTTTTTAATTTTTCGCTTTTGCAATTTCCCTGAAAAGGCTTCCAGATTCCATTGGGAAATAAAGATATCTGCCCCTAAAGAGCCCCAGAGTTGCTGGCATCTTTCTGCCCAGTCAGGTCACCCTTCACATACTGAGATTTTTCAGCTTGCACAAAAAGAGGGGGGGGGGGAGGGGAAGGGGACCCCAAACCCTTTCTTAGTGAACTCGATAGACTATGAAAGGCTGTTTGCAGTATGTTTAGTCCATGGATTTTTTTTGTTGGTTTTTTGTGCATCAGGGCTGGACAGCAGCATTTTCAACACAAACACGTAAAGTGTCAGTACCACCAGTATTTCCTGCTGCATTATGGTTCTGTGAAACCAACCAGCATGTTTACAAAACTCAAATATCTAATTTAATTTGATTAGGAATTTATGTTCCAATTTAAAAATTGTTTTAAAAAAAACCCCTTTAAATATTGGAAAAGCAAATGGATTTATTAAATTAAGGTTGTATGAAGACATCATGCTGGCCATTGCATAGCAGCACGGTGGAACTCCAAGACCAGTCTGTCAAAACCAACAGACCTTGTGCAAATTAAAGCTTTAAAAAAAAAAAAAAAAAAAAGGGAGGAGACTCACAAGGAAAAAATGAGCTACTGAAGCAGAATACTTCAAAAAGCAGGATTTGTAGACAAACTCAATTTTAAGCTTTTAAAATTCCCTTTAACCTATACTGTGATACTAGGCATTTATCAGAAACCTACATCCCCCCCCCCCCCTTCAGAATAAGATGAAAGTTTTAGATGGCTGGTCACTTAACATACTGAAGTCTAATATTTATTAATGCCAATCATTTTTACACAGTATTAAAAAAAAAAAAGTGTCCTTTCCTGTTAAAAAGGGAAGTAGTAGCCCTCTGGGCCAAGCCAGCACCCTGTTTTCTTCAGTACTGAGAGTACTCTAGATCAAATATGTTCCAAAGGCCAACTAGAACTTAAGTAGGGTTTGAACAGGCATGTGAGGAAGTTTTGGAACAAAGTTACTTGGCAACCAGCTCAACTTCAGTAGCCACACTCAGCTGATTGCTTAGGGCTCTGTTCCAAGGCGGAATTCTTAACATTTTTATCATATTTTAACTTCCACAGAAGTCTTGCAAAAATAGCTGCTATCACCCCTTTCTTGTTCCAAAAAGGAATTAATCGTCTTACATGTCTCTGTACAGCGCTGCGTGTGCCTTATAGCGCTATACAAGTGATTAGTAGCAGCAGCGAGACAGTTGGGAACCCTGCTAGACGTTAGTGGAGGTCTGCTATCCGAATACTTAACTCCCTGTATTTAACTTGAAAAGGTGACGAAAGTTTCTGAAGCGTGAGACAGATCAAGTGCATGGATGTAGTGGAACTGCCATGCCCATTAGAAAAGCGAGTATATAGTGTTTCAGGAATGAACGTTTAAGTTTGGATAGGTATACATACAAACAACTTAGAATAAATGTGGGAAAATGTTTGTTTTTTTAGATTGTACAAAGTAGAACATGCCACTATTTTGTATGTTAAATTCAGGGAAGGGCATCCTGATCCATAGTCAAGAACAGACAATACTATAAGCAAAACCAAGCCTCATTTAATGGCTGTAGACTCACCGTGCCATTGATCATCTTGCAGAAAGCTGCAGGTAAAATTTCTTCATGGGACACAAAATGGAAACTGCGATAGGGCGCACCCTACTTAAACCACGCTATAGCAAGCAAAGATAAAGGAATATAGTCCATTCACAGCTTGCCTATGCACAATAAAATGAGTGTAAGTGGCTTTCAACATCCAGACTGCCTTTTCCGTTTATAGGCAGAGGATAATAAGACCCTACCCCAGAGCGTTTAAAAGTCTAAGCAAGTACCTGAAACCCCCAGAGAAAGTGGCTTGCTTAGGATCACAAGGCATGCTGGTTGGAGGGTTTGAATCCTGGTTTACAGCTTAATTAAGTTTAACCACAAAACGCAAATACCATTTTTTCCAAGCACGTGGATCAGCATGATGAAAATACCTAAAAAACGAATGAATGACCCTAGATCACCCGGAACGTTTGCTACCATATGTGATCTAGACAAGAGCCATGCTGCTCCCTGCAAGAAGTTAGCAGCCTAAAACCCGTGGCAGTCTCCTAAATAGCATCTCTCTCTGGGACTGGTTTCACCACAAATAAGAGGAACCACGTCCTTCAACCCAGCTAAATCAGATATGACTGTAACCTCTGGAACTGACCGCCTTATCCAAGCGCTCTTACCAACTCTACTCAAAAAAAAAAAAGCCACGTTTCAGTAGAATGACCTCCCTCCCTCACTGAACGCACACGCTCCTAAATACTTACCTTGCCTAGAATAACCCATTCAACAGCATCATAAGGGAATTAGCCAGAACCGGAGATAAAATAAAAAAAAATATATATCAGTTTTAATCGCCAATTAAAAAGCACATGCACACCCAAAGAATCCAAAAACAATATAAGAATCCAACAAGTTAAAGAAGCAGTAAAACGAGACTCATTGCCGCAGATATTATGAGAACTATTAATGAGGTCATTCACACGTCTTGAGACCGGTTCCCTACTCCGCTTAAGGAAAGCAGGTGATCAGCGCGGTTCCGTGCAAGCGTGCAGCGCTATAGAACGCTAAGCAGCGGCGCTAGTAGGCGCAGTTTGCTCGCGAGGGCGCCCGGGAGCAGGTGCGGTCTCACCTTTCAGCAGTCCTTCCCTGGCGAGCTGAGAGGATTCCCCGCCTGGCAGGCAGCAGACAAAGGCAAAGCGCAGCAGCAGAGAGAAGCGGATCATTTCTCGCACACTTGGCAGGGACTAGCCACTCTTTTGCAGAAAGAAAAATTCCCCCACCGGGAAACGATAATTGATGAGAAGGACGAATTAAGGAAGCCAGGCAAGCGAGCACCCAGCCGTCTTAAGGGATGCCCCGCGGGTAAAGCGCCGCTCCGCAGAGAAGAGAGTTTGTAGCTTAAATAGCAATCACGTGGCTCATCGGCAGATCCCTATTTTCCTAATTTATTCAGGCTTGAGGACTGCGACTGGTCACACCCCGTGATGACGTATGGGAGGCACGCCAAAAAAGAGAAAGTTTGAGGGGAGAGCCCCCTACACGCCCCCCGGGAGAGGCCGGCCCCGGCTGCTTGGGTTACTCCACAGATCGGGGAGGGGTTTTTATGTCAAAGGGGAAAAGATTTCATTGTACAGTAGTTTTCTTCGTGAAATGTTCAGGGGCTCCTCTGTGCCTGCCGACACGTGCTCTGCGATAGGGAGAGGCCACACTGCCGCAGTTGTAGAAGCGGTGATTTTTCTGTCCTGCTCAATGTTCCTGCCAGTCGCCGAACTGCACGGGAGTCCTGCCTCGCTGCTGTCGGGAGGACGTGCTGCGATATCGTCTTTTGAGTCGCGAGGAGCAGGCAGTGCCCTTCGCGATATGGCAGCAGCGCGAATGGAGGACTCCCGCGTTGCTTGGGAGAGATCCTGGTGTTTCCTTTCTGGTAAAGAGAGTAAGAAGAAGCGAAAGGCCATGCTTATGTGGGCCGCTTTCTCGTCATGGCGTGTCCTCTCGCTGGAGCTTGGTGTAGCTTGTTTTAAACTTCTTTTTGCACCCCACGACTCTTATACACACAGCGAGAGCATTTGCCGGGATCAGGTTAACCAGCTTCGGCTGTTGCATCCTGCTATTAAATTCTCTCTTTGCTTTAGTGCAAAAAACCCCCCAAAACCTAGAAAGCTGTTCTGAGCTTGAATGCCTGTGTGTTGTGCCAACTACTGATTAAGGTTTTTATTTTTTCCATATGAATTATACCGAAAAGAAACGGAAATGCCGAAGACACCCCATCTTTCTCCTCTATCAGACCTCCTAGGAGAGCAGAGACGAGCCTTAGGTTAACTGCGCGTGTGTCTGGTGGGTTTGCAGCTTGCAGCGCTACAGGAATGGGAGGGTCTCTTTAGAACTGGATCCACCTAGAGCCGATCAGCGACGACCTCGAGTGAGTGCAACCGAAGGGGACTGTCTGTGACCGCCAGCAACCGAGCCCTAGGCAGGACAGGCAGAGCCCGCCCCATCATTAGGTCACCTAGAGCAGCCGCTTCTCTTGGGGAGGGGAGGTGGTAGAATTCAAAGCCACACAATAGATTCTGACACTCGCAGGAACTCAAAAAGCCATGGGCACACACCTAGATACAAAGTTCAGTGTTGAAAAGTTTGATGTCCAATTGCCTGTTTTTACAAAATAGTTGGAAAGATGGTGTTCTGAGTTGAATTATCAAAGGGGGGGGAGGGGAGAGTGTGCACCACCTTGCACCAGCCCTGTGACTGGTTCTGGGGTAAGGGTGCAGCACAATGCCTCCCCTGCCCAGTTTACACAAAGGGGGAAGTCTACAACAGAAGGGGGCAGAAGTGACAGCTCGTACAAGGAACTGTGACACAGCGCCAGTGAGTTTAGGTAAATTCTGCATCACAGTTTCAAACCCATTGCCACCGCTGCATGCCCTAGAGGCAATGGAGTATTCCTGGAATGCTGGCGCTCTAGGTGACCACCTAGTTCGCCCAATGGTAGCACCGGCCCTGGGGGAGGAATGGCCAGCAGGAAAAAAGGAGGTGGTAGTGCTTCTACATAAGTTCCTGGTGAGACTTCATTTGTAGTACTGTGTGCAGTTCTGGAGACCGCACCTTCAAAAGGATATAAAACTCAATGGAGTCTGTCCAGAAGGTGGCTACTAAAACAGTCAGCGATCGTTACCACAAAGAATATGGAGGCAGACCTAAAGGTCAAAATATGTGTCGCTTGAAGGAAAGGTAGGATAGGGGAGACGTTTAAAGACCTCCTTGGTATAAATGCACAGTGAAAGGAGGCTTTGGTGTAAGGCAGGGGTCTCAAACACGCGGCCCGCGAGACAACTTTGTGCAGCCCGCGACGGAGGAAAACAAAAAAACCCCCAAAACCCTGGCTTCTGCTGCTGCCGTTGCCGCCGTGGCAGCGGCAGAATCAATTGTCAAATTAAAAAAAAAACCTGACTTCTGCTGCTCAAGCAGCTGTCCTGCGGCCCCTTCCCCTCTGCCCGGAGATCCGACTCTGCTCTATCAGCGGCGTGCTTTTCAAGCCGCGACGAGAGTATTCCCCTCTCGCGCGGCTTGAAAAGTGAATAGGCTTAAACCGCGCGAGGGGGGAATACTCTCGTCGCGGCTTGAAAAGCACGCCGCTGATAGAGCAGAGTCGGATCTCCGGGCAGAGGGGAAGGGGCCACAGGACAGCTGATTTTGCTGCTTGAGCAGCAGAAGTCAGTTTTTTTTTAATTTGACAATTGATTCTGCCGCTGCCACGGCGGCAACGGCAGCAGCAGAAGCCGGGGTTTTTTTTGTTTCCCTCCTTCGCTGGCCGGTAATGAGCTATGGAGGGGCTGACTGAAATGGGGTAATGGGGGTTAGGACTGGAAGTGGGCTATTGGCAGGGGGGTGGGGTTATGACTGGTAATGGGCGGGGGGGGTTATAAATGGTAATGGGCAATGGTGGGGCTAGGACTGGAAATGGGCAGATGGGGGTTAGGACTGGAAGTGGGCTATTGGCAGGGGGGGGTAATGACTGGTAATGGGCTATGGTGGGGGCTAGGACTGGAAATGGGCAGATGGGGGTTAGGACTGGAAGTGGGCTATTGGCAGGGGGGGTTATGACTGGTAATGGGCTATGGTGGGGGCTAGGACTGGAAATGGGCAGATGGGGGTTAGGACTGGAAGTGGGCTATCGGCAGGGGGGGGGTTATGACTGGTAATGGGCTATGGTGGGGGCTAGGACTGGAAATGGGCAGATGGGGGTTAGGACTGGAAGTGGGCTGATTGGGGGGTTAGGACTGGTAATGGCCTATGAGGGGAGGTAAGACTGAAAATGGGGTGATGGGGGTAAGACTGGAAGTGCGCTATGGGGAGGTTAGGACTGGTAATGGGCTATGGGGGGTCTAGGACTGGTAATGGGCTGGGGGGTTGCTAGGACTGGAAATGGGCTGAGTGGAAGGGGGGCTTGAACTGCAAATGGCTGATGGGGAGGGGGCTTGGAATGGAAATGGGCTGTGAGGGGAGGGAGCTAGGATTGGAAATGGGCTGATGGGGGGCTAGGATTGGAAATGGGCTGATGGTGAGGCTAGGATAGGACTGGAAATGGACTGATGCAGGGACTAGAAAGGAGCAGATGCTGGGTGGGGCTGGAACTAGAAGGGAGCTGATGTTGGGGGAGGATTAGAATGGGATGGAGCTGGGAAAGTGAAATGGAGAGGGGAAAAATATTTTGTCTGGAAGAGAAGACAAATCTACAATTGGCCAGGTATTGGGAGAGTAAGTGGGGATTGAGGATGGAGGGGTAAAATTTGAGTGGATGAAATAGGAATGAGGAAAGAGCAAAAGGAGAAAGATTAGTATGTTAAAGCAGATGTAGAGAGAGAGAATGGAAAAAAACTAGAAGAGAGAAGAAAGGACAAATGGACAGCAGACGATGGAGATAGCAGAAGACACGAAGAAACCAGAAGTGGCTGGAGCAATTGCAACTGAAAAAAAATGCACAAAAGGTAGAAAAATATCTCTTTATTTTGAATTTATTAACTGGAATATGTCAGCTCTGGGAAATGTGCATCATTAATGTCTGTGCTTTAGTACAAGAAATTAATTTATAGTTTTATTTCTACAGTGCTGAGGTATTCTGTGTAATTCCTATTTGACATTGCTACTTGTTCTCTTTTCCCAGTAGGTCATGTATTGTTCTCTGAAATGTATTGATTTAATATTTGCAGTGTTGCCTTTTGATAGGTAGGGTCTGGTGCTTTGTGAGTCCTGGTAGTGCTGTTATGATACGGGGGGTTTGCTATGGGTTCCAAATGGGCAGTGTTAGTAGTAGTTCCTAATGTGCCTGGCGGTTGGCACTGGATTATAGTAATATAGAAATTTTCTAGTCTTTCTTTATCCATGCACTCATTATGCAACATTATGCAAATATTTATGCAAATGAGGCCCCTTATGCAAATGAGGCCCGTGTCTTATGCGGCCCCCGGGTTACTTTACAAGTCCTCATTCGGCCCTCAAAGCAATTTGAGTTTGAGACCCCTGGTGTAAGGGCTCATAGGCTGGGTTGGATTTAAGCCATTGGCTCCCATAGGCAAGATCAGATAGTAGTAGATACCGGAGTGGGGGAAGGTGCAAAGAGCCTGAAGAAGAGTTGAGGAAGACCACAGTGCCTTTGAAGCAGCACGCGCACATGGTCCTACAATAAGTGAGAGCAGACCCCTCTTTGACCTGGGTATTTGCAAGACTGGTGCAGGGATATGAAGCGCCAGGCAAACCTCATTCCCAGCGCTGCCCCCTACTCCAGCCCCGTGCCCATTGCGGCTGCTGCAATACTGTTCAGAGGATGCCAGGGCACCAGAGTTACCTTCTCTTCCGGGCAACAGATATTCTGGTCTTTTCATCTATTGCTCATACTGTCCCAACCTAAACAAAAAGGTTTTAACCTTCAAAAGCTAGTCCCAAAATGTATTTAGTCCAATAAAAAGGTATTGCCGTCTTTTCTTTTCTTTTTTGTTTCATTTCTTTCTTCTTGGAATTACACATGAAAGCCCACTGGGCATGTATTTAAGTCCCGGTAACACGTAACAGAACATCAGGAGCATCACTGCAAGTTTGAAGGGTGGATATTAGCATCTTGCATCACGGAGTCAACATAGCTGCTGTACCCTTTGAAGATCTTTCAGATGTACTTTATTCATTTGGATTTAGCTCTCGTCTTTTCAGCAGCAGGTCAAGGTAAGTTCTGTTCAGGTACAGTAGGTATTTCCCTAGCCCTGAAAGGCTTACAATCTGAGGCTACCTGAGGCAATCAAAGGTTAATTTACTTGCCTGAGATCTCCAATGGCTTTTAATTAACCTTTCATAAATGCAGCAAATGCTAAGCAATACGGGGCTGATGTAATAAAATGCAAGTAAAAATATGCGCCCATTTTCAGTACACAGTTAACCCATATTTAAAAAGCGTATTAATGCACCATGCAATAAGCTAAAGTCATGCAAATCGACCATGGGATTAAAACATGTTAACCAAAAATGATCACTAAAGATGTGAGTAAACATAAAACTATCTGCTGAAAATGAGCCTGTGTGAACTGGATGCTGTAGACTATTACATTGTCCCTTAGTGGCTGGGAACAGTGAGCGGAAGAAACCTCTGGTGTGACTGGTGCAATGCTTCTCTCCTTCCTGGCTTTCAGACATTCTACCTGGACAGAATATGAAAAGGCAGCTTCATAAAGGGTCACTTTCGAGCCGATTCAGAAAACCTTAGCCTGGCATTTTTCTGGCACTTTCCCCACACTAGTCTTGCTCTCCATGCAGAAAGCAAGCTAGCGCCAGAAAAATGACTGTGCTAAATTGCAGCACATTGGACATGCAAATCCTGCATATTTAATTGTGCCTGATGTAAAAAACCGCACTGAAATTTAGCAGTTTTTTATACTATTTTTAATGCTGGATCTTCACGCCAGCTTCAGACAGGCGTAAAGATCCAGCCACTCTTCACCTCAGATGATCCAGACATTGGGGAAAGCCCTCAATGCCATTGGCACAATGGAGAGGCCGGTGCCCCCCCCCTCCAAACACCGACCCCCTGAGAAAAATAAAATCTCTAGTGGCCCCAAATGTCTCACCCCTATGAAACTCAAAAGACCTGGTGGCCCCAAACCCCTCCGGTACCTTAAATGTTGTGGCAGGAGCGTTGCCCACATATTCTCATCCTCTCACTGCCATCTTGCAAAATAGTGATGCCTGGCCCCTCACCTCCCCCTTATATGGCAGTATGCATATCCCAGGATGCACCCTGTGGGGTCAGGCACTGCTGTTTTGCACAATGACAGCAGGGACGTGTGTGGGCAATGCTCCTGCCACAACATTTAAGGTACTGGAGGAGTTTGGGGCCACTGGGCCACCAGGTCTTTTTGTTTTGGGGATGGGGAGATTGGGGCTGCTGGGCCACCGGAGATTTAATTTCTTTTTATTTATTTCTTTCTTTTTCTTATTTTAACAATAGATATTTATACATGAAATCACATAATCATACAACTCATCTCAAGGAACAGTAACCCATTAATAACCAAAAACGTCACTTTACATTTCAAGCCCACATCAAGAGAGCCGGTATCCTCCCCCTATCAATAGAATATACCTTGATTAACTAGCCAAAACAGAGAACAACAATATATAACAGCATCTAAATAAGGTAAAAGAAACAAACCCACCCTAAACCGACCCAGGCTGCTTGTCACGCAAGAAAGCTTCCAATTGAGAAGCTTCCATAAAAGCATATTGAATGTCCTGAAAAGACATAAGACATTTGCAAGGAGATTTAATTTCTGTTGGGGGGGGGGGGGGGTCAATGTCCGGCAAGGGCACTGGCTTCCCCAACATTGTGCTGATGGCACCGGGGGCTTTCCCTGATGCCTGGATCATCTGAGGTAAAGTGTCAAATTTCACCTCAGATGACCCTGTTTGTCTGCACACCATGCCAGACTTGTGCTGACGTCTGTGCGCATGTGTTTGGCTTGCTGTCCCAGTTTAGTGCTGAATTTTTGCGCACTGGTTAATTTGCATATTGCATCGCATTAAGCACTAGGCTCTAGTGCGGGGTTTCTGCATCGGCCTGTTTTTGTGCAATTACCGATTGCAATCTCTTTCTGTCTAGCTTGATTAACCTTGTTGTTTCCTTTGCGTGCATCTGTTGAGGGGAAGTATTTGTGGGTTGAGGCACATATGTCATATTGTGCAAGCCTGCATTTACTATAGATCCTGTGCTTGCCGAATGTAGTGGCTGTGTCACTAGACAATAAGCTAAACCCAATTAACTTCCATACAAGAAGACTCACTGTATTTAACTGCAATAACATTGTGGAAAATTAAGAAACAAGGAACTTACTATAGATCACTGAACTTAAGGATGCAGTATGGATTCGGGGTCCATACAGGCATGATAAGTCATTATGAAAACATTTCAGTTGAATATAGGTGAAAAGATAATGCCACTTACAGGGGTTCAGGGTGAAAAACTGCAGTGGATTAGCTTAGAACTTTTGTGTGTAAAACAGAGATCTCTGGCCTGGAGAAGTAAACATCTTCCTTAGAATGACCAAGAGTCTCTAGAAATGACCAGTAGGGGTAAAAGTTACATTCTGAGCTAAGGAATGTGACCTATGACCAGGGGTGGCCCAAGGGGGGTGCGGGGCCATGTGCGGAGACTCGGTGCGGGGCCTCATTTGCATAAATATTTGCATAATGTTACCATACACTAACTTTTAGTAAACATGCCTCTTCATGAGTGTATGGATAAAGAAAGACAAAGATTTCTACATTACTATAATCCAGTGCCAACCGCCAGGCACATTAGGAACTACTACAAACACTGCCCATTTAGAACCCATAGCAAACCCACCGTATCCTAACAGCACTACCAGGACTCATAAATCACCATACCCTACCTATCAAAAGGCAACATTGCAAATATTAAACCAATACATTTCAGAGAATAACAATACATGACCTACTGGGGAAAGAGAACAAGTGATAATGTCAAATAGGAATTACATAAACAGAATACCTCAGCTCAGTTACACATGCAGAACATAGACCATCACTAAACAAGGAATCACAATTTAAAAACAGGAAGACAATAATTACACTGGGAACCCTAAAAGCCAAACTTGGAATGTACAACAACAATGTAGAAATAAAACTATAAATTAATTTCCTCTTGTACTAAACAAAGCACAGACATTAATGATGCACATTTCCCAGAGCTGACATATTCCAGTTAATAAATTCAAAATAAAGAGATATCTTTGTACCTTTTGTGCAATTTTTTTTCAGTTGCAATTGTTCCAGCCACTTTCTTCTGGTTTATTTGTGTCTTCTGCTATCTCTCCATCGTCTGCTGTCCATTTGTCCTTTCTTCTCTTCTAGTTTTTTTTCCATTCTCTCTCTACATCTGCTTTAACATAATAATCTTTCTCCTTTTGCTCTTTCCTCATTCCTATTTCATCCACTCAAATTTTACCCCTCCATCCTCAATCCCCACTTAGTCTCCCAATACCTGGCCAATTGTACATTTTTCTTCCCTCCCACACAAAATATTTTTCCCCTCTCCATTTCACTCTCCCAGCCCCATCCCCTTCTAATCTCCCCCAACATCAGCTCCCTTTTAGTTCCAGCCCCACCCAGTATCCGCTCCCTTCTAGTCCCCACATCAGCCCATTTCCAGTCCTGGCCCCCCATCAGTCCATTTCCAGTCCTAGCTCCCCCATCCATTTCCAGTCCTATCCGAGTCCCTTCATCAGCTCATTTCCAATACCAGCCTCCCATCAGCCCATTTCTAGTCCTTTCCTAGCCCCACCATCAGCCCATGTTAAATCCTAGCTCCCCTCCACTCAGCCCATTTCTAATCCAAGCCCCCCATGAGCCTACTTCCAGTTCTAGCCCCTCCATGAGTCCATTTCAATCCAAGCCCCCACCACAGCCCATTTCCAATCTTAGCTCCCCCCAACACCCAATTCCCAGTCCTATCCTAGCCCCTCCATCAGCCCATTTCCTGTCCTAGCTCCCTCCCCTAAGAGCCCATTCCAAGCCCCCCTTCCCATCAGCTATTTGCAGTTCAAGCCCCCTTCCACTCAGCCCATTTCCATTCCAAGTCCCCCTCCCCATCAGCTATTTGCAGTTCAAGCCCCCCACTTCCCCTCAGCCCATTTCCATTCCAAGCCCCGTACCCATCAGCTATTTGCAGTTCAAGCCCCCCACTTCCCCTCAGCCCATTTCCATTCCAAGCCCCATCCCCATCAGCTATTTGCAGTACAAGCCCCCTTCCACTCAGCCCATTTCCAGTCCTAGCACCCACCCAGCCCTTTTGCAGTCCTAGCAACCCCCCAAGCCATTAGCAGTCCTAGCCCCCCATAGCCCACTCCCAGTCCTAATCCCACCAGCCCATTTCCAGTCCTAATCCCCCATCACCCAATTTTTAGTTTAAGCCCCCCCATAGCCCATTACCAGTCCTAACCTCCCCATCAGCCCACTCCCAGTCCTAATCCCACCAGCCCATTTCCAGTCCTAATCCCCCATCACCCAATTTTTAGTTTAAGTCCCCCCCAGCGCCCATCACCACTCCTAACCCCCCCAGCGTCCATCACCACTCCTACCCCCCCCCCAGCACCCATCACCACTCCAACCCCCCCCCAGCCCAGCCCAGCCCAGCCCAGGGAAAATTTAAAATAAAAAAAAGCTGTCTGCTGCCGCTTCCGGGGCCGCCGCGGCAGAATCGAGTGTGCCGCGGGGCCCCCCCTGTGCCCGGCAGAGCCTGCCCTCCCCTGTATCAGCTCTCTCTTTCCAGCGGCAGTCACATGCGCCGGCTTTCAGAGCGCAAAGGGACTAGTTTCCCTTTCGCGGTTCTGTTAAGCCCGCGGGGGCTGATGGGAGTTCCCATCAGCCCCCGCGGGCTTAACAGAGCAGCGAGGGAGAAACTCTCCCCTCGCGCTCTGAAAGCCGGCGCGTGTGACTGCCGCTGGAAAGAGAGAGCTGATACAGGGGAGGGCAGGCTCTGCTGGGCACAGGGGGGGCCCCGCGGCACACTCGATTCTGCTGCGGCGGCCCCGGAAGCGGCAGCAGACAGCTTTTTTAATTTTTTTTTTTAAATTTTACTTTTGGATCAGAATGTTTTTTGTGCGGGGCCCCCTGAAACGCGGGGCCCTGTGCAAAAAACATTCTCGCTCAATGGACGGGCCGGCCCTGCCTATGACATCAAAGGTTATAAGACTCTTTCAGCTACCTATATTAATCTGGGCCACACAGATTACAGAGTGCTAGTGCAACACAAGTATACGAGTATAAACTAGTAAGGAAACAGTAGAGTTAATGTTCCTGAAAGAGCAGAGTAGGTGTGCATGACTGTGTGGCAATGGAGTCTGCCGGAAGGGGTGTGAGTAGTGAAAGAGAAGCAAGAAGGAGTGTGGTGAGTGAGTCAGTGCAGTGTAGCTGGGAAGGTGCCAGGGAGTGAAGAGGAAGAGCAGGGGCAGAGGAAGGAGGCAGGTAGAGGTGTCAGAGCATGAGGAGAAGGAGGGTGGGATGGAGTGGGAGGGCACAAAATGCACTTCTCAAATGCATCCAATGGGAGCCAGGGTACGTCCTTCAGGTCAAAGTCAACCAAGACACAAGCAGCAGCCAAGAGGAATGTGGGACAGCATCCCAAAGAACTCTAGTGGGGACAAGGGTCATCCAACTGCTGTAGCATAATGGTATGACACTCGGCAGGCCATGAAGACAAGGCTAAGCAAGATCAAAAGGTCCAAGCACAAGGCATGAGGAGGTCCACCATGCACCCTTGAGCTGATGACATGGAAAGTGAGAAGATCAGGACAATTCTTCTGCCAGAAGTCACTGGAGGCTTCCATGGTGTGGCTGAAGTGCCTGTTGTGAAGGAAACTTTTGAGTATGAGGTATTCATAGCAAAAGGATTAACGGCATTATAGTAGACTCAGCCCACTGGAAGGAGCCAGTACAATGTAGGAAAGTGTTCCTCAGAGGTTAGTGTACTTTAAGGGAAATGTCATGCATTTTGGTTGGTTTACCAAGCCACATAGACTATTATACATTTTTTGCCTCTTTTGGAAGGTATACAGCAAGGGGAGGAGGCAGTTCCATCAGCCACAGTAAGTATGGCAGAAGAGACCTGGGCAGCACCTTCGATCAAGGGCCCCAGGAATCAGCTCCCATGGAACCTCTTGTCCACCCCACTGATAGAAGCTGCCCAACCTTTAGCCTGAAGAGACTAAAGTAGAAAAAGTTGGCTGGTTGACCTCTCCCTTTCTTCAATTGACCCACCCAGGGCTGACAAGCATGATGTGCCACCAATATCCAACACTACTGCAATAGGATGACCAGAACCAAAATCTGCCTCTGACAATGCACCACTACGCCTGAGCTTCAAGAATCTGAGAGAATTGCTGCAGCTCAGAAACAGACAATAGCAGACCCCTCCCCCATATGCACACACACACACATTGACACCTAGAGGCAGAAGGGGAGACTATGGTGGGAAGCATCTTCCTCTAGGGATGCACACCTGTGTTGTATGACCAATGACTCACCTACGGTACTCCTTGGCAACAGGCTTGTCTGAAAGGGCATTTCAGTCCATGCTCTAGGCAAGCACCCTCCACACTGAACCTCTGAAGGATTAAGCTGAACCACTAGTGTCATGCTATACATTTTCTCCAGAGGGACGAACATGTCTGACCTGAGAACCCAATTCCTCAGTATTTTTGGGATTCCCTCTGATGCAACCATCAAAAAACTGCTTTGTACAATGGCAGATCTGAACAGAACCACTGGTGTTTGCTTAGAAATGGATGGTGACCTTGGTGGGGACTAGTAGGGACTCACCAACTGCACTGTCTTCATAACTCACTGGAGGAAGCTCTATGTTCTATGATGTGCTTCTGGCTAATCCCTGCAAGTGCTAGTCTGTGCCCTTGGCTCTTATTTCCTCCCTGTGCTTGGCGAGTACTACTTCAGAATTTTTTCTTTCCATGCAGGTTCCTTTTTGGCCATGGAGCAACTCTGTAGTTTTTGTTTCTTTCTCAACTTTTCAGGCTCCTGGATTGCTACTGGAGCTGGCGCTCCCCCTCCTGCATCTGCTGATTGATGTGCTTGGTAAGTTATTTCTCCTCTAACTTTCTTTCTATGAATTTCCTTTTGTAGGATCCTCTATAGCTGCTCTTCTTTCTTGCTGGTTCTGGTTCTCATGGCTCTCTGCTTTTCTTCTTTCCATCCTCTGTGGCTAGTGCTGTTGCTGTTGTTGTTGTTAAGTGCCGTTGAGTTGGTGTCGACTCATGGCGACCCTCTGGATAGCTGTCCTAAACTGTATCCGGCCTTCAGTCAGGTGGTCATTGTTGATAGAGTGGCATCCATGGCTGCTGTTATTGTATCGATCCATCTCATTGCTGGCCTTCCCCTTTTGTGTTGACCTTCAACCTTGCCAAGCATGATGTCTTTAATGATCTCGCTCTTTGCATGATGTGTCCAAATTATGAAAATCAAAGTCTTTGTCCTCTGAGCGTGTAAAGAAAGCTTTGGTTTGATCACCTCTAGTAATGACAGGTTTATTCTTCAGGCAGTCCATGGTATACATGGTCTTCTTCACCATCAAAATAATTCAAAGGCATCAATTTTCTTCCTGTCTATCTTTTTCATTTTCCAACCTTTGCATCTGAAAATACCATGGCTTCGAAAAGTTGAATCTTTGTATGGAGAGAGACATTTCTGCTCTTGAGAATCTTGTCTAGGTCTTTCATAGCCATTCTGCCAAAAGCAGTGTGTCATCGGATTTCTTGCAATGCTGTTACACTATTAATAGTGCAAAAAGATATATAGAACATATGGTGGTAAATGGTGAGTACTATTCTGCTATGATAATCTATTGCAAGCTCTTTGGGAAGGCACTTAACTCACCTTGCCGTCCTTTGCCATAATCCTTTTCTATGTGGAATTCCATCCAAAACCAAGACATGCAGTGGAAAAGTGATAAAGGCCCAACCCAAAGAGCTTACAAATTCAAAGCATACTATTTCAGGGGAGTGAGCGGAAGAAGTCTCTGCCCGATTGTGCTCTGCTGCTGTGTGGTCTCTACCGGCACCTGTAGGGCCTGCATCCACGCGGCACCTGCCCCGACGCCATCTACGGGGCATAAGATCAGTGCCGCTCCGCGGTCACGCGGTAGCGGTCGCGCTTTGAAGGGGCGCGTTTAAAGGGGCATTTTCTGCTCCTTATGCGCTCCTTTGGCACTTGTGGCGCTCTGGCGGTGGTCTCTTTGGCATGGGCAAGCGTAGGAAGCGCTCCCTCAACGTGAGTACTGTTAATCCTTCTAAAGTGGTAAAAACTGTCGGTCCTATGGATAAACATGTTGTATCGGTGAAAGATGAGGAGGCTGCCTCCAGGTCTGCTGCCAAGTGTGTTTCCTCTCCAGACAGCGCCTCCGGGGGTTTATTAAGCTCTGCCTGCTTACAGATTTGGACATTATTGATCCAGTGACCTCCTCTCCAATGTTGGAAGTTCTTTCACAAAATAGGGATGGTGTATCCCCTTTTGTTTTGTTGGAGTGTGACTGTGTGCCTTTGGTAGTCCCCTTGCCACAGGCTATTCAGTTACCGGGGGACTGTGTTGCTATACGCTCCGAAGTGGCTTCTGTTGAAGTTGATTCTCAAAATGTTTCTCTTGTTGATGTATTATCAGTTCTTTCACGTATTGAGTCCTCTATCACCTCCTTAGCCTCTGTTGCCTCTCAATTTTCCGATTTTTCGAAAGGTTCTGTCGCAAAAATGGCTCAACATGATTCTCAAATTGCTGTTCTTGATGCTAAATATCAGAGTTTGGAAAAGCAGTATGATTCCCTACAGAAATCTTCCCTATCTTTTATGAAGGATAGTATTACTTTACATATGCAACAGGAATTACTGGAGAACTCATTGAGGGCTATGAATATTCGTTGTTTGAATTTCCCCTGCACTAGGTTGTTATCCCCTCAGATATTATTTGATAAGTATTTAACTGAAGTTTTGGGATATGACAACAATACGAAGCCGCCTATAAATAAGCTTTATTATTTACCTATGGTCGGGGTTCCTCCTGTCACTGGTTCCCCAGGTGCGGTTTCAAAACCTCCGGTTGATTCTATGGATTTATCTGAATTTATAGAGTCCTCTCAGGATTTGATTTCCTCCCGTGCTACACTTCTTGTATCTTTTGTGTCTGAGGCAGATAAGAATGCTGTTATGCGATTATTTTTTCTAATAAGAACGCTCTTTTTTTGTGGGGCTAAGATAACTATTTTTCCTGATGTCTCTAGACAAACGCAGCTGAGGCGCAGGGCTTTTTTAGCCTTAAAGCCCCGGGTCTTAGCTCTTGGAGCATCTTTTTTCCTTAAATTTCCCTGTAAATGTGTGGTGGTTTTAGAGGGCACTAAATATGTTTTTTCTGAGATTTCGTCTTTAGAATCTTTTATTGTTCATCAGGCTCCTTCGAAGCAGTAATTATGTTTCTGTGTTCTGTAATGCAAAGTAATTAGAGCTTAAATGTTTTTTGGACAGTGCTCCTTTTTTCATAATTTGTATATTTTCCTGTTTTGGTTTCCTTAATTGATTCACTTGTACTCCCCCTTATGTCTCCCCTGGCTGTCAGAATCTGTTGTTTAGCTTTGAATGTCTTGCTCTTTGCCGCCCCCCCAGAAGCATTGCCCTGTGCGACTGCTTAGTTTGCCTAGTGCTTGGGCTGTCCTGAGAAAGAAACATTCAGTAACTCAAAGGTGTACAGGGTGTATGGGAAGCAAGCATTTTTCAGCAGGAAGGAATTTCTAGAACAAGGAGGCTCAAAGGGTTATATTGATAAGCAACAGAGGGTAATACTGCTTCACAGAAAGAATGGTGGATAAATGGGAAAGTCTCCCTGAGGAAGGAGGGCAGGAACTGGCCAAAAACTACAGCAGATTTTTTTTAAAGCCAAGGATAAGCAGAGAGAATCATTCATCGCAAGGCAATGAGGACAAAAATGGAGATGCAGCGACCTCTTTGGCCCTTCAAAGGAAAGAGCACAACAGTGTTTATGTGCCGTTATATTGGCTGAGAGGAGATATGAAATGGACATGAACCACATGAAATTAAAAAGAATATCACCATTCCTCCATACTGTACATGCTTTGCCGTCTTTTTACTTTCATATGCGCACAAGTCAAAGGTATTGACCACCCCTCTCTGCCTCTGTGTTAGAGAGTGGATGAAGAGAGGCCGAGCCCTAAGCCTGATGAGGATCCCATAGCAAAGGGAAGAACCTGGGGCAGTTTCTCCAAATGGGTTACGTTTTCGGATACCATTAGAGTCATGAACCTCACTTCTAAGCCAGGGTATGTAGAGTAGGATCTTAGTCTCAAATTTACTGCTAATGCTCGGCATAGTACTTGCATTGTGCCAAAGAGCCTCCTTCTGGAGTTCGTAAGATGTAACATGTATGGGAAGTTTGTCAAAATGTGCTTGGAAATTCTTCTTTATCAAGACCATCGCTCCCAGTACAATGGGAAAGATTTCTATATCTTTTTGTCACTTTTTCTTGGTCTCTGACTGCATTTCTTGGTACTTCAGGATCTTCTCCCTCTCCACATGATTAACAGAATAATCACTCAGTACCGACACCACTATTATCAATGCCGTTCTGGTATTCTTCTCTTTTACCACTATGTCAGGTTTCCTGGTATCCAGTTTCTTATCCATTGGAATGGGAATGTCCCAGGTGATCATAACCTCTTCGTTCTGTTATTCTCTTAGGGTCATGGTCCCAGTGCTTTTCAGGGACAGTGATGTAGTGTTTACAGAGTTTCCAGAACTCTTGTAAGTTCTGTTAAGTGATGGAATAGGCACGCATACATCAGGAACACCCCCTGCCCATCTCAGGACTGGCAAAGAGTGAATTGGAATCACAGATGCAAAATAAATGAGGTGCATGAGAGGAGGTGAGACTAACAGCATTAGTAGATACTATGTATCCTCTAAAGCCGGGGTCTCAAACACGCGGCCCGCGAGATAGCTTTGTGCGGCCCGCGACGGAGGGAAACAAAAAAAAAAACCCTGGCTTCTGCTGCTGCCGCTGCCGCCGTGGCAGCGGCAGAATCAACTGTCAATTTTAAAAAAAAAACTGTCTTCTGCTGCTGCTGCTCCTGCAGCCGTGGCAGCAGCAGAATCAGCTGTCCCGCGGCCCGTTCCCCTCTGTCTGGAAGAGCCCTGAGTCTGCTCCATCAGCGGCGGGCTTTTCAAGCCGTGAAGAGAGTATTTCCCTCTCGCGCGGCTTGAAAACGCTTAAGGCGCGCGAGAGGGAAATACTCTCTTCGCGGCTTGAAAAGCCCGCCGCTGATGGAGCAGACTCAGGGCTCTTCCGGGCAGAGGGGAAGGGGCCGCGGGACAGCTGATTCTGCTGCTGCCACGGCTGCAGCAGCAGAAGCCAGGTTTTTTTTTAATTGACAGTTGATTCTGCCGCTGCCACGGTGGCAGCGGCAGCAGCATAAGCCAGGGGTTTTGGTTTTTTTATTTACCTGGGCTGATGGGGGGAGAGGGGGGTTAGAACTGGAAATGGGCTGATGGGGGTTAGGAAGGACTGGAGATGGGCTGATGGGGGGGAGTTAGAACTGGTAATGAGCTATGGAGGGGATAAGACTGAAATGGGGTAATGGGGGGTTAGGACTGGAAGTGGGCTAATGGCAGGGGGGTTAGGACTGGTAATGGGCTATGATGGGCTATGATGGGGGCTAGGACTGGAAATGGGCAGATGGGGGTTAGGGCTGGAGGTGGGCTGATTGGTGGGTTAGGACTGGTAATGGGCTATTGTGGGGCTAAGAATGAAAATGGGGTGATGGGAGGGTTAGGACTGGAAGTGGGCTGTTGGGGGGCTTAGGACTGGTAATGGGCTATGGGGGGGCTAGAAATGGTAATGGACTGGGGGGTTGCTAGGACTGGAAATGGGCTTAGTGGGGGGGGAGCTAGGACAGGAAATGGGCTGATGGTGGGGCTAGGAAAGGACTGGAAATGGGCTGATGCGGGGACTAGAAGGGAGCAGATGCTGGGTGGGGCTGGAACTAGAAGGGAGCTGATGTTGGGGGAGGATTAGAATGGGATGGAGCTGGGAGAGTGAAATAGAGAGGGGAAAAATATTTTGTGTGGGAGGGAAGAAAAATCTACAATTGGCCGGGTATTGGGAGAGTAAGTGGTGATTGAGGATGGAAGGGTAAAATTTGAGTGGATGAAATAGGAATGAGGAAGGAGCAAAAGGAGAAAGATTAGTATGTTAAAGCAGATGTAGAGAGAGAATGGAAAAAAAAAACTAGAAGAGAGAAGAAAGGACAAATGGACAGCAGACGATGGAGAGTTAACAGAAGACACGAAGAAACCAGAAGAAAGTGGCTGGAACAATTGCAACTGAAAAAAATGCACAAAAGGTAGAAAAATATCTATTTTGAATTTATTAACTGGAATATGTCAGCTCTGGGAAATGTGCATCATTAACGTCTTAAAGACTTAAAACTAAAAGGAGCGGTTCCAAAGGTTAAAGACTTACAGCAAGCTTGGGTGTTATTTAAAAATACTATCCTCGAAGCCCAGACCAGCTGTATTCCACGCATTAAGAAAAGTGGAAGAAAGTCCAAAAAACTGCCAGCATGGTTTAAAGGTGAGATCAGAGAGGCTGTTGCTGCCAAAAGAGCAACCTTCAGGAAATGGAAAAAAGAGCCAAATGATGAAAACTGGAAACAGCACAAGCACTGGCAAGTTAAATGCAAAGCATTGATAAGGCAGGCAAAGCGGGAATTTGAGAAGAAACTTGCTACGGAAGCAAAAACACGAAATAAAGACTTTTTCAAGTACATTCGTAGCAAAAGGCCTGTGAGAGAGTCAATTGGACCATTAGATGATAGAGGGGCAAAAGGGGCAGTAAGAGGAGACATGGCTATAGCAGAGAGACTGAATGAATTCTTTGCTTCGGTCTTTACTGAGGAAGATGTAGGGATGTTACCCAAGACTGAAGTGGTATTTAAAGGTGATACTGCAGAGGAATTGAGAGAAATATCGCTACACCGAGAAGATATATTACAACTATTTGATAAACTGAATAGTAGCAAATCACCTGGACCGGATGGTATACATCCCAGAGTGTTGAAAGAACTGAAATATGAGATTGCAGACCTGTTATTGGTAATCTGTGAACTTTCATTTAAATCATCTGTAATACCTGAAGATTGGAGGGTCGCCAACGTAACACCAATTTTTAAAAAGGGTTCCAGGGGTGACCCGGGAAATTACAGACCGGTGAGCCTGACGTCAGTACCAGGGAAAATGGTAGAAACCATCATAAAGAACAAAATTACACAGCATGTAGATAGTCATGGCCTAATGGGAGACAGCCAACATGGCTTTAGACAAGGAAGATCTTGTCTTACTAATCTGATCTGTTTTTTTGAAGGTGTGCATAAACAGGTAGACAAAGGTGAGTCGGTTGATATAGTGTATCTGGACTTTCAGAAAGCTTTTGACAAGGTCCCCCATCAGAGACTTTTGGCGAAGCTAAAAAGTCATGGGATAGGAGGCAGTGTACTATTGTGGATCGGGAACTGGTTAAAAGATAGAAAGCAGAGGGTAGGGCTAAATGGCCAATATTCCCAATGGAAAAAGGTGAATAGTGGAGTACCCCAGGGATCTGTACTGGGTCCGCTACTTTTTGACATATTCATAAATGACCTGGAAAAGGGAATAACTAGTGAGGTTATCAAATTTGCAGATGACACAAAACTGTTTAAAGTTGTTAAAACCCAAGAGGATTGTGGAAAACTGCAGGAGGATCTGGATAAATTGGAAGACTGGGCATCCAAATGGCAGATGAAATTTAATGTGGACAAGTGCAAAGTTATGCACCTAGGAAAGAACAATCCACACTATAGTTACACGATGCAAGGCTCCACATTAGAAACCACCACCCAGGAAAAAGATTTAGGAGTCATCGTGGATAACATGTTAAAACCCTCCGCCCAGTGTGCAGCGGCGGCCAAGAAAGCAAATAGAATGCTAGTTATCATAAGGAAAGGGATGGAGAATAAAACAAAGGATATTATAATGCCTCTGTATCGCTCCATGGTACGACCGCACCTTGAATATTGTGTGCAATTCTGGTCACCGTATCTTAAAAAGGACATAGAGTTATTAGAAAAA
Organism: Ichthyophis bannanicus; assembly: GCA_033557465.1. Taxonomy (NCBI): domain Eukaryota; kingdom Metazoa; phylum Chordata; class Amphibia; order Gymnophiona; family Ichthyophiidae; genus Ichthyophis; species Ichthyophis bannanicus. Next base: position 172,024,742 of record CM066032.1, on the reverse strand, counting down.
GTACAGAGAAGAGCCACCAAATTGGTGAAGGGGATGGAAGGCTACTCCTATGAAGAGAGGCTAAAAAGGTTAGGGCTCTTTAACCTAGAAAAGAGACGGCTGAGGGGAGATATGATAGAGGTGTATAAATTAATGAATGGAGTGGAACGGATAAACGTGGATCAATTGTTTACGCTATCAGAATATAGAAGGACTAGGGGACATGTAATGAAGCTACAGGGTAAACTATTTAAGACAAATAGGAGAAAATATTTCTTCACTCAACGTGTAATCAAACTCTGGAATCTGTTACCGGAGGATGTAGTAAGGGCTGTTAGTATAGCTGGGTTTAAAAAAGGTTTGGACAAGTTCCTGGAGGAAAAGTCCATAAACCACTATTAAAAAGGGACCCAGGATATCAATGCTTGGCCTAGTACAAGCACTGCAGAACCTGTGTCTTTTGGGGAAACTGCTAGGTACGTATGACCTAGATTGGCCACTGTTGGAAACAGGATACTGGGCTTGATGGACCTCGGTCTGACCCAGTATGGCATTTCTTATGTTCTTATGTTCTTATGTCTACGCTTTGTATGGTAACATTATGCAAATATTTATGCAAATGAGGCCCCGCGTCTTATGCGGCCCGCGGGTTACTTTACAAGTCCTCATTTGGCCCTCAAAGTAATTTGAGTTTGAGACCCCTGCTCTAAAGGAAAGACTGTTATTTGGAAATCTTTGAGTTGCGGTCTGGAACAGTAGTCAGTTGGAGCACCAAGTTCAGTCTTTGAGTTTCTTTTGGACAGGACCAGTGCTACCATTAGGCAAACTAGACGGTTATCTAGAGTGCCAGCCCTCTAGAGATGCCTATTGCTGCCTCTGTCTGGGACCAACAGTGAAGGCAGAAGCTGGAAACAGCCCCACGGAGCTTATCGTCAAACTTCAGCGTTGCGGAGCTGTTTGCTTCCGCCCCTCTCCGACTCTCGATGCCAGCTTCCTGTTTGCACAGGAAGATGGCATCGGGTGGTGAAGAGTTGCGGAAGGTAAGCTCTCCGGGTCTGTTTGCAACTATTGCCGCTGCTGTTGGTCCCTTAAAGGGACAGCAGCAGTGGAAATGGGTGCCACATGGGGAAAGGGGGCGCAAGGGATGAGATTTGCCTAGAGTACCTCATCTCCTTGCACCGACCCTGCTTTTGGACATATGCGCCTGGGCTTTGAATGGAAATCCCTTCCCCTCAACCTAGCCTCTTCAGATAAAGGTGCATGTGAGCTGAGCATTGGAGAGAGAGGAGAATAAATAGCTGTTTTATGGGTCCTAGGGGTATCGACTGCCTCGCGATGGGGGCCCCTTACATTTAATTGTATTGTTATCTGCCATTTTATTGTTATGAATTATTTTATATTATTGGTGATTTCTTGCTTTGTGTGCATATAATGGAAAGGAGGAAGTGGATTTGGATTTAGGTCATGCCTGTTCCAAGGTCGGCCCATCCACTAGATGAACTAGATAGTCACCTAGGGCGGCAGACCCTGGTGGGCAGCATCGCTAACCCCCCTCCCCCGGGAAGTAGCAACTGATCTACCACTTCAGTTCTGCGGCGCGTCCTGGCCTGCTGCTCCTGCCCCTTACAAGGAAGTTGCAATGGAGGGGAGCAGGCGCGGCGGGCAGTGAGTGCGCATTCCTGCAGGCACTATAAGGCCTGAAGCAGCAGTTCAACTTCCGCCACTTCAGCACAAGGAGAGGGAGGGGAGAGGAGGGGGAGGTGCATGGTGGGCCAGTCTTGGGGGGGGGGGGGCAGCAGAAGCCCTCGGGCCACCACTGGCCTTTTCAGCAGTAGTTCAAGGCAAGTTCAATTCAGGTATTTCCCTATCCTTGTACGGCTTATAATTAAGGGCCCTTTTATTAAACATTCATTACGTGCTATCTGCTAGTCCTATGGGCTCTGTGGCAGATACTGTAGTACATGCTAAGTGTTAGTCGTGGGGCCCTAAATTTGTACCTGACTTGCCTAAGATCACAAGGAGCAGCAGTGAACTTTGAACCCTGGCCTCCATGGGTCTCAGCCTGCTGCTGTAACCATTAGGCCACTTCTCCACTCCAAAGGCAGGTTAGCAGTGAAAACAAGAAACTTGTGTGGAGTGATTAATGCGGAGACTGTTGGTCTTATCCATAAGGGCTCTGAAGCTTTGCTTCTTCTCTCCCAATTCAGCATGAATCCCTGGGACTGTAACAAATTGTGTCAGGTCTCAGTAGCCTCAGAGTGACTCCCTTTCAGTAGTGAGAACAAGGGAGCAGGGCTAGCCGCAAAGTTGGTTAAAGGTGTTTGTATCCTAGGCAGACCTTAAATCGTATTGTCCGCCCTGGCTGTCAGAATCTACAATTTAGCTTGGAAGGCCCTGCTCTTTGCCACCCATTTGCCTAGTGGGTTGGGCCGGCCCTGCAAGGGGGGAGGTTACACAAGAACTGCAAAATAACTAAACATTATCAACCCCGTAGCCACACTTTGGGGCATGTTTACTAAAGTCCGCTAACCAGTTATTTATGTATTATGTATTTATTTAATAGTTCTTTTATACCGCTGACATCCACTAAGGGCTCCACGCTAAAAATCTAGTACTAGCCAGCAAGCGCGTGACTGGGCAGGTTTGGGGTGGAATGTGGGCATTGTGGTTAGTGTGGGCATTTTCTATTAGTACAGGTGCTTTTAGCGCACCTCAATGGGTGTCATTATTGGCAGGGGCAGACGCACACACACCCCTGTGGGTCTCCGGCTAATCTGGCAGCACAAACACACGCTCCCGGCACACCCATTAGTAAACGATGTCCCTCTGGCTCATCAGCAACACTGGAAGAAACTTCAGTGACCCATCCATGCTATATTTACTCTTAGGAAATTATTCCTGGCTCCCATTTGCTATCCGTATGGCAACGTCCCAATTCATTGTTTCCTCCAAGGCACGAAAGAGAAGGTATGTGCAAGTGCTTTGCAGTAAACGGGAGGCTGCAAGAGCACATTGCAGAATGTGATAGTTCAGTTTGGAGGCAGAGTTGGGAATAGCATGGCTGCAGTTTCTGAATCTGCTGATGTCTGCTTCCACGCTCTTTATTTTTAACATACAAGCATAGATGCATTATCCAGAAGGGTGTGTTAACTATAGACTGGTTTGGAAGGTGAGCTAAACATTTTAAGCAGCTAAAGATTTTTTTTTGGTGGAGGGTGTGTGCGATCCAGTTTAAAATAAAAACAACCTTACTGCCTGTGAATTTTATGATTTTCTAACCAGGTGCATTTCGGCAAACTACAGAAATATTGTTTCCCCTGTTCTGATATTTTTGCTGTGATCCACATTCCTTCTCATAGCAGTCATCTTCCTGATTTTTCTTGCTGGATCAAAGATTACAATGAATTTTGGCAATTTATAGTATTACTTGCAGGCTCAAGTGACAAGACTTCAACTTTCATTCTTTCGAGACATCATGCAAAGAGAGCGATCATTAGAGAAGACATCATGCTTGGTAAGGTTGAAGGTTGATGCAAAAGACGAAGACCAGCAGTGCGATGGATCAATACAATAACAGCAGCTATAGATGTCACTCTGTCAACAATTAGTCGCCTGACTGAAGATCAAACACAGTTTAAGACAACTATCCACAGGATCACCATGAGTTAACAGCGACTTGGCATTTAACAGTATTACCTTTCAATCTGTCATTCAAATCAGTAGCATAGTAACACCAACCACCCCTCCCCCACTAAGGTTCTTAAAATATATGTACAGTTCCTAGCACTGATAGACTGAGGCATGGAAGGAAATGTTGCATTTCGCACTCATGCAGTTTCAGATTAGTGCCATGATCGAATCACTAATTTTCACCACTTTAAACATTGCACAGGTAAGGGAGGTGAAATACCAAGACTGGGCACAACTGGATTTACATTCTGAAAGAAAGAATGAGTTCCTCCTTGTCAGAGGTCTCACCCTACCCTGACATGTGGGACTGCCTGAGAGTGTCACTTATTTTACATGCAGATGAGCTTAAGATCAAAGGAGCTTTTACAATGGACATAAAAGAAAACCTAAGTCCCAAGTATGGGCCACGCCTACACTGCACAAGTTCTCTATACCAGTGTTTTTCAACCTTTTTTGTGCAAAGGCACACTTTTTTCATGAAAAAAATCACGAGGCACACCACCATTAGAAAATGTTAAAAAAAATTACCTCTGTGCCTATATTGACTATATATAAAGTAATTCTCTTGAATAGGAATCAAACACACCAACCCCCCTCCCCTGCTGGTTCACACCAACCCCCCTCCCCTGCTGGTTCACTCACACCACCCCCCCCCTCCACTGCTGGTTCACTCACCCACCCCCCTGTCACTTACTCACCCCTCCTGCTGGGTCACTCCCTCAATTACCCCCTCCCCCCCCCCCTGGGGGTTCACTCCCACCATCCCCTCCCCCCCCCCCCCCTTGCTGGTTCACTCACACTCCCCCCCCCCCTTGCTGGTTCACTCACACTCCCCCCCCCCTTGCTGGTTCACTCACACACACACACCCCCCCCCTCTGCCCAAGCCGCTGTTTCTGCTTTGTAGAGAGCAGCGGCTGCACTACACTTACATTGAAAAGTAAAGAGAAACTGTGTCAGGAGCCCTCCGGTCATTGCAGAGCCCGAGGAAGTGATGTCATGGGGGCGGGCTCCTCACAGGCTGTCTTTCCTTTTCAAATTAACTTTATTGCAGCTAAAGTTAATTTGAAAAGGAAAGACAGCCTGTGAGGAGCCCGCCCCCATGACATCACTTCCTCGGGCTCTGCATGATCAGAGGGCTCCTGACACAGTTTCTCTTTACTTTTCAATGTAAGTGTAGTGCAGCCGCTGCTCTGTACAAAGCAGAACCAGCGGCTGCACTGCTATAGGGAATCGCGTTCGCGCCGCGGACTTCGGCACAAAAGCCGGTTTTTGCTCTGGCCGCTCCCGATCTTGCGGCCAGAGCAAAAAACCGGCTTTTCAATGGCCGGTTTTACAACTGTGCCGGCAGCCGGCCTGGCCATGGAAAAACCGGCCAGGCCGGCTGAAAACCGGCTGGTTGGCAACCCTAATTTGTGAGCCGAGGCCACATGTTACGGATGAAATTGGAATTTTTCCCACGGCACACCAGACAATATCTCACGGCACACTAGTGTGCCGCGGCACAGTGGTTGAAAAATGCTGCTCTATACATCACACCATCATTAACGCCACATTAGGATCCCATCCAAGTAGCCCCTGCAATGCAGGGCGGGACCCAGGCTAGAACAGGGCCCACTCAGCCCAACGATCCCAACACAGCAACAGCAATAGCAACAGCAATTGCAGGACTCAACAAACTTCTTCACTGTTACTTTAAAAGAAGTTTGCCGCTCCACCTCCACCACCTCTTTCTCTGTAAAGTACTGGTGAAACCAACCGTCATCATTTAGGGCACATCACAGAGGGATGGTGTCTTTGGGTCCTGCTCCTTGAGAGGACTGGTGCCCTGGCTCAACACTAGTGATAGAAAGGAAGCCCGGGTAATTGACCCTACCTGCGCAGGCTCATGTGTTTCACCTGGACCTTCATTCAACATTTACATCAGAGCTAATCCTGATACCGTTACCATGGATATTGATTCTAAATGCATATTGCCAAAAATTAAGATGGAAGTCACTGACGACAACCCTTCTGCTTCTCTTTGTTGTGACTTTTAGGTTACTCTGATTACCTTCTTCTCTGTATGTAGGGCCTGTGTTACCTTAAGGCAAACTAGTTAGTGGCCTAGAGTGCCAGCCCTCCCGTGGGGGGGGGGGGGCATCCATTGCTGCTGCTGTCACCTCTCTTGAGACAGGCAGCAGTGGTTTATTTATTTATTTAACATCTCTTATATACCGCACTATTATCATCAGCGCGGTTTACATGGAACCAAACATATACATACAGAAAAACTGTAGTGCATTTTACAAGTAACAGGAATTTGAACTTGGTAATAAAGGGAAACTATGTACATTATGTAACTATATACAGTAGTCTATACACATTAGTCACAGTTGAAGTTGTCTTGACCTGAGTATGGATGTAGTATTTCTCTTGTGCAAAACTAAATTGGGAAATAGCTTAAGAAGAGGTGGTGTTTGAGACTTTTTCTGAATTGTGTTAGGCTGGTTATGGCTCGCAGTTCTGGTGGGAGTGCATTCCAAGCTATTGGGGCATGAATGCTGAAGGCTCTTTTAGATGTTTCCTTAGTGTATCTGATTGTTTGTCTTGGGATTGTTAATGAGTTTATAGCAGTTGATCTTCTGGATCTATTGGGAGTCTGTGTGTGTAAAAGGTTGGTGATCGTTGATGGTGCTTGATTGTTTAGGGCTTTGAAAGTAATGACTAGTATCTTGTAGTGGATTCTTGCGTAATGGCCGCAAACAGCCCCATAGTGCTTACCTTTAAACTTTGGTGCTATGGGGCTGTTTACATCCGCCCCTCCAATGTCCAGTGCCAACTTCCTGCTGAAAATAGGAAGCTGGCATTGGGCATCAGAGAGGGGGTGAAAGCAAACAGCCCTGGCATGTTAAAGGTACGTGCCATGGTGCTGTTTGTGCCCATTGCCGCTACTGCACAACCCGGAGAGGGGCGTCAGCAGCAGCTAGGGCACCATATGGGGAGACAAGGGATGAGATTCACATAAGATGCCTCATCTCCTTGTGCCAGGCCTGTATGTACAGCATGTGTTCCCCTTTCCTTGCAGCTGAACTGATGGAGATTCAAGGTCGATAGGTTGTTTGCTAATACAAATGATTATCTTCTCCTGGGAAACAAGGTGTTCCTTCTCCAATTCTGCTGTTATTCTACTCAGCTGTCTCTTAATCATGGACATTGAGAATCCATCTATATTCTACCCAGGGCCTTACCGAGTGTAAATCGTGCCCTGTGCAACTTGCACTTCGGGCGCGCCCCCCCCCCCCCCCGTGGCGGGAGAGAAGAGGCGCCCGATGTGCAAGTCACCGGCATGCTAAGCAGATCAGGGAGGGACAGATCTGCTTAGCATGCCAGCGAGAAGGCTTCAGGGGCACATTTCAGCTGTCTGTCGTTGCCTGCCGCCGCTGAGAGAATAAAAAGTGGTGGCGGCAGGCAATGGCAGACAGCTAAAATGCGCCCCTTACGCCTTTGCGCACTGTGCGGCTGCACCACTCGCACAGGGCTAGCTATGGTCCTGATTCTACCAATAAAAACCTCATCCTCCAAGCTGTTTTCCTCATGCAGCTCCCTTACCAGAGAGATTTCACCATCTGGCTGCACTGTTCTCGTAATGAATATACCAACACACTCTTAACAGTGAGCTAAACCAGTTTAGTATCTAGTGAGAGGACTTGCTTTATTAATTTCTGTTTATTACAAAAAAGCAAAGAACTTTCTGTAGATCACTGAAACCAGGCATGCTGCACCGATTCTGATTCAGTACAAGACTGAAGAGCCCTTCAGATCTGGTGCAAGAAATAAGGGTGTTGGGGCCACTTGGCAATAGTGATCATAGCATAATCGTGTTTGATTTAATTAGTGGAGGAGGGATAGTAAAAAAATCCACAGTTCTACCTTTTAACTTTCGAAAGGGAGACTATGATAAAATGAGGAATATAGTTAAGAAAAAACTAAAAGGAGCGGTTGCAAAGGTTAAAGACTTACATCAAACTTGGGTGTTGTTTAAAAATACTATCCTGGAAGCCCAGACAAGCTGTATCCCACGCATTAAGAAAAGTGGAAGAAAGTCCAAAAAACTGCCAGCATGGTTTAAAGGTGAGGTCAGAGAGGCTGTTGCTGCCAAAAAAGCATCTTTCAGGAAATGGAAAATAGAGCCAAATGACAAAAACTAGAAACAGCATAAGCACTGGCAAGTAAAATACAAAGCATTGATAAGGCAAGCAAAGCGAGAATTTGAGAAGGAACTTGCTACGGAAGCAAAAACACGAAATAAAGACTTTTTCAAGTACATTCGTAGCAAAAAGCCTGTGAGAGTCAATTGGACCGTTAGATGATAGAGGGGTAAAAGGGGCAGTAAGAGGAGACAAGGCTATAACGGAGAGACTGAATGAATTCTTTGCTTCGGTCTTTACTGAGGAAGATGTAGGGATGTTACCCAAGACTGAAGTGGTATTTAAAGATGATACTGCAGAGGAATTGAGAGAAATATCGCTACACCGGGAAGATGTATTACAACTATTTGATAAACTGAATAGTAGCAAATCACCTGGACCGGATGGTATACATCCAGTAGTGTTGAAAGAACTGAAATATGAGATTGCAGACCTGCTATTAGTAATCTGTGAACTTTCATTAAAATCATCTGTAATACCTGAAGATTGGAGGATCGCCAATGTAATGCCAATTTTTAAAAAGGGTTCCAGGGGTGATCTGGGAAACTACAGACCAGTGAGCCTGACGTCAGTACCGGGGAAAATGGTAGAAACCATCATAGAGAACAAAATTACACAGCATGTAGATAGACATGGCCTAATGGGAGACGGCCAACATGGCTTTAGACAAGGAAGATCTTGTCTTACTAATCTGATATGTTTTTTTGAAGGTGTGAATAAACAGGTAGACAAAGGTGAGTCGGTTGATATAGGGTATCTGGACTTTCAGAAAGCCTTTGACAAGGTCCCTCATGAGAGACTTTTGGCAAAACTAAAAAGTCATGGGATAGGAGGCAGTGTACTATTGTGGATCGGGAACTGGTTAAAAGACAGAAAGCAGAGGGTAGGGCTAAATGGCCAATTTTCCCAATGGAGAAAGGTGAATAGTGGAGTACCCCAGGGATCTGTACTGGGTCCGCTACTTTTTTACATATTCATAAATGACCTGGAAAAGGGAATAACTAGTGAGGTTATCAAATTTGCAGACGACACAAAACTATTTAAAGTTGTTAAAACCCAAGAGGATTGTGGAAAACTGCAGGAGGATCTGGATAAATTGGAAGACTGGGCATCCAAATGGCAGATGAAATTTAATGTGGACAAGTGCAAAGTTATGCACCTAGAAAAGAACAACCCACACTATGGTTACACAATGCAAGGTTCCACATTGGAAACCACCACCCAGGAAAAAGATTTAGGAGTCATTGTGGATAACATGTTAAAACCCTCCACCCAGTGTGCAGTGGCGGCCAAGAAAGCAAATAGAATGCTAGGTATCATAAGGAAAGGAATGGAAAATAAAACAAAGGATATTATAATGCCTCTGTATCATTCCATGGTACGGCCGCACTTTGAATATTGTGTGCAATTCTGGTCGCCGTATCTTAAAAAGGATATAGCGTTATTAGAAAAGGTACAGAGAAGAGCCACCAAAATGGTAAAGGGGATGGAAGGCTACTCCTATGAAGAGAGGCTACAAAGGTTAGGGCTCTTCAACCTGGAAAAGAGACGGCTGAGGGGAGATATGATAGAGGTCTATAAATTAATGAATGGAGTGGAACAGGTAAACGTAGATTGTTTGTTTACGCTATCAGAATATAGAAAGACTAGGGGACATGTAATGAAGCTACAGGGTAAACTATTTAAGACAAATAAGAGAAAATATTTTTTCACTCAACGTGTAATCAAACTCTGGAATTTTTTACCGGAGGATGTAGTAAAGGCTGTTAGTGTAGCTGGGTTTAAAAAAGGTTTGGACAAGTTCCTGGAGGAAAGGTCCATAAACTATTATTAAAAAGGGACCCAGGATATCAATGCTTGACCCAATACAAGCATTGTGGAACCTGTGTCTCTTGGGGATACTGCTAGGTACATATGACCTAGATTGGCCACTGTTGGAAACAGGATACTGGGCTTCATGGACCTTGGTCTGACCCGGTATGGCATGTCTTATGTTCTTATGTTCTTCAAAGAAGGAGTAAAGTGTCTTCTTCAGCAGACTGGTCAACCCACTGAAGAGGACTTTAAACTAGGATTATCAGGGAAAGGCGACCAAAGCTCTCAGATCTCTATAAAAATGTGAAAAAAAGAGTTATATCTGGAAAGCTGTGTACACTAATGCCCATAGTAGAGAAATTAAGGTTCTTGATTATGAGGCTGGCTTGAATTTAATGGTGGTCAAAGAGATGTGGTTCACTGAGAACCATGACTGGGATATAGCTATATCAGACTATAATCTATTCAGGAAGCATAAGATAGGAAGAAAGGGAGGAGGAGTGCTGCTTTATGCAAAACTAAATCACCTATCAGCAGCACTTCCCGTTTCACAGGAATATTGTGAATATCTTCAATTAAATCTCTGTCCACTTCCTCTGCCTGAAAGCAACAGAATTGCAGGACTTACAAGGTAAGTGCGCTAAACTGGAAATAGGAACTGGAGCATCTATTTACACTGGTGCAGTGGTGTAAATTCTGCTCAAGCAGCCCAGGAATGCAGGGGAGCCCAGGCAGAAAGGTGGCCTATACAGTGGCGGTAAGGCAGCATGGCAAACTTACTTTATCATCTTTGCCATGCTTGTAAATTTGCCACAGGCCCAACAGCTGTTCCCCATGAGGCAAAGTCTCACAATAATAGTCGCACCATGAGACTTCAGTCCAGTGGAGAACAGCCGCCAAACTTACAAGAGCGGAGGCAGCGCTGCAAAGATAAAAAAGTAAGTTTGCCACTGCTACAGCATGGTGGGGGGGAGGAGCTGCTGTAGGAGGGGGGGGGGTGCATGGAACTTATGCCACTGCACTGGTGTGATATGCAGGCTTCCTCCTCAGCCAGAAGAAGTAGACTGAGATTTAATTGAAGACATTCATAATATTGCTGTGAAATCAATAGTGCTACTGATCGACGATTTCAATATGCCAAATGTTGATTGGGAAAACCTTGTTATGGTGTCACTAGAAGTAGAGAGATCCTGAATTCTCTACCGGGACAATGGTCTGACAACTGGAAATGGAACCCACACAGGAGGTTGCCATACTGAATGGGGTAGTGTTTCTGATGTTATTGTATATGATCATCTGGCATCCAGTGATCACCGAATGATGTGATCCGGTTTTAGGACATGGATGGAGAGGATTCATTCAAACATGAAGGTCCTAGACTTCAGGAAAACTAACTTTGTAAAGATGGGGAAATACCTCAAGGAGTCAGCTGGATGGAAACATCTGGGGGACTTAGAAAAACAATGGGCAAAACTTCAAGGAGGTATTTTAAGCGCAATGAGTCTTCTTGTTAGGCAAGTAAATAGAAAGTAAGAAGAAAAGGAGGCCACTATATTTCTCAAAGGAAGTAGCTGATGGAGAGCCAGGAATAGGACCACAGAAAACAAATACAAATTGGAATGGAAGTAAGATGGACTGTTAACACTTTTCAGAAGACTGTGTAAATGAGCTGCTAGCCAACCTAGAAGTAGACAAAGCAATAGGATCAGCTAGGATACATCCAAGAGCATTAAAGGAACTTAAGGAAGTTCTAGAGGTTTCACTGATTGACTTTTCAGTGCTTCATTAGAGCTGGGAGTGGTCCAGGAGGACTGGAGAAGGGCAGATATGGTCCCTATACACAAACGTGGAAGTAATGAGGAGCTTGGGAACTACAGACTGGCCAGTCTCACCTCTGGGATGAGTAAATTAAAAGGCATGTTACTTAAGCAAAGGATAGAACAGTTTGCGGGATCCAATGGTTTTACTAGAGGTAGATCTTGTCAAATGAATCTGATTAATTTCTTTGGGTGACCAGAGAGTTTGGTGTACTTAGATTTCAGCAAAGCCATTGACATGGTTCCACATAGACATTTTATAAATAAACTGTGTGCCCTTGATATGAGCCCCCCCCCCCCTCCAATGCATGGGGGCATGCAAACCAGAGGTCTGCATCAGAGGGAGGTGAAAGCAGCAGGTCATAGAGGGCAGGAACAGCAATGGGGTATTCCCAGAATATCTGTGCTCTAGGTGACCGCCTAATGCCTTACATTAAGAGATATAGAGGTATATGAACATGGAATGTTCAAAGATTTGTAGGTAATTTTTCCAAACTTTCTGTTCTTGTCTCTTCCTGAGGCAATGGGGTTTCCTAATTACTTGCTAATGAAAGTTCTCTCAACAAGGACCTTCCTTGTATAGTGACTAGAGCCATAGGGGTTGTTTTGAGACATGAATAGCAGGGATGGACATCATAACAGGTCGTCCATCCCTGCTATTCGTGCTGGCGGCAGCCCCCAGCTAACTTCTCCACCGGTTGTGCGGGGAAGTTAGTCGGGGGCGGGAAGAGGCGGCCCAGGGGTGGAGAGTGGCGGGTAGTGGGTGGTCACTAGCCCTGGACGTACAGGGCTGATTCTAATGTCGGCCCTGTACGTCCAGGGCTGGCGAAATGGCTGGGGAAGTTATTCCACCTCCGAGGTGGAATAACTTCCCTGGTCATGGTTTTTTTCACAGCCCGGGGCATGGAAGGGGCTGAGGCGGCCAGGGTTTATTCCCCGCAGCATGACCATGGCCTTGGGAGGCCAGATCGGGGGTCAGGCTGCAGGGAATAAACTTTAGTTTCTGGCGGCCGATACTGCGACATTTAAATGGAGCCGTGGTGCCATGAAAACAGGACGCCATGGCACCACGGCTCCATTTAAATGCCTGACTGAGCTATCCGGGCAGTGCCAGTATGCGCAGGCTGGGACTGAATCGCAGTCCTGGCCTGCACATACAGGCCTGATCGCGATTCTGAGCCTGTGGGTCTAGATGTGCCCCACAGGATCAGAATCGCGCTCCCCTTTGTTCGTCCGGCTCAGACCAGATGTACAAAGGGGCTGTATATGCGGGACAGAATCAGGCCCATAAACCCTAGTGGATCATACAGGCTATTACTATTGACAAACCACTTTGATGAGTATACCATTTTTCTTGGGTTGAGACTTGGAAAGTAAAGATGTGTCTCTTTTACGTCCCATCTTAAACAGACTCTGGGTTGAAGTGGAGCCATATATATTCTCAGGTCTAAGTTCTTCAAGTCTTTAGCATTGCCCTCTGAGGAGAATGCTTTCATCACTTCAGCAATGTTGGAGCTATTTGTTAGAGTCTCATATTGGCCTCCACCAAAGTTAGCTGTGTTCTTTTCAGCAGGTCGATGGCTTCTTCTTTAGTGGGAAGGGACTTCAATCCATCACAGGTAAGTCTCTTTCTACAAAACCTGTGGCATCTGTGCCATACTCCTGTTCTCCTCCCTGCACTGTTTTCCTGAGCCCAGAGATTGCCACTGCAGGTGATGGGTTGTTGCCGAAGAAACTGACTTGTAGTCTGTATTCAATGATATTGTTGTCTTCTCTGTACCTCAGGAGTCATAGGTAGTTTCTGTAGTCCTTGTCAACAGCGAAACAGTGGATCTCTGGGTCAGATATTGTGTGTGTGCATTGGCATGCTCTAAGACATGTGCTAGAACGTTCACTAACAGCATCTTCTGAGGCATTTTGGCCAAGCTGGCTTTCCCTGCCTTCCTGCCCTGTAGCTCCTTTGAGGGCCTTGGCTTAGGTCGCAGCGGCAGCAGCCTTCCTTTCTTGTTGCCGTATTTCCAGAGTATCATCCAGTTAAGCCTTTTTACATTTAGTAACAGCAGCAGCAGCCCTCTGCTCCTCTTCCGTGTAGTTTACTAAAGCAGACATGTCTTTGCAGCTCCTCTGTCAGCATGCGCTCAAGCAGCAGCTGCACTTGTTGTGGAATGGTTCGAGAGCACCAATTTTATTGTCCCTGACAGTCTGAATGTGTACCTGGAAGATGTGGAGTGCTGTGATAGTTTCCTTTAAGAGCTCATTTCTGTTCTCTACCTCCCTTAAAGGGCCCGATTCTGTGCCACAAATAGCAGGGATGGATGTTCCAACGGGACATCCATCCCCACTATCCGTGCCTTCCCCCGATGCATCTAACTTCCCCGCCGGTTGTGCGGGGAAGTTAGATGAGAGTGGGGAAGGGCGGCTTGGGGACAGTCTGGGTTGGCGGTCACCGGCCCTAGACGTACAGGGCCAATTCTAATGACAGTCTTGTACATCCAGCATTGGCGACATGTGTGGGGAAGTTATTCCACCTCCAAGGTGGAATAACTTCCCTGAACATGCCTTTTGTTCAATGCCGGGGCGCGGATGGGGCAAGGGGGGGCCAGAGGACATTCCCCGCAGCCCGACCCTGGCCTTAGGAGGCCAGATCGGAAGATAGGCTCCAGGGAATAAGCTTTGTTTTCCGGCAGCCGGCATTGCGGCTCTTCAATAGAGCCACGGCGCATTGGCAACAGGACACAATGGCGCTGCAGCTCTATTGAAAAGCATTGACTGAGTTAGCCGGATGTACAGAGGGGATCTACGTCTGGAATGGAATAAGCCTGATAGTATCTGTCACTAGATTTTCACGTTCCTGGTCTATGCCTTCCTGAGGGTCCCTTTCCTCTAAACTTTCCTTTGTTTTATATTTTATTAGAAAGTTGAGAGATTTTTCTGGATGGAGCTGATAACACTTAGCAGCCAGATTGCAGTTGTCTTATTTGGGGATCAATGTTTTCAGGAGTCTTCAAATCCTTGGGCATGTCCTGCTCTACCTTGTGATACAGAAAAGCCAAAACAATTTTATACAATGTCAATAATCAAAAAAATCAAATTGAAAAAATTAGCACTCAATAAAGTACAAACTCAAGTGACGTGACAAAGAATTCCTATGTAAGATATCACCATAAAGCTCATCATTGTTCCTCTCTCAAACAGTATGTAGCATTTTGCCTCTACACTACTATCACATCACATGGGATCAGAGGTTGCCATTTTTCAAGATGGCTGCATGGAGGCAGAAGCAAGAGAGCATCACGCCTGCCTCCCAACTTAGAGATGTTTGGGGGTGTAAAGAATGGAATGGGCACCCACTTAGGCCACCAGGGACATTTGTAGGGGTGGTGGGGAGGGGATCAGGCAGGGGAAGGGGCAGGAGATGAGGAGTGTTTGAGGCAGAGGAGAGTAAACTGAGTCAGGAGTCCAGACTGTATTTTTTATCTCCCTTTCTGTCAGTGCATGAACCAGTCACCACTCACGGACCACGGGACCCACTTGAGCTACCAATGACCTTTTTGGTTAGTCAGGAGCAGGGGGGCTGCCAGAGATCTTTGATGATCTGAGATGAGATGCTTGAGCTGGTGTAAAGATTCAGCACTACAAAAAGTGTAAAATATTGCATTCGATTTTAACGCAGCATTACATTGAGAGCAATTTTTAAAACAGTGATTTGCCTGCATTTTCCATACCCACTGCACAATCATTGAAAGCAGTGGATTTCCATGATTTTCCCATACTAATCTTTCTTTTTGCGTTGGGAATAAGATTAGCATGGGAAAATCAAGAGTAAATCGCTATGCTAACAGTTTACTGCATCGGTCCCTCTGTGTTTCCAGCTATCAGCTGTCACTTGACTATTGCAGACCTGTTGTAGAAACATAGAAACATGACGGCAGAAAAAGACCATATGGCTTATCTAGTCTGCCCTTCCATATCAACTACAATAGTCCCCTTTTTTCCTTTAGAGATCGGTTTGTCCCATGCTTTCTTAAGTTCAGATACTGTTCTCACCTCCATTACCTCCACTGGGAGACTATTCCACACATCTGCCACTTTTTCTGTAAAGAAATATTCCTGCCCATTACTCCTATTCCCGCCCAGTACTTACAGTCCGTAAATTAGGAACCACATCCACAAAAAGTTCCTCCCCCTAAAGAATTATTGTTTTCTGCATTCCTATGTGTGTGCTCCTGTGTTACCAAGAAGTTCATCCTTTGACTGGATTTTCAGTTTTATGCAGATGATATTTTCATTTTTGAGCATTTTGAAGTGGCAGCAGGGTTATCTTCTTTGCAATTAATGTCAGCTTTTCCTAAGACATTACAGTGGTTGGCAAGTAATTGTTTGATGATTAATTTTAAAAAGACGGAGGCTATATTTGTACTAATGGAAGGTTTTCTTTCCCTAAATGTATTTGTGAGCATGGTATTCCAGTAAAGGATAAGGCAGTGTTTTTAGGGGTAGTTTTGGACTGTAAATTATCCTTTCATGGGCAGGTGGTGAAGGTCATGCAGGGGATGCATTTTAAGATGCGGCACGTCAGACATCTTAAAAAGTACTTTGAGTAGGATTGGTTTTACAGCGGCTGGATTATTGTGGTATGCTCTATTTGGGATTGCCCAATTTTATTTGTAGAATCAGCTACAGTTGACTTAGAATGCAGCAGCAAGGGTTATTTTGGGTAGGCGAAGATTTGACTATGTTATCCCATGTTGATGGAACTACTTTGGTTGCCTGTTCCTTTTTGTTCAAAATTTAGATGTTTGCGTTTTGTTTTTTCATTACTACAGTTATGGTCTATATTCTTGGCGCCCTTGCATTTTAGGTATGCTGTGTACAATATCTTGAGAAATAATTGGAAATATTCCAACTGTATGTCATCATAATACTTTAATAGTATGTCTGAAGGCATACAACAACAAAAAAATATGTCTGTGCAACTTAGACGTAGTAATTTCTGAGAAAAAAAACCAAAATATGACCTGGACAGGATTAATGGCACCCTTCACTAATATTTGGTTGCACAACCCTTGGCAGTGATGACAGCCTCCAGCCATTTCTTGTTCTTATTGTTAAGTGCTGTTGAGTCGGTGTTGACTCCTCGCAACCCTCTGGATAGTTGACCTAAACTTTGTTCGGTCTTCAGCCAAGCGTCTCATTGTTGGATAGAGTGATATCCATAGCTGCTGTTATTATATCGATCCATCTCATTGCTGGCCTTCCTCTTTTATGTTGACCTTTTTACCATAAACCATAAACCTTGCTAAGCATTATGTCTTTCTCCAATGATCTCTCTCTTCGCATGATGTGTCCAAAGTATGAAAGTCAAAGTCTTGTCATCTGAGCTTCTCAGGAAAGCTTAAGTTTGATCTCCTCTAGTACTGACTGGTTTGTTCTTCGGGCAGTCCACGATATACACAGTATTCATCGCCAACACCATAATTCAAAGGCATCAATTTTCTTCCTATCTTTTTCACTGTCCAACTTTCGCTTCCATATGACATTATTGAAAATACCATGGTCAGGTCCAGTCAAATCTTTGTATGGAGAGAGACATCTCTGCTCTTGAGAATCATGTCTATGTCATTCATAGCCATTCTACGAAGAGCAATATGTCATCAGATTTCTTGACTGCTAGTCCTTTATTGATCCAAGTAAGTTAAAGTTGTCAACTCTTTCAATTTCTTCTACATCAATGATTAACTTATTGATTTTGCCAGTTGTTAGGATCTTTGTCTTCTTAATGATAAGGTGCAAATCCATTTTAAGACTATGTTCCTTGATCTTAAGAAGCAAATGTTTCAGATCCTCTTCACTTTCATCCAGTAATGTGGTATCATCAGCATAGCGAAGGTTGTTGATGAGCCTTCCACCAATCTTCACACCTTGGTTATTTTCATACAGTCCTGCTTCTCTGATGATTTGTTCTGCATATAAATTCAAGAGGTAGGGGGAAAGTATTCAGCCTTGTCATACACCTTTGCTGATTTTAAACCATTCTGTTTCTCCTAGTTCCACTCAAATTGTTGCTTCTTCATCAATAGAGAACTATCAGGTGTTCTGGTATACCCATGCTTCTTAATGTGGCCCAGAGTTTCTCATGGTTTACACAGTCAAAAGCCTTGCTGTAGTCAATAAAACACATATGGATATCCATTTGGTATTCTTTTGTATTTTCAAGGATCCATCTCACATCCACGATGATGACTCTCATTCCTCACCCTTTCCTACATTTCTTGTAGCCATCTATAAGTTTCTTACATCTGTCTGCTGGTACTTCCTCCCACTCTTCAACTGTGATTTGTTCTAGCCAGGAATCTGCTGCCCCTCCCACATGCCGAGTTGCTCCCCCCATGTTGAACTGCATTTCTGCCTATTCTGGCAGTGGGGTCAAGGGGCGTGGCTCAGCTCGATGGCAGGCCATCTGCTTCAGCACACATGGCCTGCTGCTTCTGACCCACCTCCAACATGACTTTGGGGGTTCAGAATTGGCAGGCCATGTGTGCCAAAGCCCATGGCTTGCCACCAAACCTAGCTGTCCACCCCTGCTGCCAGAATCAGTGGAACCAGGAGCAGCAGTGCGGTGTGGTTTGGCTCAGCATGGGGGGGGGGAAGGGCGGCATGGCTCAGCACACAGAGGGGTTGCAGGCCATGTGTTTCGAAGCACATGGCCTGCCGCCTACAGAGTTCTGCTGCCCTAGGCGGCCACCTAGTGGATGGGCCGACTATGGTTCCAGCTCATGAATGTTTTCAGGATTCTTTTTACCAATGGCAGATTTCAGCTCTTTCCAAAGCTTCTCAATTGGATTGAGATCAGGGCTCATTGCTGGCCTGTTTAAAATAGTCCATTTGTTCCTTTTTAACCATTCTTTTGTACTTTTGTTTGTATATTTTGGGTCGTTGTCCTGCTTTCTGACACTATGTAGCACATTTTGCTGCAAAATACCATGGTAGTCCTCTGACTTCATGATTCCTTTAATATGTTCCAGGCATGCAGTTCCTGAGGCAGCAAAACAGCCTCACAAAATTATGGAACCTCCACCATATTTAACTGTAGGCAGGGCCGACCCGTCCATTGAGTAAGAATGTTGTTTGCATAGGGCCCCGTGTTTCAGGGGGCCCAGCGCAAACAACGTTCTGCCCATCAGCCCAGGAAAACTTTAAAAGAAAAAACTAACTTGCTGCTGTTGATGCCGCTACTGCCGTGGCAGCAGCAGAATCAAGTGTCTCCCGCGGGGACCCTGCCCGCCCAAAAGAGCTCTCCCAAAAGGGCCCGCGGGGTCTCCGCCCGCCCAACAGAGCCCTCCCTCCTGTCCGGCAGAGCCCTCCCTTGATCACTGTCCTCGGTGTGGTTTTCAGAGCCGCGAAGGGGACTCTTTCCCTCTCGTGGCTCTGTTAAGCCCGCTGGGGCTGATGGGAACAGGCATTTCCTGTTTCCCATCAGCCCCGGCCGGCTTAACAGAATCGCGAGAGGGAAACCCTCCCTTTGCGGCTCTGAAAGCCGCGCTGAGGAGAGTGAAGAGGGAGGGCTCTGCCGGAAAGGAGGGAGGGCTCTGTTGGGCGGGCGGAGGCCCCGCGAGAGACACTTGATTCTGCTGCTGCCATGGCGGCAGCAGCAGCAGCAGCAACAAATTTGTTTTTTCTTTTAAAGTTTCCCTGGGCTGATGGGGGGAGGGGGGTTAGGACTGGTAATGGGCTGGGGGGTCTAGGACTGGAAATAGGCTGATGGGGGATTAGGACTGGTAATGGGCTATGGGGGGGGGGCTAGGACTGGAAATCTTTATCTTTATCTTTATCTTTATTTTACACTTGATAAATCGCTTACGTCAAGACATTCAAGCGGTGTACAAATAAAATAAAAGGCAGCACTGCAAACTACAGAAAAGAACGCCAAAAATAATAGGAAAGAAAGAAAAAGAATAGCACAAAAAACCTTATAAACGATAAACAATAATCAGCAAACCAAACACAGACAAAAGACAATCAGCACAACCGACAGAGACAGACAAGGGGGTAGCAGGACCAAACTGAGCTAGGACAGGACAGCAACTTGGGGCGGTATCAGGGAGGGAAATCAGGGGGGAGATCAAACACTTTCTGAAACAGATGGGTTTTAAGTGAGACTTTGAACTGAGAGTAGGAGGGCTCTAAACGAAGGGACGGAGGCAGGGCATTCCACAGCCAGGGACCAAGAAAGAAAAAAGCAGCGTGACGAGTCTTTTCAAGATGTGCGTGAGACGGGGATGGTAAAGCCAGACGGTTTGCATGAAGGGAGCGGAGCTGACGGTAGGGCGTGTAGAGAGAGATTAAATCAGCCAGGTACAGAGGATTATTAGTGTAAATGGGCTGATGGGGGGTTAGGACTGGCAATGGGCTATGGGGGGGCTAGGATTGGAAATGGGCTGATGGGGGATTAGGACTGGAGGTGGGCTGATGGGGCTAGGACTGGTAATGGGCTATGGGGGGGGCTAGGACTGGAAATGGGCTGATGGGGGTTGGGACTGGTAATGGGCTATGGGGAGGGGGGCTAGGACTGGAAATGGGCTGATGGGGGGTTAGGACTGGTAATGGGTTATAGGGGAGGCTAAGACTGGAAATGGGCTGATGGGGGGTTAGGACTGGAAATGGGCTATGGGGGGGCTAGGACTGGAAATGGGCTGATGGGGGGTTAGGATGGTAATGGGATATGGTGGGGGTTAGGACTGGTAATGGGCTATGGGGGGGCTGAGACTGGAAATGAGCTGATGGGGGGGTTAGGACTGAGGTGGGCTGATGTGGGGGTAGGACTGGAGGTGGGCTATGGGGGGGCTAGGACTGGAAATGGGCTTATGGGGGGGCCAGGACTGGAAATGGGCTGATGGGGGGTTAGGACTGGTAATGGGCTATGGGGGGGCTTATTACTGGTAATGGGCTATGGGGGAGGCTAAGACTGGAAATGGGCTGATGGGGGTTAGAACTGGAGGTGGGCTGATGGGGGGGGTTAGGACTGGTAATGGGCTATGGAGGGCTAGAACTGGAAATGGGCTGATGGGGGGGTTAGTACTGGTAATGGGCTATGGGGGGGCTAGGACAGGAAATGGGCTGATGGGGAGTTTAGGACTGGAAATTGGCTGATGGGGGTTAGGACTCATAATGGGCTATGGGGGGGCTAAGACTGAAAATGGGGTGATGGGGGGTTAGGGTTGGAAGTGGGCTGATGGGGGGCTTAGGACTGGTAATGGGCTGGGGGGGCTAGGACTGGTAATGGGCTGAGTGGAAGGGGGACTTGAACTGCAAATAGCTGATGGGGATGGGGATGGGGACGGGGGCTTGGAATGGAAATGGGCTGTGAGGGGGGAGCTAGGACTGGAAATGGGCTGATGGAGGTGCTAGGATAGGACTGGAAATGGGCTGTTGGGGGGTGCTGAGATTGGAAATGGGCTGTGATGGGGGCTTGGAATGAAATGGACTCATGGAGGGGCTAGAACTGGAAGTAGCCTCATTGGGGGTTTGGATTGGAAATGGGCTGAGTGGAGGGGAGCTAGGATTTGACATGGGCTGATGGTGGGGCTAGGAAAGGACGAGAAATCGGCTGATGGGGGGCTGGGATTGGAAATGAGCTGATGGAGGGACTCGGATAGGACTGGAAATAGATGGGGGAGCTAGGACTGGAAATGGGCTGATGGTGGGGCTAGGATAGGACTGGAAATGGGCTGATGGGGGGCTAGGACTGGAAATGGGCTGATGCGGGGACTAGAAGGGAGCGGATGCTGGGTGGGGCTGGAACTAGAAGGGAGCTGATGTTGGGGGAGGATTAGAATGGGATGGGGCTTGGAGAGTGAAATGGAGAGGGGAAAAATATTTTGTGTGGGAGGGAAGAAAAATCTTCAATTGGCCGGGTATTGGGAGAGTAAGTGGGGATTGAGGATAGAGGGGTAAAATTTGAGTGGAAGAAATAGGAATGAGGAAAGAGCAAAAGGAGAAAGATTAGTATGTTAAAGCAGATGTAGAGAGAGAATGGAAAAAAACTAGAAGAGAGAAGAAAGGACAAATGGACAGCAGATGATGCAGAGTTAGCAGAAGACACAAAGAAACCAGAAGAAAGTGGCTGGAGCAATTGCAACTGAAAAACAAATGCACAAAAGGTAGAAAAATATCTCTTTATTTTGAATTTATTAACTGGAATATGTCAGCTCTGGGAAATGTGAATCATTAATATCTGCGCTTTATTTAGTACAAGAGGAAATTAATTTATAGTTTTATTTCTACAGTGTTGTTGTACATTCCAAGTTTGGCTTTTGGGGTTCCCAGTTTAATTATTGTCTTCCTGTTTCTAAATTGTGATTCCTCGTTTGTTGATGGTCTATGTTCTGCATGTGTAACTGAGCTGAGGTATTCTGTTTATGTAATTCCTATTTGACATTGCCACTTGTTCTCTTTCCCCAGTAGGTCATGTATTGTTATTCTCCGAAATGTATTGGTTTAATATTTGCAGTGTTGCCTTTTGATAGGTAGGATATGGTGCTTTGAGTCCTGGTAGTGCTGTTATGATACGGTGGGTTTGCTATGGGTTCTAAATGGGCAGTGTTTGTAGTAGTTCCTAATGTGCCTGGTGGTTGGCACTGGATTATAGTAATGTAGAAATCTTTTAGTCTTTCTTTATCCATATGCTCATTAAGAGGCATGTTTACTAGATGTTAGTGTATGGTAACATTATGCAAATATTTATGCAAATGATGCCCCTTATGCAAATGAGGCCCCGCACCGAGTCTCCGCATATAGCCCCGCACCCCCCATGGGCCGCCCCCGACTGTAGGAAGGGTATTTTTGCCCTTATAAGCTTCATTTCTTTGCCTGTAAATGTATCGCTGATCTGTATTGCCAAAGAGCTCAAGTTTGGTTTCATCTGTCTACAGAACACTTTCCCAGAAGGATTGTGGTTTCTCAAGATGGGTTTGGGAAAAGATCTGGCGTGCCTTTTTATGTCTATCTTTGAGCAATGGACTTCACCCATGAAGTCCTTCTTTGTTTAGTGCATGGCATATGGTGCGGGTTGAAACCACCACTCCAAATTAGTCCAGGTCATCCTTAAGTTCTTTGGATGTTGAGCGTGGTGTTTTTCCAACAGTTTCCACCAACCTTCAAAGACTTCTTGCATTAATTTTCTTCTTTCAACCACGTCCTGGAAAGTTCTTGCGTGTTCCATGAGCAGAAAACTTCTTAATAACATTGTGAACTGTAGACACAAAAATCCAAAGGTCTTTGGAGATGGCCTTGTACCCCTTTGAAGTTTGATGTTTGGTGATAATGGCTTTTCTGACAGTCTCAGGCAGCTCTCTTGTCTTCATCATTGTGAAAATGGAATAGGAAGTGAATGTGGCCATTTTAAACATTAGAGTCATCTTTATTAGTTGATTCAAGTCATTTGAGTACTGACAGTGGATCACAGGTGCATCTAATTTTACTGCAATGGGAATGTGATTCTTCTGTTCAAACTGATTCAAATTATTTCTAAGGGTGCCAATAATCATATCCTCCAGATGAAACCTCCCTCAGGGTGAACAAACAATTCCAAAAGCAAACCCCAAAGCACCACTCTAGAAAGGCTAAAAATTCACTATAACGTTTTGTCGGAACCACCAATCAAAAGGGAAAAGGAATCAATTCCTTACCCTCGCTGTGATTGTTCCTTTTAGTGATTTAAAAACACTTAACTGCAGGATAAATTCAACTGCTTCAGTTCCATCTTCTTCACAAGCTGAACGCCATAGAAACAGATAATAACACGACGTGACACGTTTCGGGTCAGACCTCCATGACCCTGCATCAGGTTGTATAAGATGCCTATGGTAAATACCAGCTGTAGTGTAGTGAAAAAAAGCCCTTCTACTTTTAAAAGGCTAGGACGTAGATGCTGACGATTATCCTGTTTTCGACAGGGACCAATCAGTCCTCGATGACATTTCCTATGACCTTATAAGGATCAAGAAATCCCTACCAAGAAGGGATCCCATGAATCCTATAGGCCAAACATGAGCCATTTGACCAACTGGCCTTAAATTTCAAATTATAGTATGCCACTCCACTGCCATATTCAGACCACGAGGAGAAGTAGAACCCAGACGATAAATCCAACGTTGTTCCGTTTTCTGTAGCAGCGAAACCCGATCACCTCCTCTGGGATTTTCTGGTATCAAGTCCATCACCCTCCATCGAAGTTGCTCAAAATTATGAGCCTTCTGTACACAATGCTCCACTATGGGCGCCGTAAGATTTTTCATACGAAGCCGAGAGGCATGTTCGCCCAAGCGGACCTTAACATTCCGTGTAGCACGTCCAATATAGTAAAGGGGGCACGGGCATTGAATTAAATAGACAACAAAGGAGGAGTCACATGTGGTACGCCACTTTGATTTATATACTAGTGAAGTATGAATATCCATCCAAATAGGTCCCGTCATGGCTAACTCACAGTAGTGGCACAAACCACATTTAAAATGGCCCGGATCCTGATGAAAGGAAAGAGGTTGATCGATCAAAGAAGCAGTCTTAACCATCATATCTTTTAAATTAGATCCTCTAGAATAAGCGATCATTAAACATTTATTAGAAAAACAGGAATGTAAACTCAACATTGGCCAGAAATGGTGTAAAACCTTGGTGACCCTTGAGCTACCAGGTACATATGGAAGAATACCTGTCACCATATCAGAGGACCCCCTCTCCCTTTGAGACGATCCGGAGGGCAAAAAAAGCCATTCTCTGTGGGAAAACCGGGCTCTTTTATACGCCTTCCTAATGAGGGAATAGGGGTAACCTCTCAACAATAGACGTTGCCGCAAATCGTCTGCATGAAGGTAGAATTCTTGTAACGTGGAACAATTCCGCTGGATTCTCAAAAATTGCCCATATGGTAACCCCCGTTTAAGCGTAGGAGGATGATAACTGGTATAAGAGTGTTCCGTTGTACCGGTTTACGAAAGAGGGTAGTATATATCCCTTCCATAGATCGCTGAATAGTGAAATCTAAAAATTGGATCTGAAATTGTTCCACTTGAGCCGTAAATTGGATGTTAGGCATACGAGTGTTAAGTGAACTTATAAATAATTCCAAGTCCAGTGATGTACCCGTCCAGAGGAAAAAAATGTCATCTAAAAATCGACGCCAGAATGCCACATAACGAAAGAAAGGTGAAGTATAAACGTGACGTTCCTCAAATTGAGCCATATAAATAGTGGCAATAGAAGGGGCCACAGTAGCCCCCATTGCTATCCCAACAACTTGTAAGTAGTACTTCTGCTGATACATAAAAAAGCTGTTATTAAGCACCAATTCCAACAATTCAAGCAGGAACTCGTGAGGAATCCACGGAGGAAGGGACAATGGATAAGTAGTCAGGCACGTTAATACCTCAGCCTGATTGATATTAGTATATAATGCCTGTACATCCAGAGTGACCAAAAATGTATATGATTCATAACCGTGCAGGCTGCATTGAACCAGAAAATCACTCGTATCACGGATGTAGGAAACTACTTTAGACGCCACCGGCTGTAAAAAGATATCACAATATTTAGACAGTGGCTCTAATAAAGAATCCCGACATGACACTATTGGCCGTCCTGGCGGTTTCATCAAAGATTTATGAATTTTAGGAACTAAGTAAAAAATTGGAGTTTTTGGATTCTTATTCAACAGTAAGGTAAACTCACGTTTAGTGATCCATTGTTGATCCAAGGCTGTTGACAATAATTGATTTATTCAAATCATCAGGTTAGGCATTGGAGCCGTATCCAAGAGCTGATAATATTGACAATTAGTAAGATGTTTATTAATTTCTTGTTGATATTGATCCGCAGATTGCACCACTATAGCCCCTCCTCTCGGCTTCGTATGAAAAATCTTACGGCGCCGATAGTGGAGCATTGTGTACAGAAGGCTCATAATTTTGAGCAACTTCGATGGAGGGTGATGGACTTGATACCAGAAAATCCCAGAGGAGGTGATCGGGTTTCGCTGCTACAGAAAACGGAACAACGTTGGATTTATCATCTGGGTTCTGCTTCTCCTCATGGTCTGAATATGGCAGTGGAGTGGCATACTATAATTTGAAATTTAAGGCCAATTGGTCAAATGGCTCATGTTTGGCCTATAGGATTCATGGGATCCCTTCTTGGTAGGGATTTCTTGATCCTTATAAGGTCATAGGAAACGTCATCGAGGACTGATTGGTCCCTGTCGAAAACAGGATAATCATCCTGGCCTAGGTTGGCCTTTTAAAAGTAGAAGGGCTTTTTTCACTACACTACAGCTGGTATTACCATAGGCATCTTATACAACCTGATGCAGGGTCATGGAGGTCTGACCCGAAACGTGTCACGTCGTGTTATTATCTGTTTCTATGGCGTTCAGCTTGTGAAGAAGATGGAATTGAAGCAGTTGAATTTATCCAGCAGTTAAGTGTTTTTAAATCACTAAAAGGAACAATCACAGCGAGGGTAAGGAATTGATTCCTTTTCCCTTTTGATTGGTGGTTCCGACAAAATGTTATGGTGAATTTTTAGCCTTTCTAGAGTGGTGCTTTGGGGTTTGCTTTTGGAATAATCATATCCTGACAATGTCCCAGTGTTTATACTATTTCCTACTATTTCCTTTTTTAATTGGTCTTGTTTAATTGATTCTTTTGTGTCTCAAATATGTGTACATCTATAAAAGCCATTTCACTAACCACTTTTTTAGGAGATACTGGATATTAAGGAGTTGAACTGCAAGGGTGCCAATAATGTTGACCATAACTGTATCTGCCTTGAAATGTAATGAATTGTTGGCGTTGCTAGAATGGAATGTTCTCAGGAGGGATTTGTGATAGGTGGTCAATCATTGCTTATTGTTGCTTCTATAGCAGTGATAAATAAAGACATTTTGTGCTCAATCTTTGATCTTTGGACCACAGATTTGGAATTTGCCTCTTGCGCTTTGTGTGCATCATGATATTATTTCTTTTAAGAAACATTTGAAAACTTTGCTGTTTAGGAAGGCTTATGTTTTAAATTGATTTTTTGTGTGTTGGTTAGTCTATTTCATGTATGATTTGGTACTACTGTGAATGTATCACTGTATTATTGCCTAGGAATATTGATAGACAGTTTATCAAGTTTTTAAATAAATAAAATATGACCTTCCTACAGCAACTCACTTTCCATTTGACTTATTCTCCCGCCTCCTGCAGCTATGAAGAACTGCGTAAAAGTTGTAAAAAGCTGGAAATGGCTTTCCGGAAAGCATGGAATCAAATCTAAAAGGAGCCCAAGCACGTTTAAATAAACTCCCAGAAAAAATTGCACTCACCGGATATTCAGGCTGTTAGAAAAAAGCCAAAGGAAAAGGCAGTCTCTCCCTCAATTCTTTCTGCCGGGCTGTCCACTTGTTCCTGCGTTGTTTACTTTACTCCTGTGTTTTGGTCACCAGATTATTTTTGTTCTTGACTTTGCCTGCCAGTTTTCCCCCTGCTCCTCCAGCTTAATTTCTACCAGTCATTAAAGGTTGTTGGTTTTTTTTTTTTAGGTTTTTAATTTAGATGATACATGAAACTGTTTTTCTTTAATATCTTCTTTTTATTATATTGCTAGTTTTTAAACATATAACTGATTCGTGTGTCTTATTATTTGTCATATGTTATGTTTTGTTTTGTATGTATTGCTTTAAGCAGGGGCTTCGAGACAATCTGCTGCCTGAGGCGAGAGATGAGCTGGCGCCCCACACCCCCAGAATGGAAGGGCCTCCTTAGAGCTCTAGTCAGAGAGATGTGAATCCCCTTACTCAAAACAGCGGTCAGGTGGTGAAGACAATAAACAAAAAGCAACATATTCCCATAATTAAAAAAACAAACTTTGCAGTGCTGTTTATTTGCAGCAAAACGTGTAGCAGCTTCATTATGTAACCTGGAAATCTAATATAAATCATACTGACTCCTGACACTGCACACCAGACTCGTATGGTATTATGTGTAAATGTATATTCTGCAGAAAACAAAGGAGATGGCACGTTGCTGCCACATCAAGGCAGAAAAAGAAAAAGTGAGAACCAGTGCACAGTTTATACACCAAAGCAAAGTTATTATAACTAATTTTATTTTGGTTATATAAACTGCACCGTGGTTTTTGCTTTTTCTTTTTAAACATGTGAAAGCATGTTTTAGAACGGATGTGGAGAGGGGAATCCTCATGTCCATCTGAGGACGTGGAGAATTATGACAGTATTTTAAAAGAGGTTCTGCCATGTAAAATAGGTACAGGATGGCACTGGTATGCCTCTCCACATCTGACAAGAGCAACAATTTTAAGAAGCTGCACGGGGAGTGGGCAGATATGGAAACCCCCCTCATATATGCGCATGAATGCAGACATACCCAGATCAGCACCACACATGCCCAATCAAAGTCGCAAACACGGTAAACCACCCCTGTGTGGCCACTACGACCTCCTCTCCCCCTCCCCCCATAGCACACTAGACAAGCCAGCATCCCCCCAATAGAAGGCCCAATTACAGGACCTCCCCCCTGGAAGCCCTGATACAGGATCTCCCCCCCCCCCCCACACACACACACACTGATAGCAGGCCTGATGCAGTAAAATGCCTGCCTCCCCACAGCAGCCCACCAACACCCTACTCTGGGCTTACAGGAGGGTCATTGGCTCTAGTGGGAGCAGGGGCAATGCTCACTCACTCCTGCACAACATATGGTAGAATCCAAAATGATATCAATGACCCTAATGCTAACCTTGCGGTGTTTCCACAATAATCTCCATATTCTGCATCCAAAGAAACCCCTTTCCCAACACTGGGTGCAGAACAAAACTATGACAGTCGCACATAAAACTTAACATACCTAAAATAATTTCTGATTCTGGTGTCATCTCAGTTAGATCAATATATACCCTAATGAGTACTGGGCACATAGTCAAATAATACCAAACTCTACAAAAATCACTCAGAACCTATAAAGAAAACCTATCATACCATAATTACATCAACTTCTAAAACTCGCAGAAGGAGCCTGCCCAGAAAAGAGCAGCGCCATAAATATTGCAGTGGGCCCTAAAACATCCATATACCTATTTGGAAAACTGAACAAGCTGGATTGCTATACTACAAAGTTCTACATGGTAACTCCAATGACAACAGAATACCTGACCTCAGTCACACATGAAGAACATAGATATACCCTCATCAAATATAGAATAACTGCCCAAGAATTAAAAATAGAAATATGCAGACAAAAAATTAAATGGAAATTCCAAGAAACCAGACTGTGTGCAATACAACATCAAAAAACAGAAAATTATATAGATGCCCTCTACTGTACATAATATAGACAGAATGTGTAAATTGCAAAGACTGACATTCCAGTCACTAAATTGAATATAAAATTGTTTTACCTTTGTTGTCTGGCCATTTCAGCCTCCGGTTTCTGCTTTCCTCTGATTTCTTTTACCTCGTTTTCTAGAGTCATCAGTCCACCTGCCATTTCTTCCCCTCTAGTCTTCTTCACCTTCTTCCATCTCTGATATTGATCATTTCCTTTTAGCTTTCTTTCATTTATTTTCTTTCTCTCTCTATCAACTCATATTTCGCTCCTCCTTCATTTCTTTCATTTTTCAACCCTTAACACAGCCCTCCAATTCCCAACAATCTCTCCTTCCCCATCCTCTTATTTCCCAGACCTTAATTATCCCCCTTCTCTCTACCCCCCCCCCCCCATGTTCAACAGCTCTTCTTCTCTTCTTCCCTGTTCAATGTTTCTTCCCTTTTTCTTACCCTACCCCAATATCCAACATACCCCCTCTCCCTCCCTATACCCCAACTCATGTCCAACATCTCCCCTCTCTCCCTATCTCCCCTATGTCCATCATTCCCCTTCGTACTCCCTAAACCCCCAACTCATGTCCAGCATCTCCCCAGTCCCTCCATATCCAGCATATCCCATCGTTCTTTCCTTTTCTACCATGTTCAGCCAACGCCGTACCTAGCCCTATGTGAGTGGTGCAGCCATACAGGGCACAAAAAAATAGGAGCGTATTTGGGGTTGCCGGACTCAGTTCCCCCCGCCACCGCCGCTTTTCATGTCTCCTTGGTGGTAGCGGTGGCAACAATGGAGCAGATCTCTGAGAAAAAAAACACGCGGGTCTTCCCAATTCCACTATTGCATGTTGGCCCGATCCCTCCCTCCTCTGATGTAGGCTTGTGTCAGAGGAGGGAGGGACCAAACCAGCCATTCATATACTCTGCACTTGAATGGCTGGTCTGGTCCCTCTTTCCTCTGACATGTACCTATGTCAGAAGAGGAAGGGATCAGGCCAGCATGGAGTCAGAAAGACCCGTGTATTTTTTCCTTCAATTAGAAATCCGCTAAGCTGTTGCTACTGCCACCAAACAAAAGGGGAAGAATCACTTATCCTCCGCTAACCTTTGACAGTCAATATTTCTAAGTCCCAAATTTCAGTAAACTGAACACCAAGTGTTCAATACCCACTGCCAAAACATGTGACAGGTTGCCAGGTGGGGGGGGGGGGGGCATTCTTAAAGGTTTTCAAAAGGCAAATTGACCAAACAAACGTTTTTTTAAGTGACAGTAAGAGGAGATCAAACCTAAGCTTTCTTTAGAAGCTCAGATGACAAGACTTCGCCTTTCATACTTTGGACACATCACGCGAAGAGCAGAATCATTAGAGAAAGACATCATGCTTGGCAAGATAGAAGGTCAACGCAAAAGGGGAAGGCCAGCAATGAGATGGATCAAGACAATAACAGCAGCTACGGGTACCAGTCTGTCAACAATGAGTCGCCTGACTCAAGACCGAACACAATTTAGGATAGCTATCCAGAGGGTTGCCATGAGTCGACTCCAACTCGATGGCACTTAACAACACAACAACAAGTGCATAAAGGCCAACAGATGCAAAGGCACATAAACTCCCAATGAAATGTTTGTTTTCTTGTTAACTTTCATTTGCCCCAGGATATCATTGTCAAGGCAGAACACCAGAGAGCACAGCTATAACTAATTACAGTGTGACAGACATGCTTGCTTGAGGCATTTAAGAGGGGTGCAGTCCACTAAATATTTCATTTAATTGCCATATGTATTTCAGCAAGAAATCAGACTCATTACACAGCAGAGTTTCTCACTATTGATGAACTGTTTCCTCAGCCTTACTTCTATTATTAACACAATGTTAAGAACTTAGAAATCCACTGCATTTTCCCTGCTCCTGAATACTATGTAAGAATTTAGAAGTCCACATTAAGTTGTGTTCTGTGTAAAAGTACACCTTGAAATTACCCTATTTTCTATATAAAAGCATATAGTTAAGTTTGCTGTAAACCACTTTGACTTTCAGATAAAGCAGTATATAAGCAAAGTTAAATTTATTTATTTTTATTTTCTTATATACCGCGCTATTCTGCATCAGTGCGGTTTACATTGAACAAACTGAAATTACATTGAACAGGGCATTATAACTTGGAGATAACTATTTTACAGGGAGCTTGGGCTATGGAGGGTTAAGTGGCTTGCCCAAGACCACAAGGAGCACCTGTGGGACTAGAAACCCCAGTCCTTCTGGCCCAAGGTTGCTGTCCTCTAGTGGGATTTCCAGCCTGAAGTACCTTGCCCTAACCACTAGGCCACTCCTCCACTCTAATAAAAGGGGTGGGAAAGAAAGGGGCACTAATTTTCAGCTAAGCAATGGGTGCAGGAATATTTTGTTAGGGTATACATCTGAGAATCCTCTGCAACAGCAGCAACCCAGGAGTCAGCAGTGGGGGAAGGAAAAAGACCTCTGTGTCAAAAAGAGGACCACTAATTCGGCCTCAACAATGTCAGTCCATCAATGGTCATGAAAAAGCCTTTCACACTGTATCATCTTACGCAATACATTTTCAAAAAATATTTGAAGCACTTATCTTGAATGAACACATTTTTTTCTTTCAAATTTCCACTCCTAAGCTTCCATTCTCTGGTGTCCATGGGCCCAATATTTAGCGGCGGCAGCTAAAGCGGCTAGCCGCTGAGGCTGAACATTAAACCCAGAGATTCAACGCTGGGGCCTTTCCAGAGAGCGACATTTGCACAGTTTGCAAGTCTACAAACTGTCTAAAAGCCTTTGACTATCCCCTGTTGTATTTTGTTCAGAATTTAACCAGGTTTCCAACCAGCAGCAACATGGGGAATGGGACATCCAAGCCAGCACATTCATGATCCCATGAGTATTTTATAAAAGACTCTGCAGAATATGGAGCCTTTTTTTGTAAAATACATAAAAAGTGCAAGTGTGCACATGTATTTATTGGAACATCAGAACAATTTATTTATTTTATTTATTTAAACAGTTTTATATACCGCTTTATCCTAAAATCAAAGCGGAATTACACAGCAAACAAGTCATTACACAGCAAAGAAATCAAGTGGCAGGGTGTGTGGGTGTGGGCATGCAGTGATACATTGAGGTATATGTGTGTAAGTGGTGCGAGGTTGATTGTGTAGTGTACTATATAGAGTAGGAGCTCTGTACAGGAACAATATATATTTTACATTTTCTTGCTGCAGGCTAGCTACAGTATGAGCTATTTACATTTTTACATCTTATCAGCAGAGAGTGAGTTTGAACAGTTCGTGTGATGTCCTTGTAGTGTTCTGTGATGAGCGTAGTTTTTGGCGTCTTCCAGATGTCTTTGAGGTCTTTTGTTGGCATGACTCAGACCTTCGCATGTGTAAGATGCTGATTTCACAACGTCCCTATGTATCTGTCGACCCTTACACGGGGATCTGCTGCGTCCATATTAAAAATCAGACTCTTCCTTCAAACACCACAACGGCCAACTAGGTGGGAATGGGACATGGTATTCTTTAATGAAGGATGGAGCAGAACAGCGGTCTATCGAGTAAGAATAAACCATAAACCATATCTACTCAACGATCACATTCGTGCTTGCTTTGTAGAAATCACTGAAAACGACACTCCATAGGCACTGAACACTGCCCTGGATTTCTGAGTAACCAGCAGTTTCCAAGGGGTCTTAGCAAGATTTATAGCCACAGTTGTACAAATAATACCAGAGTCGAGGACTTGTCAGCATTTGCACTATAAATAAATGTTTTAAGACTCCAAGGAAATAATGCTGAGGTACAGTACAGCTCACGATGCACTAAAGGGTTTCTTTCATGCTGCACCTCTAGGAAAGAATTCTCCATATACCTAGTCCTAGGTTTCAGCAAGTCTCATGCCATGTTTGAAAAATAAGTCTATATATTCAAACTCAATTATTTAAGCATATATAAAATGCATAGTTATGGTTTGCAAAGTTTCCTCCTTCTTGAGTGAATATATAGAGGGAAAAGGATTCTTTGTCACACATATGAGAGTATTTGCTGTTCTGGTTGTATGTGTGTAGTTTGGTGGTTAGGACAATGACCTTATGCATATCACTTTAGACTGCTGTGCCTTTGTTTAAACGGATCAGTGGAGAAAAAAAATCACCCCATAATGCAGATAACTCATAAAGAAAACTTTTTTTGTCGGATAAAGAGTCAGGAGAGGAGAAAATCACTCTCGAATGATCCTGGCCATTTTCCATGTGCACAATGCCAATTTTGTCATACCGCTCTGGAGAGGGTCACTTGGGAAGGTCCTAGCACTTGTACATCCAGTTATGTGGTATATCTGCTATGCTGCCCCTGTAATCTGCTTTATATAGATTGCACTATTCGACCTTTGAAATTGAATTGGGGGGAACCCTCTTCACGCATACGATCATCAGTATGTTCTGCTCCTATGGTGGAACATTGTCTTGCCATGCACCACAGTTTTGAAGATTTGCAGTGGAGGATAATTGATCACAGCCCCCATGATCCTCGGGGAAGTGATAGGACTTATAGATTACAATGGCTTGAGCAACGTTGGATATTTCATTTAAACACTGTGAGCCCTCACGGGTTAAAAATGGAGAACAATTTTGTTTAGGTCTAAGCCAATGGGGAGAGGGCATCCCTGGTTTCATGGGGATTGCCCTTTCACCCGATTGGTGGTTCTAAAAAGTGACGCGTTTGGAATTGTCAGAGCAGATACTCAAATGGGGGCATTTGGAGGTTTTTATTGGGCCCTTTGGTGTCTGATTCAGCTATTCATTTGGAACAAGAGTTATTGTTCCACTGCACCTGAAGCAGAGCCGTGAGGTGGCTCGAAACATGCACATCTTGTGCGGGGGTTCCAAGAAGGATCTTTTTTTTGCTGACGCCAGACTTGTGGATCATGGGCTATTATCAGATAAGTCTGCTGGCGTTCGCTCAGAACCCCAATTGAATAAAAGGATGTTGCAGTCATTCAAGAGTGACTTTCTCCACTCCTGACTATTTATCTGACAAAAAAAGTTTTCTGTATGAGTTATCTGCATTATGGGGTGATGTTTTGCTACACTGATATTTTTGTGATTTGCCTCTGAGGGATTTTCTTTGTGACATCCTCTCTTCCTACGGCTCCACTGCAGCTGTAATCTACACACTACCATCTGCCCCCAGCTTGCCGGTTGCCCTTTTCTTGACAAATAAAAGGTGGTCTCCTGTGCTCATCCTCCTAACTTAACTTCTTTTTCTCAGACAGCCCCTTAGAGATAGGCGTTAATGCTGCAGGCTTGTTTAAAGTTGGCCAGGGGTGTTACCTTAACTACACAAAGATTGTTTACTCTAGAGAGGCATGTGCTAGCTTCAGATATCCAATTTCAGCGACTATGTGAGTCTTAGTAGAAATCTACAAGAAGCTGGGGCGGTAGTAGCAGCGTCTCTTGAATGAAATGAACTGCAGTAAGGAGGATTGCAGTCCGTGGGAATGGTGATAGATTTTCCAGCTCTCTTCCTTTGTCAGGGTGATCTTCTCAAATTAAGGAAGTAAGGGCCTGATATTCAACGGCAGCAGCTAGTGCAATTACAGTGCCCGGCCATCGCCGCTGAATGCTAAACCTGGATCGTCAATGCCAGCGCCATCTCCAGGCACCAGCATTGAACATCTGGGCCGGCCGGCGAAGCAGGAAGTGAACTGGACAGCAACGATATTCAGCTACTGCCCGGTTAGCTTCAGGGGTGAACGTTAGGGCAGCCTTTTCTGTGCCTAACATTCGCCACTGGGCAGCGGCTCAATATTACTCCTGACCGGTTATCCCCAGGTGAAGCCCACAGAACTCCCCCAGAATGCCCCGATGCTAAGTTAGCTTCGGGGCGCTGAGCGGCTGCACCCACAGATATTCAGCAGCACTAACCAGGTCTGCAAACCATGTAAATGCCTTTGAATATCGTGCCCTGACTGTCTACCTCAGTGACATACTCATAGGCCTCCGGCACCCAGGGACCGATGCTTACATTCCCACCCCCCACACACATATAGCACTCTTGGCCCTTACTCCCCCCCCTTCCCAGCATCCTATGAAGGGAGCACAGCTGGCCATGCAGTGGGCATGGTACAAGTGCCTCTTCTGCCCACACCATTCACAGCTCAGAGCAGCTCTTTGACCTGCTTGTTATTCTGCACAGGAAGAGTAGGTCAGTGAAGCACTTGGCTTGCCAAGCTATTGAGTCTTCTCTCCTGTTCTGCTGCCTGCTGGGATCAAGGGACAGAGTGTGGGGAGGGAACTAGAGAAGTGGGGGAAGAGAAGAGAGGTGAGGGACAAATGGAGAGCACCTATGTGTTGTGAACAGAGGCATTACTAGGTCCTTAAATAAAGCAGTGTGGTTGCCATGTCAGTCTACTTTAATGGTAGTTAAATAGAGAAAGAAAATAAGATGACAGCTTTTTATCAGACTAAATACATTTTTTGATTAGCTTTTGAGGCTTAAAACCTTCTTCTTCAGGTCAGGACAGTATGAGCACAGTCCTGGATTTGTCTTTGTCGATGTTATTGAGCTTTTTCATTGTTGACGTCCACAGATGGAATTTGATTTTTGTACAATCCATTGGGTGAAGTTCATGTGTACAGTCGCTGCTTATATAGCTGGAAGAAGGTGTCTGAGATGAATAGATTGTTGGTCTTGCAAATTCTATCAGACTTTCTCCAGCTTCGTTTCTGTTGCCAAGCCCAAATTTTCCAACCATTTTATCTTCTTCTTTGTTCCCAACTTTTGCATTCCAGTCGCCCATGACTGTTAGCATATTTAGTTTGCAGGTTTTGTCGATTTCAGCTTGTACTTGTTCATAGAATCAATCAACTTCTTCTTTTGCAGATGTTCTTGGCACATATACCTGAATAATAGTCATGTTGATGGGCATTCTTCATAGATAAATAGAAATTAAGCATTTACTGATTGCATCTTAATTATAAACGCAACACCATTCCTTCTTTTCTTTCATTTTTGGCATAGTATACCATTTGATCATCAGATTTAAAATGCCTGACACCAGTCAATTTCAGTTCAATAGATCGAGTTGTACACATTCTATTTCATTCCTGACTACCTCCAGCTTCCCTTGGTTCATGCTTCATACATTCCATGTTCCATTATGAAACACATCTTCGCAGTTGCTGACTCTCATTTCATACACATCAACAATCAGATGTCTCGAGAGCTTTGATCCACCCACATCATACATGCTAACTTTTCTCTGAAGTGTCTTCAGCTCTTCCCCAGTAGCCCATTGAATGTTTTCTGACCTGGGGGGTCTCATCTTCCAGCACTATATCACAGTTTTATTGTGACTATTCATTGGGTTTTCATGGCAAGATACGGAAGTAGATCGTGAGGCCTTTCTTTCGTGCAGCTAAGGCTTTTGACTTTTCTCCCCTATTCTGCTGCCTGCTGGGACCAAGGGGCAGAGTGTGAGGAGGGAACTAGAGAAGTGGTGGAAGTTGTAACAGAAATGTGATCCTCTGCCACCAACACCATCCCCTACTGCTGCTGTCCAGATGGTTTGTCTTAGTCTGGCACTTCAGCTAAGACCTGTCCATCTTGGGAGACTCTGTCAGTAGTTAAGCTACTGATAACATAGCTCTCAGCATCACTCAGCATCACTCAGCCACATAAGCCCCTCGCAACATGACAAGCCACAAACCAAGCAAGGGATAGTTCCACGTAAGCAACTTATAAATAATGCCCTAGTGATGGACCCTAAAGGACTGATTAGGTTAGAAACTGGTTGAGTGGGAAGGACAAAGGGTAATGGTAAATGGAGTTCACTAACGGAAAGCCTGCATGGGAGGAGGGAGCAGGAATGTGGCAGTGCCTTCAATGGAGAACTCTTAATTGACGAGAAGTTTATCCCACATATATTTTGTGGCAAGGGAATACAATAAACGTATACCACAAAAGTTGAAATACATGAAGTCTGCTGCATAAGCTTACATGCCTTACCGTCCCTTGGATTCACAAATTCAGTCCCTTCCGTTGTCATGTCACAAATCTGACAGCGACTGCAAACCTAGTGGCTCCAACACCTTGACTCACTCTCTGTTAGTTGCGTCAGGATAGCTGGACATAATCCTTCAGATTGCGTGGCCAACTGTATGCAATCATAGGTCGTCGCTCCGCAGAAATAGAATGCATCCCTAGCACACTCCAATGCCTCTTGATGATAGCCGCAATTTGAAAAGCAAAAGGAGAAAACTGCATAACGAATGGTACCACATCACTTTCAGACTTCTTAGAAGCGCAACCAATTAAAAGAGCTTCACGATGGTTGTAAAAAGCTCTCTTCCATGCCTGATACAACACCCTCTTAGAATAACTCCGCTCTAAAAATTTGGATATCAAAACTCCAGCTTTCTGTTGATATTCTATAGTAGATGAACAAATCCAACGGTAACGGAGGAATTGAGAAAAAGGAAGATTTTGTTTCAAAGCCACCAGATGAAAACTGTCATAATGTAGGAACGTATTTCGATCCAACTGCTTGAAATGAATGGTGGTATCAAACCCATTCTTATTCAAAAACACTTCTACATCCAAAGACATTTGACATGTTGTATGACATTTCAAAGTGAATAGCCAAATCACTGACATTCTGCCAGTGGTGAAAAGGAATAAGTTCAGACTCTGAATCAAATCACAATATAAATATATCGTAAATAAATCGTCTCCACGTACTGATCTTCTGCATAAAGGTGGATGAAAAAAAAAGCATTTTTCTTCATATTGATCCATAAACAAATTTACCAGAGAGAATGCTGAAGTAGCTCCCATGGCTGTCCCAGATATTTACAAGTAATACTGATGACCAAACATGAAGACATTTTTCTTCAATGTAATCGGCACAAGGGATAACAGAAGATCTATAGGCACACTATGCGGTCGAGGACTCTTGTCCAGAACAAATTCCACCACACTCAACGTGACATCTTGGGGAATAGAAGTATATAATGAACAAACATCCATTGTTACTAAAACCAAACTTTCCATTGTACCAACAAATTCACTTAATATTTGCAAGCAGTGAGTTGGGTCTTTAATATAAGAATGGCCCAATGGCATAAATGGTTGTAAGAAAGAGTCCAAGTATATTCCAACATATTCCATCAAAGAATCACTGCGAGAAATAATGGAATGTTCTGTAATGTTGCATATCTTTATGAATTTTAGACAGAGTATATATAACAAGCGTTTTAGGAAAAAGTGGGTGAAGAAACTTCCTTTGTTTAGTAGTCATATAGCCAGCATCTACAGACTCATCAGTCAGTCGGCGTATAAGAAGCAAAATTTCATCAGTCAGATTTTCCGGCAATGATTGATAACATTTGACATCAGACAATGTGACATAGTGGGTCCTTCTAGCCCGTTTAATGAAGCTAAAAAGCCAGGAACAAAAGTAGAGCTGAGCTGTAAACAGAAGCACATGGCTCCTGGTTACCGTGGGAACCAAGCACAGGGGCAGGAGAAACACCGGTGCTATCATTCAAGGGGTGAATCACAAGGTAATGCAGGACACCTGTTAGGGGGTGGAGTTGAGCACGGCCCCAGAATTCACCCTATTAAGGAAACTTCAGTGGAGCTTATGGAAGTAGGCAGAGAAGGAAGTAATGAAGAGTTGGCTGAAGAAGCAGGAAGTGAGGCATATGAGCTGGAGAGAGAAGCCATTGAGGGCTACACTGAGGACAGCTATGCCCCGAGTAAGCCAGAGTCTCTATGGAAAGGAGAGACGGATTCCTTCTTGAGGAGAAAGAAAGAAACCCAGAGGACAGGATATAACAAGGGCAAAGGAGATTGTCTGCAATATCCTGGGGAGCACGGGAGAGACAGAAAGCCTAGGAGGCAAGTGAAATGCTATGAGCAGGGCTTAGGTTGGGAACCTACAGCTATTCAAAAGCACCAGAGAAAACCTCTACCAGAAAGGCTGAAAGGTAAGCCAAAAGGCTTGAATATAATTAATTACCGTGACTGTTTCTACCCAGAAGGGTGGTGCTGGGAAAAGAATACTGGGCCTGATAGTCTGTGTGAAAGCCAGTTTTTGACCCAAGCATATCGTGTAAAGCCTGGAGCAATAAGAAAGGGCGTGGCACCAGCAGTGCCGGTTCAAACATTTCCTTATGACCAGGAAGAATTGATGGACTGTGAACCAGAGTGTATTGATACTGGAGAAGATATAGATATAATGGACTGTACATTATCTCTGGCCAATGGAATAGTTTCATTGCGTTGAAAGCCTGTGTGAAAAGAGAGTACAGCACAGATTTCATGTGGAAACAGAGAGCTGTGAGGAAACAGCGTGGTTTTGTTTGAATGTTTGTTTTCACCTTGGTTAATGCTGAAGAAAGCCTTTTTCTGTTAAGGAACTTTTGTTTGTCCAAATACCAGTAAGTGCCTGGATTGTGTTTTCTGTTCATGGTAAAATCCACCCCGGGAGGGGAAATAAAATCCTTTGGTTGCTTAACCACTTTTTCCACAACTGCTCCTTATTGAGTGAGTGAAAAGACTACATTTCCCAAGGGGCATTGCTCCAGGATCTGTGAAACAGCTAATTCAATAGGGAAAAACCCACTCCCTTAACCTCTACTCGGGGGTTTAAGGAGAGCTGGTGACAACAATTGCCGCATGATTTTTGTCTCATGATCTAAGCGATCTTGAAGGACAATCGCTCCACCTTTATCAGTTCTTTTCACCACCACAAACGTTTCTAAACAGAACTCATCTAATGCCTATTTCTCCTCTCTGCTCAAATTATATTCATACTTATATGGCCGATCCTCTAACTGGCCAACGTGCTTCAACACTAGATTTTTAAAAGTCATGATCGCTAGATCCATAGGGCCAGGTGGGGTCCATACCAATTTAGCAACAATACTGGACACTTCTCCATCAAGAGATTCCGCTCCAAATATATCATCAGTTGCAGCTTCCGAATATATTTTTCAATATCAACCTGAAATGAATCAAAGGGGGGGACCATGGGACAAAAGAAAGACCTTTAGATAGTAAAGAGGTCTGAGCTTCAGAGTAAGCAAAGACAAATTAGCAATTACTGATGCATCCTTCTCTGGGACCTGGTAAATGAACCCTGTCATACTGGAGGAACCTCGCGCTCTGTCCAGCCTCATCCACATCTTCCTCATCCCCAGACTAAAAAAGACTCACCTGAAAGATCTTCCTCATTCGACACAGAACTGTCCAGAGGTATGTAAAAAAACAAAGCGTTTCTTAAAATGAAAACCAATAGTGTGTTTCCCATTGAAACCTCTATATATCCCAATTCTCTCTTTAAATTCTCTCTCATCTTGCTGTAATTTCATAAACTTCAAATTCCTCGGGTCTGCATGGTATTTTTTAATTTGAGAAAAAACCTGCTATTTTCTGTTCAAATCCTTCTGATTCCAACAATTTTTATAAATAGTTGTCAACCTCCTTTTTCACTAGGACAGCTTTATTTTAGTTGTTTCAATTAATAATAAAATAAGGTCTAACGCAAATTTCCTCAAAATGCAATTCTGTCTCTTTAGGAAATCTTCATCATCAGTAAATAATCTAGGGTCTTTGACCACTTATAAGCATCGGGGCACCAATTCCTTCTTGCAATATTCTACTAGCCTAGTGCTATGTAGTTCCAAACCTAATTGTTTCTTCATTGAAGACAAAATGTCTGACTAATTGGCGTCAAATAACCCATCCTCAGATTGCAACAAAGGAGGATTACTCAACAATTCTTTGGCCATATCTGCAGAATAACTATATACATTACTCCACGATGAGGCTGTAGGTGCTGGCTATATGACTATTAAACAAAGGAAGTTTCCTAACCCACCTTAAGAACATAAGAAATGCTATACTGGGTCAGACCAAGGTCTATCAAGGCCAGTATCCTGTTTCCAACAGTGGTCAATCTAGGTCACAAGTACCTGCCAAGTTCCCAAACAGGTACACGGGTTCCACAATGCTTGTCCTGTGGTAAGCAGTGGATTTCCCAGGTCCTCTTTAATAATGGTTTATAGACCTTTCATCCAGGAACTTGTTCAAACCTTTTTGAAACTCAACTACACCAACAGCTTTTACTACATCCTCCAGTAACAAATTCCAGAGTTTGATTACACATTGAGTGAAAAAATATTTTCTCTTATTAGTCTTAAATGGGTTACATTGTAGTTTCATCGCGTGTCCTGTAGTCTTTTTACTTTTTGATGGCGTAAACAACCAATCTACATTTTCCCCTTCCACTCCATTCATTAATTTATAGACTTCTATCATATCTCCCCTCAGCCGTCTCTTTTCCAAGTTGAAGAACCCTAACCTTTTCAGCCTTCTTCATAGGGGTATTCTTTCATTCCTTTTACCATTTTGGTGGTTCTTCTCTGTACCTTTTCTAATTCTGCTATATCCTTTTTAAGAAATGGTGACTAGAATTGCACACAATATTCAAGGTGCGGTTGCACCATGGAATTTATTTTATTTATTTATTTATTTACATTCTCTTATATACCGCGCTATTCTGCATCAGTGCGGTTTACATTGAACAAACTGAAATTACATTGAACAGGGCATTATAACTTGGAGATAACTAATTTACAGGGAACATGGGCTATGGAGGGTTAAGTGGCTTGCCCAAGACCACAAGGAGCACCTATGGGACTAGAAACCCCAGTCCTTCCGGCCCAAAGTTGCTGTCCTCTAGTGGGATTTGAACCCCTGACCTTCCAGCCTGAAGTACCTTGCCCCAACCACTAGTCTGCTCCTCCGAAGGATAACAGAGACATTATGATATCCTTGGTTTTATTCTCTATTCCTTTCTTTATGATTCCTAGCATTTTATTTGCTTTCTTGGTTGTTGCTACACACTGGGTGGAGATTTTATATGGTGCCTTTACACAAAAGCGGAAGTAAGGATGTGGTTGAAAACTACAGGCCGGTTAGTTTAACTTCGGTGGTGAGTAAATTATTGGAAACACTGCTGAAAGAGAAAATAGTGAGGTTTCTGGAGTCCGGCGGATTACAGGATCCGAGGCAGCATGGATTCACCAGAGGCAGGCCTTGTCAGACAAATCTGATTGATTTCTTTGACTGGGTGACCAGGGAGTTGGACCGAGGGAGAGCTCTAGATGTGGTGTATTTAGATTTCAGTAAGGAGTAGCCTAGTGGTTAGAACACTGGCTTGGTAACCAAGCAACCAGAGTTCAATTCCCACTAGCATTCCTTGTGGCCTTGGGCAAGTCACTTAACCCTCCATTGCCTCGGAAGAAAGGCCTGGCAATCTACTTCCGGTGACACTGCCAAGAAAACCCAGGAGCTTCTGGGTCGCCAGGAGTCAGGACTGACTCGAAGGCACACATTGCATTTGCAAAGCCTTTGACACTGTTCCTCACAGGCGACTTATAAACAAACCGAGCACCCTAGGGATGGACCCTAAAGTTACTGCTTGGGTTAGAAATTGGTTGGGTGGGAGGCGACAAAGAGTACAAGTAAATGGAGCTCACTCTGAGGAGAAGGATGTTACCAGTGGTGTGCCCCAGGGATCTGTCCTTGGTCCGATTCTTTTTAACATCTTTGTTAGTGATATAGCGGAAGGGCTGTCGGGTAAGGTTTGCCTCTTTGCGGATGATACCAAAATCTGCAATAGAGTAGACACCCAGGAAGGTGTAGATAACATGAGGAGGGATCTAGCTAAGCTTGAAAAATGGTCTAGAATTTGGCAGCTGGGATTTAATGTTAAAAAATGTAAGGTCATGCATTTGGGCTGCAGCAATCCAAGGGAGCAATACAGTATAGGAGGTGAAGGACTTTTGTCCACTAAAGAAGGGCGGGACCTAGGCGTGGTTGTGTCTGATGATCTTAAAGTAGCTAAACAGGTAGAAAAGGCGACGGCAAAAGCTAGAAGGATGCTTGGGTGCATACGGAGAGGAATGGCTAGCAGAAAAAAGGAGGTGATAATGCCTCTGTATAAGTCTTTGGTGCGACCTCATTTGGAGTATGGTGTGCAATTCTGGAGACCGCACCTTCAAAAGGATGTGAACAGGATGGAGTCGGTGCAGAGGGTTGCTACTAAAATGATTAATGGGCTTCATTATAAAGCATATGAGGACAGACTTAAGGATCTTAATATGTACACCTTAAAGGAAAGGCGGGATAGAGGTGATATGATTGAGATGTTTAAATACCTCCGTGGCATAAATGTTCAGGGAGAGAGCCTCTTTCAATTAAAAGCAAGTTCTACAATGATATCAATGCTCCTGTGATTATTTGTTTAGTAACTTAGCTTCTAAGTATGATTTTCTTTTTTCTTGGATCTTATAGTGGTATTTATGGTGGTCTAGAGTTATTCATGTGTATTTCTTTGGGTGTATTTTCATAGAGATATATTTGTCTCTTTATCATGTGTGTATTTCGCTTCAGATTGTATTCTGGAATTTGTTTGTAATAATTTAAAAAGTTAAATAAAAAAAAAAAAAAGCAAGTTCTGCTATGAGGGGACATGGGATGAGGGTGAAGGGAGATAGATTCAGGAGTGATATGCGGAAATATTTCTTTACGGAAAGAGTAGTGGATCCGTGGAATAGTCTCCCAGTGGAGGTGGTAGAGATGAGGACAGTAACTGAATTCAAAAAAGCATGGGACCAACACAGAGGATCTCTAAAGGTAAAAAGTGGACTGTTGTAGTTGTTGTTATGGAAGGACAGACTAGATAGGCCTTGTGGTCTTTTTCTGTCATCATGTTTCTATGTTTCTATGTTTCAATGTATTATCCACGATGATGCTTAAATCTTTTTTCCAGGATAGTGGTTCCTAATGTGGAACCTTACATCGTCCAACCATAGTTTGGGTTGTTCTTTCCAAGGTGCATAATTTTGAACTTGTCAGCATTAAATTTCATCTGCGATTTGGATGTCCAGTCTTCCAATTTATCAGGGTCTTCTTGCAATTTTTCATAATTCTCTTGTATTTTAATAACTTTGAATAATTTTTTGTCATCTGCAAATTTGATCACCTCACTCATTATTCCATTTTCCAGGTCATTTGT
The DNA here is from genome assembly GCA_033557465.1 of Ichthyophis bannanicus. Taxonomy (NCBI): domain Eukaryota; kingdom Metazoa; phylum Chordata; class Amphibia; order Gymnophiona; family Ichthyophiidae; genus Ichthyophis; species Ichthyophis bannanicus. The sequence goes on along the minus strand of CM066032.1, from coordinate 171,980,763 downwards.
GAATATGTTAAAAAGCAGCGAGCCCAACACAGATCCCTGGGGTACTCCACTAATCACCTTTCTCCATTGAGAAAATTAGCCATTTAACCCTACACTCTGCTTTCTATCTTTTAATCAGTTCCTGATCCACAATAGTACAATGCCTCCTATCCGATGACTTTTTAATTTCACCAAGAGTCTCTCATGAGGGACCTTGTCAAAGGCTTTCTGAAAATTCAGATACATTATATCAACTAACCAATTGTTTATTCACACCTTCAAAAAATATAACAGATTAGTAAGACAAGACTTTCCTTGGCTAAATCCATGTTGGCTTTCTCTCATTAACCAAAAAGAAACCAACGCTCTCAATAATACATATTAAAGTCTAAACAGCATCAATACACAAAACAACTTCAATTATCAATACCAGGCATAATGACCTCAGATGGTACAACCCCTCATGTGGCGAAATTCACCATAGGGTGTTGATAGACGCTCACATCACCGGTCAAGCCTCCTCCAAATCCCTGACTTTATTCACTAATACCATACTATACATAACCACCAACTAACCAATGGGAAAAGTCTTGTCAAAATCTATCTAAAGAAATACACAATCATTAACTCACCATTCACTCTCTACACACACCCCCTCTCATTCATACTACCCAAATTTAAAAAGTGTCTATAGTAATTTGCACACAAGGTACAAATGTGGCTGAACGCAGCCCAGGCAACCCAGGTAAAAAACCTCCCAAACAGACGCGTAGTAACCAAGGGTCAGCACTAACGCCGCCTCCAACGCGGGAAACAAACTTTAAAGCAAACTTCATCAATAGCAATTATCACCAAACGACCTCAACTCATGACCTCCGCTCTACGAAAGCTTTCATTTCGCCGTGAAACAGCTTCATCAGGAGCTTCGCCGTACAAAATCAACGCTATACAATGGCTCCCTGCAACTTCCCGCTAAACCAAAACTGGCATGTGACGCGTCTAATAACCCCACCCTCACCAATCAAAATCAACCAAAACATGACATCACCAAAAAGCAACGCTCCCCTACACTCTACATTCTAAAAACCCCTTGAACTGCACAGTAATTCACCCCCAAACTCAATACCAAAACCATGACTATCTACATATTCAGTAAGTTTTCGCTTTATAATGATTTCTACCATTCTGCCCGGTACTGACATCAGGCTCAGTGGTCTGTAATTTCTTGGATCACCCCTGGAACTCTTTTTAAAAATTGGCTTTACACTGGCCATTCTCCAATCTTCAGCTACCACAGGTGATTTTAATGATAGTTCACAGCTTCCTAATATTGAGTCTGCAATCTCATTTCTCAGTTCTTACAACACTCTCAGATGTACACCATCTGGTTTATGTGATTTGCTACTCTTCAGTTTATCAAATAGTTATAATACATCTTGCCGGTTTATTGATATTTCTTTCAATTCTTCTGATACATCACCTTTAGATACCATTTCAGGCATGGGTAGCGTCCCTACTTCTTCCTCAATAAAGACCAAAGCAAAGAATTCTTTCAGGGGAAGAGTCTGGTTTGCGTTTAGCGGAGATGGACATCCGGTTTGGAAGTCCATTCCTGCTAAACTTTGGTGTGCCGCTGCAGCCGACAGAGCTCCCCGCACATACAGGCAAGATGTGCGGGGAGTTCTGATTGTGGGCGGGGAAGGGTGGGCCAGAGGTGGAGTGAGAGTGGGCAGTGGGCAGTGGGCAGGAACCTGACCCCAGATATACATGGCCAACACTCAGGTCAGCCCTGTACATTTGGGGTCGGCCATTTGCACAAAGTTACTTATTCCACCTTGGAGGTGGAATATGTCCCTCTGGATGGCAGGATATGCACCAGCCTTGGCCACAAAGTGAGGTAAGGGGGTGCTGGGGATTCTCCACAGCCTGACAAAGGCCACAGCAGGCCAGATCAGGAGTCGGGATGCTTGGAAAGCAAATAATCGGGGACTGCTAGGGATCATGGCTCCTGCATGGAGACACAGTGTCATGGCAACATGATGCAGGAGCCTGGCTTCATGCAGGAGCCTGGCTGGATATCTCTATGCAGAAGCCAGGCTGGACATCTGAGGAGCCTGAATCGGGGCATATACTGGATGCTCAAGCCCTATGCTGCGATTCTGATCCCACGAGGATGTCTAGCCCCTGCAGGAGCAGAATCAGATGCATCTCTGGACCATCCAGAATGGTCCAGAGACGGCCAGGACATACACCTACAGAATCGGCCTTTCAGTCTCTCCGCTATGGCCTTGTCCTCCCTTAGTACTCCTTTTACTCCTCTATTATCTAATGATCCAATTGACTCTCTCAATGGTTTTTTTTTGCTGTGAGTTTACTTGAAAAGGTTTTTATTATGTATTTTTGCTTCCATGGTATGGTTTTTTTTTCAAATTCTTTCTTTGCTTGCCTTATCAGTGCCTTGTATCTAACTTGCCAATGCTTATGTTGTTGCCCATTTTCGTCATTTGGCTCCTTTTTTCCATTTCCTGAAAGATGTTTTTTTTGGCTACAACAGTCTCTCTGACTTAACCTTTAAACCATGCTGGCAGTTTTTTGGCCTTCCTTCTACTTTTCTTAAAGCGTGAAATACATCTGGTCTGGGCTTCCAAGATAGTATTTTTTAAAAAAGCCCATGGTTGATGTAAATCTTTAACCTTTGCAGCTGCACCTTTTAGTTTTTTCTAAACTATGTTCCTCATTTTATCATAGCCTCCCTTTTGAAAGTTAAAAGGTAGTATTGTGGATTTCCTTGCCATCCTTCATCCATTTATTAAATCAAATACGATCATCTTATGATCACTATAGGCAAGTGACCCCAACACCCTTATCTTTTGCACCAGATCCTATGTTCCACTAAGGACTAGGTCCAAAATAGATTCCCCTCTTGTCAGTTCATGAACCAGCTGCTCCAAGAAGCAGTCATTTATTTCATCTAGAAACTTTATCTCCCTAGCATGTCCTGCTGTGACACTGACCCAGTCGATACCAGGGTGATGGAATTCACCCATTATTACTGTGTTGTAACATTTGGTAGCTTCCCTGATTTATTTTAGCATTTCATCATCCATCTGTTCATTCTGGCCAGGCGGTCGGTAGTACACCCCCACTGCCATTGCCTTTCCCTTTTTACATAGAATTCTTATCCATAGAGATTCTACAGTGTATTTTGTTTCCTGCCAGACTTTAATCCTGTGTGACTCAATGCCCTCTCTAACATAGAGTGCAACCCCTCCACCAATTTGATCTACCCTATCACTGTGATATAGTTTGTAGCCAGGTATCACAGTGTCCCATTAGTAGTCTTCCTTCCACCAGGTCTCTGAGATGCCAATCATATCTAACCTTTCATTTAGTGCTGTATATTCTAGCTCTCCGATTTTATTTTGTAGATTTCTAGCATTTGCATACAGGCATTTTTTTTCCATTTAACTTCTTATTAACTTTGTTTCATCTATAATACAAACATTTTCTTAATCCATCATTATATATATATGTTTTTTTACAACAACCGACCATCAACCTTGCTGTTATTCCCTGGTAACTATTACAACATTGCATACTATCTAATCTTAAACCCTCCCCCCTCGCTATTACCCCCTTTCCCTTCTTCGTGCTTATTATCTCTCAACAATTCTCACACATTTATTACTTATATATATGTGCTTTCGCCGGCTGGCTTACTGTCAATGCTTTTGTACTCCAAACAATTTTACATTAGCCCTCACCCCTTCTCTCCTGCTTTTCATTTGTTCAACCATCTCCAAACACTCTTCCATTGTTCCACACCCTTACCCCCTTTCCCATGATGCAACCCTGTCAGTCGATGCATCAAATACAGTTCCACCATTCTTCTAATAAAACCTTTACTCTGGGGTTTTCCCGACCCTGTCCAGTGTTGTGCTATTTCGCATCTAGCGGCCACTATACAATGATTCAGTACCCCCCTTTCCCTCTCCGAAATATCCTCCTCCAATTGATGTAAGAGACAAACCTCTGGCACTTTTTGCAGTCTATAGCCTGTCATTTCATATATTATCAATATCACCTCATCCCAATATCCTTGAATCTGTTCGCACTTCCACCACATGTGCAACATATCTCCTCTCTCCTGACAGCCTCTCCAGCACCTATCAGATAACCCCAACCCCGCTTTTTTTTGACGTATCGGTGTCCAATACCACCAGTATAATACTTTATAAGCATTTTCTTTTATTTGAGTGGCTATACATATTCCTGCAACTGTCTGTATTACCTTATCCCACCTCTCTTCATTCCACTGTACTGCTAAGTCTTCCTCCCATTTCATCATAAAATCCAATTTGCCCTCTCCTCCCTCCATTAACCCTTTATAGATCTTAGACAATGCTCCTTTTTGGCCTAATTGTCCTGAACATAGGGCCTCAAACCACCCCCTGTTGCTCCATAGGTCCCGCCATACTCTCTGCTGCCGCACAAAGTGGCTAACCTGGATATAACTGTAGCAGTCATTATTAGATAACCCATATAAATCCTTAATACCCTCAAAATCTCTAATTCCCTCCTTATCCACTATCTGGGAAAGATGTGTTAATCCCCGCTGGCCCCATCTGCGCAATGTACTGACCCCTGGCCCCTGTCCCCTCTCAAAACATGCCTCTAAGGTCATCCCTTGTATCCTTTATCTTATATTAATACTTTCCTATATTGTCTCCAAACATTCAAAATATGGACTATGAAGGGGTTACGGATGCTGCTTGCAGGTGCTTTACTTCCTCTCCATATCACCCTTTCCAGTCCAACTCCCCTTACGGAGTCGTCTTCCATCTGAACCCAATGCTTCTGTTTTTCTCTGTGCCACTCATAAAGCGTTTTCAGTTGCGCTGCTACATAATATTTGTCAAAGTTGGGAACCCCAAGCCCCCCCCCCCTCCCCTTGCTCTCTGCAGGATTGACATAGCAACCCTAGGGCTTCAGTTTTGCCATATAAATCTATTAATGCTCTGTTGTAAGTACTTTAACTTTTGACATGGTACCAATATCGGTAGTGTTTGGAATAGAAACAGAAATCGGGGCAGGAGCATCATCTTTACAGCTGCAATCTGCCCGAACTAAGATAAGTATCCACCGCCCCCACCCAGCCAATAAGCTTTCTACTTGCCCAAATAATTTCTCTAATTTAGATCATACAATGCCTCCAACCTATTGCTTATTTGGATCCCTAGATACCTAATCACCCCCTTGGCCCATCTAAATGGGTACTTCTTTCGTACCATTACCTGCTCTTCCTCTGTGAGTGACAAATTTAGAATTTCAGATTTCGTCCAATTTAGAGTGAATCCTGACAGTCTCCTATATTTTTCTAATTCCCACATTAATATTGGTATAGAGCATCTCGGTCTGGTCACACTCAATATAATATCATCCGCAAACAGGGATATTCTATACTCTATCCTGCCTACCATTATACCCTTCAAGTCCTCCCTTTCTCTCACTCTCTCTGCAAACGGTTCCACTGATATCGCGAATAGAAGGGGTGACAATGGACAGCCTTGCCTTGTCCCTCTCCCCTGCTCAAAGAATGCTGAGTATGCTCCGTTCACCCGAACACAGGCTTTCGGGTCACTGTACAGTGCTTTTACCCAACCCATGAACTCTCCTCCCAACCCCATTCTGTCCCTTACCTGAAATAGAAAAGGCCAGGACACTTGATCGAACGCCTTTTCCGCATCTAAAGATATTAGCATTGCATCCTCTTTACTTTGCCCCAACGCCCATATAGTATTTAAAATCTTTCTGATATTGTCCACCACCTGCCTCCCTGGAATAAAGCCCACTTGGTCTTGGTGGATCAATTTCCCGATTACCCTATTTAACCGTGTAGCTAATATTTTAGCCAATAATTTAGCATCCAAATTGAGCAATGAGATAGGTCTATACGAGGAGCATTCTTGCAGATCCTTACCTTCTTTATGTATTACTGCAATCCCAGCCCATCCCATGGTAGCTGCTAATATCACCCCCCCCCCTCCCCCCGTGGTAAATTGAACAGCCTCATCAATGGTGTAATTAAGAGCTCACTAAATTTTCTATAAAACCTTACCGTAAGCCCATCTAACCCCGGGGCATAATCTACTTTGTTTTATGGCTTGCATGTCTTCCTCTGTCTTTATAGCTTTATTTAACTGTTTTTGTTCCTCCTCCTCCTGTTTCGGTAACTTTATCAAGTTTAAATAACTTTGTATTTGTTCCGAAGCCGGAGACGCTCGAGCTGCATATAGCTCTTGATAATATCTTTTAAAGGCTTCGCAAATATCCCCATCTTTATGCACTAATTTCCCTTCCTTGTCCCTAATTTTCAATATTTGTGATCTCAGTTTCCTTTGTTTCAACTTCTGTGCCATATATCGCCCTGCTTTATTACCCCCTTCAAAAAAATCTTGTTTCAATAATTGCATATGGTATCTTATAATTTCCGCCTGCATAGCATTCATCTGCACTCTTACAGCCAACACTTGGCCTCTATATGTTCCTTTTCTATCTTGCGCATCTAATGCTTCTAATTCCATTAATCATTCTCTCAATTCCCTCTCCCTCCCCTCTCTCTCCCTCCTTTTCCGTGCCCCCATTTAATGAGAATTCCCCTCACTACTGCCTTGTATCCATCCCAGGCCACCTCACCATTATCGTTCCATCTGAAATATTCCACTGTCTTCCTCTCTATCTCTCCACTAACCCTCTCATCCTCCAGTAGGGATTCATTCAACCTCCAAAACTTAATTCCTTCCCCCTCCCCTTCTACTGCCAGCAAGACCGCCACTAATGCATGGTCTGACCATGTTATTGGACCCTACGCGCCAGCTCCTTGGTTACCCAAATGGTATCTATTCTAGAATATGAGCCATGCACGGGGGAAAAATATGAATACTGCCTTTTCCTGGGATATTGGAATCACCGTACATCCATCAAGCAATGCTGTGTTACAAAGTTTTGGTATTTACTCCTATCTGCTCTCTTGCCCTCTCTTTTCCCCATTGCATCCCTGGCCGGATTCCACGTTAGGTTAAAATCATCCCCACGGATGAATTTTCCATCCCCTAATTGCCCCACTGCATCATTTAGTTTCATCCAAAATTCTCTTTGCATATACATTTATTATACAATACCATTCATTCCCTATTTTTAGCCATACCAATAGATATCTCCCCTCTTTATCTCTGATGATAGTCCCTCCACCTTAAGTTTGGAAGCTATGAAAATAGCCACCCCTCCCTTCTTTTTTTCCACTGTGTTTGATGCATATAGACATATCCCATATCCCTTAAGTTTGACCATGTGTTCTGTTGCCTGTGTTAAATGCGTTTCCTGTATGAGCACTAGTGACGCTTTTTGACATGTTATTTCTTTACACAGTTTCTGCTGTTTAAGTGGCGAATTAAGCCCTTTGACATTTAATGTTACTACTTTTAACTCACCTGATACATTTTTTATTGTTGTTTTCCCCTCCTTCTCTACCCCGCATCCTCTCCAGCCCTTCCCCTCCCCCCTTATCCTCCTTCCCCTCCACCCTCCCTCCCTCTCTTCCTCCTTCCCCCTTCCCCCCCACCTCCCTTCCCTTTTCTCCTCAAGGGAGACTTGACTTCCATTTTATGTAACTGTCTATCGGACCACGGCCTGCCCCTGCCCCTCTATCAACCATGCCCCCCTGCGCACCCATACCCACCAGCCCAACATACTCTTCCCTGACCCTTTATGTATCTTCTTACCCCCAACCCTCTTGCCCCCCTTCACTCTGCCCCTTCTCCTGTCTCTCCCCCAGCATCTTTGTTAACGCCATTTCTCAAAATCATAGCCCTCTTCTCCCTCCCTTCTCCTTGCCCAACCTCCCTCCTTGCCTAAACCGCCTCTTCCCCGTCCTCCCTCCCTCCCTCCCTTCCCCTCCCTTCCCCTCCCGTTAAGCTCGACCCTCCTTAACCAGCTTTCCATAAGAGACATTGATCAACAACCCACAACCTCTCCCTTATGAGATACCCTCTGTCAGGAGTTTATAATTGTCCTCATCTTCAGCCTGCTTCCTCGTCCACCATTTTTCCTCTTTGACTGCCTTTAGCGAGTAACATAGTAACATAGTAACATAGTAAATGACGGCAGATAAAGACCAGCATGGTCCATCTAGTCTGCCCAGCAAGAAGGCAAGAGTAGGTGCACCTGTCGCTCTGTGCAGGCCACCCCCCCCCCCATGTCTTTATTAAGGGGTAAACCCACCACTCCATGTAGGACACCCCTATTTGTTGAGACATTATATGGTTCAGAAGTTAGATGGTACCGTTTATCTTGTGTTTATCCTATTGCTGTAAAGCGATCCACTGTGTTTGTCCCATCCCTTTTTGAATTCTGTCACCGTGTTTGCCCCCACCACTTCCATCGGGAGGGCATTCCAAGTATCCACCACCCTTTCAGTGAAAAAATATTTCCTGACATTGCCTTTCAATTTACCACCTTGCAGCTTCAGGTTATGCCCTCTAGTTTTACAGCTTCCCCGTTTTTGGAAAAGGTTTGTTTGTTCATCATTTTTCTTTAAGCATTTAAAGGTCTGAATCATATTTCCCCTGTTCCTCCTCTCCTCCAAAGTGTACATATTTAGGCCTTCAAGTCTCTTCTCATAAGGCTTCTGACGCAGGCTCCAAATCATTTTGGTCGCTTTCCTCTGAACAGTTTCCAGTCTTTTTACATCTTTTGCAAGATATGGTCTCCAAAACTGAACACAGTATTCCAAGTGAGGCCTCACCAGTGACTTGTACAGTGGCATAAGTACCTCTTCCTTTCTGCTGATAATCTCTATTTGTATGCAGCCCAACATCCTCCTGGCTTTTGCCACCGCCTTGTCGCACTCTTTTGCCACTTTGAGATCATCAGAGATAATCACACCAAGGTCTTTCTCCTGAACCGTGCATACCAACCTCTCGCCCCCTATCGCGTACATTTCCCTTGGATTTCTGCTACCCAAGTGCATGACACTGCACTTTTTCGCATTAAATCGTAGTTGCCAAGCATTAGACCAGTCTTCCAGCTTTTGTAGATCTTTCCTCATGTTAACCACTCCCTCGGGGGAGTCCACTCTGTTGCAAATTTTTGTGTCATCTGCAAAAAGACAGACTTTTCCATTCAGTTCTTCAGCAATATCACTCAAAAATACATTGAACAGTGCCGGGCCCAGGACCAAACCCTGGGGCACCCCGCTAATCACCTTCCTCTCATCCGAGTGAGCTCCATGTACAATCACCTTCTGTCGTCTATCAGTCAACCAATTTCTAATCCAGTTTACCATCTTGGGACCCATCCCCAAGCTACTGAGTTTGTTGACACGTCTCTTATGAGGAACAGTATCAAAGGCTTTGCTGAAATCCAGGTAGATGACATCCATCGCATGCCCCTGATCTAGTTCCTTGGTCACCCAGTCAAAGAACTCAATAAGATTTGTTTGGCAAGACCGTCCTTCGGTAAAACCATGTTGCCTCGGATCTTGCATCCTGTTGGTTTTGAGAAAGTTCACTATTCGCTCTTTCAGGAGCGCCTCCATTACTTTTTTCGCCACTGAGGTAAGGCTCACGGGCCTGTTGTTTGACACTTCTTCCCTGTCACCACTTGTGTGTAGAGGTACGACATCAGCCATTCTCCAGTCCTGAGGAACCTCTCCTGTTTCCAAGGATCTGTTGAAGACATCCTTTAATGGACCTGCAAGAACCTCTCTGAGCTCTTTCAGTATCCTGGGATGTATCATGGCTTTGTCCACTTTCAGTTTAGCAAGTTGTTCTAACACCTCGTCTTCTGTGAATGGTGTGGTATCTACTTCATTCCCATTTTTATATTTGGGAGTCACAGCTGGTCCATCTCTAGGATCTTCTTTAGTAAAAACAGAGCAGAAGTATTTGTTTAGCAACTTCGCTTTTTCAGTGTCAATTTCCACGAGTCCTTTCCCAGCACTTTTGCGTCCTGCAATTCCAACTCTGATCTTCTTCCTTTCCCGAATATACCTGAAGAAAGTTTTGTTGCTACTCTTAACATCTTTAGCCATCCTTTCCTCTGCCTTTGATTTTGCTATCCTTATTACTCTTTTAGACTCTTTGAGTTGGATCCTGTATTCATTTCTGTGTTCTTCTGTTTGCAAGCTTTTGAATTTTGCGAAAGTTGTGTTTTTTGCCTTTATTTGAGCAGCCACCTCTTTGGAAAACCAAATAAGTTTCCTTCTCCTCTTGTTTGTATTTACTATTCTTACAGATTTATCTGTTGCCCCTTTTATTGCCTTCTTTAGTTTAGCCCATTGCAATTCCACTTCCTTTATCTCCTTCCACCCCGTCATCTCCTCCTTTAAGTACTCTGCCATTTTATTGAAGTCAGTGTTTTTGAAGTTTAGGACTTTGAGCTTGCTATGATTGGCCTGTACCATGGCTTTTATCTCAAACCACACCGTGTGATGGTCACTGTTGCTCACAGGGGCACTCACGCAGACATTCGACACACTATCACCGTTGGTGAGCACTAGATCCAGCGTTGAGCTTTCCCTGGTTGGTTCCATCACCATTTGTCTAAATAATGCATCTTGGAGAGCATCCACAATTTTTTTGGTTCTTTCCAGATGTGCAGAAGGAGTAATCCAATCCACATCAGGTAGATTAAAGTCACCCAATATGATCGCTTCCCCCTTTGTTGCTATCTTGGCAATATCTTTAATCAATTCGTTATCTCTTTCTTCAATTTGAGTCGGAGGTCTGTAGACTACAGCAATATGGATGACAGTGCCATCTCCTCTTTCCAACGCAATCCAGAGCGCTTCTTCTTTTCCCCATGTCCCCTGCATTTCAGTAGCTTTAATACTGCTTTTGACATACAAGGCTACTCCTCCTTTTCCATTTTCTCTGTCTCTTCTGAATAGATTTATAGCCAGTTATGGCTATATCCCAGTTGTGCGATTCATTAAACCATGTTTCTGTAATGGCCACAATGTCCAAATTCGTTTCCACCATTAGGGCTTCTAGGTCTGGAATTTTGTTGGCTAAGCTTCGAGCATTTGTGCTTATTGCTTTCCAGCATTTTCCTGGCTTGTGTGTATTTTGCATTGATTTTGTTCTGCCTACTTCTTCCCACATGTTTTTGATGTGTGGTTTAAAAGTGTGGCTGTTTCTGATGGTGTTCTGCTTTTGCTGGGGGTGGCATGCAGATGTTGACCTTCCACATCTGTCACCCCCTCTTCCTAGTTTAAATGCATATCCACATACTGCCTGAATTTTTCACTTAGGATTCTTTTCCCTGCGACAGAGAGACGTAGTCCATCAGCACAATATAGTCTCTTGTTGGTCCATCTGTTGTCCCAGTTACCAATAAATCTGAATCCTTCTTGTTTGCACCAGGTCTGGAGCCATGTATTAAAGCTGTTAATGCGATGCAGCCTTTTTGTCCCCTTACCAAGAACAGGTAGAACTTCTGAGAATGCAACAGTGTTAACAACGCGCTTGAGTTTCTCTCCCAGAGATTGGAAGTCCTTTTGGGCTGTGGAGGCACTGTTCCTAGCCAGGTCGTTTGTGCCTAAATGGATAATAACATCAAGTTTGGAGTGTTCACTTTTTGCGCTAAGTAATTCAACAACTTGGTTTGTATTCTTGCTGGCTGAAGAGCCTGGTAGGCACATGACTATCTTCTCTCCTTTGAGCTGTGTTCCCAAGTTGGTGCCTCTGATGATGGAATCTCCAAGTAGTAGTAGTTTTCTGTTTGGTGAGGTTTTCTTCATATTTGGTGCTTTAGCAGGGGATTGTATATATTAGAAAAATTCACCATCGAAACCCCAATTCAATTTTTGTCGGAGCGTGTCGAGGGAGAGTAAGAATGGAAATCTAACCCACTCCAGATGACAGGCTACTTTTATTCGCTTGAGGTTCTCCACCTTCAAAAAAGGTTTTATAGATATATAGAAAAAACGTCACTTATCTGTCCAAATAACTTTTATCCTTTTAGAAACTCTCCACCGTTGCAAAATGTCATCATTCGACACGCACATTTCGAGAATTATCCCTGCTTCAAGTGTTTTCCATGAGAGCATAAGCAAAAGCAACTGTGATCAAAAAAACGCCGTCTTGCAGCTTGAGGTTATCCATTTATCAACAGGAACATGACACCTTGCTCTTTCAAGAGAGAACCAGCCAATGAGAAAGGGGAAAACCCACTCACAGGGGAATCCCTAACATGATTGGCTGCCGACAAAGCCGACCAATGGGTAAAGATCGTCACGTCACCAACAAGTAGCCCAATCAATTTCATGAATAAAAACATAAAAAATGATTGGCAAAAAGAAAAGCCAATAAGAATGCTATCTTCATGAGAAGCTCAACCAATCGATTTCTCAATTTATTTTATTTATTTAGCTGTATTTATAAGCCCATCCTATCGATTAAGCCCATCCGGAAAAATGGTATTTAATTTAAAGATCCATCGTTGTTCACACCATTGAAGCTTGTTGATACGATCCCCCCCTCTAGGTTCAGATGGAATCTGATCTATCACCGTCCAACGCAAATCATCAAAGTTATGGAAATGAGAAACACAATGGGCTACCATCGGTGCTGTATGTATTTGCTGACGTATACGAGAGGAATGTTCTGCTAAACGTTTTTTAATCGGGCGAATTGTGCGGCCAACATACAATAAACCACAAGGGCACCATAGTATGTAAACAATATAGGAGGACAAACAAGTTGTATTCCAGTGACATCGATAAACATATAAAGTTCGAGGATGTTGCCAGGTAGGTCCCGATACAGTTGAGGAACAAAAAACACAATTCATACAGGGATCATGCCTACCCTCCAATTAGGGTGCCAGAGGTCGATCTATAGCAGGAGTTGTCCTCATTAAATAATCAGATAAATTCGGGCCCCTTGAAAAAGCAATCCACAGGGGTTTTGCAAAACAGGCATGTAAACCTAATATAGGCCAATGTGAATGGAGGATCCATAAAATATCAGAGCTACGCTCCATATAAGGTAAAATTGCTCCAATCAGTTCAGGAGCCTGCTGATCCGTCGAAGAAAAATGCAGATCTATAAGCCAATCACGATGAATGTAATAAACCCTCCGATAGGCTTTTCGCACCACAGAAGCAGGATAACCCCTCATAAGGAGTCTATTTTTTAATTCCACTGCATGTTGTTTAAAATCCTGAAGGGAGCAGCAGAGCCGCCTCAATCTCAAGAATTGGCCAAACAGCAACCCTTTACGGAGGGGACCAGGATGAAAACTCTGATAATGTAATAAACTATTCCGTTGAACCGGCTTTCTAAATAGGGTGGTCAACAATCTCCCCTCATCCTTAAAAACTATCATATCCAAAAATTTGATCCTTTGGTCCTCAGTGTGCTCCGTGAACTGTATATTGTGCCTCAAGGAATTCAACCATAATAGAAACTCCCGTAAAGTCGGTAAATCCGCAGTCCAGACCATAAAAATGTCATCTAAAAATCACTTCCATATAAGCACATTCATAAACAATGGGGAATTCCTTATTTGTACATCTTCCATTTCAGCCATATAAAGCGTTGCTATTGAAGGGGCCACTGTAGCTCCCATTGCTATACCAGAGATTTGCTGGTAAAACACCCCTTCTGACAAGAATTTTTGGTCAACACCAATTTAAATAATTGCATCAGAAAAGAATGAGGGAGACGCTCAGGAGCAAAAACAAAGGAATGTTCCAAAAGATGTAATACCTCATTTTGGTCAATGTTGGTGTATAGGGCAACCACATCCAACGTCACCAAAAAAGCATCAGTTGGTATATCCACCATGGAAATCATCTGTATAAAATGCGTGGAGTCCCGGAGAAAAGACCAAACTTGACATGCTTCCTGCTTCAAAAAAATATCGCAGAAGATAGATAAAGGTTCCAATAACGAATTTCTGCATGAAATTATTGGTCTACTTGGAGGTGAAGACAACGATTTATGAATTTTCGGGACCAAATATAAGATCGGAATTTTGGGATAGGAGACAGATAAATAATTGCGTTCCTTACGAGTAATCCATTCTCTTGCCAAAGCATCATCAACCAAATTTTTAACAGTTGCAATCAACTCCCGTGTGGGATCTTCAGTGAGAACTTGATATATGTGAGTGTCCCTTAAATGATCTCGGAGTGAACCATAATAAAAGGCGGATGATTGCAACACTATATATATACATTAGCAGGGGATTGGGCATTGTCTGACTTATTTAAGGGCCCTTCAGTTTCTTTGGATTGGGCATCCTCATTAGCCAAGGCAGAGAAGGCATTGTGCAGGGATATCTCTTGATGTATAGGATGTCTCTGTGTTACTGGTCGCAGTCTACCAGAACCCACTGTGATCCATTTGTTCCTGGGGCGTTTGATTCTTTGTGGGAGCGGTGATGGACTTTGTTCAGTTTGTATCCTAGAAGAGGTGCGCTTCATTGCAGCCAGTTCCTCCCTCAGTAGAGACACTTCTTTATGCATGGCAGCTAGGTCTTTCCTTAGTAGAGTCAGTTCTTCATGCATGGCGGCTGACTTTAGGCATATAGGACAAGCTCTTAGGCTCCAAATGATTTGTCTTGGAATGAAAGTACCGCAGTTATTGCATTGAATACACGACATGTTGTTTATGCAGTCCCAGAAGAGGAAGAAGAAGAAGAAAAGATGAAGACGATGTGGCTTTTAACCCAGGTTAGAGATGATAGATGGCACGTATGTGACCACTATATAGGTAATGTAGCCCCAGGGGTGGGTGGGGCGAGGGGTAGGGTGGGCAGGAACCTAAGTGTCTCTGGCCAGTAGGCTGTTCCTGAACTGTGGGAATGGGAACCCACCACTAAGGACAAATAGACACGTGCAGCACAGGAAATGGAGGTCCACAACACTAACTCAGCAGGGGGGGAGGGGTAGTCCCTCAGATAGGCTAAGAGAAAGTTTAAAACTCTACAGCAATGGACTGGGTAAAGGAACCCACTACTAAGGACAGATAGATAGATAAATATGTGGAGACAAACAGATTCACAGTTATTTGAAGACAAACAGACTCACAGTTATGCAGCAAACTCAGCAAAAATCACCTTTTTGGAGAGTTCTGGAAAGCATTCCTTTTCTTAAGGAACAGAAAGGCAATCTGAGCACGCCCAAGTGCAGCACAGGAAATGGAGGTCCACAACACTAACTCAGCAGGGGGGGAGGGGTAGTCCCTCAGGTAGGCTAAGAGAAAGTTTAAAACTCTACAGCAGTGGAGTGGGTAAGGGAAACCACTACTAAGGACAGATAGATAGATAAATATGTGGAGACAAACAGATTCACAGTTATTTGAAGACAAACAGACTCACAGTTATGTAGCAAACTCAGCAAAAATCACCTTTTGGGAGAGCTCTCGAAAGCACTCCTTTTCTTAAGGAACAGAAAGGCAGTCTCGCCAGCCTCCTGCCACCTTCTGATGCTCTATGCCACCGCAGGCTCTCCGCCCAAGCTATAGTTGCGCTGTTGTCGGTTGATTTAGCTGGACCTCCTGCAGCCTCCGGAAGGTTGGTTAATCCCAGATCTCTAAGCGCTCTCCAGACTTCCTTGCTCGTCTTCACTTTCCACGACCTTTCTTGCACTGTAATCAGTAGGCCAAAAGGGTACATCCATTTATATCTCATCTCTGCCCTCCTCAAATAAGCCGTGATGTCCTTCATCGCTCTCCTGCATTGTAACGTGCCCTGAGATAAATCCTGAAATAGCTCCAATTTGTGCTCTTCCCACTTGAAATGTCTCAATTTCTGGGCTGCACCCAGAAGTCTTTCTTTCATTTTATAAGAGCTCAAACATACCACAATGTCTCTCGGTCTATTGTCTCTTACGGGCCCCAATCCTCTATGAGCTCGATCTATTTGTACAGGGTCCCATTCTCCCCCTTCCTCTGGAGCTGCTGCTTTCAATAGTGCTCCAAAGACTTGTAGAATAACTTCCTCACAGTTCTTATATTGGGGATCCTCTGGGATACCTCGTACTCTGATGTTGCATCTTCTGGAGCAATCCTCCAGATCCTCTGCTTTTACCTTCAGCTCCTCTTGGGCCTGCTTTAGTTCCTCCCATCCTTTTTATATATTTTCCATTATTTCCCCTTGTTGTTCCAACTGAGTCTCTGTTTCTTCCACCCGATCTCCCAGATCCGTTAGATCTTTCCTGAATGCTTGTAATGTCTCTTTTAACTCATTTTTTACTCCACTAATTTCCACTTTAAGTTCCTCTTTCAGATCTGTAAGCCACTTTTTGATCATGTCAGCCATTCCTGGACTCTCCTCTCCCACCATCTCCTCCTCCTGCGCCAGCACTCTTTCTTCCATCTTTTTACCTTCCTTCTCCCCTCCTTTCCTCCTTGTGATTGCACGTATGTTGATCTGAATTCCGCCAGTTTTTTCTTTGCTGACAACTCTCTTTTTGATTTATCCATTTATTCTCTTTGTTCCTCTGGGCGTGCAATGGATGCTGTGAAGAGACTCCGCTGCTCTCTCCCTCCCAGTGCAAGGCTCTTTCTGAACTGTCCTACTATTCTCTTGTTTGGAGGCGCTGCTTTCTGCTGTATTATGGCAGCAAATTTATTTTATAATTTTATAGTGTTTTATTTCTATTAATTAGTTATATCAGATCTTCCTGTTATGTCTCCTCAACTTCAAGCAGCCTTGATGACCCTTCTTCTGCTTATCTTCCCTTTATTTTCACTTCACTGCACTGACTCTTACTTGTATTTCGTCCATGGCTGCTACTACCGTTGCTACTCTTCTACTGGCTTGCTGTTACACTGTCTTCTCTCCCGGCCTGTTCTGCCCTGTCCGCTCTCTTTATTGCACTCTCGATTGCCGCCTTCACCTGCCACATGTCCCTCTGATCGGGCCCCGCTCTGCACTCGATCCGATAGCTCAGCCTCGATCCGCTGTTCTCAGCCCCGATTCGTCGTTCTCACCGCCTCCTTCACACTCCTGCCAAACAGATGTGCTGATATTGCAGCCCCGATGCACCTCGATCCTCCTGCCTTCTGTATCACTGATCCACCGCTGCCATCCGACACGTGTCAGCCCGATCATGTCTCAGACTCCTTTTATCCGGCACATCAGGTGAACGCCGCAGCCCGCACTGCCTCCGATCGCTCTCTGGGGCTTCCTCCTTTAACTCCCCCACATTTCTCCTCCAATTTTGCACTTTTTTTGGGGTGCTACCCCCTGCTTTGGTAGGCCTTAATGGTGGAGCTTGAACGTTACTCCACCATTTGCTCCGATGACATCACCGGAAGTCCCCCATACAGGCATTTTAAAGGTTATATTTTATTCATATTAATCTGGTCATCAGTTGGCTGGGGTAATTTGGAATCTTTCAGCTCTGTACTTAAGAACATAGAAATACTGACACAGAAAAAGACCATATGGCCTATCTATTCTGCCCTTCCATATCTACTACAATAGTCCCCTTTTTACCTTTAGAGATCCTTTGTGTTTGTCTCTGTTTTTTTGAATTCCGATACTGTCCTCATGTCCAGTACCTCCACTGGGAGACTATTCCACACATAGGAAACAAGTGGGAGTCAATCCCTGGTCTATTGTTTATCAGGCCAGTGCTCTAACCTTAAGACTACACTTCCACAACTGGGTTACTTTTATCTTTATTGGAACCTCTCTTTCAGGATGGCATAACTTTCCTCTTTTGCTAGTATCCTTCAAGGATACATCCTTCCAAACCATGCACTCTTGGGCAACTGTCAGTTTTCCCCTATTATCTAGTTTAAAAGCTGCTTTATCTACTTTTGAAAGGTTAATGCCAGCAGCCTGGTTCCATCCTGGTTAAGATGGAGCCCATCCTTTCAGAAAAGCCCTTCCCTTTTCCTGAATGTTGCCCAGTTCCTACCAAATCCAAAACCCTCTTTGTTACAACTTTGTCTCCTCCACGCATTGAGACTCTGGAGCTCAGGCTGCCTTTTGGGTCCTGCGCATGGAATGGGAAGCATTTCAGAGAATGCTATCCTGGAAGTTCTGGATTTCAACTTCCTACCTAAGAGCCTAAATTTCGCCTCCAGGATCTCCCTCCCACATTTTCCTATGTCATTGGTACAAACAAGTACCAAGACAGCAGGCTCCTCCCCAGCATTACCTAAAACCTTGTCTAGGTGGCACATGAGGTCCATTACCTTCACACCAGGCATGATAACAGGTGATCCTTACATACACCAGTCACCCAGCTATCTACATGCCTAATATTGAATAGCCAACTGTAACAGCCATCCTAACCCTTCCCTCATGGGCACATGTCCCTGGAGAAACCTCCTCGGTATGAGAGGATTTTACATCACCTGGAGGACACGTCCTACCTACAGGATCACTTCCTGCCACATCAAGGTGATGCTCTCCTTTCACGTGACCTCTCTCCTCCATGGCCGTAGAGAGGCTACCAAACTGGAGGAGGAACTTCAGTACTATATCCCTGAAAGTCTCACCTATCTACCTCTCTGTCTTCCTTAGGTCTTCCAAGTCTGCTACTCTAGCTTCCAGAGATGGGACTCGTTCCCTAAGAACAAAGAGCTCCTTGCACCTTTTCCTAAAATGGCTGTTATATACTCTGCCTAAAATTCATAAAGATATGCAACATCGCCCAGGATGTCCCATTATTTCTAGCAATGATTCTTTGATGGAATGTGTTGGGATATTCTTGGATTCTTTCTTACAATTATTTGTGCTGTTTGGCCATTTTTATATGAAAGACACAACTCACGTTTTGCAAATATTAAGTGAATTTGTTGGTACAACAGAAAGTTTGGTTTTAGTAACAATGGATGTTTATTCATTATATTCTTCTATTCCTCAAGATGCCATATTGAGTGTGGTAGAATCTGTTCTGGACAAGCATCCTCAACTGCATAATGTGCCTACAGATTTTCTGTTATCCCTTGTGTCGATTACGTTGAAGAAAAATGTCTTCATGTTTGGTCATCAGTATTACTTGTAAACATCTGGGACAGCCATGGGAGCTACTTCAGCATTTTCCCTGATTTGTTTATGGATCAATATGAAGCAAAATGTTTTCTTTCATCCACTTTTATGCAAAAGATCAGTGTGTGGCGAAGATTTATTGACGATATATATATATTGCGGTCTGGTTCAGAGTCTGAACTTATTTCTTTTCACCACTGGCTGAATAGCTATGATTCAGCTTTCATTTTTAGATGTAGAAGTGTTTTTGAATAAGAATGAGTTTGATACCACTGTTCATTTCAGGTAGTCGGATTGAAATACGTTCCTACATTATGGCAGTTTTCATCTGATGGCTTTGAAACGAAGTCTTCCTTTTTCTCAATTCCTGCATTACCATTGGATTTGTTCATCTACTATAGAATATCAACAGAAAGCTGGAGTTTTGATATCCAAATTTTTAGAGTTGGGTTATTCTAAGAGGGTGTTGTATCGGGCATGGAAGAGAGCCCTTTGCAACCACCGTGACATTCTTTTAATTGGATTCACTTCTAAGAAGTCTGAAAGTGATTTAGTACCATTCGTTATGCAGTTTTCCCCTTTTGCTTTTTAAATTGCAGCTATCATCAAGAGGCATTGGAGTGTGCTAGGGATGCATTCCATTTTTGCGGAGTGGTGACTTTGATTGCATACAATCAGTGCCACAATTTGAAGGATTATTTATGCCCAGCCATCCTGCCACAACTAACAGCGAGTGAGTCAAGGCCTCAGAGGCACTATGTTTATGGTCGCTGTCAGATTTGTGATATGACAATTACAGGAACTGAATTTGTGAATCTGAGGGACGGTTAAGGCATATAAGCTTATGCAGCAGACTTCATGTATTTTAACTTTAGTGGTATACGTTTATTGTATGCCCTTGCAACAAAATATATGTGGGAAAATCTTCTCATCAATTAAGAGTTCGGCTGACTGAGCACACGTCATGTTTACTGCATCATAAAGAGGTTCCTTTTGTGATGTGTTTGCACATGATTGAGTGATGGGATGGGATGAGTTTAAGCATTTTTAAACGCCTTCAGCGTCATTGGAACCAGGATGCCAAAGAAGTTGTGTTTATGTATTGAGGAAGAATGGGAGCTCTGTTATACTGCTGGAGAAATGGACTTAATTTTGATCTCTGCAGCAAACAAAGGCCTTGTTGGGCGATTATTGATGTTTGGCTGATTATTGATGTTTAACTGACGAGTTCAGATAAGTGATTCAACATTTAATGTTTGCTCTATTTAAGATGTACCTGGTGGAGTGGCAATGATTTTTTATGAAGACTCTAAAAATGAATAATCTTTTATTACCAGTTTCATTGCCTTTGATCTCCCCTCTACCTAGGTTCACACAGCGTACCCTTCCCCTTCTCCCTCTCCTTCTCATGGCCGCATAGCTTTGTTTTCTCTCTTTCTGTGGGTCCTGTTATCTTCTCTGTCCTGTCATGACACTGGCGTTCTTTTCTCTCTGTCTAGCAATATTTTATTCGTTTTTATTGTACACCGCTCTGATGCCCTGGTCTGGGCGGTCAATCAAATATGATAATAAAGATAAAGATATCTCCCCTCAGTTGTCTTTTTTCCAAGTTGAAGTTGCCTGGGTTGAGCTACATCTGTTCTGCATCATCTTGGGTGAAGCTCTTCATAAAGGTTGCCAGTTATTTTATGTATTAATTAAGCTTTGTTAACTAACAATAGTAACATTTTATAAAGTTTCCTATCTTTGAATGTGAAAACAAAAATGAAGCAACAGTTGGTTGAAGCTGCTGGTAGCAGCAGTACTAATGTTAGGCCTACGGCAGTCTTAGCAGCAGACCCCAGCTCCCCTGTTCCTACTGCAAATACTGTTGTAGCCGGTTGAAACAGCAGTGCAATGGGAAATTAGTCATGAAGGTCTCACATTAGTCTTAGTGCAAGCAATTAGTAAGCTGAAACTACATAGAAATGGGGATGAAGAAAATACGAGCACCATAAATGCAGTGGGTCAAATACATTTGGAATAGATAATTATCTCTTCATTTCATAGTATATGTTAAATACTTCCAGCTTGTATAACTTGCTGTAATCATTTGTTATTACTTTTTAAGTGTGGCTAAGTCAGTGCTGACCAGTAGTAGATTACCAAGCCTTTTTACTTCTGAGGCAATGGAGGGTAAAGTGATTTGCCCAAGGTGTGCCAATGGGAATCAAACACTGACCTTTTGGGAATGAGGCTGTCACTCTAACCACTAGGCTATTTCTCAACTCTCAGTATAGCCCCCTGTTTGCCAAATGCTGCTTATTCTAACTGGAAGCCTCTCACTGTGGCCAGGGCAGCCCAAGGGGGTGTGGGATCATGTGCGGAGACTCACTGTGAGGCCTCGTTTGCATAAATATTTGCATAATGTTAACATGCGCTAACTTTTAGTAACATGCCTCATAATGAGTGTCTGGATAAAGAATGACTACCAGATTTTTACATTACTATACTCCAGTGCCAACTGCCAGGCACATTACGAAGTACTATAAACACTAACCAATTAGAACCCATAGCAAACCCACCGTATCATAACAGCACTACCAGGATTCACAAAGCACCAAATCCTACCTATCAAAAAGGCAACACTGCAAATATTAAAGCAATACATCTTAGAGAATACCAATGGGATGGTTTCCGCTCCTCAGCCACTTGGCACGGGAAGCACCTCTTCGCCTTCCCCTACAGTTGGACCTCATCTCTCAGGACGACGGCAACACCCTGCACCCCAATCTACAGACCCTGTCCTTGGCAGCATGGAGGCATTGTGGCCATTACAGAAACATGGTTTAATGAATCGCATGATTCGGATATAGCCATAGCTGGCTATAATCTATTCAGAAGAGACAGAGAAAAAGGAAAAGGAGGATGAGGAGAAGTAGCCTTGTATGTCAAAAGCAATATTAAAGCTACTGAAATGCAGGGGACATGGGGAAAAGAAGCAGCACTCTGGATTGCGTTGAAAAGAGGAGATGGCACTGTCATCCATATTGCTGTAGTCTACAGACCTCCGACTCAAATTGAAGAGAGAGATAATGAATTGATTATAGACATTGCCAAGATAGCAACAAAGGGGGAAGCGATCATATTGGGTGACTTTAATCTACCTGATGTGGATTGGATTACTCCTTCTGCACATCTGGAAAGAAGTAAAAAAATTGTGGAAGCTCTCCAAGATGCATTACTTAGACAAATGGTGATGGAACCAACCAGGGAAAGCTCCACGCTAAATGTAGTGCTCACCAACGGTGATAGCGTGTCGAATGTTTGCGTGAGTGTCCCTGTGAGCAACAGTGACCATCACACGGTGTGGTTTGAGATAAAAGCCATGGTAAAGACCAATCATAGCAAGTTCAAAGTCCTAAACTTCAAAAACACTGACGTCAATAAAATGGCAGAGTACTTAAAGGAGGAGATGACGGGGTGGAAGGAGATAAGGGAAGTGGAATTGCAATCGGCTAAAATAAAGGAGGCAATAAAAGGGGCAACAGATAAATATGTAAGAAAAGTAAATAAAAACAGGAGGAGAAGGAAACCTATTTCGTTTTCCAAAGAGGTGGCTGCTCAAATAAAGGCAAAAAACACAGCTTTCACAAAATTCAAAAGCTTGCAAACAGAAGAACACAGAAATGAATACAGGATCAAGCTCAAAGAGTCTAAAAGAGAAATAAGGATAGCAAAATCAAAGGCAGAGGAAAAGATGGCTAAAGATGGTTAAGGGTGGCGACAAAACTTTCTTCAAGTACATTCGGGAAAGGAAGAAGATCAGAGTTGGAATTGCAGGACTCAGAAATGCTGGGAAAGGACTCGTGGAAAGTGACACTGAAAAAGCGAAGTTGCTAAACAAATACTTCTGCTCTTTTATTTATTTATTTTTTTATTTAGTATACATTTGTATACCGCTACTTCCAGCGATCAGCAGCGGTTTGATTACAGATTGGAAATTGTCAAATCATGACAGGAAATTTTTGAGGTATAAACACATTGATTAGACAGGAAAGCACAGCACACAGAGAACTATTTTACAGGGAACATGGGCTATGGAGGGTTAAGTGGCTTGCCCAAGACCACAAGGAGCACCTGTGGGACTAGAAACCCCAGTCCTTCCGGCCCAAGGTTGCTGTCCTCTAGTGGGATTTGAACCCCTGACCTTCCGGCCCGAAGTACCTTGCCCCAACCACTAGGCCACTCCTCCACTCCACTCTGTTTTTACTAAAGAAGATCCTGGAGATGGACCAGCTGTGACTCCCAAATATAAAAATGGGAATGAAGTAGATACCACACCATTCACAGAAGATGAGGTGTTAGAACAACTTTCTAAACTGAAAGTGGACAAAGCCATGGGACCAGATGGGATACATCCCAGGATACTGAAAGAGCTCAGAGAGGTTCTTGGAGGACCGTTAAAGGATGCCTTCAACAGATCCTTGGAAACAGGAGAAGTTCCTCAGGACTGGAGAATGGCTGATGCTGTACCTCTACACAAAAGTGGTGACAGGGAAGAAGTGTAAAACTACAGGCCCGTGAGCCTTACCTCGGTGGTGGGAAAAGTAATGGAGGCGCTCCTGAAAGAGTGAATAGTGAACTTTCTCAAAACCAACAGGTTGCAAGATCTGAGGCAACATGGTTTTACCGAAGGACGGTCTTGCCAAACAAATCTCATTGAGTTCTTTGACTGGGTGACCAAGGAACTAGATCAGGGGCATGCGATGGATGTCATCTACTTGGATTTCAGCAAAGCCTTTGATACTGTTCCTCATAGGAGGCTTGTCAATAAACTCAGTAGCTTGGGGATGGCTCCCAAGATGGTAAACTGGATTAGAAATTGGTTGACTGACAGACAACAGAAGGTGATGGTACATGGAGCTCACTCGGATGAGAGGAAGGTGATTAGCGGGGTGCCCCAGGGTTCGGTCCTGGGCCCGGTACTGTTCACTGTATTTGTGAGTGATATTGCTGAAGGACTGAATGGAAAAGTCTGTCTTTTTGCAGAAGACACAAAAATTTGCAACAGAGTGGACTCCCCTGAGGGCGTGGTTAACATGAGGAAAGATCTACAAAAGCTGGAAGACTGGTCTAATGCTTGGCAACTACGATTTAATGTGAAAAAGTGCAGTGTCATGCACTTGGGTAGCAGAAACCCAAGGGAAATGTACGCGATAGGGGGCGAGAGGTTGGTATGCACGGTTCAGGAGAAAGACCTTGGTGTGATTATCTCTGATGATCTCAAGGTGGCAAAACAATGCGACAAGGCGGTGGCAAAAGCCAGGAGGATGTTGGGCTGCATGCAAAGAGGGATTACCAGCAGAAAGGAAGAGGTACTTATGCCACTGTAAAAGTCACTGGTGAGGCCTCACTTGGAATACTGTGTTCAGTTTTGGAGACCATATCTTGCAAAAGATGTAGAAAGACTGGAAACTGTTCAGAGGAAGGCGATGAAAATGATTTGGAGCCTGCGTCAGAAGCCTTATGAGAAGAGACTTGAAGGCCTAAATATGTACACTTTGGAGGAGAGGAGGGACAGGGGAGATATGAATCAGACCTTTAAATGCTTAAAGAGTATTAATGAACAAACAAACCTCTTCCAAAGACGGGGAAGATGTAAAACTAGAGGGCATAACATGAAGCTGCAAGGTGGTAAATTGAAAGGCAATGTCAGGAAATATTTTTTCACTGAAAGGGTGGTGGATGCTTGGAATGCCCTCCCGATGGAAGTGGTGGGGGTAAACACGGTGACAGAATTCAAAATGGCATGGGACAAACACAGTGGATCCCTTTACAGCAACAGGATAAAAACAAAATAAACGGTACCGTCTAACGTTCGAACCATCTAACGTCTCAACAAATAGGGGTGTCCTACATGGAGTGGTGGGTTCACCCCTAAACAAAGACATGGGGAGGGGTGGCCTGCACAGAGCGACAGGTGCACCTACTCTTGCCATCTTGCTGGGCAGACTAGATGGACCATGCTGGTCTTTATCTGCCGTCATTTACTATGTTACTATGTTACCAATACATCTCCTACTGGGGAAGGAGAACAAGTGGCACTGTCAAATAGAAACTACATGAACAGAATACCTCAGCTCAGTTACACATGCAGAACATAGACCGTCACCAAACAAAGAACAAGGGATCACAATTTAAAAATAGGAAGACAATAATTAAACTGGGAACCCCAAAAGCCAAACTTGGAATGGAGAAATAAAACTATAAATTAATTTCCTCTTGTACTAAACAAAAACGCAAAGACGTTAGCGATGCACATTTCCCGGAGCTGCCATATTCCATTTAATAAATTCAAAATAAAAAAGTATTTTTCTACCTTTTGTTATTTGGGCATTTTATCGTTCATTTGCAATTGCTCCAGTCACTTTCTTCTGGTTTCTTTATGTTTTCTGCTATCTCTCCATTGTCTGCTCTCCATTTGTCCTTTCTTCTCTCTTCTAGTTTTTTTCCATTCTCTCTCTACATCTGCTTTATCATACTGATCTTTCCCCTTTTGCTCTTTTCTCCATTTCTTTCTTTATTCCTTTTTCATCCACTCAAATTTCACCCTTCCATCCTCATTCCCCACTTACTCTCCCAAAACCTGGCTAATCGTAGACTTTTCTTCCCTCCCACACAAAATATCTTTTCCCCTCTCCAACCTCACTCCCCCACCCCCATCTCCTTCTAGTCCTCCCACAACATCAGCTCCTTTCTAGTTCCAGCTCCACCCAGCATCCACTGCCTTCTAGCCTCATTCTCCCCCCCATCAGCCCATTTCCAATCCTAGCCCCCCATCAGCCATTCCCAGTCCTATTCTAGCCCCTCATCAGCCCATTTCTAGTCCAAGCTCCCCCCATCAGCTCATTTCCAATCCTATCCCAGCCCCCCATCAGCCATTTCCAGTCCTATCTCAGCCCCCCATCAGCACATTTCCAGTCCAAGCCCCCCATCAGCTATTTCCATCCTATTCTAGCCCCCATCAGCCCATTTCTAGTCCAAGCTCCCCCCATCAGCTCATTTCCAATCCTATCTCAGCCCCCCATCAGCACATTTCCAGTCCAAGCCCCCCATCAGCTATTTCCATCCTATTCTAGCTCCCCATCAGCCCATTTTCTATCCCGATCTCCCACCATCAGCCCATTTCCAATCCTATTCCAGCCCCCCATCAGCCAATTTGTGTAGTCGAAGCCCTAATCACTCCCCACTTGGACTACTGTAACAGTCTGTTACAAGGGCTGCCCAAAAAGAATCTACACACCCTACAAATAGCGCAAAATGTAACTGCCAGAATTATAACCAAAGCATGTTTAACAGAACATATCACCCCTATACTTTACAACCTCCACTGGCTCCCGATAGCAAGCAGGATAAAATGCAAAACAATAGTTACCACATTCAAACTGCTCAATAATATCGCTTTCTCCTTCCTTATTTCAAGGATACACACCAAAACGAACACGAGGAACAGAAGAAAAAGTAATCAAAACCTCCTCTCAATACCATCCTCAATCTGCAAGACCAAACAAACAACTAATAACAAAGCACTTACAAACAAAACACCCACACTATGGAACTCCTTTCCAGATCCCCTTAGGTCAATCAGAGACCTTCAGACTTTCTGAAAAGAACTAAAAACCCTGCTCTTCTCCGAGCACTATAACACCACATGAAATATCTCTAGTACATACTTTTCCTCAAACTACCTCTACAGAAACAGTGACCCCCTCAGCAATTTCACACTCATATATACTAATACCCCTGTACTATCTATGTACATAATGTTACAGTTACCATAGGGCTCATTCCGTTCCGGACGTAGATCCCCTCTGTACATCCGGTCTGAGCCGGACGTACAGAGGGGATCACGATTCTGATCCCACAGGACACATCTAGTACCGCGGGATCAGAATCGCAAACGGTCCTGTACTGCGATTTAGTCCGGCCTGCACCTAGAGGACCTTCCCGGCTAACTCAGTCAAGGCTCTTCAATGAAGCTGTGGCGCCACGGAGTCATGTTGTCATGGCACCATGGCTCCATTGAAGAGCCACGATGCCGGCCGCAAGAAATAAAAACCTTATTCCCTGCAGCCCGACCCCCAATCTGGCCTCCTAAGGCCAGGGTCAGGCTGTGGGGAATGTCCTCCTGCCCCCCCCCCCCCCCACGCTCCATCCGCACCCTGGCATTGAAAATATAACATGTCCAGGGAAGTTGTTACACTTCAGAGGTGGAATAACTTCTCTGTACATGTCGCCAGCCCTGGACCAGTCCTGTACGTTCAGGACTGGCAACCGCCCACCGCCCCCGAGCCACCCCTTCCCCACTCCTATCTAACTTCCCTGCCTAACCGGCGGGGAAATTAGATGCAGCGGGGGAAGGCACAAATAGTTATTCATGGCACAGAATCAGGCCCCATGTAAATAGCTGGTTGTTAACCACCTTCTACTATGCTTTAAATTGAAAGCCACTATGTGTATAGTTAATGTACATAGTTAAATGTATTGCTGTTTTCAAATATGTTCCCTATAATTGTTATTGTTAAATGTAAACCACTCAATCTATGGAAGGGGTGGTATAGAAAAACTGCACAAATAAATAAATTTTCCAGTCCAAGCCACCATCAGCCCATTTCCAATCCTATCCCTGCCCCATCAGCTCATTTCCAGTCCAAGACCACCACCCCAGCAACCCATTTCCAATCCTAGCCCTCCCCATCAGCCATTTCCAATCTTATCCTAGCCCCAATCAGCCCATTTCCAGTCCAAGCCCCCCCCCATCAGCCCTTTTCCAATTCTAGCTCCCCCCCTCGTCCACTTCCAGTCCTATCCCAGCTCCCCATCAGCCCATTTCCAATCCTAGCCCCTATCAGCCCATTTCCAATCCTAGCCCCCCCATCAGACCTTTTCAGTCCTATTCTAGCCTCCAATCAGCCCATTTCCATTCCTAGACCCCCCCATCAGCCATTTCCAGTCCTATCCTAGCCCCCCTCCCCGAAAAGCCCCACGCCTGTCTGAGCAGCTTTAGAGGGAGCCAGAAACCCGAAGCCCCGGCTCACCTCTGCACAGTGCTGGACTGATGAGCAGTGTGTTCTTTCACTCGCGCTGTTTTCTCGTGAAGCGCAACGAATGCCGGGAAAGGTTAAAGAGCATTGCCTGTTTCCCAGCACGCCACAGGCTTCACAAGAACATAGCGTGAGTGAAGGAACACACTGCTCTTCACTCCAGCACTATGCAGAGATGAGTTGGGGCCTCAGGCTCCCTCTGAAGCCGGCCCTGCAAACCCAGTGGAATGAAGTTCGCGTGGAGCCCTGTGCGAACAACATTCTTGCACAATGGACGGGCCGGCCCTGACTGTGGCTAGGAATGGTATCTTCTCTGCGCCGCCTCATAACTGGAGTTTCTCCGTGATAGCACATCTATCTGCTCTCTCTTCTGGAGATCATCTTCTTCAACTGGCTGACTTCCAGGAAACCCCTTATTATATAGGTCTTTGTGTCCATAGGTCGCAATGGCTTTTGACAGTAGAGAGCTGAGATTCAGCTGGCATGTTATTACTGCTCTATCCCTTAAGAGACAGAGTAGCCTGACTTTATCATGGTGTCATTATCCACTGCAGTATGTGAGAAGTGCAACTTAGCATGCACCTCCTCCGGGCGTATAACATTAGTTACTTGCAGAGATGGCTGGAAAGTTTGTTAGCTCACTTATCATTTCTGCTAAGGCCTAGTTCAATTCAGATTCCCTTGTCCTAAACTTGCCTATTTTATACTAAGCTAGCACTAATTGTTCATCTAAGCTCTAGCATAATAGAGGAAGAGAGACTGTTAGTAACAGAAACAAACTTCATAGACAGCCTTGTTCAGTCATCACTGTCTGACATATTTGGGTGCTTCCTTATCGGAGCACTTTATTGGAGTTCTTAAAGATGACTACCCTACTACAGAGGAGAAGGCTTGAATACGTGACCAAACTAGAGCTACACGTTGTGGACTACAGAGGACAGTCGTGACAACTGAAACAACATACGGTGCTAAACCAGAACACTCAGGGGCAGCTCAAGGCAATCTGCTGCCTGAGGCGAAGTATGAAAAAGGATCCCCCCACACCTTAGAGGGGGTGGGGCTTTTTCAGAAATCCAATCAGAGACTGAACCAAACCAAAAAGCTGATTCGATTATATGGAGGAAATGCAAGATGTTTGCACACAGGGCCATATCGAGCTGCAATCACACCCTGTGAGACTTGCAGCTCGGGTGCACGCCCCCCCCCCCCCCCCATACCTCCATCCAGCGCTGCCTGCTCTTTCCCTGCTGCTGCTGCCCTCTGTTTTTTTTCACAGCAGTGCCGGCAGCAGGGAAAGAGCAGGCAGCGCTGGACGGAGGTATGGGGAGGAGAAGGGGGGCATGCGCCCGATCTGAAAGGCACCAGCACTTTAAGCAGATCTGTCCCTCCTTGACATCGAGTCGGAGGAGGGAGGGACCAGACCTGCTTAAAGAGTCCACCACCCAGGAAAAAGATTTAGGCGTCATTGTGGATAACATGTTAAAACCCTCGGCCCAGTGTGCAGCGGCGGCCAAGAGAGCAAATAGAATGCTAGGTATGATAAGGAAAGGAATGGAAAATAAAACAAAGGATATTATAATGCCTCTATATCGTTCCATGGTGAGACCGCACCTTGAATATTGTGTGCAATTCTGGTCGCCGTATCTTAAAAAGGATATAGCGATATTAGAAAAGGTTCAGAGAAGAGCCACCAAAATAGTAAAGGGGATGGAAGGATACTCCTATGAAGAAAGGCTACAAAGGTTAGGGCTCTTTAACCTGGAAAAGAGACGGCTGAGGGGAGATATGATAGAAGTCTATAAATTAATGAATGGAGTGGAACGGGTAAACGTAGATCGATTGTTTACGTTATCAGAATATAGAAAGACTAGGGGACATGCAATGAAGCTACAGGGTAAACTATTTAAGACTAATAAAAGAAAATATTTTTTCACTCAACGTGTAATCAAACTCTGGAATTTGTTACCAGAGGATGTAGTAAAGGCTGTTAATGTAGCTGGGTTTAAAAAAGGTTTGGACAAGTTCCTGGAGGAAAGGTCCATAAACCATTATTAAGAAGGGACCCAGGATATCAATGCTTGACCCAGTACAAGCATTGTGGAACCTGTGTCTTTTGGGGAAACTGCTAGGTACCTATGACCTAGATTGGCCACTGTTGGAAACAGGATACTGGGGCTTGATGGACCTTGGTCTGACCCAGTATGGCATATCTTATGATCTTATGATCTTATAAGAGGCTTGGGGAGTGCATTTCGGCTGCCTGCTATTGTCCTGCCAGCGGCCGCAGGGCAACAGCAGACAGCCGAAATACGCCTTCCAAGCCTTTCCACCCTGTGCAGCTGCATCGCTTGCACAGGTCTAGGTACGGTCCCATTTGCACAGCAAGAACTAACAGCACAGATTATAAAACTAAATTATAACTCATTTTTATTTTGTTGCTATAAACTGCGTTATGGTTCTCGCTTTTTCTTTTTCAACATATATTTTGAATCCACAGTAGGTGCAGAGCAGAACAAGGACATTCACCCACAGAACTCAATATTTTAAAAAAAATCTGATTCTGATCATCTCACTAACAACAACATCAACCACTATTCTCCAGTACCAGGCATATTGTGAACTAATACAAAACCCTACAACAAAGAACAAACCTACCATACCATATCAGCACAAACTTCCAAAACTCACGTAAGGAGCCCATCCAAAAAAAGCATCACTGTAAATACTACAGTGGGCCCTGGAACATCCATACACCTATTTGAAAAGCTGAACAAGTCAAATTACTACAGTATAGTATAGATCTTTATGTACAAACTGCATGTTAACAGAACACCTGACCTCAGTCACACACGCACAACATCGACCCTCACCAAGTACAGAATAAGTAACCACAATCTAAAGTAAAAATAATAATATGTAGACTAAATTTAAATTGAAACCCCAAGAAGCCAGAGACCACATACAGTGCAACATTAGATAAATAGATAAATAAGAGATTCAGTTCTCCAGTACTGTGTAAAATATACAAATAGCACAAAGTCCAATCACTAAAATTAAATAAAATTATTTTTTTCTACCTTTGTTGTCTGACCATTTTATTCTCTGATCATGCTGGTCCCAATCTGAGGCTTCTGCTTTCCTGTCTTCTCTTAGCTCTCTTTCTGTGGTCTATGGTCCATCTGCCATTTCTTATCTCTTCTTTTGTTTTCTTCACTTCCTTCCAACAGCCCATTTCCAGTTCCAGTAACCCTCCCCAGTATCAGTCCCCTTTCCAATCCTTCCCTCCCAGTACCTTCCAATGTCAACTGCCTTGCATTCCCACGACTGCAACTGGTGTCCATTCCCTTCCAGTCCCCCTCCTTCCCCACTGTCCAGCCACTTCTAGTCCAAATACCATCCCAGATATTAGCTCAGTCCACTCTCAGTGCCACCCTCCAGGTCAGCTCCCTTCCAGTCACCCTACCCTCTGTCCATCCCCCTTCCAGTGCCATTTGCATATCAGCTCCCTTCCAGCCTTCACCCCATTACCCAACCACCTACCACTCCCATCCCCAAGTGTCAGCTCCCTTCCAGTCCCCCTTCAGTACATCCCAGGTGTCAGCTCCTTTCCAGCCCCCTCCTTCCCCCCTGTCAGCTCCCTTTGTGCCCCCTCCTTCCCCTGGCAGACCCTCCCATTATCTACTCCGTTCCAGTCCCATTCTACCATTCTCCCGCATCAGCCCATTAGTAGCCCTAGCCCCTAGTTTTCTTCCAGGGCCAGCAGCACTCTCCTCCCCTCCCCCAATAGCCCATTTCAAGTCCCAGCCCATTTCCAGTCCTATCCCCCCGCATCAGCCCACCTCCAGTCCTACCCCCCTATCAGCCCACCTCCAGTCCTAGCCCCCCATAGCCCATTACAAGTTCTAACTCCCCCCATCAGCCCATTATAGGTCCTTGTCCCCATCAGTCCATTTCCAGTCCTAACCCCCCATCAGCCCATTTCCAGTAGTAGCCCCCATAGCCCATTACCAGTCATAACCCCCCATCAGCCCATTTCCAGTCCTAGCCCCCATACCCCATTACCAGTCCTAAACAGCCCCCATCAGCCCACCTCCAGTCCTAACCCCCCTCATTAGCCCATTTCCAGTCCTAGAACCCCCATAGCCCATTAGCAATCCTAACCCCCCCCATTAGCCCATTACAAGTCCTAACCTCCCTCCCCCCGGGAAATTAAAAAAAAAAAGAACCTGGTTGCTGAAGCTGCTGCCGCCACGGCAGCAGGAAGTTCCCCGTGGCCACCCTGGCAGAGCCCTTCTGTCTCCCTCAGCCCGGCTTTACAGAGCCGTGAAGGCTGTGTAAAGCCGCGCTGAGGGAGACAGGAGGACTCTGCCACGGCGGCCACAGGGAACTTCCTGCTGCTGCAGCAGCTCCTCTCCTCGGGGGTTTATTTTGTTTTGTTTTTGAAGGCCGGCAGCGGCAAACTCATCCTCCATTTCCAGGCAGCCGTGGCTCCCTGCCTCTTAGAGAACCACAGCTGTGCTGTGACTGAAGTTTTAAATACAAACAAAACCGGTGCAGAGCCTTCCCGCGTCTGTGAAGGACCCCTTGCAGCTTTGTCCCGCCCCCAAAGGAACTTCCTCCTTTGGGGGCGGGACAAAGCTGCACGGGGTCCTTCACGGAGGAGAGAAGACTTCGTTTGTATTTAAAACTGCAGTCACAGCACAGCCGCGGTCACTGCAGTCACAGCACAGCCGCGGTTCTCTAAGAGGTTGAGTTGGAAACAGAGGTTGAGTTTGCCGCTGCTGAGAAGCAGACTCGGCAGCAATGTGCATCTTTTTTGGGGGATTTTTTTTACTTTTGAAGGTGAAGTGAGGCGACTGTTTTGGGGGGCATTTTTTGCCACCCTCAAGGCTTTGCCGCCTGAGGCAGCCGCCTCACTTCGCCTCATTATAGAGCCGCCCCTGAGAACACTCATTTTGTACTGTGCAAGAGTAACACTGTCAACCTGGCTAATTGTTGATGCTGCAAACTCATTTTTGTTTTGGGCCATCTTTTGGAGGATTTTACAGTGAGTGTGCAGCCTCTTCAGCTTATCTATGCCATGCTGGTTGATTCTTCAACAGTTAACTATTAAAGCCCTCTCAGCAATTCAATGGGAGTGTTGCATTGACGGTATAAAGGCACTTTGCTGTTGGATGGCACACATATTGGGGGCTTTGAATGAACTGATACAGTGTGCAAGTTTATTTTCCCATTGTCTTTCTTACAAGGATGTTATTTCAAGCTCCAGGTTCTCTGTAATTTCCCTTGTATTTGTGCAAACAAGAGTCCATGCTCCCTGCAGTTCTACAGGTATGTTTTGCCACCGTTGGGGTCTTGCTTTTCAGTATACAAAGCAGATCTCAGACATCATCACCGTGCTCAACACGAGCACCGCACCAACAGATCCATGCCCGGTGACATGGATTAAAGCAACAAAGGAAAGCTTCATCCACACCATACACAACATGGTGCACAGCTCACTGTCCCAAGGAGCCATGCCAAACCAACTAAAACTAGCCACAATAAGACCAATCCCGAAGAAATCCCCACTAGTCAAGAGTAACCCAGCAGCCTACAGACCCATCTCAAGCATACCCCTACTGGCAAAGATTATAGAAAAAGTGGTACAGTATCAACTCCAGGAACACATTGACACACATGCCCCACTGGACATCCACCAACATGGTTTCTGCCTGAACCATGGAGTTCAAACACTCCTGTTATACCTTTTCAACGACATAATCCAAATTATAGACAACCGCAAAAGAGGAACACTTATGATCTTCCTAGACATCTCTTTAGCGTTTGACACAGTGGACCACAGAATTTTGCTAGCAAGACTACAGAGCATTGGACTACACAGCATCACCCTAAGGTGGTTCAACTCATACCTAATGGACAGACAGTTCCAGGTCAAGATTGGCCCTAACACCTCCCAACCCTCAAAAATCAAGCAAGGCATCCCACAAGGCTCCGCCTTATCTGCACTTCTATTTAACCTCTACATTCAACCGATCTGCAACATCATGAAAGAACACAAAATACAATACACAATCTATGCCGACAACATCATGATATACACCCCAGTCAACCTTGACAACCCTGACTACACCAAAATAACAGACTGTCTCAAACATATGTCCAGCTGGTTTCAAGACAACTACCTGACCATCAACTACAACAAGACTGAGGCACTACTCATCACCCGAAACACCAGCTTCATGCCTCCACCCTCCATCAAGGTCAACAACACAACAATACCATTAAAGCCGGAAGTGAAATACCTCGGAGTGATGCTCGACAAAGAACTAAACCTACAGTCACACATCAGCAGAACCACCAAAAATTCATACCTCGAGATGAGACTAATCAGATGCCTCAAACCCCTCCTCGCTCAAGATCATTTCCGCACAGTCTGTCAAGCACTAATAACTCCCATCCTAGACTTCTGCAACCCAATCTATATTGGCCTAACTAAACAGTCACTCAGGCCACTACAAATGGCTCAAAACATGGCTGCACACATAATATCAGGCTCAGCAAGACAAGACCACATCACCCCCATTCTAAAACACCTCCACTGGCTCCCAATCAGCTCCCGCATCAGGTATAAGACAGTCCTAAACATATTCAAAATCAAACACCGGACCTCAGCACTCAGCCTACAACCACTCATGCAACCCAACATCAGCACAAGACCAAGGAGGAGAGGCACCTCTGACACCATCAACACACCAAAAGACTTCACCAAGGTTCGCAAGAACACTGCAAGAAGAGCACTATCAATGGCGGGCACCTGCAATATGGAACGCCCTCCCTGATGAACTACGATCGACAGAAGACATTAAGGACTTTCGAAAACAAAAGACAATGCTCTTTATTGAGCATTACGGCGAGAGCACATAATGGTGCCCGACAGCTCCTGGACTAACACCAGCCCCCCCCCCCCCCCGACCCTTTTTCCTTGTACATAACATTGTATAAAAGCTCATGCTGTAAATAGCCCACCTCGAATCAATGCCAACTTACACACACACACATTCACTGTATAACACTGCATGATAACACAAATGTCAATATAATTCGATTGGTCGCTGTGTACACCGCCTTGATTAAAGGAGAAGGCGGGATATAAATACTTTTAAATAAATAAATAAAATAAATTTCAGTGCAAACTCTAGGGCTCTGAAGATTTTGCTGACATATACCACCAGTCTATAATTATTTGTGTGCAGGCCAAAAATGTAATTTTGTTTAGTTTCTAATGTTTATAGGACCTTTTTTAAATTCTTTTTGTTGTTTTGAGGACAATGTCAACAACGCTGTGCATTATTGTGTGATATTGCACCCTGTTCTTCAATTGAGCAAAATCACATACTATTGAAGACATGGAGAAAAACCTGAAATTCATTTTTCCCTGTTATTTCAAGTTAATAAGTGGGGAAAGCATGCAGAGCATGGTTCATAAAATTCTTTCCAACCCCTCTGAGTGTATGTGTGTCTTGCGTCTGTGCTTTGTTTGTGTGTGTGTGTGTATACGTCTGGTTTGTTTCTTTATGTGCACGTATCTCTGTGGGCTGCTCTGCCTGTGCATGTTTGTATAGTATGTATGTCTGTATATGCATGGATGTGTTAGTATGTAAACATGTGTGTATTTATATCTGTATTGGTTCTCAATGTGTCTGTGATGGGCTAGAGGAGATGAAAGGGGGAAGACTGTTTGATGCGTGCAATTCCTTAATTTCTGTATTACTGTGAATCAGTGTTTTTAAGTTGCAGCTGTTAGAACTGCTTTTCTCATAGAATTGTACCGAGACATTATTTTGGGGTGAGGGGCATCTTCTAGCAATGCAATGTGTGCCTTCAAGTCAATGCTGACTCCTGGTGACCCAGCAGTTCCTGGGTTTTCTTGGCAGTGTGACTGGAAGTAGATTGTCAGACCTTTCTTCTGAGGCAATGGAGGGATAAGTGATTTGCCCAAGGCAACAAGGAGTGCTAGTGGGAATTGAACCCTTCATTCCTCTTCTATTTCCTAGCACATGTATAAGGAACTGTTCCACACATACAACACAGACATGCATGCCTACACTTAAACCCACAAACGGACAGAAATACATATATACACAGATAACACACATATGTATCCACAGCCACATGGGTATACCCACAAACATACACACACATAAATGCATGCATACACATGGGATATGAAAACCACATACATACATGTGCAAAGGGTTTGGAAATAATTCCAGGAGACATGCTCCACATGCTTTTCTTACCACCCATTTTCCCCCTGCTGCCATCCCACTTTTCTTGGTAGGCTAATACTTAATGATTCAGAGGTGTATTCATTTTCTTTGTTGTAAATTCTACTGTGAAACCTAGTGGCAGAACTGTACAGATCTCTTAATAGTTGCTTTGTGAACTGCCTACTAGTGGTGGATAAGCATGACAGAAGGGACAGTGGCACTCTTTATTTATTTCTTTATTGTATTTAATGTCTCTTCTATACCGCGCTATTTAATATCAGTGCGGTTTACATACAACAGTAGCTTATACAGTGCAGACTGAGCTGCTCTGTATTTACAATGAAACAAGTGATATAATTTTGACATTGCTGGTGTAACTATTTACAGGTAGGAATCAAGTCAGGTCCGAGCAGGACTATCGGTGGGAAGAGTGACTTTTTACAAAAAGTGGGGGTATATACATGCTGCTATTTACAAAGTATGCATAGTAGAGGATGGCGCCACTGGGTGTGGATGCCTCATCGCATGCTGGGTGTGTTAGTGTGGCTGACCTGGTGGAGGGGAGTCAACCGAATAGTGTTTGAGGAAGAGGTGATGCTTCAATGCCTTCTTAAATTGGGCCAGGTTGGAGATAGGGCGTTCCAGCATCTGGGCGCATAGAACCTAAATGCCCTGTTTATCGTTGCCTGGGTGCATTGTGTTATTGCCTTCGGGATTACCAGTGTGTTGACTGCTGCGGATCTTCTGCATCTGTTAGAGGGTGTAGGATGGATAAGCTCCGTGAGGGAGGTGGAGGAGAGTCAGTTGATGGCATTGAAAGTCAGTAGTAGGGTTTTAAAAGAGAGTCTGCCATGGATGGGGAGCCAGTGGAGATGTTTCAGGATGGGTAGAACTCTGGCCGCGGCATTCATTGCGAGCTGGAGTGGATTCAGGGTGGAGTACGGGAGCCCTTGTAGAATTGCATTTGCGTAATCGAAATGTGGGATCACCAGCGCTTGATACATTGTCCGGAAGTCATCCGGCTCCAGCAGGGAGCTTAAGTGTCTGAGTGTCCGAATCTTGTGGTAAACTGCTCTTACTGTGTTGCTTATGTGGGTATTCATGTCCAGGCGTTGATCTAATGTGCCTCCTAGGTAACGGATTGTGGATTTGGTTAGCAGCTCCGCTTTCTTGACCTTTAAGTAGGCAGGAGGGGTGAAGCTTTGGTTCCTCGTAATGAAGAGGACGTCTGTCTTCTTGTGCTGTATTTGAAGGTTTTGAGTCTGGAGCCAGTTGGATACCGTGTCAAAACAGCTTGTCAGTGGGGAGAGGTCCAGCCGGTTGGTTGAGAATGGCATGTAGAGCAGTACTCATCGGCATATATCAAGCAGTCAACATTGAATGATCGGATAAGGGTGCAGATGGGCTGCATGTATATGTTGAACATCAGGGCAGAGAGGGAGGATCCCTGCGGTACACCCTGCCTCTGATGGAATGGTTCTGATGTTGTAGCACCGGATCGTACGTGCTGCCATCTGTCAGACAGGTATGATTTGCACCAGCTTAGGGCTGTGTCACGAATACCCTTCTCCTTAAGTCGCACCAGGAGGAGCTCGTGGCTTACTGAGTCGAATGCAGCAGCTATATCCATAAAGATGAGGGCAAACCCTTGTCGGGTGTTGTCGATTCCAACAATTATGTTACTGAAGAGGGGGGTGAGGAGTGTTTCGACACCATGAGAGTCTCTGAATCCATGTTGGCAGGGGTCCAGTGGAGCGGTGGTCTCGATGTGGTATTGTATTTGGTGTTGGACTTCTTTTTCAATTATCTTGGCAAGTAGTGGTATGCTTGATATAGGCCTGTACGAGTCGACCTTCTGGGGGTCTAGTTTGTTGTTTTTCAGCAGAGGTCTGATGGATGTGTGTTTGAGGCTTCGCGGGAACAAGTCTGTTGAGAATGACAGATCCATGAGTCTGGCTATGAACGGGCTAAATTCGCTGCGTAGCGCCTTTATCCAGAAGGCAGGGCAGGGGTCAGTTTGTGCAGTGGTGGTGTTGATGACAGCGTTGGTGTCCTCAATGAATTTCTTGGATGGGGTGGAGAAGGTGGTCAGCGGCATTGGGTAGGGTGACTCATGTGCGGCAGTGGGTGCTGTGGACTTATTGGTCTGGCATAATTTTGATTGCAGGTA
The DNA here is from genome assembly GCA_033557465.1 of Ichthyophis bannanicus. NCBI lineage: Eukaryota > Metazoa > Chordata > Amphibia > Gymnophiona > Ichthyophiidae > Ichthyophis > Ichthyophis bannanicus. Next base: position 171,942,238 of record CM066032.1, on the reverse strand, counting down.
GTCTGCGAATTCTTGAGGTTGGATCTCGCTTGGTTGGTTGGGGGATGGTTCTTTTGTTAAGTTCTTGACAAGATTGAACAAGTCGTGTGGTTTGCTTAGTGATCGTTTCAGGGTGTCGGTGTGGAATTGCCTCATTTTCTCTGTTACTGCTTTGCGGTGTTTTGTCAGGTGAAGGTTATATGCCCTCTGGTCTTCAGTGGAGCATTACCGACACCAGTGTCTTTCCAGCTTCCTTAGGCTGAGGAGTGACGTTCGCAGTTCCGTGGAGTACCAGGATGCAGTGGCGTGTTTCCTTGGCGACTTGTTTGAGGGTGGAAGATGAGCAATGGAGCTGAGGTTATTATCCCAGCTTGAGATGAATTCATCGAGGCAGGGTGCTGTCAAGGAGAGGAGTGGGAGGGTTTTACTCAAGATAACTTCTTTGTTGAAAAGTCGGAATCTTCGTAATGGTGCTCTGGGGGTTCTAAGCGGACTTCTGGAGCTCTTGTGGCAGTGTTTATGCACGGGTATTTGGAATCTGATTAGTTTGTGGTCCGACCAGGGGACTGTGGTAATGGAGAGTATGGGGTCGTGGGTTGCGTCAACGGCTACCAGTGGGGTGAATACCAGGTCCAACTTGTTTCCTTTCACGTGGGTAGTTTCATTTACTAGTTGCTTGTATCCTAGTTCCTTGAGTGCCTCGAGGAAGGCCGAGGCTTGAGTGTCTTGCAGGGCTGGCAGGTTGAAGTCGCCTAGTAGCCAGCTTGGGGTGCGTGGGTTCAAGGCGTTGCAGGCGAGGTCAGTTATTGTTGAGAGGTCGTCGGGGGAGGTTGACAGGGCTCTGTACAGTAGATTGATGGGGCACTGCTTATTGGCTATGGTGATTGTATCAAGTTGCATTGTGCTGGTGGCATTGATCAGATGGAATTGGAGATCCGTTCTGGTGAGGACGAGCAGTCCACCCCCTCTTCGACTGTCTCTATGGCATGTGTGGATTGAGGAATTGGTGGGTAAGAGTTGGTTGAGGAGGACCGTATCAGCGCTAGATAGCCACGTCTCTGTGATCAGGAGTATGTTGAGGTTATAGAGGGATATCATGTCTGAGATAACTGGCCATTTCTTGCGGATTGAGTGTGCGTTAAACTGTAAAACTTATCCATTGAAATCTGTTGATACGCCTTGTAGCACTATACAAATGATCAGTAGTAGTAGTAGTTTCATTCAAACTGCCCCACACATTTCTCCTCCAAATAAAAGACACATGCAGAGAGGTTGGAAAGCATTCCATGAGCCATGCTCCTCATGCTTTCCTCACTTGTTTTTCTTTGATCTATTGCTTTTCCTCTTTTTCAAAAGTTTCTAAATTTCTTACTTTTGCTTCTTAATGTGGACTCATTGTAAATCATGTTTATAGGCGGTATGCCTTATTTTTATTTATTAACTTTTTGTTTACTATTCTTGGTGCTGTAATGATTTGTGATTTCTTGTTTTGGATTTATTACATTGTATTGGTTGACACGCAAATTGCCAAAACAAGATCTTCGCTTGTTTCAAAAGTAATTTAATTAACATGTAGTTGTGTGGTGCAGTTTAAATCTAAATTATTATTTTACTTTAATAGCAGAATTGAATAAGTGTTTTGAATAAGCAGGCCTCCTTGCACACAATGGACTCTCACAGAGTCTGCAAGACCTGGTTATGTTGACCTTCTGAAGTACCCCGATTCTCTCTGGATATCCTTACATTCCTGCTTGTGTATAGAGGGTTTGATTAAATCTCTTTTCTTCAACTTACCTGCAGTCTGTGTGCTTACACTGGTGTAATTTCTGGCCTACCGGATGCCCAGCCCAAACCACAAACCCTCTTGAGAAAGTGCTGTTTAGTAAAGGTAGAGCCTGCAAGTTTGTGTGTCTGATGGAGATTTTTAAACCTAGGATAGTTTTCCCTAAGCTGGAATAATATGTACCCTCTGTTCAAATAAAGATCTTCTTTTATAAGAATATGCATCATTGTAGATAACAAATTAAGTTATTTCCAGGAGGTTAATAAAGTGCAAATCCTGATTTCTCAGTTCAAACATTTTATTTCTTTCATTATTTAGCCCGTATTCCCAATAAATTCAGGGCTGGTTGCATAACACTCATAAAAACACATTAAACAACAAGATCTAAATCACATCTCTTCAAACTGCTGGGAACAAATGTATCATTAAAGCCCTCTTTATTTAACTCAAGTTATTGATGACTTGAGTGATGATGGCAGTTTATTCCACAATTTCGGGATAAAACAAGAGAAGGTGCTAGCTCATTCCATTATACTTATATTTATTTACTGCTTTCCTTTAATATCAAAGTGGTTTGCAAGATGATAAAATCTGGGTTAAAAAAGTAAAAAAAAAAAAAAAAACAAGAAAGTTGGAGAGAGCAAAAGTTTAAAATCATGAAAAATGTAAAAGACGGTAGAATAAAAAAAAGGAAAAATTTGGGAAGCAGTTCTTTTCCATCTATATCTACCAGTCTGTTTATCATAAGCCCTTCAAGCTTCATAATTTGATGTAAAAAAACAAGAGAAGGCAGTTTCTAGACTTTGCCCTACTCTCCTCCCAACTCTGCTTCTGTTTTCCTCAGGGCCAAAGTCATAATTGCACCCTGTGCTATTTCTACATCTGGCACACCCCCCCCCCCCCTCGCCTTGCCCTGCCACTGCCACTTTTTGTTTTCTCAGAGGCGGTGGCAGCAGCAGTGAGGCAGACGTGTGTTTGTAGGCAGGTCGGGTCCCTCTTTCCCTTCTCTGATGTAGGTCACGTCTGCCTCACTGCTGCTATCGCGCCGCCACCTCCGAGGAAACAAAAATGTGGCAGCGGTGGCAGGGCAATGGGGGGGGGGGGGGGGAGGCCGAGGCCAGCAGCCCAACATGCGTTCCTAATCCTTTTGTGCCCTTTGCGGCTGCACCGCTCACACAGGGCTAGGTACAGTGCTGGTTTTCCTTACTCTTCCCCTTCTGATTTGCCACTTTATATCCATGTTACACTGCCATCTGCTGGCTAAACATAACCATTACTCTTCTTATACTGCTCATTTCCCATTTACAGTATAGGGAGACAACTTACAGTGCACATACATAAGTGCAAAGCAGAAAGCCGGCATTAGAGCTGTGTGTTAAAAGCCATGCGCACAGGTTTTTAGCATGAGAGTAATGCAGAGGTTGTGTGCCTGTACGTAGCAAGCAAATAGTATGCAAATGAGGTAGCGCAGAAAGTCTGCACTAAACTGGCAGGCCCATGCAGTAGCAATGCCTGCAACCTGCATACAAAAAGACACGTATGCGCATGTCTTGGAATTCTCTGTGGCGCATATCTCTGCTCAGATGCTTTACTCTGAACGCCGATATTATTCTAAGCAATATTCCAAGCAGAAGGGCTGCTGTCATCCTATGTGCACAAGTTCCTCCCAGCACAATTCCCATGTCTTTCTTTTTTCAGAATTCATTTCAGCAAAGCCCAGAAAATGCTACAGGGGGGCTGTCCGCTCATGAAACAAATAAATTCCTCCTTGGCACCAACTGCAGACCCTTATGTCTCCTTTAAGTAGGTGTTAACATTCCGGCATTAAGTTCAATCTTGGCTCTTCAGCAGGGCAGAATACGTAATTGAGTGATTAGCATGTGACCTGAATGGATTTACATGGGCTGTGTGTTAACATTGGCACTGGCATTTGCAGTGATTACATTCATGCCAATCCCTTTTCCGCATTACAGCATGACATCTACACATAAAAAATACACACAGATGTCAACCTACCTATGCATAGACAGTGCACTACTGGTTCTGCATCGGCTCCTATAGAGCAGGGATCCCAGTTATCCTAGCATACCATCGTTATAAGTTCTGCATGGCAAATACATTTCATACTCCTCTACCGTATCATCAAGAAATATTTCCTTGCAGAAAGTGCAGTGGACTCATGAAACAGTCTTCCCTTGGAGGTGACAGGAACAAAATCGCAAACACATTTGAAAAACAGCGTGGCACTAGAACACAGGATCCTCAATGGCAAGAAAATTAGGGTAAAGCTAGTAATTGAGTGCTTTGCACGTGTTGCAGTTGGTGGGCCACTACCCTTGAAAGCATAGCTCCCTGGAAGGTTCTTTCCCGATACCGTCTAGAAGTTTGAGGTCCCTTGTTGGGGGACTATTTCTGTGGGTTCGCGCTGACTTTACTCTCTTGAGGGCACACTCAACCACTATGGAGGTGTGTGGAAGCTGGCTTTTGTCAAAGCCTGCTGTCGGTTGTACTTGATATTTGGAGTCCAGTTTGTTGGGGGCGGCCGGACTAGTGGCAGGGTTCTGCCACAGTTTGGCCAGAATCTCCCTCAGCAATGGGTGAATTGTGAGGAGTGCAGAATTCTTAGGTGTCTCCAGGAATTTTAGCGCTGCTTGTGTTTCCGGATGCAGGTCTGTGGGCTGCGTGGCGGCAATCCCGAGAGCAGAGGTGACCTTCCAAATGAATTTGGTGTAGGTTAGGTCTTCTGAGTTGGTTGGTGGAGGGTCTGAAGCCAGGGTGTTGGTAGCCTCTGGGGAGGCCGGGGTCTCCTCTGGGGATGGAGGCCCATGGGTGGTGGCGTCTTCCTTGTCGGCAGAGATGGAGTCCACGGGACTGTGAGCGCTTAGGTTCATGTTGTCTGGAGGGGCATGATCCAAGGAAGGTAGGGAGCAGGTCACCCCTGACGTCTCCCAAGGCCTATGGCTTGCAGACCACTGTTTGAAGCATTCCGATAAGAAATGGAAGAGATTGTTGGGTGCTTGGGGTCCAGCCGTAGGGGGCACTGGAGGAGCTGCTACTGAAGGGGAAGGGAGAGAGGCTGCTATGTTCAACTCTTCCTCCCTGGAGAAGTGCAGGCTACTAGGGCTGGAGAGCGTCTCTGAAGGTCCTGGAGAGGAAGGCGGCTCATGTGAATACCTGTGCCTCCTGCACTTACATCTTTCGGGACTAGAGTAGTAGCCACTGCTGCCATGCCTGCTTCTGCGCTGAGATTGCCGGTCCCGATGGTGCCGATGTCTGTGCTGGTGGCTGTGCCTGCTCTTTTCAGCCTTTCTGTCTCTGTGTCTGTCAGAAGAAGCTCTTCGTCTGCTCCGGTGTCGGCGCAGAGAACGGGAGAGTGATCGGCTTTGCTGCCGGTGCCGAGAGAAAGTCCGTCGGAGCTGTAGGGCAGCCAGAGCCAATCGCATCAGGAGGGGCGGAGCTAGCAGACACAGTCCCAATGGCAGTGAGGTCTGTTGGAGCTGTAGGGCAGCCAGTGCCAATCGCATCAGGAGGGGCGGAGCTTGCAGCCGCCGGATGAATAGCAGGCGAGGGAGGAGCCAGGGTGCTGCTGGGAGCAAGATGGCTGCCTCCTACCGAGTCCCCACATGTGCAGGTCTCCAGGTGTGCTCTGATGGACAGTGAGAGTTGGGGAGGCCCACAGGGGACAGAGGCCAGCTTTGGCGTCTCCCGGGGTGCCTCAGATTGCTTCTTAGCAGTTTTGGAGGCCGATTTGGAGTGCTTACCGGCATTGCTTCCCCGATGAGTGTGCTGATCGCGTCTGAGTGCCTTGTGGGTTTCCACTGCAGCAGGAGCGTGATTTAATTCCAGGAACTCCTGGAGAGCATGCCCACGGGACTTTCGAGCTCTGGGCGACATCTGGGCACAGAGGAGGCGGTCGTGCACCGGGTGATCTTTTCCCCGGCAGCGGAGGCACGTTTGGTGAGCATTGGAGATACTCGTCTTTCTTGAGCATGCTGTGCATTTCTTGAAGCCTGGTTTGGGCATCATGCAGGTAAGAGATTGCTTGAATAATTCTTTGTAGTAGAGGAGGGAGAGAGAGAGAGATCCGTCTTGATGCAAGGCGGAAGAAGTGAAAATTGACCGGCTAGGGGCAGGACCAGAGGTGGGACCAGTTGGCCAATGCTCAGAAGGGCAAAAAGCCCTTCTGAGCTATGGAGAGAACTTCTGTCTCAGCGCCGTCGGATGATGTCACCAGGTGTGGCTGACTCATCCTGCTTGTCCTAGGAGAAAGCTAGTAATTGAGTGCTTTGCTGTAGCAGGAAGGGAAATAGTGGACTAGATGAGCCTGGGGGACATTAATGTGGTGTGGAGGAGTAGCCTAATGGTTAGAGTACTGGTGTGGGAACCCAGGACCAGGGTTTGATTCCCATTGCATGCTCCCATTGCTTCAGAAAAAAAAATCCAAGTTATCAAAGTCCCTGTTCAATGTATATTACCAAGTTTAAGTTACAAACTAAACTGCTTTGGCGAAAATGAGAAAGCAGTACAACAACCTTGTTAAATAAATGTAAAAGCAACTCTAGGATCTGTCCTGGAACAGAAGTTAAACTTAGCCTGCTGCAAAACTGAACATAGACACTATCATAGAAGCAGATGAAATACATCCCAGGCTACTAAGGCCAGAGAGGATCTGGTGAAGAATGTGTTTAATAGATCTTTAGAGATGGTAAAGATTCTACAACAAACTTTACAAAAGAGGGAACAGGGAGAAAGCTGAAAATTCCAGGCCATTAAGCCTTACTGTAGCAGAGGGAAAAGCAACGAATCCATTAAAGGATAGTGAATTACCTGTAAATCAGTGGGTTGCAATGCACAGGTACATGACTGTACCAGAGGTAAATCACTTCAAACAAATCTGATCCTTTTCAGTGGGGTGACCCGAGAATTAGACCAAGAGCATGTGCTGGAGGTAATCTACTTCTTTATCAAGGCCATAGGCAGGGGTGTAGGGAGAGGAAAGGTAGTGAGGAGCAGCAGAATGAATGACCTTATAGGTCAGTAGGTGAAGTTTGAACTGAATACAGAAATGGAAAGGGAGCCAATGAAGCAACTTGAGAAGAGGGGTGATATGAGCATAGTGTGACTGGCGGGAGATTAGTCACGTAGCCTCCCTCAACATCTCCTCCACAGACCTCACCGAGACCCTTTCCCCTTGGAATAATGTGTTTGTCCTTGAGGATGGGAACTCTGCACTTCTGCTCCGTCTCAAACAGGCCTGCTGCATTAACAAAAAATCAGGAGGAAGAAGAAAAGGAGGCCTGCTCCACCATACTATTTTTGTAACTGAACTCCCACCCACTGGAAAGAGCTGAGGTGGATCACCCAAAAAATGACCAAGACACAGAGTTTCCCAAAATGACGGTACGTCTCACCAAACTGCCATGATCCTGTCACTAGGAACCACTACGACAGCCAGTGGTGCTACATCACCCCCCTCCCAGGCTTGCACTGTCCCATACCAGATTTCACGAGGCTCCACTTCTTTCCTCTCTCCTCTGCCCTGCCCTGCCAGGCCAGACATGGCAAAAGGAAGCATTACCAACATTTTCAGAGTGATGATCACAGTGCCTACTGAAGCCTGTCCCAGCATCCTCTAAATTGCACCCATTCCCATGGTGCTGCAATCTGCTTTTACCGCAGCCACGGTCACAAAGGGAATTTGGCCTAGGCGATGTCTTTCAGACTGGATAGCTACCCTATCTGCTACTCAGCATGGTCTTTTTTTTTTACTTTATGCATGGACATCTTCCACCCTGGCCTCACCTCAAGAGTAAGACAGGTTGCAACCCTCCAACTTCCAAGAGGAAGGGCCTGAACTCCACCAAGTTTAGAAACCCTCAGGCTCCAAGCCATTGGAAACCAGGTTCTCGCCCTCATTTGGTCTGTCTTCCACATATCCAATGACCCTAAGCTGGCCCACCTTGATGAGGATTGCAGACTGCACTGGTCTACTCATTTACTGTCAGCTGAAGATTGTGAAATACTGGATGGCTGAGGACTACCAAAAGGGACTGCTACTGCTAGAAAGAAATCTGCACTTGTAGGTACAGTATTTACCTGCTGGGAAATTCTCTAAATCTTGGGGAAAAGGGAACTATTTGGGTTAAAGCTGATAAATCTGTGTATTTTAGAATACACTGTTTTTGTTAAGTCAGTCAGAGCTTAGCACCACCAGAGAACTTTCATATAAATCAAAATTAAATAGAATATAGCTTAGCAGAGAAGGCAGAATAGGGTAAATACTAATTGAGAAGAAAGAAAGAAATTGTTGCTAGAGCCATTTACAAAGAGGCCTTCCAGTTAGGAGGCAAGAAACCTGTGAAATTGTTTTAAATAGGTATTACAGCCAAGTGACAGATCAAAGGGGCAATTTGAAAGGCTCCCTCTTTCAAACCAAGGGCTGTGTGAAACACCCAGGAAATTGTTAAGAGATTACCTTAGAAACACAGGTCAGGGAACTGTGTAGCAAGACATCTTTTAATAAATGTTTCTTCCCCCACCCAGGCATAATCTTAAATTTATAGGCTCTTAAACCTATTAAAGGGAAAGAGTTGGTCAAATTCACTTTTAGGTTCAGCTGGTTATCCTTATCCTCATCAGGGATAGATTACTTAAGGCCTCAAAATTAATTAAGGCCCTGAAATTAATTAACCTTTAGGTGAACAAAGTCTCTTAAACTTTTTAGGTATAGTTGTATTGGTACAAATGTCCCTTTCAACTTCAAGTATTGTAAGTAAACAACTTAAATATATAAACAAATCCTTAAAACTAAGGGGCAGACAACAGTCCAGCAGCAAGATGGGGGTAATCCAGTCTTTTGCACTGAGTACCACATGCCCAATTTTCTCCCAGTTGGTGAGGGGGTCTTATGTGTTGTCACGGGGTTCCCAGTGACACAAAGATTTTACGCCACTATGTAGAGACGTTAATGATCAAAGAGACCAGGTGGTGGGTAATAAAGGCTTTTATTCCCCGTTTAAAGCAAGGTTCAACTAAGAGATAATTCCAGATAATAGAAACAGTCCTTTGTCTTAAAAGGTACCAATATTCACACTGAGCCGTTAACTGTTACTTCACAGTTAAGGCAAGTTTTTCCATAGTAGCATTCAGTATAAGAAACACTAAATTATATTTCACTTGTTCTTCTATGGTATGTGGAGCATACAGACTTTGGAGCATAGGCAGTGCACCAATCACATTCCATTAACTCTGGCATAGGTGAGGGAACAGTGCTGGGATAATCCACTTCCATAGATTCTTCTCCCCTGTACTCATTCAAGGAGCGTTCACTGTCCCTGTCTATCTCCGCATGGTAGTTTAAAACTTGGGAGTCTGGCTTCCTATAGCCAGGGATTCTCAGGGCTGGTGGTAGTTTACTAAACCAGTCTTGATTCTTGTATCTCATGGAAGGAATACTTGTTTTAGTAGAGCTTTTAGTAGCACAATTATCACAGTCAATATTTAATGCCTCATACCGTGGCTTTGGTGAGATAAAATCCACAGTGCTTCTTTTTCCTGCACCTCTCCCTTGGTAGCTGCACTTCTGCCTGCCAACCGGATACCGAGGTGTGCTTCTAGGCAGTGGAATAAAACTGCTGTTGGATTCTCCTCTCACTCTGGGTAAAAACTTCTGTTGCCTATAAAAGTGCTTTTCCCTCTGAACAGGTGAAACTGGGCAATGATCCTCTAGAGATAATAAGCTTCTGTCAGAACCTTTCTCTCTGGTTCTTGGCTTTCCTCTCTCTATTCTAACTTCAGGCAGAGTATAGGAACTAGGCGTGGCAGACGCTCTCACCTTAGGGTAACTTCCACCAAACTCCCCTTGTACAACAGGATCAGTTTGGGCCTTCTGGCTTCCCACCTTGTGAGGTCTGTTTCTCCTCCAGCTCCCAGCTTTGCTTCCTTCACAGCAATCAGGCTTATCTCCTTGGTAGCCTCCAGGCTTCTCTGCTGTTTCTCCTTCTACTTCTACTACCAGCTCTACTCCTTCCTTCCTGTCCTCTTCCTCTTTCTCTTCCTGTCCAGAAGCATTCTGCTCTGGCTTATAAAGTGAACGGTTACTGATGACTTCCTGGTTCCCTTTCAGCTGCAGGTCATCAGTGAGCTTAGGTTCATTAAGTCCGGCATGTCTGTTCCTGCTCCCTCTTGCTGTGCCTGGGGGTAACTGCACATCTAGTTCCTCTAAAGAAACAGGATTTCTTTTCTTCAAAACAACTTTATCAGTGCCCACATCATGACAGTGTGCACTAAGTGCAAGGAGCTCTTTGCTCTCAGGGAACGAGTCTAATCTCTGGAAATTCAAGTAGCAGATTTGGAAGAACTAAGGAAGACAGAGATGTATATAGATGAGACTTACAGGGACGTAATACTGAAGTCCCACCTCCAGTCTGGCAGCCTCTCTGTTGCCATGGAGAAGAGAGGCCATATGAAAGGTGAGCATCACCTTGGTATGTCAGGAAGCGATTCTGTAGCTAGGACCTGTCCTCCAAGTGATGTACAGTTGTGGTTAACATTATTGGCACCTTTGAAGTTCAACCCCTTAATATCCAATATCGCCTAAAATAAAGTGGCCAGTGAAATGGATTTGGACTATATATGCACACATATCTGACAGATAAAAGAATAAAATAAAACAAGACCAATTAAAAAAGGAAACAGTATGAAAATAGGGACACTGCCAGGACATTATTTAAATCAACACAATAAAATGTTTCACTCAACCCTAAACAATGATACAAAACGGATCACTTCAAAAACAAAAAAGGGAGAAAAGGATCTCAGACCACCAGAGCACATCACAGCTATTGATTATCTCAGCCCTAAACCCATTGCTCAACTGCATCACTGATGCTAAAAACCTCCTCATGCAAATATACGCAATATCCACCAGTTTTTTACATTCCCAATTTAACCGGTTCTTAATCAATTTTAGCCAATTAAGAGAGCCTTCCACCCCACAGAGCATAATATAATAGAGATGAGCACTAGAACGGATGTTGTACTTTTCAAATAAATGCAGAACATCAAAGGTGTCTTGTTTTCCAAGAAGCTCCAGTAAAGTTGTCAATTTGATTTCCTCTTTTTTTTTATTTGTTAGTACAAATGAGCTAGTGCGGAAGAGAGAGACCCAGTTTTCTTGTTCCACAGACAGATACTGGCTGACAGGAGGTGAATGAGATAAGTGGGAACTGTCATAATGTCATGGAGAAGTTTACTATACCACTTATCCCCGCTGCACCTGATTTTGCTTCATTCAGCGCATGCTTGGATGCAGTAGCCATTGGCTTATTACTCATCATCTTCAACTTAACCCAGAGAGATCTCAGACTCTCTGGGTTTCTAGAGACTCCCCGTTTCATCTGTCAGCCTGCAGCTACTCAGTATCTCAGTCCCTTTAGTGCAAATCCTTATTCACTCAGCTGTTATCTTTGAAACCTATTTGTTTTTATTTATTTATTCTATTTAAACATTTATATATACTGCCTTATCATACAATCAAAGCAGTTTACATTGTCATGCCCTCATAGCCCAATCGGTAGGAACCGGTATTGCTGGGCTCCCTGAGGGTGATAGTTGTGCCTTCCTTCGGACAAATCACAGAACAAGTTTAATTCTACGTTTAGGGTTTTATTCCCCGTCCCTTGAGGTTTCTTTTCCTTTTTGGCAACACAAAATAAGAGCCAACTTTGGCATATAACAAAAGACAAATGGTTAACAAAAATAGCTTACTTCAGCTTCAAACATCAAACAAAAGAAATGAATAAACAGCCTTACTATCCTATGTAGGCTTTTCCTTTTGTTTGCAGATAGCACAGCTTACGTCTGCTGTTTGTAAGAGAGTGAGAGCAATTAGCACATAAGTTACAGCACTGGTACTTTGGTTATAATCAAGTAATTTTGTAGCAGCAAAGCGCAGACAAACCAATGATACCAGGAGTCTGTTCAGAAGGTCCAAATCATTTATTTGTGCACAAGTCTCGAACCAGTCAATTTCAAAATGGCTGAGCAAAGTTTTCAAGCATTACAACAACTTTTATAGACTTCTGTTCCATTCTAGGTATAGAAAAACATTTCATTGGTCCCGGTACTCTCCCGTACCTCCCGTACCCCTTCCATTGGTCCCGGTACTGATAAGTTTATCCAATTATGTCCCTTCAGTGGGCATGACACCTGCATACCCCCCTTCTAGTCCCAATTACAATGGTTAGTTCATCAACTTGTTACTTTCACACTCTCAAGGCCATAGAACCAATCTGTGCGTGCAGAGGAGCAGGGTTCTGCAACTCATCTGTCAGCACTCCCAATTATTTCTTTGCAGATGTACTTTTTCTTATCAGTAACTTTTAAACATGTATTTCTGTATTTTTCCATCTTTCAGCTCTGCAGTTCTGCCTACCTAAGCTAATTCAATACTTCTACTGAGTTCTATCTTACAATAGCAGCATATTGGGGGATGTGCAATCCTATATGCCTCTCCACAGGCCTCATTTACAGGTCAAGCTAGCCATGCTGGCCTGCTTATGTTCAGACACCGTGGGTCACAGGCCTGCACCTGCCACATTCCCCCCTTTGATTAATCTCACCCTATTACTCAATAAGGTGTGAGAGTTAAATCACCTTTAGAAGAATCACATCATGATTGAAGGATTTCGACTAGGACTAGCTTTGTATAAAGCCATGATTTTAGTTGCGGTCTTCCGCTCTACTGTACTATCAATAGTGTTATGAATGGAACGCATACAACATGGGATTAAACATGGTAATAAAAAGATAACAGCAACAAGGATTAGTACTAAAACAGGGGTCGGCAACCCGCGGCTCCGGAGCCGCATGCGGCTCTTTCTCACCTTTGCCGCGGCTCTGGAGCACACTGCCCGCCCGGTATTTATGGCGTTATGGGCTCCCTCCCTTCTTCTGCAGCCGCGGCTCCCTGCCTCTTAGGGAACCGCGGCTGTGCTTTTAAAATCATCTCGGAGCCCTTCCTGTCTTGACGGGCTCCGTGCAGCATTGTCCCGCCTCTAAAGGAAGTTTGGAGGCGGGACAATGCTGCACGGAGCCCGTCAAGACAGGAAGGGCTCCGAGATGATTTTAAAAGCACAGCCGCGGTTCCGTAAGAGGCAGGGAGCCGCGGCTGCAGAAGAAGGGAGGGGAGCTGACATGGAGGGAGGGAGCTGATATGGATGGATGGAGGGAGGGGGGCTGTCATGGAGGGAGGGAGCTGATATGGATGGAGTGCGGTGGGCTGACATGGAGGGAGGGGGGCTGACATGGATGGAGGGAGGGGGGCTGACATGGATGGATGGAGGGAGGAGGGGCTGACATGGAGGGAGGGAGCTGATATGGATGGCGGGAGGGAGGGGGGCTGACATGGAGGGAGGGAGCTGATATGGATGGAGGGAGGGGGGCTGACATGGAGGGAGGGAGCAGATATGGATGGATGGAGGGAGGGGGGCTGACATGGAGGGAGGGGGGCTGACATGGAGGGAGGGAGCAGATATGGATGGATGGAGGGAGGGGGGCTGACATGGAGGGAGGGGGGCTGACATGGAGGGAGGGAGCAGATCTGGATGGATGGAGGGAGGGGGCTGACATGGAGGGAGGGAGCAGAGATGGAGGGATGGAGGGAGGGGGGCTGACATGGAGGGAGGGAGCAGATATGGATGGATGGAGGGAGGGGGGCTGACATGGAGGGAGGGAGGGAGCTGATATGGATGGAGGGAGGGGCTGACATGGAGGGAGGGAGCAGATATGGATGGATGGAGGGAGGGGGGCTGACATGGAGGGAGGGGGGCTGACATGGAGGGAGGGAGCAGATATGGATGGATGGAGGGAGGGGGGCTGACATGGAGGGAGGGAGCTGATATGGATGGAGGGAGGTGCTGACATGGAGGGAGGGAGCAGATATTGATGGAGGGAGGGAGGGGGGCTGACATGGAGGGAGGGGGGCTGACATGGAGGGATGGAGGGGACTGACATGGATGGAGGGGGGCTGACATGGAGGGAGGGAGCTGATATGGATGGAGGGAGGGAGCTGATATGGATGGATGGAGGGAGGGGGGCTGACATGGAGGGAGGGAGCTGATATGGATGGAGGGAGGGGGGCTGACATGGAGGGAGGGAGCAGATATGGATGGATGGAGGGAGGGGGGCTGACATGGAGGGAGGGAGCAGATATGGATGGATGGAGGGAGGGGGGCTGACATGGAGGGAGGGGGGCTGACATGGAGGGAGGGAGCTGATATGGATGGATGGAGGGAGGGGGGCTGACATGGAGGGAGGGAGCTGATATGGATGGAGGGAGGGGGCTGACATGGAGGGATGGAGGGGGCTGACATGGAGGGAGGGAGCTGATATGGATGGAGGGAGGGGGGCTGACATGGAGGGATGGAGGGGGCTGACATGGAGGGAGGGAGCTGATATGGATGGATGGAGGGAGGGGGGCTGACATGGAGGGATGGAGGGGGCTGACATGGAGGGAGGGAGCTGATATGGATGGAGGGAGGGAGGGGGCTGACATGGAGGGATGGAGCACTGGTAATGGGGTTGAGGGGACGAGCACTGGAAATGAGCTGATTAGGGGAGGCTAGGACTGGTAATGAGCTGATGGGGGGTAGGACTGGTATTGGGCTGATTAGGGGAGGCTAGCACTGGTAATGGGGTTGAGGGGGGATTAGCACTGGAAGGTACTGGGAGTGAGGACTGGAAAGGGGCTGATATTGGGGAGGGTTACTGGGACTGGAAATAGGCTGATGGAAAGAAGTGAAGAAAACGAAAGAAGAGATAAGAAATGGCAGATGGACCATAGACCACAGAAAGAGAGCTAAGAGAAGACAGGAAAGCAGAAGCCTCAGATCGGGACCAGCATGATCAAAGAATAAATTGGTCAGACAACAAAGGTAGAAAAAATAATTTTATTTCATATTAGTGATTTGACTACAAAATCATCATAATTTTGAAATCAAATATTGTTACTTGTTGTTGTGATATTTTCTGGCGTTTTTTTTTTGGTGTGTGAAGGAAGAGGGGTAGTCTTATACGGCGAGTATAGGCCAAACACCTATATTTTAACAGGAAAAGTAGGGGGTCGTATATAGCATTAAGGTAAAAAACAATATATGCAGTGTTAGATTTGTTTTAAATGTCGCAATGGTTTTGCGGCTCCCAGTTTTTTTTTTCCCTTCGGAAACGGGTCCAAGTGGCTCTTTACGTCTTAAAGGTTGCAGACCCCTGTACTAAAACAATGAAAGTCTTAAATCCTCCCACCCATGAAAAGAGGTTAGCAAACCAGTTAGGAAATTTCAATGAGTGCCAAGTCTGTACTGGCACATAAGCATGTCTTTGCATATCTTTAGCAATTTCTTCAACTACTTGACCCTTATCATCTATTTTCAAACAGCAATTAGTTAAATTCAGTTTACCACATACTCCTCCTTCAGCTGCTAACAAATAATCAAGTGCTAAGCGGTTCTGGTATATAGCAGTGCGCATCTGAGTACTTTGTCTAGCTAAGAGCGTGAGAGCATGACTAGTTTCATTGGTTATTATTTCGACTACTGCTTGTAAGCGAATAATACGATTAATCATATAGATTGGGGTACGATAACCATACATGCCATCATCATTCCAAGTGGCAGGCCCATAATACTCAATGATTCTTTCTGGTGGCCAATCATCACCTTGCCACTTCTCCCACTTGCCTATCTGTAAGGCTTCTCTTTTCTCTCTCAATGCTCTTTTGTGTCGGTGGGTAGTGTATACAGGGTATCCTAATTGTTCTCCATGTTCAGTGTTTAAAAGAAAGAAGGAAGGTCTGATGGTTCCTAAGACACATGCTCCTCCCCAATGTGGCGGAAGTTGTGCATATGCTCGGTTTCCACAGATCCAATATAGGCCAGGTGGGGCTTGCCAGGCTTGGACTTTGGCAAGGTTAGTCCATAGACCAGCAAGTTCAGGAAATCTGGCTAATGGGTTAGGAGGTTCAGGATGTCTGATTCCTGACCACCATGCTGTCTTTTTGGTCGTGGCATTATAGTACTTCTGGCTAAGACAGACCAGCTGTCCTACCTTTTGGGTGAACTGGGGTCCAGTTCTGGCATAGCAAAGACGTCCAACGATTGAGTGCGCTAACACCCATTCACTGGTAGCCTTGTGTAATTCAGTCTGATTGTAAATCATAGAATAATTCAATTCTTGGGCTTCCCATGGCCACTGGTCTCCCATTTGGGTTCCACCACAGAAATAGCAATCTGAGATCTTAAGACTAGATACTACTGCTCCGGCTAATTCTAAAAATAAATTCTGTGAGGGATGAGGGATCTCAAACTTATTTACATGCATGGCTTCATAAAAGGTATTATGAATATGATATTTGGATGACTTGTGGGCTTGGGTATTCAATCTGATATACACAATGGTTCCTGGATCTATTGCTCCTCCAGCAATACGTAAACCAAACTTGTATCCTTGTTTCCATGCATGGGGATTGTGTATACGTAAGTGTAAGGGGTTGCAAGCATCTTTCTGACATTTATCATTTGTGGTTGGCTTGGTTAGAGTAGCCATCCGTTTATCTATTTTCTCATCAGTTATACCAGTGTTCCAGGTAGCATAAAAAACACATCCCCAATACGGGCAATAGTAATCTGCCGCTGTTGCAGTACTATAGCCTGATCCCATTTTACCTGTACACTTCCACCAATTTGTGGCACCTTCTGGACACATATACTTATGGTCATTTCGATACGCTTTTTCCCATGTACCACAGGTGGAATGACTATCTCTATTAATGGCATTACATGCATCAAAATTCAAAACAGCAGGTTTAGTAATGTCCTTAAGTGGTGGTGTAGCAGCTAATATAGGTCCATCTGCATCCTTCCATCTTATTTCCAACGTGTAATAGGATGGATTCTGATGCGGATTATAGCATGCTTTGATTTTGCCATGAGTGCAAACATTTAGTTCAGTGGTGTTATAGATACACCGAGTTACTGTTCCCTTGCAGGTATAGTAAGAATGATAAAGCAAAGTCTGAGTTACTTTCAGTCCAGTTCTAGTAGAAGTAATGCAAGCAGTGCATGGAGGTAAAGCATAAGTCAGTTCAAAACCTCCAAAGAAGGCAACCAAGGCAAAGCAAAAGTAAAGATACATGTTGATGTTGATTGGAGTTCTTCTGAATCCTCAGCTTGCTGATCTTGATCACGACGGTCTTTTATTCTTCGTCCCGTTTGCTAATGAAGCAATTTAACGGGTGCTGAGTGTTGATTGAAGATCCTCAAGATGTCCAGTAAACATTAACCAACTTATTAGCAATTTCAGTTGGCTTGTGAAGTCTGGCTTAGTCAATGTAGTCTCAAAGTAGTGTGTCAAATCACACACAAATTGGGTTCGTTGAAACAAAACTGTTGCTGCATGGAAAACAGCAATCCTCTTCGAAAGACTTGGCTACTGCAAGGCACTTGTGATGAAGTGTCTAAGCTGCTGGTTGCCGTCTCAGAGTAACTCGCAAGGGTGCATCAAGATGCTGTTCTGCTGTCCACTGCTCTGGTTCAGGATCGGCGGCGGGCTTGACTCTGCTGTGGTGGATCCAGGCGTCGATCTCGGCTACCTTTACTGCAGTTGGGGTAGACAGGATGACGGTGTACGGTCCCTTCCAATGGGGTTCCAACGGTGTCTTCTTCCAATCTTTGATCCACACCGAAGTACCAGGCTGATAGGGATGCAAGAGTTCCGTCAAGTTGATAGGCAACTGGTCTTGGATCCACGTATGGAGAGTCTGCAGAACAAAACTAAGAGCTAGGAGTTCTTGTCTGGTTACTTCTGAACCAATCTGGGCTAAACTTCCTTTGACTCCCTGCACTATTGGTGGGGGTTTACCATACAGAACTTCAAAAGGGGAAAATCCTGTTGACTTTACAGGAGCTGAGCGTATTCTGAGTAAAGCTATGGGGAGCACTTGGGGCCATTTCAAGTGTGTCTCCTGACAAAGCTTGGACATTTGGGCTTTCAAGGTACGATTCATTCGCTCAACTTTCCCTGAACTCTGGGGTCTATATGCAGTGTGGGGTTTCCATTGTATCTGCAAAGCTTTTGCTAACTGCTGAGTAACTTGGGAGACAAATGAGGGTCCATTGTCTGACCCTATTACTGCTGGAATTCCAAATCTGGGGACAATCTCTCTCATTAAGACTTTGGTAACTTCTCGGGCTTTCTCAGTTCTGGTTGGGAAGGCTTCTACCCACCCAGAGAAAGTACAAACTAATACTAATAGGTAATGGTATCCATTGGCTCTTGGCATTTCAGTAAAATCAACTTGGAGGTTGTGCATGGGGGTGACACCTCCTGACTGAACTCGGGGTGCCGTTATAAGGCCTTGCTTGGCATTATTTTTGGCACAGGTTAGACATTGACGTGCTACTGAGGCTGATATGGTTGTCATCAGAGGGATGTAAAAATGTGGTCTGAGTGCTTTCTCCATAGCACTTTTTCCATAGTGGGTAGCTTCGTGGAAAGCTTTGACAAAAGATGGTCCTAACAGTTCAGGAATTACTATTCGTCCAGGGGGTTGACTGCCCTCTTCTGGTGGCAGCTCAATCCATCCATCTTTCAATATTCCATCTTCTCTGTTACAATAGTAATCCAATTCTTTGGTGGTATATCGTGGGGTCCATAGATTCAAAGGTACTGGAAACAATGCTGCTTGCATTGGCATAGCTTGTGGGGCAATCTGTCCTGTCATAGCTGCTTGTCGTGCTGAGGCATCTGCAAATCTATTTCCTCGGGCAACTTCTCCTTTTCCTGCTTGATGTCCTCTACAATGCATGACAGCTACACGTGTTGGGGCCCAAACTGCATCAAGTAACATCAATATCTCGGGACCATACTTGACTGATTTTCCTCCTGATGTGATGAGTCCTCTTTCTTTATAGAGAGCTCCATGGGCATGCAAGGTAGTGAAGGCATATTTGGAATCTGTATATACATTCAGCACAAGTTTTTCTCCTAACAACAATGCTCTGGTAAGTGCTATCAATTCGGCTTTCTGGGCTGATGTGCCTGAGGCTAGAGCTGATGATTCAACTACTTCGTGTTGAGTGACGACTGCATATCCGGCACAGCGTCGTCCATCAAGGATGAGACTGCTCCCATCAACATAATAGATTTGGTCAGGGTTGTCTATGGGCACATCTGTCAAGTCAGGTCGACTGGAGAACACAGTTTCCATGACTTCGATACAGTCATGTTCTGGGAGTTCTTCACTGATGGGTATTAAGGTGGCTGGATTCAATGCATGGCTCACTTCAAGTTGTATCTGTGGGTTTTCACATAACATGCTCTGGTACTTCAACATTCGGGAATTGGTGAGCCAATAATTTGCTTTCTGTTCCATAAGGGCAAGGACTGCATGTGGCACAGTGACTCGTATGTTCTGTCCTAGTGTGAGCTTGTCTGCTTCGCTCACTAGTAGCGCTGTAGCTGCAACTGCTCTCAAGCAAGGTGGCCATCCTTTGGCCACAGGGTCCAATTGTTTCGATAGGTATGCTACAGGTCGCTCCCAATTTCCCAATTTCTGAGTCAACATGCCCAAGGCATTTCCCTGTGCTTCATGTACAAACAAGTGGAAAGGTTTGTGGACATCTGGTAGTCCAAGTGCTGGTGATGACATCAATTCTTCCTTTAACGTCTTGAAGGCTGTATCCTGCTCAAATCCCCACTCCAGTGGCGACTTTTCTTCTCCTTTTGTGGCTTCATACAGTGGTTTGGCAATCTGGGCGAAGTTGGGTATCCAGATTCGGCAATATCCTGCCGCTCCCAGAAAGGCTCTGACTTGCTTTCTGGTTGTTGGAGTTGGGATTCTACATACTGCTTCTTTCCTTTCTCTGCCTAATCTTCTGCTTCCTTGGGTAATACGAAAACCCAAGTATTTCACTTCTTTTTGGCATAGCTGTGCTTTGGCTCTGGAAACTTTGTATCCAGCTTCATCTAGTAACTGCAAGAGGTCTTTGGTGGCTAGTATGCATTCACTTTCTGATATGGCAGCTATCAACAGATCATCCACGTATTGGAGAAGCACTCTCTTCCCCGGGGCTACTGGATAGCTTGAAAGGTCTTGATTCAGTGCAGCACTAAAGATGGTAGGTGAATTCTTAAATCCTTGGGGTAATCTTGTCCAGGTGAGTTGGCCCCCTCTTCCAGAGACGGGGTCCTGCCATTCGAATGCAAACAATATTTGGCTTACAGGGGCTAATCTTATGCAAAAGAATGCATCTTTCAAATCCAGTACAGTGAAATGGGTAGCTTCAGCAGGTATCAGTCCTAAAAGAGTGTAAGGATTGGGTACAACTGGATGTATAGTTTCAACTGCATCATTTACTCTTCGTAAGTCTTGTACTGGGCGGTAATCCTCCGTCCCAGGTTTCTTTACTGGCAAAAGTGGAGTGTTCCATGGGGATTGACATACTTTCAGTAGGCCATACTCAAGCAATCTTTGTAGGTGGCGATGAATGCCTTCAATTGCAGCTCTTGGGAGAGGGTACTGTTTGACGTGCACTGGTGTAGCACTAGGCTTGAGAGTTACAATTACTGGAGCTATATGCTTGGCTAGGCCTGGAGGACTGCCTTCTGCCCATACTCCAGGTGGTGCATCGATGTTCTTTAAAGTTTGTTCAAAATAGGTATCTTGGATGGAGTCATCAACGTAATACCTCCATTCTTCTTCTCGGGGCACTGTCAGCAGCATTACTCCTGCTGGTTTGGCTTGGGAATTTACTGTCATTTGCATTTCTCCTTGTTCAGAGAAAGATATCTGTGCTTGAAGCTTGGCTAGCATATCTCGTCCCAGTAGTGGCACTGGACATTCGGGCATGTAAAGGAATTGATGAGTTACTTGCTGTCCTCCTAGACTGCATATTCGATTTTGAAGAAAAGACTTTGTGGCTGTGGCACCAGTTGCTCCTATAATGGTGACTGCTTTTGTAGTAAATGGGGCTATCTTTTTGTCTATTACTGAATGTTGTGCTCCAGTATCAACCATAAAGTCCATAATTTGGTCTCCTATTTGTATTCCGACCATAGGCTCCTGGAGACCTAAAGCAAACTTGGAGCCCGGTCTGTCCTAATCCACGTCATTCTCATCATGGGCTGGTGTGGACAATGCTTGAATGGCTCCTCCTCTCTCTCGCTGGAATTGTTCTCGATTGGCTCCTCCTCGGCTTCGGGGATAGCCTCGTCTTTCTTCCCGCCACTGATGACTGCTGTCGTCATCTTGCTGGGCGTCTTCGAGTTGCGGGCACGTATCTCTCCAATGTCCTTCCTCTCTGCAGTAGGCGCATTGGTTCACGCCTAGCCTCTGGGTCCGGCCTCCGCCTTGACCCCGCCCTCTTCCTCTGCTCCTTCAACTAGGGACACCTCCCCTTTTCTGTTCAACTATGGCCGCAGCCAAAAAATCTGCTTTCTTCTTCATCTTTCTATCACATTCTCTCTGTCTTTCATTATCACGATTCACATACACTTTATGAGCGACTTCCAATAACTGTGTTGCATTCATGCCCGCAAACCCTTCTAATTTCTGTAATTTACGTCTAATGTCTGGTTGAGACTGGTTTACAAAAGCAGAATTCACCATACATAAACTTCCTGGTGCCTCGGGATCATAGGGAGTATACATTCTGTATGCTTCAGTTAATCTTTCATAAAAATCTGCTGGGCTCTCATCTATCCCTTGGATAACTCCTGCAACTTTGGAAAGGTTCATAGCTTTTTGGCCCCCCCTTTTCAGGCCTTGTAAAAAGCCTTGGCGAAAACGGGCTAGGGCTGTGGATCCTTCATCTGTATTTGGATCCCATTGGGGGTCTTCATTCGGGAATTCTCTCTGAGCTGCTTCCCGACGGTCTATTATATTCTGCCCCTGTCTCGGAGCTACAGGGTTATCTGCCATCCACTCAATAGCTGCTTTTCTAATTCTTGCTCGCTCTTCTGTCGTGAATAGGGTGGTCAGGAGCTGGCGACAATCTGGCCAAGTGGGTTGGTGAGTTTCCATAATAGTAGTTACTAATTCTGTCAGCTCCTGGGGCTTACTAGTATAGGAGGCATAATGCGACCTCCAATTTAATAAATCAGTTGTAGAGAAAGGGATATACACATAAGTTAGGGGTCCCGCTACCACTTCATCATTATCATTCTTTACGGGCACTCCCGGGACTTGCCGTAAGGGAAACATTTTGGCTGCCATAGGTGTCTTTTGGGATCTAAGGGTTATTGTTGTAATTGCCTTTGAAGGGGTCACTTTCTTTTTCTCAACAGGTTTTGCTTTGGGTATATCTTTTACTGGCGTGCTAGTGCTAGCAATCGCTTGTACACTGTCCTCCTCATCTGGGGCATTCTCTTTTTCTCCTTCTTCTACCTCCGCTTCTGGCTCACTTTTTATGTCCTCCTCTTCTCTTTCAGCTAATTCTTCCTCTTCCTCCCCTCCGGGAGGTGGATCAGGGGTTGGGTCCCGCTCCGGCTCCGGCCGTCTCTGGGGTTCTGGGGCAGGACGCCGGGCTACTCTTATTGGACCTGGGGTTCGGGGCTGCCTGAGAATTATTTCTGGGGAATCAGGATCTACCAGGATGGGCTTCTTTCTGGCTTTCTTATCCTGCTCTTTCATTTTAGGCTGTTCCGCTTTCTGTCTAGACTCTGTTTTCGCTAACATTATTCTGCACTGTTCCTCATAACAGCGCTGCGCCCAGGGGGGCGGATCTTCACAAATACTTAACCAGGAATCTATATAGGGGTACTGATCGGGGTGCGCTATCCGCACTCTACGGTGTATTGACTGAATAATCTCTACATTGAATGTTCCCTCTCGGGGCCAGATGGGGTCTAAATCGGGCCACTCCCTAGTACACAGAATCTGCAAACGGGCTGCTGTCATTTTAATACCATAATCTCCTGAATATCCCTCTTTAAAGTGTGCGATCATACATTCTAATGGAGTGTTTCTAGTAGACCCCGCCCCTCCCATTTCGATGTGTGCGCGCAACAACAGACAGAAGGGAAAAGGAGGGCGGACCGTGGGTAAGGGGTCCTCACGGTCCTGGAAACGTATAGGGAATACAAATAACAAGACAAGACGACAATCGCTTCCCCCTTTTCGCGACCTGAACGCGGTCGCCCGGTCAGGAAATGCGCTACTCAGGGGTCCGCCTTCACTTGGTCCGTGCTGCCAGACCTCTCACTCACACTTCGTTCACACAATCATGCTAGCAACGTATCCCAGAATGCATTCGTTTCTATCTATCCTGACTAGTCTTTTTCCCAATTACAAAAAGGATGAGGGTTTCACCCGGCGAATTCCCATGCGGGGTTACTCGGCCCTTCCTTGAGAGGTGATCATGCTCTCTTACCAATTCCCAATATCTCGAGATTACAAATTCCAAATTCCAAGTTCCAATGGCAGTACTGCTCTTTCTATTTCTGTCTAGACACTAAAATCAAAACTATACTCACCGGATCCGGTCCTCAAACTTCCCAAGCAGGCGCATGAGTTGGACCTCGGACTCCCCTCACTCGGGTTCGAGGCGTTGGCTCCAACCGGGCCCGGCACCCGCCGAGGTCCGACCAGCTCCCTCCGATGCAAGGGACCGGTGGCGCCAGGGAGCAGCCCTCGTCGGAAGGGCGCGATCCCGGCAGGACCAAGCCTATAGAGGCGGAAAGTCGTGGTATATTGCCCTATATACACTTTGATTCCACAACTTCCCGGCCAACGCACCAAGAATATGTAGCAGCAAAGCGCAGACAAACCAATGATACCAGGAGTCTGTTCAGAAGGTCCAAATCATTTATTTGTGCACAAGTCTCGAACCAGTCAATTTCAAAATGGCTGAGCAAAGTTTTCAAGCATTACAACAACTTTTATAGACTTCTGTTCCATTCTAGGTATAGAAAAACATTTCATTGGTCCCGGTACTCTCCCGTACCTCCCGTACCCCTTCCATTGGTCCCGGTACTGATAAGTTTATCCAATTATGTCCCTTCAGTGGGCATGACACCTGCATACCCCCCTTCTAGTCCCAATTACAATGGTTAGTTCATCAACTTGTTACTTTCACACTCTCAAGGCCATAGAACCAATTTGTGCATGCAGAGGAGCAGGGCTCTGCAACTCATCTGTCAGCACTCCCAATTATTTCTTTGCAGATGTACTTTTTCTTATCAGTAACTTTTAAACATGTATTTCTGTATTTTTCCATCTTTCAGCTCTGCAGTTCTGCCTACCTAAGCTAATTCAATACTTCTACTGAGTTCTATCTTACAATAGCAGCATATTGGGGGATGTGCAATCCTATATGCCTCTCCACAGGCCTCATTTACAGGTCAAGCTAGCCATGCTGGCCTGCTTATGTTCAGACACCGTGGGTCACAGGCCTGCACCTGCCACAATTTATCTCAGAGAAAACTCCTGGTCACTCACAGTTAAAGAACAGTCCATTGGTTCAGGAACTATAGACACCTCTGAACTCTCACATTCCATCAATTCTTGTTCACCTGTATTTATGCTCTTAATATCAGCTGTTGGATAAGGGTACGACTGGCTTGCTTCGTCACACAGGAAGTTTCTTTCTCCCTCTGAGCTAATGCCTCTCTGGGTAAAACCGTATGGCTTTGAGTTGAGCTTGTCAGGGCTCTGCCCCTGCTGGTAACCCAGTAGATAACTCAAATCCTTGTTTGGTTTGTTAGTAGAGTAATTACGGTAGGCTCTGTGCCTGCTCAGGTCTAGCTCAGCTGACCTAGATTGCAAAGCTTTAGACGGAACTTTACTAGAAGCTGGGAGCTCACAATCACTAGGGAAATCTTCAGCTTTTTCTGGTAAGGAAATCTCTCTTCTCCTAGGATTTCTGTGACCAGGGGAAAAGTTATTCTCAGCCTCTATATAGCTTGTCTTTGTGTGGCTATTTCTATGACTCCAGGGTTTTACCCTCTCAGATAGCAAATAGCCTCTACTTTTATTTCTTGCACTGGTACCTGCTATGGCAGTCTTCCCACGTTTCTCTCATCTTCCAGGCACATACACGCTATCAGGCTGCTGACTTCCAAACGTTTCATTCAGGTCTCTGGCTTCCCTCAGACCTTTATGCTGGCTCCCTTGTTGCTCCGATAACACATTCTCACTCTCTTTCTCTCTTTCATACCAACTCCGTGCTCTCCACGGCTTCAGCTGTGTTCGCCACAGTCTCTCTGATTGTGACCCTTGTTGCCTCAACTCCTCTCTCCTTCTAACTGTTTGGGAGCATATTTTATCCTCGTGTCTCCTGGCTCCACCTCCACCCAGCTGATCCCTATTAGGCAAAGCAAATTCCCTTTCTTTGCTACCTGGGTGTGTCTTCATTGGCCTTGTGCACGTGTGCCTGGGTTGTCTATAGCAACCTTCTGACATTACTTTGTTTACCCTGTCATTTTTCCCCTGATCATTCGTGCTGATCTCCATTTTCTCGGGCTGCCCTAGGTCTACCTTGTGACAACATTTAACGGAGAACTGGAACTGTTGCATCATAAATAATCTTAAGAGTTTATGTTTAATCTTAATCAAGTCACTGCAAACAAAACATATGTTTTGTTAAATGTGGAGCTTCAATTCATGCTCATTACCTCTCATATTGAATATTGTAACACTATTATTGCAGTCTCAAATCCACTAACTTGAAATTACAGCTAATCCAAAATTATGCTATCTGCTTGTTAGCTAACACACACTTCTAAATATGATCGTATCACCT
Organism: Ichthyophis bannanicus; assembly: GCA_033557465.1. Taxonomy (NCBI): domain Eukaryota; kingdom Metazoa; phylum Chordata; class Amphibia; order Gymnophiona; family Ichthyophiidae; genus Ichthyophis; species Ichthyophis bannanicus. The sequence continues at coordinate 171,916,681 of CM066032.1, read as the reverse complement.
CCTTACTCTTCCATCACCATTGGTGCCTGTCCCTTATTTCAATCCAAGGTTCAGCCTCTTGCACAAAAGGCTTTTTATACAGATTTTCCATTATATCTATCTACATCGCTAACACCCTATTGTCCTTCTTGTTGGTCATTCCCCGTCTCTCACGTCCGATTGGAGCACCTCGGCACTTTGTTTTTTTACTTCTTCGGCCCCTCCTTGTGGAAGTCTCTTCCCCCAGAAATGTGTGCAGAAACCTCACACAAGAGGTTCAAGACATTATTAGAGACCTACTTTTTTGAATAAGCCTTTTAGGCTCCTCTGGATTGGCATGGAGGGGCAGGTCCTGATCATAAATATCTCATGTATATCATAATTGACCCCTGTTAACAAGTTACTCCTCACCATGTAAATATCTCATGTATATAGTTACCCCTGTTATCCAAGTTTGATCACCTGTTCGATGTAAAACCAAACAGCATGTTGTTATGGTCGTTGTGTTATAATGTAAACCGCGCTGATGCCAAATAGCGCGGTATATAAGAGATTGTAATAAATAAATAAATAAATAAAATAAAATAATGTGACCTCAATTTTTTTTCTCTCTTTTTTTTTTCTTCTTTTCTGTATTAATTGGCATTCCTTTCATCTACAGTGCTTCCATTTTTATTTTAATAATGTAAACCACTTCAGGACTAGTAGTGAGAATCAGTATAGCAAGTTTTTAATAAACATAAACAAACGTCTTTGCTGGAGGGCAGTTCCAGGCATCACCATCATGGGGTATTCCTGGATTCCCCTGCTTGTCTGCAGAGAATATCCAAATTCCTCTTTACCCCCCTAAAGGCTTTTTCCTCCGGGAACTGGTCCAAACCTTTCATAAAACTAGCTACAGTCACAGCTTTTACCATATCTTCCTCCAACAAATTCCAGAACTTTATGCATGGAGTAAAAAAAATATTTTCTCAATTTTGTCTTAAATGTACAATGCAGCTTCATTGCGTACGCCCGTCTTTGTACTTTGTGGAAGAGTGACCAACCAGTTCATGTTTACCCATTCCACTCCACATACCTTTTCTTATACATCTTTTTTGAAATGTGGTGATCAAAATTACACACAATGCTCAAGGTGCAGCATCTTTTCAGACTTCTCTGATTCTTGAAGCTCCTCAGAGCATTTGAGACCTACTGCTCTAACTTTAATAAATAAGTAAAGAGTGATTACTCTCTCTTCTACAACGTGTCTGGTTAAATGCCATTCCCAGGAGACCTATTATGGGCACTGGCATCTGACAAAAAAAAGAAAGAAATGCACGCTATCCCTATTAATCATTTCCCTAATCCACTCCACGCTCACTCTACCACCCTATCAGCCTTTCCTCACTAGTCTGCCTTCAATACTTCAGATGCTGTGAATTTAGAATACTGGCTGTTGTCAATGCAATTCAATGAGAAAATTCCTTGTGGTTTCTAATAACAGGTGGCTTTGACTAGCTATATAAAATATAATTTCCTTCTGCCAGTAGGTGGCTACTAGTCTATTCAGTTCAACCAGGACACACTGCCATTTCCTCTTGAGCTGTACCAAGCACTATTCCTTTCTAGGGCAGACTTTTTGAATAGCGTCAACCTGCTGATGAACATGCTTCTTCTGAGAAATGTCCAATCTCTCCTTTTGCTGGGAAAGAAAATACTAAGCACTCAGCAATAACGGAAACTGGCCAATACTGGCAAACAGAGTCCACCGACTTTAAAGTTCCGCACATTACCAAAACAATAATTTCATTACGGTCCTAGGTGAAACGTAGTTACTCACCTGTAGCAAGCATAAGTCCATGGACAGCAAGCATAAGTCCTCACATGTGTGGGTGTTGTCACAGACGGAGCCCCGCATGGACACACTCCCCAGCTTCTAATGGAAGCTTTTGGGAGGCGCCTGCAAACCTGTCTTCCCACCTACCACGGCACCATCTTCTCCAGAATGATGATAAAGCTTTAGCAGAAGACAACTCCTCGGGGAGGTGGAAGGGTAGTGAGGACTTATTCCTGCTGTCCACGGAGAACACCTGCTAAACTAGCTTTTCTCCGTGAACAAGCAGGAATGAAGTTCTCATGTATGGGAATCGCAAGCTATAGGCTACCAAAAATAAGGAGAGTGAGAAGCCCAAGAGGGGCAACTGAAATAAAACTGGAGAATCAACTATGTAAGGACTGGTAGTCCCCAAGGGGGAACTGATCCGATTCAGCTTTTTCACCATGCAGTTTCATTCATGCTTTTTGGGGGTGTTCTTTGGTAACTTGGACAAACAGAAGGGCCTTGGGGGCAATGGAGTTGGATTCTAATCCCCAAACAGATGCCAGATGTTACTGTCACATCCAGACAGTAGGGAGATGTGAATGTGTGGACAGAAGACCATATTGCAGCCCTGCAGACTTCTTCCATGGAGACTGAGTGCAAGTTGGCCACCGATGCAGCCATAGCTGACATTGTGAGCTGTGCCATGACCATCAAGGCTCATCAGGCCAGCCTTGGCATAAGCAAAAGAGATACAGTCTGCCAGCCAAATTAATTAAAAGAGTGTGTTTGGAAAGAGCAGCCCCTAGCTTGCTGGGGGTCAAAAGAGAGAGAAACAGCTGGATAGACCTTTGGTGGGCCGCCTTCTGTTGTAGGTAGAAGGCCAAGGCTTGCTTGCAGTCCAGCATGTGAAGAGAGTTGCTTCTCCTCTACAGTCATGAAGCCTCAGAAAGAAAATCGGCAGAATGACTAACTGATTATGATGGAAAGCCAATAGCACCTTTGGGAGGAATCAGGGATAAGTGCACAGGACCAATCTATTATGATGAAAGCTAGTGTACAGCAGATGAGCCACTAGAGCCTGGAGATCACTAAACACGATGTGCTGAGGTAACAGCCACCAGAAACAAGACCTTCCAGGTCAAGAACTTCAAAGGAGTGGCTGAAAAGGAGCCAACATGAGGTGCGCCAGAACCATATTGAGGTCCCAAGCCACCACTGGAGTCATGAAGGGAACTCAAGAGAAACAAGCCTCACATGAAGCAAACCACTAAAGGATGAGTCTATAGAGACTTTCCCTCTAAACCGCAATGAGGTGGACCCTGACAGAGTTGGACTTGAGACCCAACTCCAAAAAGTGTAGGAGGTACTCAAGAACCTATCAATGGGACAAGTAAAGGAATCCAGTGCCTGTGCTACATACCAGGAAGCAAATCTCTTCCATTTGAAAGCATAAGACCTTCTTGTCGAGGCCTTCCTAGAGGCCAACAGAACACCTGTTACACCATCAAGCAGGTGATACCAAAGATCTGACGTTGGGATGCAGTATCCTCCCATTCTCCTGCAATATAAGATTTTTGGCAGCGCTCAACTGCAGAGGCTCCCACTGGGAAAGTTGAAGCAGAAACCACAGCTACCAAGGCTAATACGACACAAAGAGGGTCATTGCCCCCTGTCTGCCTGGTGTTTCAGCACTATGAGAGGTATGGGAGGATACACGTATAGCAGGCCCTCCCCCCCCCCCCCCCCCCAGTGCAGGAGGCGAGGCGAGGTAACCCTGGTGCACTTGGGCAGTGTGCTGAGTGGCAAACAGATCTATCGAGAGAGTACCCCACTTACAAAAGGTCTGGGCCCACAACATCCCTGTCCAGTCCACTAATGCAGGATGCAGCTCAGCTATTCTGCTCCCCTGGCAGATATGTGGTCCTTAACTCCATATCATGAGTGATGGCAAATTTCCATAACCTGACCACCTCCCAGCACAGGAGATATGAGCCCATGCCCCCTTGTTTAATTACATAGTACATCACCACCCAATTGTTGGTCTGAATCAGAATGATCTGGTTGGCCAGGTGATCCCAGAAAGCTCCGAAGGCATTTGCTATGGTTTGTAACTCCAAGAAATTGATCTGGCATAGGCTCTCCTGTTCAGACAAGAAGTTTTGAGTGTGGAGGCCATCCAGATGTGCTCCTCAACCCAGCTTGGATGCATCCGTAATCAGTGTCTTCTGACTGGCGCTTGCTGAAAAGGGAGGCCCCTGAGCAGATTCAGAGGGTTCAACCACCAATGCAGGGTCTGGACAAGTGGTACGGTGACCGCTACCCGGTTTCCACTGAATACTCAGTGTCCACTGAGCTTGTCTCATCGACAGATGAGCCAGGGGAGTGACATGCACTGTGGAGGCCAAGTGGTCAAGCACGGTCACTATCTCACAAGCCATTGTCTGCCGACTCCGCTGGGTATCATGAACCAAAGTCATCAATCTCTGGAGTCACTTCAACAGGAGAAAGGCCTTTGCCCAAGTCATGTCGAGGACAGCCCCTATGAACTCCAGTTGTTGGGTGGGCTGAAGGTGGGACTTTGGGTAATTGATAATGAAACCCAACAGCTCTAGCACCCAGGATTGTCAACTATGTCGAATGCTGACTCAGTCCAGAATGGTGCTTTAATGAGCCAGTCGCTCAGGTAAGGAAAGACAAAAAATCCATAGTGTTCTGAGATAGGACGCTACCACTGCAAGGCACTTTGTGAGGTGTTGGGGCCAGTCCGAAGGGTAACATTCGGTTCTGAAAATGCTGTCTTCCCAAGATGAATTTGAGATATTTCCTGTGAGCAGTATGGATCAGCATATGCATCCTTTAGATCCAGGAAACATAGCCAAATCATCTTTTTGAAGATAAGGGAGCAGGGTGCCTAAAGAGACCATCTTGAACTTCTCTCGCACCAGGAAGGTGTTGCATTCTGAGGTTCAAAAAACACCTGGAGCAAAATCCCAGTCCAACCTGTCCCTGAGGTACAGGCTCAATTGGCTAGAAGGGTGGAGATTTCCCACAAAGGAGGTTTAGATGCAGAGGGCCAAGGGGGAATACCCTCGGGGGGGGGGGAGAGGAGGGGTCAATGAGGCGGCAGTTTGGCAAAGTACAACATACAGCAACTTTCAACTGTTTGTAGTAACCACGCATCTGAAGTGATGACAGGCCACCTGTAAGCAAACAGAGTGAGCCATCCCCCCACCCCCTCTGGTCAATCGTATATACTTAGAAGGAATTATTGCAAACTCCCGTCCCAGATTGCAGGGCAGGCTTTTAGGGCATCTCCCGAGGCTGCAGGCGAAGAGCCTGTGACTTTGCTGGGAGGCTTGAGGACCAGGAAAGTACAGGGTAGTAGGCCTTCTGGTCTCCCCAATACTTCCTGTGACAGGGATTGGATGTGTGTCTTGAAAGAACATAAGATATGCCATACTGGGTCAGACCAAGGTCCATCAAGCCCAGTATCCTATTTCCAACAGTGGCCAATCTAGGTCATACGTACCTAGCAGTTTCCCCAAAAGACACAGGTTCCGCAATGCTTGTACTGGGTCAAGCATTGATATCCTGGGTCCCTTCTTAGTAATGGTTTATGGACCTTTCCTCCAGGAACTTGTCCAAACCTTTTTTAAACCCAGCTACACTAAGAGCCTTTACTACATCCTCCGGTAACAAATTCCAGAGTTTGATTACACATTGAGTAAAAAAATATTTTCTTTTATTAGTCTTAGTTTACCCTGTAGCTTCATTGCATGTCCCCTAGTCTTTCTATATTCTGATAACGTAAAGAATCGATCTACGTTTATCCATTCCACTCCGTTCATTAATTTATAGACTTCTATCATATCTCCCCTCAGCAGTCTCCTTTCCAGGTTAAAGAGCCCTAGACTTTTTAGCTTTTCTTCATAGGAGTATCCTTCCATCTCCTTTACCATTTTGATGGCTCTTCTCTGAACCTTTTCTAATAACGCCATATCCTTTTTAACATACGGCAACAAGAATTGCACACAATATTCAAAGTGCGGTCTCACCATAGAACGATAAAGAGGCATTATAATATCTTTTGTTTTATTTTCCATTCCTTTCCTTATGATACCTAGCATTCTATTTGCTCTCTTGGCCGCCGCTGAACACTGGGCCGAGAGTTTTAACATGTTATCCACAATAACACCTAAATCTTTTTCCTGGGTGGTGGTTCCTAATGTGGAACCTTGCATCGTGTAACCATAGTTTGGGTTGTTCTTCCCTAGTTGCATAAATTTGCACTTGTCCACATTAAATTTAATCTGCCATTTTGATGCCCAGTCTTCCAATTTATCAAGATCCTCTTGCAATTTTCCACAATCCTCTTGGGTTTTAACAACTTTAAATTGTTTTGTGTCATCTGCAAATTTGATAACCTCACTCGTTTCCTAGACCATGGAATGCTGTTCCAAGGGTTGCAGAGCAGAGATGGCATCCATCTGTCCAAGAAAGGTCAACACATCTTTGGTAGTAGACTGGCTAATCTACTGAAGAGGGCTTTAAACTAGATTCGTTGGGGATGGGTGAAGAAAGCCCCCAGGTAGGTGATACATTAAATACCTTTATGGAAATGGGTAACAGGGGTAATATATGGAAAGCAGTGTGTATTAATGCCCGTAGCATGGGAAATAAGATCCCTGAAGTTGAAGCTTTGGTGGGAGTGGCTGACTTGGATTTAGTGGCAGTTACAGAAACATGGTTCACAGAAAACCATGACTGGGATGTAACTATACCTGGCTATACTTTATTCAGAAAGGACAGGGTAGGAAGAAGGGGAGGAGGAGTGGCACTATATGTAAAAAACTACTATTAAAGCTTTGGAATTACAGAGCTTAAAAGGGAGAGAGGAGGCATTGTGGGTTAAACTAGAAAGAGGGAAAGAGAAATCTATTTGCATTGGTGTGATATACAGACCTCCCTCACAAGAGAAAGCGGTGGACAGAGAGTGAATTGAAGACATACGCAGCATTACTAGGAAAGGGGAAGTGCTACTGCTAGGAGATTTCAATATGCCAGATGTTGATTGGCACATTCCTGCTGCAGTATCATCTAGAAGGAGATCCTGGATTCTCTACAGGGAGAACTATTCAGGCAATTGGTAACAGACCCCACACATGAAGGGGCCATACTGGACTTGGTGCTTACCAATGGTGAAAGTGTTTCTGATGTTGTAGTGGGAGATCATTTTGCATCCAGTGATCACCAGATGGTGTAGTTCAGTATTAGGACTAGGGCTGTTAGAATCCATTCCAAGGTGAAGATCTTAGACTTTAGGAAGACTAACTTTGCGAAGATGGGCCAATACCTCAGGGAGTCGTTAGTGGGATGGGAACAGCTGGGGGATGTAGAAAAACAGTGGGCAAAACTGAAAGGGGGTATTTTAAAGGCAACCAACCTTTTTGTTAAAATGGTAAATAAAGGCAAAAGGAACAGGAGACCGCTATGGTTTTCGAAGGAAGTAGCTGAAAAAGTGAAGAAAAAGAGGGAGGCCTTCATGAAATACAAGAGATCACAGAGAGAGGAAGACAGACATCTGTATTTGGAAAAACTTAGAGAAGCTAGCAAAGTAGTCAAGAAGGCAAAGATTCAAAAGGAGGAGGAAATAGCCAATGCAATAAAATGGGGGGATAAGACATTTTTCAGATATATTAGTGAGAAGAGGAAGGGCAAAAGTGGTATTGTCAGACTCAAGGGTGCAGGGGGGGAATATGTAGAAGCTGATAAGGATAAAGCGGAATTGCTTAACAAATATTTTTGTTCTGTGTTCACAGATGAAGAACCAGGAGCAGGACCTCAGAAAACACCCACAAATAGGAACAGAAGCGAGGGACATCTTGAACAATTTTCAAAAGACTGTGTTCGTGAGAAACTAGCTCAACTTAAAGTAGACAAAGCGATGGGACCGGATGGGATACACCCTAGAATACTGAGGGAACTTGGGGATGTTCTAGCAACTCCACTGACTGACCTTTTCAATGCCTCGTTGGAGTCGGGAGTGGTGCCAAAGGACTGGAGAGAGGCTCATGTGGTGCCTTTACACAAAAGCGGAAGTAAGGATGTGGTTGAAAACTACAGGCCGGTTAGTTTAACTTCGGTGGTGAGTAAATTATTGGAAACGCTGCTGAAAGAGAAAATAGTGAGGTTTCTGGAGTCCGGCGGATTACAGGATCCGAGGCAGCATGGATTCACCAGAGGCAGGTCTTGTCAGACAAATCTGATTGATTTCTTTGACTGGGTGACCAGGGAGTTGGACCAAGGGAGAGCTCTAGATGTGGTGTATTTAGATTTCAGTAAAGCCTTTGACACTGTTCCTCACAGGCGACTTATAAACAAACTGAGCACCCTAGGGATGGACCCTAAAGTTACTGCTTGGGTTAGAAATTGGTTGGGTGGGAGGCGACAAAGAGTACAAGTAAATGGAGCTCACTCTGAGGAGAAGGATGTTACCAGTGGTGTGCCCCAGGGATCTGTCCTTGGTCCGATTCTTTTTAACATCTTTGTTAGTGATATAGCGGAAGGGCTGTCGGGTAAGGTTTGCCTCTTTGCGGATGATACCAAAATCTGCAATAGAGTAGACACCCAGGAAGGTGTAGATAACATGAGGAGGGATCTAGCTAAGCTTGAAGAATGGTCTAGAATTTGGCAGCTGGGATTTAATGTTAAAAAATGTAAGGTCATGCATTTGGGCTGCAGCAATCCAAGGGAGCAATACAGTATAGGAGGTGAAGTACTTTTGTCCACTAAAGAAGAGCGGGGACCTAGGCGTGGTTGTGTCTGATGATCTTAAAGTAGCTAAACAGGTAGAAAAGGCGACGGCAAAAGCTAGAAGGATGCTTGGGTGCATACGGAGAGGAATGGCTAGCAGAAAAAAGGAGGTGATAATGCCTCTGTATAAGTCTTTGGTGCGACCTCATTTGGAGTATGGTGTGCAATTCTGGAGACCGCACCTTCAAAAGGATGTGAACAGGATGGAGTCGGTGCAGAGGGTTGCTACTAAAATGATTAATGGGCTTCATTATAAAGCATATGAGGACAGACTTAAGGATCTTAATATGTACACCTTAGAGGAAAGGCGGCGGGATAGAGGTGATATGATTGAGATGTTTAAATACCTCCGTGGCATAAATGTTCAGGGAGAGAGCCTCTTTCAATTGAAAGCAAGTTCTGCTACGAGGGGACATGGGATGAGGGTGAAGGGAGATAGATTCAGGAGTGATATGCGGAAATATTTCTTTATGGAAAGAGTAGTGGATCCGTGGAATAGTCTCCCAGTGGAGGTGGTGGAGATGAGGACAGTAACTGAATTCAAAAAAGCATGGGACCAACACAGAGGATCTCTAAAAGTAAAAAGTGGACTGTTGTAGTTGTTATGGAAGGACAGACTAGATGGGCCTTGTGGTCTTTTTCTGTCATCATGTTTCTATGTTATTCCCCTTTCCAGGTCATTTATGAATATGTCAAAAAGCAGCGGACCCAGCTCAGATCCCTGGGGTACACCACTATTCACCTTTCTCCACTGGGAAAATTGGCCATTTAGCCCTACCCTTTGCTTTTTATCTTTTAACCAGTTCCTGATCCACAATAGGACACTGCCTCCTATCCCATGACTCTTTAGTTTTGCCAAAAGTCTCTGATGAGGGACCTTGTCAAAAGCTTTCTGAAGGTCCAGAGAGACTATATCAACCGACTCACCTTTGTCCACCTGTTTATTCACACCTTCAAAAAAACATGACAGATTAGTAAGACAAGATCGTCCTTCTCTAAAGCCATTTTGGCTGTCTCCCATTAGGCCATGACTATCTACATGCTGAGTAATTTTATTCTTTATGATGGTTTCTACCATTTTTCCTGGTACAGACATCAGGCTCACTGGTCTGTAGTTTCCCAGATCACCCCTGGAACCCTTTTTAAAAATTGGCATTACATTGGCGATCCTCCGATCTTCAGGTATTACAGATGATTTTAATGAAAATTCACAGATTACTAATAACAGGTCTGCAATCTCATATTTCAGTTCTTTCAACACCCTTGGATGTATACCATCAGGCCCAGGTGATTTGCTACTCTTCAGTTTATCTAATAGTTGTACTAAATCTTCCCGATGTATCAATATTTCCTTCAATTCTTCCGCACCTTTAAATACCACTTCAGTCATGGGTAACATCCCTACATCTTCCTCAGTAAAGACCAAAGAAAAGAATTCATTCAGTCTCTCCGCTATCGCCTTGTCGCCTCTTAGTGCCCTTTTAACCCCTCTATCATCTAATGGACCAACTGACACTCTCACAGGTTTTTTGCTGCGAATGTACTTGAAAAAGTCTTTATTTCACGTTTTTGCTTCTGCAGCAAGCTTCTTCTCAAATTCTCCCTTTGCCTGCCTTATCAATGCCTTGCATTTGACTTGCTAGTGCTTGTGCTATTTCCAGGTTTCATCGTTTGACTCTTTTTTCCATTTCCTGAAAGATGTTTTTTTTGGCAACAACAGCCTCTCTGACATCAACTTTAAACCATGCTGACAGTTTTTTGGACTTCCTTCTTTTCTTAAAGCATGGAATATAGCTGGTCTGGGCTTCCAAGATAGTATTTTTCAATAGTCTCCCTTTCGAAAGTTAAAAGATAGTACTGTGGATTTCCTTACTATCCCTCCTCCACTAATTAAATCAAATGCGATCATACTAGGATCACTATTGCAAAGTGGCCCCCAAACCCTTATCTCTTGCACTAGATCTGGTGTTCCACTAAGGACAAGGTCTAATATGGCTTCCCCTCTGGTCAGTTCATGAACCAGCTGCTCCATGAAGCAGTCATTTATTTCATCTAGGAACTTTATCTCCCTAGCATGTCCTGCCGTGACACTGACCCAGTCGATACTGGGATAATTGAAATCACCCATTATTATTACTGCGCTGCAACGTTTGTTAGCTTCCTTGATTTCTTTGAGCATTTCATCATCCATTTGTTCATTCTGGGCAGGCGGTCGATAGTACACCCCCACTGCCATCGCCTTCCCCTTTTTACATGGAATTTCAATCCATAGAGATTCTACAGCAAATTTTGTTTCCTACAAAACTTTAATCCTTTCTGACTCAATGCCCTCTCTAACATAGAGCGCAACCCCTCCACCAATTTGATCAGCTCTATCATTACGATATAGTTTGTACCCAGGTATCACAGTGTCCCACTGGTTATCCTCCTTCCACCATGTCTCTGATATTCCATTCATACCTAACCTCTCATTTAGTGCTATATATTCTAACTCTCCCATCTTATTTTTTAGACCTGTAGCATTTGCATACAAGCATTTTAGAGACTGTATTTTATTCATATTAATTTGGCAATTGGTAGACATGGGTAATTTGGGATCTTTAAGCTCTGTCTGCTCCATACTCGAGGGCATTTGGGCTACTTTACTCTTTTTTGGAACCTCTCTGCCTTTGGTAGTATCCTTCAAGGATACATTCTTCCGACCCATGCGCTCTTGGGCGACTGTCTGCTTTCCCCTATTATCTAGTTTAAAAGCTGCTATCTCCTTTTTAAAAGGTTAATGTCAGCAGCCTGGTTCCATCCTGGTTAAGGTGAAGCCCCTCCCTTCGGAAGAGCCCCTCCTTTCCCCAGAATGTCCCCCAGTTCCCAACAAATCCAAAACCCTCATCCTTGCACCATTGTCTCATCCACGCATTGAGACTACGGAGCTCTGCCTGCCTTTTGGGTCCTGCGCGTGGAACGGGAAGCATTTCGGAGAACGCTACCCTGGAAGTTCTGGATTTCAACTTCCTACCTAAAAGCCTAAATTTAGCCTCCAGAACCTCCCTACCACATTTTCCTATGTCATTGATACCAACATGTACCAAGACTGTAGACTCCTCCCCAGCACTATCTAAGACCTTATCTAGGTGGCGTGTGAGGCCCGCTACCTTCGCACCAGGCAGGCATGTTACCAGGCGATCCTCACGTCCACCAGCCACCCAGCTATCTACATGCCTAATGATCGAATCACCAACTATAATGGCTGTCCTAACCCTTCCCTCATGGGCACATGGCCCTGGAGAAACTTCCTCGGTGCGAGAGGGTTTTACATAACCTGGAGGACAGGTCCTAGTTACAGGATCACTTCCTCCCACACTAGGGTGATGCTCTCCTGTCACGTGACCTCTCTCCTCCATGGCAACAGGGATGCTGCCAGAATGGAGGTGGGACTTAAGGACTATATCCCTGTAGATCTTGTCTATGTACCTCTCTGTCCTTCTTGTTTTTCAAGTCTGCTACTCTAGCCTCTAGAGAACGGACTCGTTCCCTGAGAGCAAAGAGCTCCTTGCACCTAGTGCACACGTAAGACCTCTCACCAACTGGGAGAAAATCATACATGTGACACTCAATGAAAAAGACTAGAAAGCCCCCATCTCGCTGCTGGACTGTTGTCGGCATCTTAGTTTTAAGCTTGTGTTTAGATCTTTAAGTTCTTTACTTACTAAGGGTTGCTATGGATATTTATACTAATAAAACTGTACCTAATATGTTTAATATACCTTGTTCACCTGAAGCTTAATTAATTTCAGGTCCTTAGTGTATGACTGATTTGGGTAACGAGCTTCACCTGAGAGCACCTCCTTTCTTTTAAGATGTGTAAGTACCTATTAAAGCTACGTTTATCCCAGGGGTGGGTGGGTGTTGGGGAGGGAAATAACACAGTCTTTTTCTTTGCTTCCGGCTCTCCAGAAGGGCATACCACAGAGTCCTTACTCAGAACCTCTGCCGAAATTGTGAAATCAGACCCCCTCCCCCCCAGGGTGCACAGAATTCTTTCCTTTCTCCTTTGAGGGCCCTGGCATGCTGTTGTCCTTGCCCTCGACGTAACCTACCTCTGCTGTCCTTGCTTCTGCCTCACAGGTATGAGAGCCCTGTGCTGGACAACGATTCCCTCCTAGACCCACGTCAAGCATGTGTTTTTGCTGGCCATCATGAATATTGCTTTTTCGTCTTTTGTTTGGTTTTTTTTTACCCCCAATGAGACCAGACAAACTCTGCTCCTTCTTTGAGCACAGCGTTAGCTTCCCTGCGACTCAGGAGATCTCAAGCTCGAAAAGATACACGCAGTATGTACTCCCTAATGAGGCTACCCGGAGGGAATCAGACCTGCGCCATATAAAGAAGAAAACATGATTGCAGTTCCCCAAGTCCAGATACCCCCCACTACTACTGTGCTCTGCCTATGCCACTAAACTGCCAGGTCCTGAACCCCAAACGAGCTGTACAAAAGAAAATGAAAATCGCTACACAAAATTGCCACCGTTCCCACACAATGCGGCGGGCTGGATTCCTCCGAGAAAATATGTCTGGACACTTTTTAGAACAGATTCGGTCTTACTTCTGTACTGCCTCTGGATCCCAGCTTATTTGCTTTCACCAAACTACCAATTCCCTATAGTTCCTCTAGTGAGCCTGACCTAAGGAATCACCTCACCCCAGCTGCTTGGAGACAGAGATACTGGCTCTGGTGGGAGGTGCCACTAGTATACATACCCCGATGTCAGAACTGGGACATGCTCAGTCTCCAAGCTGCTTGTAAGAGGACACTACCCACAGGTCAGGGACTGGAGAAACGATAAGGAACTACCAGTTTAATGATGTCAGTTACCAACTAGTATTATTTTTAACAAAGCTGATCAAATTTGAACAAAATCTACAAAACCTAACTAAGATGGCCTGGACTCCCAGCATAAATCCCCAATATAAACAGAGGTCCTGCAACAAACAAACTCCACAACACAGAAGACCTCAGAACTGAATGGGAAAGCAGAGCATCTTCCGAGAACCAGCTTCTTCCAAAATCCACCTGTACAGTAATAAATGAGAAACTATTCTCCCCAGACACTCCTCGGGTGGGACCTGGACTGGAGAGGCTGATGGAAAGAAAGTTATCAGGTAAGGTTGCCAGTAGCTGTCTCATTTATAAAACTGTTTCCAGGTTTTCAGACTATCACTAACAGCAATTAATCACACATTGTATTATTACTAGTAACTAATTGTTAACAGTAACTAGTTCTCTCACCTTCCTCTCAGATATTGATATATTGTTATATTGTCATCTGCAGCACATATACTATTGTACTGTTATTTGTAACCCAGTAGCTACAACACTATAGAGTGTATCCTATTAGTCATCTACTATTGCCAGTAGTCACCCAGTTCATCGAAAACTGTCACAGACAGCTATATACCATCAATACACAGACACATCCACTAGTCCCCATTCCCAGAACCCCGTTCTCAGAGTTCCTTTGCCCACCAAAATATATACACAATGTCTCCCACAAGACAGGTAAACCTCCCACTCACTCTCATTCTAATAACTCTCCTAACTCAACACATCTACTCATACAAAACCAATCAAAACCCCTACAATCATATCCCCATCATACATAATCGATACAGAAACCCAAATAACAACATTATCACTACCCACAATCCTCACCAAAACACACCACACTGTTCAACCTTTACACACACCCACAATAATTACTCAAGCAATGACTCAAGCAATGACTCAAACAGACACCATCGCAGACTTATCCAAATAAAACACCAGCCACACACTGGTTTAAGCGCCAACACAACCAATATAGATACCCAAACAAAGCTCATCTTAATAAACGTTAGATCCATACGAAATAAAATACCAATCATCAACGACATGATAAAAGACACAAACCCGGAAATCATCTGCATTACTGAAACATGGCTCACTCCCACAGACACCGTACTACTAAACCAGTTAACATCACATCAATATGATACATTCAGCTGCCATCGGGATGCAAAAAGAGGAGGTGGCACTCTCATACTCGCTAAAAAAGACCTACAATTCACCTTAACATGCCTAAACAATATAGATGGAATAGACATCATCAACATAGAAAATAGAACCCTTGCACTTACTCTCATATATAGACCCCCTTCAACTGATCAAAAAAACCTCTCCTCCATCTTAGAACTTGCATGCACAGCATCACCAAACAAACCTCTCATAATCCTAGGTGATTTGAATCTCCCTTCCCTGAATAACTCTCAATCAGACAATTTCATGGATGCTATGACCCAAATGGGTTACACTCAGATAATACATGCTCCCACCCACATAAAAGGCAACACCTTAGATCTCATCTTCCTTCCCTCCTCCCTTCTTAATAACCAACACCAACATACCCCTCCAACAATAACAGAGGTACCATGGTCTGATCACTACCTTATCACACTCCACCTCCCAGCCCAAGCAACACTAAACACAACAAACTCATCACCCCACATATCACGTTTTACACACTTTGACAAAGCTAATTTCCTTGACAAAGTATTACCCATACTCAACACAAACCTCCCAGACATCGAATCCGCTGTAAACCACTGGAATCAAACAGTCCAGAAAGCAGCTACCCCCACACATACCATACAAAAACAAGTAAAAAAGACAGAAAAATGGTTCACGAGAGAACTAGCAAATATAAAAAAACAATTGAGGAAACAAGAAAAGAAATGGAGGAAAACTAAATCTGACGAAAACAAATCCCAATATATGACCACCCTCAACAATTACAAAAACGCAATTAACAAGTCAAAAAAGGATTACCACTCCAAAGTAATAAACATGGCTATCAACCGCCCCAGAGAACTATTCGCAATCGTAAAAACTTTGACAAAAGCTAAAAACCAAGAGCCAAAACAGTCGGCTATAAGCACACAGACCTTAGCAATCCACTTTGCAGAAAAAACTAAAGTGCAAATCCAACACCATACCAATGACACTACCTACAAACACTGAATCTAATAACACATGGACCTCCTTCCACACGATAGATCAAAAACACCTTCTTAGGATCATAACACTTATCAACACCACAACTTCTCCACTTGACCCATGTCCTGTGTCATGGATCAAATGCACAAAGGAAGAACTCGCTGAAAACATCCAACAAATGGTGAACCAATCCCTTGTCCAGGGCATCATGCCCAACGCCCTAAAACTCACAACGCTTCGACCAATAATAAAAAACAATAAACTTGACCCAAGAGACCCAAACTCTTACCGACCGATAGCCAGCATTCCATTTATAGCTAAAATAATAGAAAAAAACGTCCAATTACAATTACAAGACCATATCGATGAACACAAACCCTTAGACTCTCACCAGTTTGGCTTCCGCCCCTATCACGGTGTAGAAACCCTTCTAACTACACTGATAGACTTCCTCATCAAAGGCACAGATGATAGCAGTCAAGGCTTCCTACTCCTCTTCATAGACATTTCTGCCGCCTTTGACAACATCAACCACCTCACTTTGATCAATAGACTAGAAAATCTAGGAATAGGTGGGACAGTACTCAATTGGTTTAAGTCTTACATCACAAACAGACTAATACGTGTTCAAATAGACCAGGAAGTGTCAGAAACCTTCCCCCAAGGACAAGGAATACCCCAGGGATCCGCCCTTTCTGCCCTCCTTTTCAACCTGTACCTCCAACCCATTACAAAAATATTCAGAAAACACAAAATTAGTCACTTTATCTATGCTGATGACATCATGCTTGCTCTCCCCATATCCACCAAAAATCCTACCTACGATGCCCTATCAAAATGCATGATGGAGACCACCTCCTGGATGGAATCTAACTACCTTAGCATCAACCTCAAAAAAACAGAGGCAATGTTCGTAACAAGATCACCAGTGACCGAGGACACCTATCCAACATCAATCTCAATCATAAATACAACTATACCCGTCAAAAAAGAGGTAAAATACCTAGGGGTAATAATAGACCATACACTCACCATGCTACCACATATAAAACAGACGGTAAAAACCATATTCTACAAACTCAAAACCATACAACACCTAAGACCCCTTCTTGACACCCATGACTTTAGATCAGTTGTTAACACACTCATCACCCCACACTTTGACTATTGTAATAGTCTCTTAATTGGCCTACCACAAAAAAGTACATACCTACTTCAAAGAGCCCAGAACATCTGTGCCAAAGTAGTCACTAAAGCCCGCCTTGTAGACCATGTAACCCCAATAATGCTGGAACTGCATTGGCTCCCTATAAACAGCAGAATCAGATATAAAATCCTCCTAATCACATTCAAGCTCCTAAACAACATCGCCCCCTCATATCTATCCATGCTATTACATACCCCATCAGAATCAAGAACTCGCAGACTAAACGCAACACACTCACTTGAAATACCAAATTCATTCAAAAAAACTAAAAAATCCACCAGCACCAGAGCCTTCTCATTCACTGCCCCCATGCTCTGGAATAATCTCCCAATAAACCTTCGGATCATAAAAGACCTCACCCAATTTAGAAAGGAACTCAAGACATATCTTTTCTCCGAACACTATGAAATCCCATACCCCCAAGTCCAACCACACACCATCCCCAAACACTCAAACACAAAGCCCTAAAATCACACTCAACTACCCACACACATACACTCACCACATACTCCCACCACATACACCCCAAAATACTCCCAAGAGATGAAAAAAAAGGAAATAAATTCCTCCACACACACACACACATATGAAAGGTAGAAAACTCTGACTACCTGTAAAAAGGTAGAAAAATTCTGATCAACACTATGATACAGAAACTTATTAATGTATATAAAATGTAAATAGTTTCGACAATTAATGCACAGTTATTTGTATAAAGTTACAATGTTATAAATCTCTGTTAATAACTATTATCTGTATAAAGTTAAAAATCTCTGTTCCATGTAATGTATACATTAGTATACAAATTTGTTTACTTGTTCCATGTAAACCGCCACTGATCTCTGGAAGGGGCGGTATAGAAGAAATAGATAAATAAATAAATAAAGGTTGTGGGGAGTATTGGCAAATGGGTAAGTTATGCTCAGTCACATCCAGGGGAAAGTCTGCTCGTTAGTCCCTCGCCGCAGGTTCGGTGGGACCCTTTGGTAATGAGCCAGAAGTAGAGACAGAGTTTTATGATGATATATTTGTATATTTTTCTATTCAAAATAAACCTATCACTAGACTAATGAAGTAATAAGTTGTAGCAGCACTAAGATCACAGAGAGCAGAAGACAGGCAAGAGATCACAGAGAGCAGAAGACAGGCATCTGTATTTGGAAAAACTTAGAGAAGCTAGCAAAGTAGTCAAGAAGGCAAAGATTCAAAAGGAGGAGGAAATAGCCAATGCAATAAAATGGGGGGATAAGACATTTTTCAGATATATTAGTGAGAAGAGGAAGAGCAAAAGTGGTATTGTCAGACTCAAGGGTGCAGGGGGGGAATATGTAGAAGCTGATAAGGATAAAGCGGAATTGCTTAACAAATATTTTTGTTCTGTGTTCACAGATGAAGAACCAGGAGCAGGACCTCAGAAAACACCCACAAATAAGAACAGAAGCGAGGGACATCTTGAACTATTTTCAGAAGACTGTGTTCGTGAGAAACTAGCTCAACTTAAAGTAGACAAAGCGATGGGACCGGATGGGATACACCCTAGAATACTGAGGGAACTTGGGGACGTTCTAGCAGCTCCACTGACTGACCTTTTCAATGCCTCGTTGGAGTCGGGAGTGGTGCCAAAGGACTGGAGAGAGGCTCATGTGGTGCCTTTACACAAAAGCGGAAGTAAGGATGTGGTTGAAAACTACAGGCCGGTTAGTTTAACTTCGGTGGTGAGTAAATTATTGGAAACGCTGCTGAAAGAGAAAATAGTGAGGTTTCTGGAGTCCAGCGGATTACAGGATCCGAGGCAGCATGGATTCACCAGAGGCAGGTCTTGTCAGACAAATCTGATTGATTTTTTTGACTGGGTGACCAGGGAGTTGGACCAAGGGAGAGCTCTAGATGTGGTGTATTTAGATTTCCGTAAAGCCTTTGACACTGTTCCTCACAGGCGACTTATAAACAAACTGAGCACCCTAGGGATGGACCCTAAAGTTACTGCTTGGGTTAGAAGTTGGTTGGGTGGGAGGCGACAAAGAGTACAGGTAAATGGAGCTCACTCTGAGGAGAAGGATGTTGCCAGTGGTGTGCCCCAGGGATCTGTCCTTGGTCCGATTCTTTTTAACATCTTTGTTAGTGATATAGCGGAAGGGCTGTCGGGTAAGGTTTGCCTCTTTGCGGATGATACCAAAATCTGCAATAGAGTAGACACCCAGGAAGGGGTAGATAACATGAGGAGGGATCTAGCTAAGCTTGAAGAATGGTCTAGAATTTGGCAGCTGGGATTTAATGTTAAAAAATGTAAGGTCATGCATTTGGGCTGCAGCAATCCAAGGGAGCAATACAGTATAGGAGGTGAAGTACTTTTGTCCACTAAAGAAGAGCGGGACCTAGGCGTGGTTGTGTCTGATGATCTTAGAGTAGCTAAACAGGTAGAAAAGGCGACAGCAAAAGCTAGAAGGATGCTTGGGTGCATACGGAGAGGAATGGCTAGCAGAAAAAAGGAGGTGATAATGCCTCTGTATAAGTCTTTGGTGCGACCTCATTTGGAGTATGGTGTGCAATTCTGGAGACCGCACCTTCAAAAGGATGTGAACAGGATGGAGTCGGTGCAGAGGGTTGCTACCAAAATGATTAATGGGCTTCATTATAAAGCATGAGGACAGACTTAAGGATCTTAATATGTACACCTTAGAGGAAAGGCGGGATAGAGGTGATATGATTGAGATGTTTAAATACCTCCGTGGCATAAATGTTCAGGGAGAGAGCCTCTTTCAATTGAAAGCAAGTTCTGCTACGAGGGGACATGGGATGAGGGTGAAGGGAGATAGATTCAGGAGTGATATGCGGAAATATTTCTTTACGGAAAGAGTAGTGGATCCGTGGAATAGTCTCCCAGTGGAGGTGGTAGAGATGAGGACAGTAACTGAATTCAAGAAAGCATGGGACCAACACAGAGGATCTCTAAAGGCAAAAAGTGGACTGTTGTAGTTGTTATGGAAGGACAGACTAGATAGGCCATGTGGTCTTTTTCTGTCATCATATTTCTATGTTTCTAAGATTATGTAGTAGTAATAACTCACTGAATAGCAACCAAAGGTTACAGGCTTGCTCTGCACTTAGGAAAGTACAGAAAAGAGCTACTTGACTAATACCAACACCAGATGAAGACATGAGACCAGTACCTCAGCTCTGCAGGGTGAACAAATGCAGCTGGGGTCTCAAACAGCACAAAGTCAAAAGGAGGCAGCTAGGCTAGGTAATGCTGGCTCTAGCAGATCAAAGGTAAGCCGTGTGTGGGCAGATCCTTACAGATGTCTGTGGGAGTCTTGTTCACACAGGATTAGAGAGGCAGTCTTACAATGACAGCATGTCTTTGTGCTTACAGAAGCAGCAAGGAAAACAAAAGGCATAAAATGACTGAGTTCTTCTGTACATATTTTATTACTCTTTGTGATGAGTCCTTGTCACATTTTAGTGATTGGTTGGCATGATACACTGTGAGAAGAAACAGAGCAGTGATAGCCGAGCACTGTAATATTAATTGTTGGAAAATTTGTTTGAGGAGATCTTCTCACATAACAACTCTTCCTTTTTACTCAAATAAAGGTTTACTTAAACAGTGAACCTGAGGGAGGAGTAGCCTAGTGGTTGGGGCAAGGTACTTCAGGCCGGGGGTTCAAATCCAACTAGAGGATAGCAACCTTGGGCCGGAACGACTGGGGTTTCTAGTCCCACAGATGCTCCTTGTGGTCTTGGGCTAGCCGCTTAACCCTCCATTGCCCATGTTCCCTGTAAGTATTAGTGTATGTGTCTCATATCCCCGCGTGTTAAATGTATCCCCCAATTGTGTTGTGACTGCTTTGATTGAAGGATAAGGCGGTATACAAAAACTGTCTAAATAAATAAAACTTGGGGTTCTTGGGCTCGATTAGCTTCATCCTTGAGGTCCTTTGAAAAAATAATGTATTTATCTATCTAGGCTTATACCATTTTTCTACAGTCAAAGTGGTGTACATTCAGGTCCTGTATATACTGTATACTCCCCTTGTCCCCAAAGGGCTCCCAATCTAGGTTTTTGTACCTGAGGCAATGGAGGGTTAAGTGGCTTGCCCAAGGCCACAAGTGGGACTAGAAACCCCAGTCCTTCTGGTCCAAGGTTGCTGTCCTCTAGTGGGATTCAAATCCCTGCCTCTCTGGCTTGAGGTAACTTGCCCCAACCACTAGGCCAGAGGAAATTGGGATGATTGGATTATATTTGATACATATGTTTCCCCATATGGAAAAGGTCTTCCTATTATTTTTTTTTATAAGAGGCACAGTTTGTGTGCCCATGTGTCTTTCTTGCCTAGGCGCCCTGCTCATAAAATTACCCTCCCTGTTCCAAGTTATGGAGAAATCCTGAAAAAGACTTTTCACTGAATCCAAAGTGTGCAGTTTCCTTTAAACAGAAATCTATTGTGCTAGATCTATTCTCCAGGATGTGCGATGTGATAGCCACCAATAATCATCTCAGTTTCAGAGCTTCAACACTACTTCACTCTTTTAAGGCACCACAAAGATGATCTGACTTATGGAAAGACCATAACACAGGTACACTACCAAAAAACTGCCTCCAGTTTTGCAACTGATTCCTATAGATTTTGGGGTGCTGAATCCAGGAAAAATAGCCAAAATGTTCCATCACGTCACGTTTTCTTGCAAAATTAGATTTCTTACCCATATAAGGAATGTTCACATAATTTCTTTTTAGCCAACTGCAGTTTATTTTCTTGGCCCAAAATAGAGGTTGTAATGGTTAACTAACTAGAAACACTCCCTCATGATATTTTAGAGTGTTTTGTATTCATTTTATACATTAACAGGACAATTGGGAGGCGGGGGCTAAATCCAGTACTCGCGCTGGCGCATGTTCTTTCCTGTTCGCCTCGCCTCGCCTCGCTCGCTCAAACACAGTGGTTGCGACATGAACGTTCCTGTCAAATTTCAGTTTCTTGCAAGTTCATTATTACCTTTTGTTTGCTCAGTCGTAATCCAGCTTTATTCCGAAGTGGTTCACTACAGTTGTAGTTTGCAGTGCTGTGTATTTGTGATGGCTCACAGAGCCAGAGGTTGCATCAACTCTCCGGACAGTTTTTGTTTTATTTGTGGGGAATATACCGTGAAAAAGCAGCAGAGGAACATTTCTGCATTTATTAAAAAAGTATATTTCGCCTATTTCAGTTTGAAGTTAGGCGATCAAGACAAACCGTGGGCTCCTCACAAAGTGTGCAAGACATGTGAGGAAGATCTACGCTTAGGGATGAAAGGTAAAAAACAAGCATTTCGTTTCGGAATACCTATGATGTGGCGTGAACAAAGAGACCACAGCAGTGACTGCTATTTTTGCTCTTGCATTGTGAAGGGATACAACTTAAAAAATAAGAACGTAATAAGTTACCCCAACCTTCCCTCAGCAATTAGGCCTATGCCTCATAGCAACGAAGTACCTGTGCCTGAACCACCAAAATCTTTGGATCATATTTGTGTGGACGGTTCTGATCATGATGAGACTCATCAGATGGCTTTTCCCGATGAGTCCAGTACTTCCGAGTTTGAAACTGAACCAGATCCGAAACCTGAACTTTTCTCTCAAGCTGAATTGAATGATTTAGTCCGGGATTTAGGACTCCCAAAAGATGCTGCCCAACTGCTAGGTTCTCGGCTTAAACAGAAAAATCTATTGTCACCAGGAACAACTTTTTATTGGTACCGCAACCGCGAGACACAATTTTTGAAGTATTTCAGCAAAGAGGAAGATTTGGTATTTTGCAACGATATATACGGAGTGATGGAAAAGTTTAAACTCAAGTATGATCCTGCTGAATGGCGGCTGTTCATTGATTCGTCAAAAGACAGCATAAAAGGTGTTCTTCTTCATAATGGCAACACATTCGCTTCAGTTCCTATTGCTCACTCTGTTATTCTCCAAGAAAAATATGAGAATTTGGCCCTGATTCTTCAGAAGATTCGTTATGATGAGCATAAGTGGATGATTTGTGGAGACTTTAAAATTCTATCCATGCTATTAGGGCAGCAATCCGGTTTCACCAAATATCCCTGCTTCCTTTGCTTGTGGGATAGCCGGGCCCGCGACCTACTCTGGGGGAAAAAAGACTGGCCAATTCGGGAGTATTTGAGACCCGGTGAGAAAAATGTTCTTCATGAGAGCTTGGTACCTCGTGATAAAATTCTATTACCACCTCTCCACATTAAGTTGGGTCTCATTAAGCAATTCATCAAGTCCCTTCCAAAAGATGGTGAGTGTTTTCGGTACCTTTGCTCAAAGTTCCCCCGACTTTCTGAAGCAAAGCTAAAGGAAGGAGTGTTTGTTGGCCCTGATATAAGGAAACTCATTTCAGATGGAGCATTCGCTGAAACGATGTCTGAGAAGGAAAAAGAAGCCTGGGATTCCTTCAAGGATGTTGTTCTCAAATTCTTGGGGAACAGGCGGGATGAGAACTATAAGGATATTGTTGCCAGGATGCTCAATGCCTTCAAAGAACAAGGCTGTAACATGAGCCTGAAAGTCCATTTCTTGCACTCTCATGTGAACTACTTTCCCGAAAACTTGGGGGCGTACAGTGAAGAACAAGGTGAAAGGTTTCACCAGGACATCAAGGACGCAGAGAGAAGGTACCAAGGAAGATGGAACACCACTATGATGGCTGATTTCTACTGGTTGCTGCTGCGGGAAACCCCAGATGAAAAATACACCAAGCAGCGCACCAAGAGAAGCATTCGGGGGAAGAAGAAACGGGCCCATCAGGAGATTGATTGACCCAAGAATGACTTTAAAATCTAAACTGTGTTGACAAATATCGTGTTTTTACTAAACTTTGAAATAAAAATTTGCTAATTATTACCACAGTGTCGGATCTCATTTATTAGAATTTTATTTTCACACCATCGGGTGTTTGTCTTCATGTATTGCAATGGTGCGGTTTGCGTTTTCTATTCTTACATACATACCTGTACAACATTTTTTGCACAGTTCTTTGCTTTGCTTTGTGTCTAACCTCGCTCTTATATGCTCAATGTTTGTGCACATGTATGTGGCTGTTTTAAGTGCAGACAATTTTGCTACCATCACAGTGTGTTTTGTTGACATTACTCTATTCTTATGTGCTGCCTTGTTACAATTTTCTTTATTCTTATTTGAATAACTACTAAACAATTAGTATAAAGAATTCATCCAAGAAACTTTTATCTCGATCGCACTCAATCTGAAACGTTCACCTCAAACTGCTAACCCAATGTAGCAAAAAATCTGTACGTGATGGAGCAAATTGGTTACCAGATTTGGATTCAGCGCACCAAAAAACGTAAAAATCAATCGAAACATTAGAGGCAGTTTAAAAAAATTTTTTTTTAGTGTACCTGTGTAATCTGTTTCAAATATGTTTTCAAAGCTCTACAGCCATCCAGCAGAAACAAAGCCTGAAGCTCACTTTGATCATCCAGAGTACGAAACACTAAGGGCCACCATTTGGTTTATATGAAAATCATACGTTTTAGGAAGGAATGACAAAACAAATCGACTACCTATCTTTTGCTCAGAAATTACCAGAAAAAGGCTGTCAGTGCATGCAACTCCAAAATCCTCCCAGTCAAAAAGATGGTGACCAGGAAGACCATCTTTAAGGTCAAATCCTTTAAAGTAATAGCATGCAGAGGATTAAAGGGCACTAACACCAAAGAAGTACCAGATTAAGATCCCCAAGAGGGCAGCACCAGATAACGCAGAGGCCACAAATGTTTAAACACCCCTTAAAAACAAGGGCACATCTGGATGGTCAGACAGCGAGTGACCCTGTATTCGGTCCCTCTAACACAGCGATTCCCAAACTCGGTGTTGAGACCCCAAATAGGGTCACATCATCAGTGGATAGGGTCACAGAAATATGACCATTTCCCCTTCTCTTTGGCCTTTCCCTGTGACCTATGCCAAGTAGTAACAGCAGCCATTCAGCATGTGACCTTTCATAGGGCCATGCCCCCTTCTGGGTAAGCTCGCTGTTAGACTGGAAACCTATGCAGAGTACTGAGGTCCGTAAGCACAGACTGCACACTGACACAACGGAAACCTGTGCCGACTTCTGCTGCTGCTGTTGTCACTACTGTTCGTGCTGCCTTCCTGCTTTAGATGAGTGAAGGGAGGGGAAAGAGGCTGGAGACCTGTTTGAAGTTCATTATCGTCTGAGGATTACATGAGTTTTTGGTTGTTAAAATGGGGTCTTATGGGTTAAAAGTTTGAAAAGCACCGCTCTAACAAGACAGCACCTGAAGCTTCAAAGAATCCAGTGCTAAGCCTATATCAGGGCTCAACTGTAAAAGCCAGATCAGGCAGAGATGCTCCTAGTGAATCAGCTCTCAAAAATCTCTCCAGACTCTCAAATAAGCTAGCAGTCTAACTTTCCCATGCCTGGAACAAAGCTGCAATAGCTCCCACAAAACAGCCTCTTTTCCTCAAATATGCCCTCTCTGGAGCCAAACCGTAAGAGAACTGATTCATGTTCAACAGAATGGGACACAGCCACAATAAATCTAACACTTCCAAAAGAGGCAAGGGATCCCCACCACCAGACAGAACAAGTTCACATGTCAGGGCGTACAAGGCCAGTTCAGCACCACCAGAACTGCCAGACCCAGATGAAACTATCCTCTGAAGTACCCCAACTATTGAAGACCATGGAGAAAAAGATATAGAGGAAACTATTCTGGGGCCATCTTTATACCAGAGTGGACTCCAACTCCTCTTCCAGCAACCAGAGACTCTTAGCACTAGATCATCTTCTTGAGGATTAATCACTGCTGAGAAATCAACAGCTTGAATGGCCCCACCGATGTGCTCTTCTTCA
The DNA here is from genome assembly GCA_033557465.1 of Ichthyophis bannanicus. Lineage (NCBI taxonomy): Eukaryota > Metazoa > Chordata > Amphibia > Gymnophiona > Ichthyophiidae > Ichthyophis > Ichthyophis bannanicus. The sequence continues at coordinate 171,890,966 of CM066032.1, read as the reverse complement.
TAAGGCAGCCTGGTGCATTAGCAACAAACTCTAGTGAAAAAGACAGACACCTCCAACTGCAGAGACTGTCCCTTTGATAGAGCCAAGGGACTGGATCCTGCACCAATCCTGCCACCCACTCTTGAATCCGGACGTCTGTTAGTGTGGCTGGGTTTAAAAAAGGTTTGGACAAGTTCCTGGAGGAAAGATCCATAAACCATTATTAAAGGAGACCCGAGAAATCCACTGCTTGCCCCAATTCAAGCATTGTGGAACCTATGTCTTTTGGGGAAACTGCTGGATACTTGTGACCTAGATTGGCCACTGCTAGAAACAGGATACGGGGCTTGATGGACCTCAGTCTGACTCAGTATGGCATATCTTATGTCATTTATTTATAAACTTTTATATACCGCCACTTGCAGAGATCAGTGACGGTTTACAATGAACAAAAATTTGGTTTACATTATAATGTCGGTAGAACTTATTTACAGTGCACAGAAAACAGACAAGTTGACATTAAACAATGTATAACATATTTACAGTCAGATGAATAGGTGTTCCTCAGTGTCCACTGTTTTAATTCTGAAATGTCAAAAAGGCAGAGCTCTGCACCGAAAACTGGACCATCCACTATCAAAGTTAATACAGAGGTCAACGCTGCCCTGACAGTCCTGCTCGCATGGTCCTCTTTGCAGAGTTCAGAGGCCACCGTTTACATGCCCGACACGGACATGACATCAGTCAACTGCACTGAGGTAGCATGGTGCACAGTGTCAGCCACAGTCAGTGAGGCCATGTGCCCCACCAAGCCAAATCCCCTGTGCACCACTCACTGCAGCCCGAGTAAAAAGGGCTGTTCAAATGAAGAAATTAGACCTTACCTGCTAATTGTCTTTCCTTGAGTTCTCTCCGGGCCAGTCCAGGAACAGAAGGGGGTTGTCAATCCCATTCAGCAGCCGAGGACTGGAAACTGAAAAGTTTCTCCTGTCAGACCATCTATTTCCCGGTGACGTCAGCTACTCAGTTTACTTAATGTCCAAGCAGCCACAACTCCACACACGTCCAGAAACAAACAAAAAAACCACGAGGAACTATGTACAATCAAATAAACACCTCCAAGATAAAGGCAATCGAGCTTCGCATCCACCCCGTTCCGTTTCGTTTCAGTTTATGATGGCTATGATTTTTTTTTTGTTTTTTTATTTATACTGCCATTGCGCACCTACAAAAAAATGATCATCACTCCCTCCAGCTCGCCACCCCTCGCGGCCAAAAAACAGCTAGTAATACAGACCTTGTGCCAGCTCGCTACCACAAAGGGTGGGTCCTGGACTGGCCCGGAGAGAACTCAAGGAAAGACAATTAGCAGGTAAGGTCTAATTTCTTCTTCCTCTTCGTCTCTCCGGGCCAGTCCAGGAACAGAAGGGAAGTACCAAAGCAGTTCCTAAATATGGGAGGGACCCGCGAGCCCGGCCACAAGAGCTGCAGCCCCAACTCTCGCATCCTCCCTGGCATGTACATCTAAGCAATAATGCCTAGCGAACGTGTGAAGCGAGGACCACGTCGCTGCCCGACAGATATCTACGGGAGGCACGAAGGCCAACTCCGCCCATGATGTCGCTACCCCCCGGGTAGAATGAGCCTTAAGATTCCCAGGAGGCGGGCGCCCGCTAACCTCGCATGCCTCCGCTATCGCCCGCTTCACCCAACGAGCAATAGAAGCTTTAGAAGCAGCCTGACCTTTCCGCCTACTTGCAAAGAGCACGAAAAGGCGATCCGATTTCCGAAACGGTTTAATCCACGTAAGGTACTTGCGAAGCACCCGGCCGAGATCCAAGAGGCACAATGAGCGTGGAAGCTCCTCTCCGCCCTTGCTGGAAAATGTCAGAAGGGAAACTGGCTGGTTTACATGAAACTCCGACGCCACCTTAGGGAGAAAGGACGGAACTGGTCGTAAAACCACCTCCTCATCCGAGAAGTGAAGAAACGGGCTTCTACAAGAAAGCGCCTGTAAATCCGAAATCCGACGCGCCGAACACAAGGCCACCAGAAAAACCGTTTTCCAAGAAAGATGCTGCAAACTAACGGAACTACCCGTTTCGAAAGGCGGACGCGTTAAGGCCTCCAAAACCAAATTCTAATCCCAAGCCAGCATTACGGAACGAATGGGTGGCTTGATAATTCGCGCCGCCCTGAGGAACCGATGCACATCCGGATGCGCCGACAGCACCACGCCTTGCACTTTGCCCCTATAGCACGCCAGTGCCACCAGCTGAACTCGGAGGGTATTAAGCGCCAAACCCTTGTCAAGCTCCCGTTGAAGGAAGGCGAGAATATCCAAAAGGGGAGCGGAGAACGGGCGCAACTCCCGCTCCGCACACCAAGCCTCAAAGATCCGGCATACGCGAATATAAGCTAGAGAAGTGGATCTACGCTGGGACTTTAACAAAGTCGCGATCACTGCCGCGGAGTAGCCCCTCCGCCGAAGGAGCTCCCTCTCAATAGCCAAGCTGTAAGCAAGAACCGATCCACCTGCGGCATCAAGACCGGACCCTGGTACAAAAGATTGACCCGGTCGGGTAAACGCCAAGGGCGCTCCACCAGCAACCGCACCAGATCCGCATACCATGGTCTCCTTGGCCAATCTGGAGCTATGAGAATCACGGTACCCTCGTGACGCGCAATCCGCTGAACCACTCTGCCGATCATCAGCCACGGCGGAAACACATACAGCAACACATTCTCCGGCCAGGGTTGAACCAACCCGCCCAGGCCCTCCGACATATGCTCCCGACATCGGCTGAAAAACCGACCCGCCTTGGCATTGTTGAAGGTCGCCATCAGGTCCAGAACCGGCTGACCCCTGCGAACGGTGATGTCGTGGAAGACGGCTGCATTCAGTTCCCACTCTCCGGGATCTAAGGTATGGCGACTGAGATAATCGGCTTGCACATTGTCCTTTCCCGCTACATGCGCCGCCGATAGTGCTAGCAGGTTTTCCTCCGCCCAGAGCAGCAGCAACTGGCTCTCCTCCAACAAGGCAGCACTGCCCGTGCCCCCTTGCTGGTTGATATATGACACCGTCACGAGATTGTCTGAGAAGACGCGAACCGCTCGACCCACAACGAGGTTCCGGAACTCCAACAGGGCCAACCGCACCGCTCGGAGCTCTAACAAATTGATGGGCGATGTGCTCTCCGTCAGAGTCCAGGAGCCCTGTGCCACCTGAGCCTGACAATGAGCTCCCCACCCGACAAGACTGGCGTCCGTAGTGACCAACAGCCAATCCGGTTCTTTTAGGGGAACCCCCGCTTGCAGGTGCGTGGGTTCTAACCACCACTGAAAACTGGACGCCACAGACTGCAGACACGGCAGCCGACAGTGCAGGGGATGGAGCTGAGGAGACCATTGGCTCAGGAAGAAGCTCTGAAGAGGACACATATGAGCCCTGGACCACGGAACCAGATCCAAGGCCGCCGCCATGGACCCTAGGAGCTGTAAATATTTCCAGGCGGTGGGAGCCTGCGAACGTAGAAAGGCCCTCAGGAGCCGTAGAAGCTTGTGGACACGGTCTTCGGGAAGGAACACGGAACCCAGCTGAGTGTCGAACAACGCCCCCAAATAAGTGAGGCGACAAGTCGGCGATAACCGACTTTTTGCAAGATTGATCACCCAACCGAGACTCTCCAGGACCTGCACTACCCGAGCTGTCGAAGAAAGTGACTCCGCCTGAGAGCGAGCGCGGATCAACCAATCGTCGAGATAGGGATGAACGTGAATCCCCTCAAGGCGGCTGCCACTACCACCATGACTTTCGTGAAGGTCCGCGGAGCCGTGGCAAAACCGAAGGGCAAAGCCCGAAATTGAAAATGTCCCATGCGCACGGCAAAACGCAGATACTGGTGATGCTCTGCCCAGATGGGAATGTGAAGGTAGGCCTCCGTGAGATCTATGGCCGAGAGCACCTCGCCCGGTTGTACCGCTCGAATCACAGAGCGCAGAGACTCCATGCGAAAATGAGGCACCCGCAAACAGCGATTGACATGTTTGAGATCGAGGATGGGACGAAAGGACCCTTCCTTTTTGGGAACCACGAAATAAATCGAGTATCGACCTAAGCCGCACTGGTCTGGCGGAACCGGTACAACCGCCTTGAGCCGCAGCAACCGGAGAAGGGTCTCCTGCACCGCCAATCTTTTCGCCGGAGACCCGCACGGGGACCTCACGAAGGCGGGTGGTAGAGGCTGAGCAAAGTCCAACGCGTAACCGTCGTGGATAATCTCTAGAACCCAACGGTCCGTGGTAATGGAGGTCCAGACGGAGAGGAAATCCTGCAAACGTCCGCCCACCGGCACCTCCGCCTGGACCTGCCGCCCTTCATTGCGGCTTTTTGGAGGCAGTCTGCTGAGGACAAAAATCCTCTGCCAAACCCCCGAGCTCCACGAAAGGACTGACCTCGTGCTCCAAACCGACCTCTCTGATACGGAGCAAAGCGAGGCCCCCGAAATCTGCGAGTATCGCGGACTGGACCCCTGAGCTGAGTTCCGGGCCGCGACTGCTTAGGACGATCCTCTGGCAGACGACCGCCCTTGGAATCACCGAGATCCTTGACAATTTTCTCCAGAGCCTCCCCAAAAAGTAGCTTACCTTTATAGTGCAGTTTACTAAGCCTAGTCTTAGAAGAGGAATCCGCCGCCCAATTTCTCAGCCAGAGAAACCGACGGGCGGCTACCACAGACGCCATGGACTTCGCGGAAATCCGAACCAAATCGTAGAAGGCGTCAGCTAAGTAAGCGGCCGCGGATTCCAGCTTTGCCCCTTCTGTCCCGAAGGGGCCCTCCTTGTCAGTCGCTGACTCTCCCTGGAGCCAACGGATGGAAGCCCGGGACACATACGCCCCGCAAACGGACACTTGCAGTGCTAGCGCACAGGAATCAAAAACTTGCTTCAGAATGGTCTCCAATTTCCTATCCTGAAGATCTTTAAGGGCCGCAGCCCCCTCCACCGGAATGGTGGTCTTCTTTGTCACCGCGGAAACAAAGGCGTCCACCTTGGGCATGCGCAATCCGTCCTTTTCTTCCTGCGGCACTGGGTAGAGTCGACCCATAGCCCGACTACCCCGCAAGGACGCCTCCGGGCATTCCCACTCAGACTCAATCATTTGCTTGATCACTCTATGGATCGGAATACACCTCTGGTCAACTTTAAACCCCTGTAACAGAGGATCCTCCAAGGGCTCCTGCGGGACCGTTGGGGGAACAATATTAAGCGCTGCCAACGACTGCGCAATAAGAGCACCCAGCTCCTCCTTGCAAAAAACTTGAAAAATATTAGGGTCATCCCCCGGAGCAATCTCCCCCTCTTCTAACTCCCCAGACCAGGAGTCCACATCCGCCTCAGATATGATCTCTCCTTCCTCTCCCAAAGGAGCAGCAGAGGGCCCCAAAAAATCAGCCGCATTGCTTGTGAGCTTATCCATCTTAGAGGTACCCTCACCTGGATCCAAACCTGCAGCCGCCAGCTGCGGGTCAGCCAAGAGGGGAGGGGGAAAGAGGGGAGGAGAGAAAGCAGCGCTGCCAGCCTGCTCTGTCTTCAATAGGTATGCTCTATGAAGAGCCAAAATAAAATCCGGGGAAAACAAGGACTCCACCTTATGAGGCACCCTCTCAGAACATAAGAACATAAGATATGCCATACTGGGTCAGACCAAGGTCCATCAAGCCCAGTATTCTGTTTCCAACAGTGGCCAATCTAGGTCATACGTACCTAGCAGTTTCCCCAAGGGACACAGGTTCCACAATGCTTGTATTGGTTCAAGCATTGATATCCTGGGTCCCTTCTTAATAATGGTTTATGGACCTTTCCTCCAGGAACTTGTCCAAACCTTTTTTAAACCCTGCTACACTAACAGCCTTTACTACATCCTCCGGTAACAAATTCCAGAGTTTGATTACACGTTGAGTGAAAAAATATTTTCTTTTATTAGTCTTAAATAGTTTACCCTGTAGCTTCATTGCATGTCCCCTAGTCTTTCTATATTCTGATAACGTAAACAATCGATCTACGTTTACCCGTTCCACTCCGTTCATTAATTTATAGACTTCTATCATATCTCCCCTCAGCCGTCTCTTTTCCAGGTTAAAGAGCCCCAACCTTTTTAGCCTTTCTTCATAGGAGTAGCCTTCCATCCCCTTTACCATTTTGGTGGCTCTTCTCTGAACCTTTTCTAAAATTGCTATATCCTTTTTAAGATATGGCGACCAGAATTGCACACAATATTCAAGGTGCGGTCTCACCATGGAACGATATAGAGGCATTATAATATTTTTGTTTTATTTTCCATTCCTTTCCTTATCATACCTAGCATTCTATTTGCTCTCTTGGCCGCCGCTGCACACTGGGCCGAGGGTTTTAACATGGTATCCACAAGGACGCCTAAATCTTTTTCTTGGGTGGTGGTTCCTAATGTGGAACCTTGCATCGTGTAACCATAGTTTGGGTTGTTCTTCCCTAGGTGCATAACCTTGCACTTCTCCACATTAAATTTCATCTGCCATTTTGATGCCCAGTCTTCCAATTTATCAAGATCCTCTTGCAATTTTCCACAATCCTCCTGGGTTTTAACAACTTTAAATAGTTTTGTGTCATCAGCAAATTTGATAACCTCACTCGTTATTCCACTTTCCAGGTCATTTATGAATATGTGAAAAAGCAGCAGACCCAGCACAGATCCCTGGAGTACACCACTATTCACCTTTCTCCATTGGGAAAATTGGCCATTTAGCCCTACCCTCTGCTTTCTATCTTTTAACCAGTTCCTGATCCACAGTAGTACACTGCCTCCTATCCCATGACTCTTTAGTTTTGCCAAAAGTCTCTCATGAGGGACCTTGTCAAAGGCTTTCTGAAAGTCCAGATACACAATATCAACCGACTCACCTTTGTCCACTTGTTTATTCACTCCTTCAAAAAACATAACAGATTAGTAAGACAAGATCTTCCTTGTCTAAAGCCATGTTGGCTGTCTCCCATTAGGTCATGACTATCTATATGCTGAGTAATTTTATTCTTTATGATGGTTTCTACCATTTTTCCCGGTACTGATGTCAGGCTCACCGGTCTGTAGTTTCCCGGATCACCCCTCGAACCCTTTTTAAAAATTGGTGTTACATTGGCGATCCTCCAATCCTCAGGTATTAGAGATGATTTTAATGATAGTTCACAGATTACTGATAGCAGGTCTGCAATCTCAAATTTCAGTTCTTTCAACACCCTTGGATGTATACCATCCGGCCCAGGTGATTTGCTACTCTTCAGTTTATCTAATAGTTGTAGGACATCGATATTTCCTTCAATTCTTCCACACCTTTAAATACCACTTCAGTCGTGGGTAACATCCCTACATCTTCCTCAGTAAAGACCGAAGCAAAGAATTCATTCAGTCTCTCCGCTATCGCCTTGTCGCCTCTTAGTGCTCCTTTAACCCCTTTATCATCTAATGGACCAACTGACTCTCTCACGGGTTTTTTGCTACGAATGTACTTGAAAAGGTCTTTATTTCGCGTTTTTGCTTCCGCAGAAAGCTTCTTCTCAAATTCTCTCTTTGCCTGCCTTATCAATGCCTTGCATTTGACTTGCCAGTGCTTGTGCTGTTTCCAGGTTTCATCATTTGGCTCTTTTTTCCATTTCTTGAAAGATGCTTTTTTGGCAACAACAGCCTCTCTGACCTCAGCTTTAAACCATGCTGGCAATTTTTTGGACTTCCTTCCACTTTTCTTAAAGCGTGGAATACAGCTGGTCTGGGCTTCCAAGATAGTATTTTTCAACAACACCCAAGCTTGATGTACGTCTTTAACCTTTGCAACTGCTCCTTTTAGTTTTTTCTTAACTGTTTTCCTCATTCTATCATAGTCTCCCTTTCGAAAGTTAAAGGGTAGTACTGTGGATTTCCTTACTATCCCTCCTCCACTAATTAAATCAAAGGCGATCATGCTATGATCACTATTGCCAAGTGGCCCCAACACCCTTATCTCTTGCACTACATCTGGTGTTCCACTAAGGACTAGGTCTAATATTGCTTCCCCTCTGGTCGGTTCATGAACCAGCTGTTCCAAGAAGCAGTCATTTATTTCATCTAGGAACTTTATCTCCCTAGCATGTCCTGTTGTGACACTGACCCAGTCGATGCCGGGGTAATTGAAATCACCCATTATTATTACTGCACTGTAACTTTTGCTAGCTTCCTTGATTTCTTTGAGCATTTCATCATCCATTTGTTCATTCTGGCCAGGCGGACGATAGTACACCCCCACTGCCATCGCCTTCCCCTTTTTACATGGAATTTCAATCCATAGAGATTCTACAGCAAATTTTGTTTCTTGCAAAACTTTAATCCTTTCTGACTCAATGCCCTCTCTAACATAGAGCGCAACCCCTCCACCAATTTGATCAGCTCTATCATTTCGATATAGTTTGTACCCAGGTATCACAGTGTCCCACTGGTTGTCCTCCTTCCACCATGTCTCTGATATTCCAATCATATCTAACCTCTCGTTTAGTGCTATATATTCTAACTCTCCCATCTTGTTTTGTAGACTTCTAGCATTTGCATACAAGCATTTTAGAGACTGTATTTTATTCATATTAATTTGGCTATTGGTAGACATGGGTAATTTGGGATCTTTAAGTTCTGTCTGCTCCATACTCGAGGGCATTTGGGCTACTTTACTCTTTTTTGGAACCTCTCTGCTTTTTGTAGTATCCTTCAAGGATACATTCTTCCGAACCATGCGCTCTTGGGCGACTGTCGGCTTTCCCCTATTATCTAGTTTAAAAGCTGCTCTATCTCGTTTAATCTCCCCCTCAGCAGAGGAGGGCTTTTTGGACTTCGCCTTCTTCTTCTCAGGCTTCCCCGAAGGCATAGAAGCAGCCGTGCCTGAAGACAAAATGGCCGCCGTTCCCGCCCGAATCGGCTTGCTTTTGGAGGCTTCCCCCGCAACGGCAGATGGAGCAACCGCGTCCATCAGGCCCCCCAAGTACCCTCACGCACCTACTACCAACACCCACAACCAGATGGAGAACTCCCCCGGTCCGGGCACGTCGCCGGCTTCGCTAGACACGCCGACGTCGAGAACACAGAAAAAAAAGGCACGCTCACGCTGAGACACCTGTGAGGGCAGCCACGAACAGAGCCCGACAGAAGCCCGCCCGGCCCCCAGGAGCCCCGCAACACTCACCGGACCTGCAGAGACGCCGACCAGCACAGCACAGCCTGCACTCCTACGTCCCGCTGTTAGCGGGACTCGGAGAAAGAGCAAAACAACTGAGGGAGGAAAATCTGGGGCTCCCAGCGTCTCCCGGGTAAGCTGTGCGGCGATGGCAGCGTAGCGGTGAGCAGGCTCTGCCCCCGATAGCAACCAGCTTTGTCAGACTCCTAATTATTGAGGTAAATTGAACGAGGGCAAACTGAAAAGGGAGAGGATGCTCTGCCAGAACCTCCTAACCCCCCAGCCGTGTAAAAAAAAAAAAATAAACTGCAAATAAGGAATTTCTTCAAGTCTCTCCGGGAGCCCAACAGGGGACTCGTCCTATTCAGCTGCTGAGGACTGTAAGACTGAGTAGCTGACGTCACCGGGAAATAGATGGTCTGACAGGAGAAACTTTTCAGTTTCCAGTCCTCAGCTGCTGAATGGGATTGACAACCCCCTTCTGTTCCTGGACTGGCCCGGAGAGACGAAGAGGAAAGGCCACTTCTGCACCAGGACAGTTCTGAAAGCCTGTCCGTCTGAAGCAGAGATACCTTTTAACATAAGATATGCCATACTGGGTCAGGCCAAGGTCCATCAAGCCCAGTATTCTGTTTCCAACAGTGGCCAATCCAGGTCACAAGTACTTAGCAGGTTCCCAAAAAGTCACACACGTTCCACAATGCTTGTTCCAGGGCAATCAGTGGATTTCCCGGGTCCTCTAAAATTGTACTCAAAATAGGTTCAAAAACAAGGAACCTGCTTCTGGTCCCCTCCCTTTAGCCATGGAGGAGGAAAGGAGGGACTGCAGCAGTTGCCAAAGCCCTGCCAAGACCACAGTCAAAGGACAACAGGAGGAAAAGTAAGGAAAATGCAGCATTACCGGGTTCTGCACCCCAAACACCTGGACTGGTCAGAACAAAAATGCAAACTACAGGCACTCTTGGTTAGATCTCTATAGCAGTGCCAAACTCAAAAAGCTTGGGCCTTGTCTTTTTTCTCGCAATCCACTCAGACCAGAAACAGACTGCTTAGGGGATACACAACATCCACCTACTAGAGACTGAGAAATATTGGTGAGTAACTGGCTGCACAGGACCTTTACAGGTCGACATCAAACTGGTAGTTTTCTGTCTATCTGCTGACAGGAGTGCACACATCTGGACTAAACTGACGGGACGACGAAGAATTGTTTTTCACTCATTTGCATTACTACCGAATTAGATTAAATTTGCCTTCTCCTATATTAGTTTGCTCCTTCTATTCTTAAGGTAATTCTTTCTCCCAGGTTTTCCCCAACATTTGTGGATTCTCTCCTTTGACTTGTTAAACATGAATCAGAAAAGCACAAAAGATATATCATGCTGTATGTTAATAAAATGAACAAACACAGCGAGTTCTGAAACAGTAATTTTTTTTTTTTTATTTATATACACTGGATTTACTCCCGAGCCATAAGCTTCTGCTTCTTCAGCTTTTTCTGAGATATCTGAAAGAGAAAAGAGGTGGGAAAGTTTCAAAATGTTTTATCAGCCTCAAGCAATATCAAAACAGACGTCCGAACAAGAAACATGATAAAAGAATTACAAGTTTTCCTTTAAAAAGAGACTCCTCCATACTATATTAGTACATGAAAGGAAAATGAGCGATCACTGCCCCAGGTAGCAGTGAGCGCCCTGGGATAACATGGACAACATTCAGTCTCCTCACAAATATGGTCCTAAGGATCAGTTGTCTCCCAGTTAAGAGCACCGTAAACATGCAACTTAAACCAGAAACACCATCGCTTGAGTAGGTGCCATGCAAAATGCCTCTCAAAAAACCGGAATGTCACTGTGGCATTGTTCCAACATGGGAGCAAGGCACTTAACATTTTGTCCATTGTCTGTGGCTTTGGAAATCAAGATTTCAAGTCTGTCTTGGCATCTCTGCTCCACTGAACACTGCCCAAACCCCTGTGTAATACTGGACCATTTAACAGAATACCTGTTAGCATGTGCAATTTTTAGCTAGTTCCCAATGAATAACACAAGACCAACTTACAAGTAGCACATGCTAACCATTAGCCCAGCTTAGTAATCAAGTCACTCTGGCTTGTATCTCATCTTGAAGTTAACACAAACACTGAAATCCTTCCTCCTCCTCCTCCTCCTCCCTTAGAGCTACACAAATGAAAGCAGTTGGAGCCAAATTGTTTTGAACAATGGAAGTTCTCCCATATGTCCACAAAAAGGTTTTTTGTTTTTTTAAATTTCTCTCCCTACTACCCAACTCCTTTTTTATTCCTGCTGTCACTACAACTAATTCCAGATTTGCCACATTGACCAGGAAAACCACCGCCACTTAATGCATCAGACCATCCATCAATCCCGAAATGGTACTGGCAGCACAGGGCTGCAGTTCTTGATCTCCCTGACTGACCATGTCAGCCAGGAAACACCAGCAGGGACCTGCCATGAAGAAGGTCCCAGAAAAGTATTTGTCCCACCCCCTCCCCCCCCCCAGGACGGGAAGCATGACAGGCTCAGAGGAATCACAAAAGCACACTGGTAGGCAATATCACAGAATAAGGCAAGACATGCAAGAGAGAGAAGCATAGCTATACTGCTTACAGTGGAACAGACCAAGAGAGAAATGAAGTAGCCCCAAGTGAAGTTACCTAGTTCCACACCACTACAGGCACCAATAGAAGCCTTTTCTGGGCTCTAACCTCATCTAATGTGTTCTGGTCATTGACCTCTTGACATTAAGCCCCAAATCTTGCCCCCCACAATTCCAGTGACAGTTGCCCTTCCTATCGCACCCTGGCATAACTTCCTCTTAATTGTAAATAACTCTACTTATTTCTAATAAGAACAAGAGGATGATGGGGGTACAGAACTTATTACACTATTCTTTATATCTTAATCACAAAGCTGAAAATGTTATATAAAAAAACCCCTCAAAATATACAGAAAATAAAAAGTAGCATTCCCTAAAATAAATATTTGCAAGTAAATTTTTTTATAAACTCCCCTAATTTAACAGATTTGCTGGCTCTCAACCAGTTTTTCAAGAGTTGCATTTTTGCTAATTGCAAACAAACTGCAATGACAAAATACCCCCTCACAACCTGTTTTGATAGTTGTTCGCACTAAAATATTGTGGTTACTCAGCCCAAGTAGTTTCCTTTCATGATTTTTCCAAAGGTGTCCTAAGATGGTCATCACAGCAACCACAAAAGCCTGCTTTCAAAAAACAGCAGTAATCAAGAGCGAACCTTTAATTCTAAAACAAAAACTTCAAAGTCTCAGGTTTCCCTGACCTTTTTCTTCTGAGCAACTTCTTCTTCTGGTTTAGGAACAATCTGCTCTTTCTCTGTAAGGATCATCTCGATGTGGCAAGGAGAGCTCATGTATGGGTTGATGCGGCCATGAGCACGGTAGGTTCGTCTGCGCATCTTAGGGGCCTTATTCACCTGGATATGCTCAATGACCAATGAGTCAACATCAAGACCCTTAAATAAGCACACACACACACAAAAAAAAAATATTGCTCCGCATTAAGGAATGCACTGCTAACACTTGTACAAGTCTTGCTTCCAAAACAAACCACCACAGGCCAGGAAGACATCATAGAGATAGTGGTAGCTCGGATATTTAAATAATTTCAAGGTTATTCCACAGGAGTCCTATTTTAGCAGGTTTTTTTATACCGCTTTATCGTTTCAGTCAAAGCAGTTTACATTATAACTTAAACGTGGTAATGTACATTAAACAGGGACATTGATAACTTGAATTTTTTCCTGAGGCAATGGAGGGTTAAGTGACTTGTCCAAGGGCACAAGGAGTGCTAGTTGGAATGAAACCCTGGTCTCTTGATTCCCAAGCCAGTGCTCTAACCATTAGGCTATTCACTGCCACCAAAAACTACATCTTATAGCACTTGTGTGGATTATTATACAATGCATTCTTCAAGATCTATGCTAGGCACACAAACAATTTAAATTACAACCTTTATTTCTGAAGCTTTGCAAAAATTGCTGACATCTGACAGAGTTCTGGTTTTTTTTTTTACAGGGGTCAACCCAGTGTAAAAACTCAAAGTTATAGCAACTGTACTCTAAAGTTCATTAATGCACCATCATCATATGAATCCCTCTTTCACGCAGACTTTACATCTTAAGATAACCTACCTGAAAATACTGACAGGATATATAAGGCATTTATGCTATATATGAACAAGACATGGTATTCCAGACTTTAACCAAACCTATTTTAATGTATTCCACTTTTTAGGGGGAAGCCCCAAAATATTAAAATCGCAATACTGTACGAATGTGCAATATCTAGCGGTTTCTATTCCCAGAGGTGAGAAATATTTAAGGAACTCGGACAAGAATTCTTTTATAAAATCAGAGAAAATTTTAATTTCATTTGCTGTGCTTTTGTATCTATTTTTAATTTAGGAAACCAGCATTTAAATATTCAGCGCCTCAAGGCGCGCCCGCAGAAACCCGATCGGCATCGGGGAAGGGAGCAGGCAGGTGAGCTCCTCCCTGTTCCCCACCGCGAGGCCTATCAGGCCGAGGAGACCAGCGTTTACATCTTCAGTGCCTCCAGATGCACCTGCACCAGAGGGCCCTTTGGCGTGGCCCTTAGGCACGGGCCACGAGCTCCGGTGCTCCCAAGCTGCTGGGGTCGAGCAGGCTTGATCGCTCCTCCATACATCGCCTCCAGACCAAACCATCTCACAAGCTCCACTCTGGTACCTTCAAGTAACTCTTTTGTCTTGCTTTCCAATGCTGGCATTGTTCTTCCTCCCACTACCCACCTGGAACTTGCTACTCACTGCCTGCACTGTACTGCTACCCATTGTCGGCAGTGAACTACTGCCCACTACCTGCATAGCACCACTACCCTCTGCTTGCTTAGCGTCGCTCCCATTGCCTGCACCGTGCTGCTACCCACTGCTGGACACAGAACTGCTACCCATCGCTGCATAGAGCCGTTATCCATTGCTTATTTATTGCTTGCATAGTACTGCTGCCCATTGTTTGCATACTGTTACTACCCATTGTTTTGCATACTGTTGCCACCCATTGCTAGCCACTGTTGCACTGAACTGTTGTTATCTATTGCTGCATAGTACTGCTACCCATTGACTGCATACTGTTGCCACCCATTGTTGCATAGTACCGTCACCCATTGTTGCTTAGAACTGTTATCCACTGCTGCTACCCACTGCCTGCTTGTCTGCCTATCAATTGCTACTCGTTGTCTGCCTAGAACTTGCTACCCACTGCTTGCTCAGACCTTGCTGCCCACTACCATGGCCCCACATCTCATTGTCCTCTTCATTATCTTCCCCAGCCACCAACACCCTCCCTCCTCCTCCCCTTCCTTCCTCCCTCCCCCCTCCACTCTGCCCCCAAGCCTAGCACCTGCCCTTCAGCTTCCTTACACCATCCCCCGCATTCAACCAGCCCCCCTCTCTACCTTCCTCACCTCTCTCTCCATCCTGCCCCCTAGCCTTGCTCCAGCTCTTGAGCTTCTTCACACCATCCCCCGCCTCTCTAAGGCAACCCCACCCTCGCTTCCGCCGTACTATCTCCACTATACCTCGCTCTCTAATACTCCTTCTCCTTCTCTCATCTGGTAACATCAATCCCAACCCTGCCCCCCCCCCCCCCAATTTCTCTCTCACACTAGAAAAAGTTCCTCACATACCCCATCTAATCTGATCCACATCCCGCTCCTAAGAACATAAGATATGCCATACTGGGTCAGACCAAGGTCCATCAAGCCCAGTATCCTGTTTCCAACAGTGGCCAATCTAGGTCATACGTACCTAGCAGTTTCCCCAAAAGATACAGGTTCCGCAATGCTTGTACTGGGTCAAGCATTGATATCCTGGGTCCCTTCTTAATAATGGTTTATGGACCTTTCCTCCAGGAACTTGTCCAAACCTTTTTTAAACCCAGCTACACTAACAGCCTTTACTACATCTTCCGGTAACAAATACTACATCCTCCCTCCTTCCGCCCTCCCCCATTCATCCCACAATCACTTATCCATAGATATCAACTCCATCCCTACCCCCAAAAATAATCCCACACATAACCTACCCGATACCATCAATTTACCCCTCATTTCCCCTCCCTCATGTCCCTCTTGGAGAGCACACTGCTCCCTCTAAATCTTGGCATTACCCTAGAAATAGACCCCCACGCTAATCTGATAAGAAATCTACACGTAACCTATCCAACCTCATCCATATCCCTCTCCCCCCCCCCCCCCCGCTCTCCCGTTTTCACGTGCCCTATGGAACTCATGCTCAGTCATCAAAACAAACCCTTTTATTCATGACCTTTTCATCTCCAATGCTACACCTTCTTGCCTTGACCGAGACCTGGCTCCCCCCAGATGACACCGCATCCATTGCCTCTCTCTGCTATGGGGGCTACCAGTTCTCCCATACACCTCGATCTACTGGTCACGGTGGTGGTGGTGTTGGCCTCCTACTCTCTCCCTCCTGCCAATTCCAACCCCTTCTGCCACCCCACTCACACTCCCCCTTTTCCTTCGAAGTCCATTCCATTTGCCTCCTCTCACCACTTCCCCTCCGAATAGCTGTTATTTATCGCCCACCGGACAAATTCAAATCAACCTTCCTCACCGACTTTGACTCCTGGCTTTCCGCCTTTATGGATCCCTCCTCCCCCACTCTTATTGTTGGCAATTTCAACATTCATATCGACAACCCCTCCGACCCCCATGCCTCAAAGTTCCTCGCTCTTACCTCCTCGTTCGACCTCCAACTTTGCTCCACTGCCCCCACACATCTACACGGCCACTGCCTTGACCTAATACTATTCTCCAACTCCTCTCCTTCAAACTTCCGCAAATCAATCCTTCCCTCATCCGACCATCACCTCTTAACATTTACTCTTCAACTTCCACCGTCCCAACCTTGTCCTGTCTCCTCCAACCTATTTAGAAACCTTCATAATACTGATCCCGACTCTCTCCTCCACCATCTTCCCATCTCTCTCCGCAATTTTATTCTCTAAGTCCGTCAACGAGGCATTATCTTCATACAATGCTACACTATCCTCAGCCCTTGACACTCTTGCTCCTCCCACCCACGTCCTCTCAAACGATCTACTCCTCAACCCTGGCTTTCACCCACAATCCGTTACCTATGCATCTGCACCCGTTCTGCCGAAAGAGCTTGGTCCAAATCCCACTCCCTGGAAGACCTTCTACATTCAAATTCATACTTGGCTCCTTGCCAAACAAGATTACATCCATCTGACCAACTCCCTTGCCTCTGATCCTCGCCGTCTCTTTAATACCCTCAATTCTCTCCTCAGGGTCCCCCCCGCCCCCGATCCCACCCTCCCTTTCTGCCCAAACCCTAGCCGACTATTTCCACGACAAAATCCACAAGATTACCCTCCAATTCCACCCCCCCAATCTACCTCCCCTCCTCCCCAATTCTCCCCCCATCCATACTCCCTCTGCCACCCTCTCCTCCTTCCCTCCGATCTGAGGAAGAAACTGCACTCCTTCTGTACTCCTCCAAACCCACCACGTGTTCATCAGACCCTATCCCCACGTTCCATCCCCCTCACCATTGCCCCCTCCATCACTCATATCCTCAACCTCTCACTCTCCTCTGCAACTATCCCCGTTGACTTCAAACATGCTGTTGTCACACCCCTCCTCAAGAAACCCTCACTTGATCCCACATGCCCTTCTAACTATCGACCCATCTCCCTCCTTCTCTTCATATCCAAACTATTAGAACGAGCAGTCCACCGTCGCTGTCTCAACTTCCTCACCTCCCAGGCCCTCCTCGACCAACTTCAATCTGGCTTCCGTCCCCTGCACTCCACTGAAACGGCACTCACAAAAGTCACAAATGACCTGTTCCTGGCTAAATCCAAGGGCCTCTATTCTATCCTCATCCTTCTTGACCTTTCTGCTGCCTTTGACACAGTTGACCACGACCTCCTCCTCATCACCCTCTCCTCGCTTGGCTTCAAGGACCCCGTACTATCCTGGTTCTCCTCCTACCTCTACCATCGCTCATTCAGCGTTTGCTCTGGTGGCTCCTCCCCTACCCCCCTACATGTAGGTGTACCCCAGGGATCTGTCTTGGGCCCCCTCCTCTTCTCTCTCTATACCCAAGGCCTTGGTGTGCTTATCTCCTCCCATGGCTTTCAGTACCATCTCTTTGCCGATGACTCACAAATCTACCTCTCTACACCTAATATTTCTCCGGCAACCCAGTCCAAGATCTCTGCCTGTCTTTCGGACATTGCTGCCTGGATGTCTCATCGACGATTGAAATTGAACATGGCCAAGACTGAACTCCTTGTCTTTCCACCTAACTCCTCCCCCCACTTCCCCCTCTCTCAATCCATGTGGATGGATCTACTATCCTCCCTGTTCCCTCGGCCCGCAATCTAAGGGTTATCTTTGACACCTCTCTCTCCTTCTCCGCTCACATCCAGCTTGTAGCTAAGACCTGCCGCTTCTTTCTCTACAACAGCAGCAAAATCCGCCCCTTCCTCTCTGAACACACTACCAAAACGCTTATCCATTCCTTAATCTCCTCTCGCCTACTGCAAAATACTCCTCGCTGGTCTTCCCGTGAGCCACCTCCTTCCCCCTTCAATCTATACAAAATCAAGCTGCTCGACTAATCTTCCACCAGCCTCACCATGCCCATATTACTCCTCTTCTCAAGTTGCTTCACTGGCTCCCTGTTGAGTCCCGCATCCAATTCAAGCTTCTCCTGCTGACCTATAAATGCATTCACTCTATGGCCCGTCAATACCTCTTATCTCTCCCTATATCCCCTCTCGAAATTTGCGCTCCGCTAAAAAATTACTTCTATCAGTGCCCTTCACCCGCACCGCGAACTCCTGACTGCGCTCCTTTCACCTTGCTGCACCTTACGCCTGGAACACCCTACCTCAGTCTGTGCGCCAGGCACCCTCCCTTGCCCTCTTCAAGTCCAGGTTGAAGACCCACCTCTTCACCGTTGCATTCAGATCCTGACTCCTTCCTCATCTCACCCTAACCCCCTTCAACGTTTATGACCAAACTACAGACCAAACTGTACCACACCGTACCTTGTGTAGAACTGACTAATGCTCTGTACTGTTTTTAACTAATCTACTGTTCTAACAAGATTGTAAGCGCCGATGAGCATGACTCTTGACAGGCAGGGACTGTCTCTTGTATGTTGGCTACCTCTTGTAGGTTAGCTGTACAGCGCTGCGTGTGTGGCGCTTTAGAAGTGCTAAATAGTAGTAGTAGTACTATTAGCTCCCCCCCAACACTATTTACTCTGCTCTCTCCGCTTCTTCTGTTTTATTTTGATTTTCTTCTCTTTAGCTGCTCTCCTTCCTTCCTAGCCTCTCCCACCCCAAGCTACATCCCTCTTCTTTCTCTCCCTTCAGCAGCTGCCACGTCCACTCATGTCTCTTTCTAGCTTGACCTATGCACGGGCCCAGCTCTTCTGCCTAAGCAGGCAGCAGCAGCCCGATTTTAGATGCCTGAGAAGTTTGCAGTCCTAGTTCCCACTATATGTAAAATTAATCAGGGATGGAAAGCAATTATGTAGAAGTTCTGAAAATGAGGCCTCTGGCAAATCTTAAGGGGCAATGACATGAATGAACATTTCCAATTTAAATGCTTTGCAGATTTTCCCATCTCCAAGGAAATGAACAGAACTGCCAAAGCACCTACATCCAACTGTGCCAATAAGCAGTGTGTATATATACTATTATCTGAATGAAATAGTGCACTTTAGCATTATCATACAATGATGGTGGCTCACAGGCCTATGCATTATGAGCATTGTATATTAATCAGGGAGCAACCTGATCTCACATTGAAAATCTCTAATAAAAAAAACAAAACAAAACCCCACAGTATGATGAACAGGGCTGGAAAACTAGTTAAGACATTTCAGATGACTGTCAAAATTTTTGTGATCTAGGGAATTGTTTTCAAATATTTGTCTTTTGCTTATGTTTTCTTCTTGCTGTTCTTTTTGGTGCATATTTCTTATTTTGCATGTTTTGGGAGGGGTTGGGTTTTTTTCCAATCTTAGGTTTTTTTTCATAACATGCTTTGCTTCCTTCTACCTAGTTCCATCTTTTCCTGTCCTCTCCCTATCCTCTCTCATGTCTCCTTCTAGTTTCTTAAATGTACACAAAAACTAGGGAAGCCAGGTTTCAAAATCCCACTTCTCCTGACACTGTTTCTTCAGACAAGCTACTTAACTTAATGGAGTGGAGGACTGGCCTAATGGTTGGGGCAAGTTACTTCAGGCCGGGGGTTCAAATCCCACTAGAGGACAGCAACCTTGGGCCGGAAGGACTGGGGTTTCTAGTCCCACAGGTGCTCCTTGTGGTCTTGGGCAAGCTACTTAACCCTCCATAGCCCATGTTCCCTGTAAAATAGTTATCTCCAAGTTATAATGCCCTGTTCAATGTAATTTCAGTTTGTTCAATGTAAACCGCACTGATGCAGAATAGCGCGGTATATACGAGAATGAAAATAAATAAATAAATTAACCCTCCACTGCCCATTTCCCAACTTAAATTGTAGGGGAAATAAGTTTGTTGTTTGTCTGTGTCCAATCTACTAACGTCTTCAGCATACCTTAAGCTCAGCATTGCTTTCAGCATTTTTAAGCATGTGGAGCAGGAAATCTGCACTCTTTTTAGGCCAGCGTCCTTGTGTCCAGCCCCACTGTTTAGCCTGCAAAACAGAGTGATTCAATTGCATTTTCCCCAAAATAAAAAGTATTTGACTGGACTATAAAATAAATGGTTGCTCAGAAAATACAACTGTTTTCATGGTTATTCCAAAGGTGTCCTAAGAATAGTCATCATAGCAACCAGAAATCACTGTGCTACTATATAGCTTTCTCTAAAGCAAAAACAATCAAATTTCATCCTTCCCTGGTGCCTATCAATTAAGATCCTGTGCAGATGTGATTATATCTATAAGTTGCTTATTATAAGGATGGGAAATACAAGACGACACTGAACAGTTAGGTTAGTAAAACGGAACATTTCTGAGACATTGGACCCCTCTATGATCCAAACAGAATATTCTACACGCAATTCTAAATTATTATAGGATCTTCAATTAAATGATTTTTTTCTGCACAAGACTACAAAACACAAACAGCATCCGGTTATTCTGGTATAAACCCCTAATTGATTACAACTGCACTGTGAAAGTACACAACACAAACCTTCTTATCAGAATTCTTTTCTCTAAGAACCAAACCAGAGTCAAAACAATACTGCTCTAAGCAAGTCTCAAAAAAAAAAAAAAAACCACCACACCTAAGTAGCAAGACTAGGATTCACTAGTCTTTTTAAATCCCATCCCTTCTATCTACAAGCACTCAAGGAAGCTCTGCATAAAGGATTCCGTATAAAATCTTGTAAGCTAATAATCACTACCACAAAGCAGTACCTAGTGCTGTCAGAGTTGCCTCTGCTGTGCTCAAAGGTCCACAAAGAGGACTCAGGCCTTTAGGAAGCTCTTGGCTTAGCTGCAGAGAACTAAATATATAAATAATCTTCATTCACATTGAATCAACTATGCAGTAAGACAAAAATAAACCTAAAAACAGCGAGGAACACCTAGCCCAAGGCAAGACTCCCAAATCAGCAGCTCCCGCCATCTCTCACTCCTCCCCATCCTAAATCAGACGCTTGCAGTAGGCAACAGTGCCTAGCCCCCTACTAGGAATTAACAGTCAACTGCAGTACAAATCAAAGAGAGCTAGGGATCAGTGTGTGGCAGGGATAGGTGTGATGATCAGTGTGTGAATTGGGACCCCGAAATTTACTCTTATTTCTCTCTTCTTCTCATAGAGCTGCACTGACAGTATCCCCAGCCACAGATAAGCGAAAGAACTCAGCTAGCACGGAATCCACAATATGCTCCCTTCCCAAATCCCCATTTCCATGGCTGGCTCCAATTCAATCCCCCTTCATCAGGCGTCAAAGGAAACCAAGTCACACTCCCACAGCACCCAGGACCAGCCCCTGCTGGCTACCACTAAAACTGAACATACTCCTGCTGGAATTCTGCACACAATTCAAGTTTGCACTTTTTAATGTGTTGTTTTAACCGTATTGTATTTTAAATCAAGTATCATTAAAAAACAATATGCATTTTGCAAAATTCAGACCTTTTTACACAGAACTTTCAATTTTGCTTGCAGAATTCCAGTAGTAGCACCAATCACGTGAAACACAGGACCTTCCCCATGGGCACACACATCTTGGAAGGGATGTGGCTTTAATAGGTTCTCACCTTCCCAAGGAAAAGCCAAAATGTAAGAGATCTGCAATACTGTTCTACTGTTAAAGCAGAATCCAGTATCCAATGCCCTTCTACGCTTGCTGTGGTGGACTGATTTAGGATCAGAAAAGTGTCCAGTCTGTGAAGGATGCTCTAATTAATGGGATGATTCTGCCCTGTAGACTGATCAGAGAGCAGGTTAAATTAGTGCCGTAGGTCCATCTGAACAAGGTCCAAAAGAAGGAAACAAGAAGAGAGCTGAAAGATTGAAAATGGGAACACAGGGCGGGGAAAACAAGCAAACTGGGTTGGTTGTTGGGATTTCTGGAGGTTGGTGCGAGACACTGGATTCAGAAAGGACAACCCCCCCCCCCCCCCCGGTCAGTAAGTTCAGAGGGGGCCATGTCACTATTGGTACAATTATTGTGATCACTAAAGATTCCATCAGTGCTAACAGACAACTTTACATCCCCCCCCCAAAAAAAAAATAATGTTCCATACCCTAGTCCTTAAAAACATACACCTATATACACAGTTTATATCCTGTCTTCCTGATTTATAAAGACATCCAACAATCAAAACATTCAAACACCAACCACAAAATAAATTGCAAATACTTAAAATATAAAAATAAAAATATATAGCTCATACAGAAATCCATAAAACATTCAAAGCAGCCAACAGCAAAAATGAACCTCCCACAATAATTAATCTGTCTGTAAACAGATTGTTTGACCTTCTAAAAAGCATATAGCTTGTCTTCTCTAATAGCCAGTGACAAAGTGCTCCACAGAGTGGGAACTACTGCTCTGAAGGTCTGCTGCTGAACAAAATACTTCCACCTCTTTGGACAAAGGAATCTCCACCAACTTCACCCGACTTGATCTCAAGCCTGTACTTGGTACATATCATCTCAAATGTGCCGTCAAGTAATCAGCTCCCCCCCCCACCAATCCATAACTTTAGGAGTGAGATAATTTTAAACTGTGCCCATGCATGGATAGGCAATAATGAAATGCATACAAAAGGGTTAGATGCTGAAAACTAATACAGAAATGAGATACTATCTTGAACAAAATGGCTTAATACACTCTTAACAAGTTACCTGGGCACACCTGCCAACACCTCCATTGTAACGCCGAAAAGGGACACACTGCTTCTTTAAGGTCACATCCTTTAGATACTTGGTAGCTTTACGAATGTGCATGCCCTTGATAGCTTGGGCAGTCTCACGAGTGTTCTACAAAATAAAAAGTAAGGCCAGCCATGGGAGATGCAAACATAAAAAGAGTAAATGGAAAGAAAAATATATCATAATCTTCACATTCAGTAATTTTTACCATAACTAAACCAGGCTTGTCCAACTTCATTCCTCAAGGGCAGAAAAAACAGGCCAAATTTTCAGGACATTCCTAGTGAATATGCATAAATGAAATTTGGCATGCATATTCATTAGGAATATCCTGAAAATCTGGCCCGTTTTTGACCCTCAAAAAGTGTCCTTGGAAAAACCTGTTCTAAACTGCATATATAAAATATGAAACCTACTCTGCTTACACTTAGTTATGTTACCCATTCCACTATAAAATGTCTCTTTCTACTCTAAGAGGTATACAGTACCTCTGCTACCCAGTCATCTAGCTTTTCAGTTATTAGAGAGCATCCTTCAAGCAAACCCCAGTACTCATCTTAGTGGCAATCTACATTTACTAAACATATCTGGCACTGCTGGAGATGTGGCTGCTCAGTATTCAATGTATTTTCATTATGAATCCAAAGGTGTCCTAAGCGAGTCATCATCACAACCACAAAGAGACACTTTTTCACCCCAAAACAAAAGTTAATGTATGCCAAGCTCCACAAAAGATTTTATGGCAGTTACCCCATGCTCTATTTAAATCCCTTTTTAAATGAGTTGAGAATAAGAGACTGCCAACCAACTTAAAAATTAGCTTCTCTCTCTTCTTCAAATACTATCTTTATAGGTTATGATGCTTTTGAAAAGGCCAGGATAAAGTTACACTGAGCTGAGGTCTGAAGTCTTTAAATAAATAGAAACTTTTTTTTTGAATTGGCCTTCTTTAAAAAGATATCACAAGCTATAAGAATCCATTTTTCTCCAGGACTGGCAATTGTATAAAATTGAAAAAAATGTCCAAGACAACATACCTTGAAGTGGACTCGAAGGTTGGAGCCCCTTGCTTTACATGCTGTCAAAGTAAAAACAAGGTTGAGTTGCCCTATTTCTCACGATCATTTTGTACTGGCATAGAAGTGTACTAGTATGCTTTTACTTACATTTAGTGGGGTTCTCTGGATCAAGTGAATAGCGGACCATTTTCACGAGCTTAACTGTGGAAAGGTAAAAATATAGCTTTTGAAGAGATCTACATGACCAGATTGGCCAAATATACCTGACTTGCACAACTTCAAACGTGCTCTCGGAGTCTCTCACATTCAACATTTTCCCCACTGCTTGTGATTTCAGAATGCTACTATACTAATCAAATTTACAAGGTTCTTTCATTACACCTCCAAGGAAATGTAGCTGCTCAGAATTTAATGCGTTTTCATGATTAATCCAAAGGTGTCCTAAGCAAGTCATCACTGCAGCCACAAAACATTACCATCCCCAAACTTTCGTATCACTTTCGAGTAGCACCTATATGCGAGTTGTAAAGCAAGCACTAATGTTTTCCGAGTAATTTCCATGCCTCGTGTGCACTTCGGGAATGTTAAACCTAAAATGCCCACTCGGTTCATAGCTTCAGATACAGAAGCAATTATGAGCAAATCTCCCTTTAATAACAGCTCAGAATATAAGGAGGACAGGCCGCGAAGCCCATCCAAGTTGTCAACAATTTCTTTTTTAAGAAGGCAACAAGATATTATGACACGTCATTTACCACGATAAGCTTTCGGTGCGATCTCCATCGATCATTACAAGTGTGCGACTAGCCCAAGGATCATAAATCCTTATAACAGATGGAGGGGGAGGTAGAAACCAACTGCAGGGAGGCCTGAAAACAGAGATCGGTGTTTACTGGAATGCGGCAGAACCAGCGAGATTTAATCGGGGCCATCGGGACCTATGGCCTCCATCTCCGAAGAGAGCGGTAGTTATCCACCCCCGGGGCTTCCTCAACTCCCAAAGCCGAGCACCAGAGCTCCTCTTCCGCGGCAGTTGCATCCCTCATCCCGGTACATATTCGCCCAGCCGGGGGTTTGAGACACCGGCCTCACTATTCCCTCCTCATTTGAGACGCTTCGCCGCCCGATGCCAGAGCTATTTCTCGGATTGCGTGGCCAACCCCCAGCGCCATATCTCACTTACCTCGGGCCGCATAGGGAAGAGAGACCGCTAGGTACTCTGGGAGTGGAATCAGCCTCGGATGTTCTCGCGAGAGCGCAACTTCCCTAGCGCGTGACACAAGATTGGTCGCCGTTGCGGAAGAAATAACAGAGACTTCCGGGGAGCCCACACGGAAGCGGTTTAAACCAGGAAGTCGTTTGCCATCGGCGCATACATTGAGCGCAGAATTAGACAGCGTTGCACTTGTTTACCGGTTTGGTGAGTATTAATAGGAATTTCGCCGTTGTAGTGAAGACCTATTCTGTCTTATGCTGTAAGAGGTGACATCGTGTTGTCCTGGGAGAGGTCTGGCTTTCTTACACTATGTAGAGAAGGATGCGCCGTGTCTCTTCCCTCTCAGGCTGGATATCCTGCTCTCTTATAGGGTGAAGTAATGTGATTGTCGCATTGCTCCACTTTAATTGTAGATAAAAAAATAATATCAAGTGATACTTTATTGGACTTACTACATTATATCTTATAGTATTGTTACTCATGCTGTTCTGACCTAAAGAAGAAAGGGTTAACATTTGAAAGCTAGTCTAATACCTACCAGACCATATGAGATCTATTAGAGACCTCCAAACATTTAGGAAACAACTAAAGATGCTACTATTTGCCGAATACTACAACGACGAAATATAAAAATCTGCATGTTTAGCAAAACTAACCCAACCATCCTAAATATATATAGTTAAAGTGGATCAATTGCACAGATCCATTATACTCTGTATATAGTTAGCATGTAATCTCATGTGTTCTCTGTAACTGGTTATGTTCAGTGTAAACAGCCCCTGATCTCTGGAAGGGGCAGTATATAAAAGCTTTATGAATAAAATAAATACATATATAAAAATGTAGTAAGTTCATCTAATAAAGTTGTGCTTTAAAATCATGTTACGTAGTAACAGTAAATGATAGTAACATAGTAAATGACGGCAGATAAAGACCAGTATGGTCCATCTAGTCTGCCCAGTAAGATGGCAAGAGTAGGTGCACCTGCCGCTCTGTGAAGGCCACCCCTCTTCATGTCTGTTTTAGGGGTAAACCCATTGCCACCTTGCTGGGCAGATTAGATGGACCATACTGGTCTTTATCTGCCATCATTTACTATGTAACATGATTTTCAAAACACAACTTCATTAGATGAACTTACTACATTATTAGACTAGTTTTCAAAAGTTAACCCTTTCTTCTTTAGGTCAGAACAGCATGAGCACCAGTACTATAAGATATAATGTAGTAAGTTAGTCCAATAAAGAAACACCTTATATTGATTTTTTTCTTTATCTACAATTAAAGTGGAGCAATGCGGCAATTACATTACTTCACCCTATAAGAGGGCAGGATATCCAGCCTGAGAGGAAAGAGGCACGGTGAATCCTTCTCTACATGGTGTAAGGAAGCCAGACCTCTCCCCTTATAGGTGGTGGTAAGTGCCGTCCAGTCGGTGTCAACTCATGACAACCCTCTGGATAGTTGTCTTCAGTCAGGCGGCTCATTGTTGATAGAGTGACATCCGTGGCTGCTGTTATTGTATTGATCCATCTCATTGCCAGTCTTTTTCTTTTGTGTTGACCTTCAACCTTGCCAAGCATGATGTCTTTGCCTATTGATTTCTCTCTTCACATGATGTGTCCAAAGTATGAAATTCTTGAAAATCATATCTGATAGGAAAATCTTCATAGTTTGTATGGATAGGCTGTATGGTCTTTATTTGCTGTCATTACCTATGTTGCTATGTATTTTGGCTTAAATGATCTTAACCTTCTGCAGCTAGTTAGCATTGTAAACGGATACCTATGCTGTCAAAGCGTTTACCTATTAATTCACTTTGCACAAAGACAAGAAATTGTCTCCTGTGGCATCTCTGAGCACCTTGTATTGGAAATGGCATGATTTATCTTATGAACTTAATACATAATACTCAAAGGGTATTAATGAACAAATGGATCTTTTTCAAAGAGGGGAACATTTTTAAAACTAGAAACATAGAAACACAGAAAAATGACGACAGAATAAGACCACATGGCCTATCTAGTCTGTCCTTCAATATCAACAACTACAACAGACCCCTTTTTTCCTTTAGAGATCCTCTGTGTTTGTCCCATGCTTTTTTGAATTCAGATACTGTCCTCATCTCTACCACCTCCACTGGGAGACTATTGCACAGATCCACCACTTTTCCATAAAGAAATTTCTGCATATCACTCCTGAATCTATCCCCTTTCACCCTCATCCCATGTCTGTTTGTAGCAGAACTTGCTTTCAATCGAAAGAGGCTCTCCTGTGCATTTATGATTGAGATGTTTAAATACCTCTGTGGCATATCACCTCTATCTCGCCTTTCCTCTAAGGTGTACATATTAAGATCCTTAAGTCTGTTCTCATATGCTTTTATAATGAAGACCGCTAACCATTTTAGTAGCCATCCTGTTTATATCCATTTGAAGGTGCGGTCTCCAGAATTACACACAATACTCCAAATGAGGTCGCACCAAAGACATATACAGAGGCACTATCACCTCCTTTTTTTCTGCTAGCCATTCCTCTCCCTATGCACCCAAGCATCCTTCTAGCTTTTCCTGTCACCTTTTCTACCTGTTTAGCCAATTTTAAGATCATCAGAAACCATCACACAGGACCTGTTCTTTCGTGGACAAAAGTACTTCACCCCCTATACTATATTACTCCCTTAGATTGTTGCAGCCCAAATGCATGACCTTACATTTTTTTATCATTAAATCCCATCTGCCAAATTCTAGATAATTCTTCAAGCTTAGCTAGATCCCTCCTCGTGTTATCTACACCTTCCTGGGTGTCTACTCTATTGCAGATTTTGGTATCGTCCACAAAGAGGCAAACCTTACCTGACAGCCCTTCTGCTATATCACTAACAAAGATGTTAAAAAGAATCGGACCAATGACAGATCCCTGGGACACACCACTGGTAACTGCCTTCTCCTCAGAGTGAGCTCCATTTACCTGTACCCTGTGTTGCCTCCCTCTCAACCAATTTCTAACCCAAGCAGTAACTTTAGGGCCCATCCCTAGGGTGCTTAGTTTGTTTATAAGTCGCCTGTGAGGAACGGTGTCAAAGGCTTCACTGAAATCTAAATACATCACATCTAGGGCTCTCTCTCGATCCAACTCCCTGGTCTCCCAGTCAAAGAAATCAATCAGATTTGTCTGACAAGACCTGCTTCTGGTGAATCCATGCTGCTTCGGATCCTGTAATACACTGAACTCCAGAAACCTCATTATTTTCTCTTTCAGCAGCATTTCCAATAATTCACTCACCACTGAAGTTAAACTAACCGGCCTGTAATTTTCAGCCACATCCTTACTTCCGCTTTTGGGTAAAGGGACCACATGAGCCTCTCTCCAATCCTTTGGTACCACTCCCGATTCCAAGGCATTGCAAAGGTCAGTCAGTGGAACTGCTAGAACGTCCCCAAGTTCCCTCAGTATTCTAGGGTGTATCCCATTCGGTCCCATCGCTTTGTCTACTAAAGGGCATATGATGTTGCTTTTAAGTTTACCACCTTGCAACTTTATCAGGACATACTTTTTCACTGAAAGGTTGGTGGATGCTGGGAATGCCCTACTGATGGAGGTGGTGGGGGCAAATACAGTAATGGAATTCAAAGTGATATGGGACAGACACAGTGGATACCTTTATAACAAGAGGATGAAATCAGAGGAGGGTTGACCTCCACAGAGTGGCAGGTACAATCCTAAACACATGCATATGGGGGGGGGGGGAAGGGGGTGGTGATCTGCACAGAGCAGCGGGTACAGCCACTCCAGCCACTTCACTGGGCAGACTAGATGAACCATACTATCTTTATCTGTTGTTATATACAATGTTACTATTTAGATATCACAAACTAAAAACACAGTAATCTTTGGAAATATTTTAACAAAGGAGGAAAAGGCTCCAAGTCTCTACCAGCCAATCTCGCATGTTTCATATGCTAGGTCTAGTATTCATCATAGATCCAGAAAAAACTTTATTTTGTTAATATTTCTCAAAAAATATTTAGTATTTTTCTTCCTACAATAAATATTTTCATCAAATCTTATTTCATATATCATAACTGATGTGCAAAAATTATAATAGACCAATTCATCAAATTTTTCACTTCCAAAAAAACTCATATGTTCATACATTCTTCATTATTCACAGTCCAGAGTTCATCAGTTCATCACAATTTCTGCTAACTTCCAAAGAATCATATACTTATTTTATTTATTGCCTGACAAAGGCCTTTGTGTCACAAGCTATTGCTGCATCAGAGGCTAAACCAAGTAATCATTCTCCATCAGTTACCGATTAAAAATCTTCAGCATAAAGATAACATGTAAACTCCTGCTGTCCACTTTTCAGTATCATAGCTTTCCCTTCAATAAAATGGCAGGTCACTCTTTATTCAAACAGTTCATTTGAACTCTGGAATCAGCTCGTCCTTTAATTAATTTTAATTAACAGGTTTTTCTATACCGCTTCTTCCATTGATCAGATGCGGTTTACATATAACAACAATTAACAGAGCAGGCTGTTTTACATATAACAGTAGTAACTTGAAGGCTACATTTACAAATTAACAGTTAACAATTAACAATTAGAGAACTATTTACATTTGTACAGGATTAAACTATATACAGGGTTATTTGTTGTTCAGTTTTCAATATCTTATTTTATTGCCACAGTACCTTTTCCCTTATCTTAATATGTATCAGCTATGGTAGAGTTATCCTTTATCAAGCTGGGCGGTGCTGGGTGAGTTTGCTTCGGAACCATAGTGCAGTGTGAATAGATGAGTTTTGAGTCTTTTTCTAAACTCCATGATTTCAGGTAATTGTCGTAGTTCTATTGGAATTGCGTTCCACAATGTGGGGGCTGCGTGGGAGAATGCCTTTTTGTTAGTGGATTTTTTAGCCTTAAAAGATCTTTTGCTAATTGCAGGGATTGCGGGCCTTCATGGTAAATTCGGTCAAACTTTGAACATTTGTGCTTTCCTTTATTACTTCCTCAAGAGTTTCTAGACTGGTTAACATTTAATTCCTTGACAGTTTGCTTGTATTTAAAATCCTTCACTGAAGGATCATTTGATTACTTATGCTGCTGTTATTGAATGCAGTGGCTTGCCTGGAGAGATTAGGCATCTTTTAAATTATGCAGTATTCAGACAGTCATTAAAACTAATTTACTGTGCTTAGGAGGCTTTTGTTAAAGTGATTATAATTCTGTGTTGTGGGATTTTGTGTAATGATGTATCTTTTTGGGAAACTACGCGGTACTGGATTGACCATTGTTGGAAACAGGATACTGGGCTTGATGGACCTTTTGGTCTGACCCAGTATGACATTTATGTTCTTATGGTTGGTAAATGTACTTCTGCTTTTCTCTGTAATCCACAAATTTAATAAGAGTAGTTACTCACCTGTAACAGGTGTTCTCCAGGAGCAGCAGGAATCAGTCCTCACATATGGGTGACGTCGACGCCAACAGAGCCCCCGTGTGGAGTATTTCCCCAGCTTTCAAGGAAAGCCTTTGGGAATGCAGCGCACATGCGCA
This sequence comes from Ichthyophis bannanicus, assembly GCA_033557465.1. NCBI lineage: Eukaryota > Metazoa > Chordata > Amphibia > Gymnophiona > Ichthyophiidae > Ichthyophis > Ichthyophis bannanicus. The sequence continues at coordinate 171,860,477 of CM066032.1, read as the reverse complement.
GTCCCCTTCCTGCCCAAGGGTGCCATCTTGCTCAGTCTGATGACATAGCTAAAAGACAGCAAAAAACCAAAATAAAGTATATGACTGCAACTCCAGGGGAGGAGGGAAGATCGTGAGGACCGATTCCTGCTGCTCCTGGAGAACACCTGTTACAGGTGAGTAACTACTCTTTCTCCAGGACCAAGCAGGAAGTCAGTCCTCACATATGGGACTCCCCAGCTCTAGGCTACCGGGATCCCCAAGCTGAAAAAATGGCTCCCTCTCAAGAGCCTCAGCATCCGTGATAAGAATATCCTCTGAGAACGCCTCCGTACGGTAGCCCAACACAAGGGCCGGAGGGTAGGAGTTGCCTAAACCTCAAAGAGATTACGGAGTACTGCCTGTCCAAAAGCACTGTCTTTCGGAACTCTCTCTCGAGGCAGTAGTGGGCTGCAAAAGTCTGGCTTGAAGACCAAGTAGCAGCCCAGCAGATGTCTGCCAATGGAACAGAGCGGAGATGAGCTACTGACACGGCTTTCGCCCTGACACGGTGGGCCGTGACTCGACCCTACAAGGGGAGGTCAGTTGCCTTGTACGCCCAGGTGATACAATCTGCTACCCAAGTGGACAACGTACGCTTGGAGACAGGTAACTCCAGTTTGTTAGGGTCAAAGGAGACAAAGAGCTGAATAGCCCTTCGATGTCCCCGTGTACATTCTATGTAAAAAGACAACGCCCTCTTACAGTCCAGGGTATGCAAGACTGTTTCAGCCCGGCTGGTATGCGGCCTGGGAAAGAAGGTCGGAAGAACCACCTCCTGGTTGAGGTGGAAAGAGGAGATGACTTTTGGAAGGAACTTTGGGTGGGTCCATAAGACCACCCTGTTCCTATAGAACCGTGTGTACGGTATATCAGAAACCAGAGCTTGTAGTTCACTCACACGTCTGGCTGAGGTAAGAGCTACCAGAAAGAGCGCTTTCCAAGAAAGGAAGCGCAAATGGCAAGTAGCCATTGGCTCAAACGGTGGGCGAGTAAGTTGCTGCAAGACCACGTTCAAATCCCACTCAGTCGCCGGTGGACGAACCAGAGGCTTCAGAAGAAGCAGACCTCTGAGGAAGCGGGACACCAAGGGGTGAACCAACAGAGACTGTCCCTCCGCCAGTGAGTGGTGCGCTGATAGTGCACTGAGGTGGACCCGAACAGAGTTAGACTTAAGGCCTAGGTCTGACAGGTGAAGTAGATACTGCAGTACTACTGGCACAAGGCAGGAGAAAGGATCTTCATTGCGCTGAGCATACCATATTGTGAACCTACGCCACTTGAGGGCATAGGACTTTCTGGTGGACTGCCTCCTAGAGGCCAAAATCACCTCTTCAACCTCCTTAGGTAGAAGCAAGGGAGCTAGCACTATCCTTTCAGCAGCCAGGCCATCAGATTGAGGGACCTGAGATTGGGGTGCAGAAGGGAACCCTGATCTTGAGACAGGAGATCATGCTGCAACCCCAGAGGGAAAGGAGTTTCCACCGCCAACTGTAGTAGAAGTGGAAACCACAGTTGCCTCGGCCATCTGGGGGCTACCAGAATCACCGAGGCCTTGTCCCGGAGAATCTTGAACAGAGTTCGGGCCACCAGGGGCGTGGGAGGAAAGGCATATAGGAGGCCCGTAGACAAAGAGATCAGAAAAGCATCTGCTGCCATTCTCAGGGGATGCGGCTGTCTGGAGCAAAACCTGGGCAGCTGACGGTTCAGTGGACTTGCAAAGAGATCGATGGATGGAAGTCCCCATCGTAGAAAGATCTGCTGGACCACCAATGGATTCAACTGCCATTCGTGGGGCTGGAGAATCCTGCTTAGCTTGTCTGCTAAGAAGTTCTCCTGACCAGGTAGATAAACTGCTTTGAGAAACATGCCTCGTTTGACTGCAAAGGAGCAAAGGGCCTGCGCCTCCTGACATAAGAGCCTGGACCCTGTGCCCCCTTGCTTGTTCACATAGAACATTGCTACCTGATAGACTGGTGAGAGAGGGCATGAGAAAAAGTCTGTAGAGCCAAGCGGATTGCCCACAGCTCCAAAAGATTGATCTGCTGTGTGGCCTCCCGAGGAGACCAGAGGCCTTGAGTTCACGTGCCCTGGCAGTGTGCACCCCAGCCATTTTAAGGAAGCATCGGTCGTCAGCATCCTTGTGTGTGCTGGGGCCTGAAAAGATACCCCCGGAGAAGGTTTGGGAGATGTAGCCACCACTTCAAGGAGTCCAAAAGTGGTTTGGACACCTTTACTCTGTCTCGGAGGTCGCCTGTGGCCTGTGCCCACTGAGCAGTCCGCATGTGTAGACGGGCATTCGGTGTCACATGTACAGTGGATGCCATGTGGCCCAGGAGCTGCAGGAAGTGCCTGGCAGAGACCTGAGAATTGCTGTGGAACTGGTTGGCCAAGTCCATCAGTCTGTGGGCCCTGTCCTCGGGCAAGTAAGCTCTTGCTTGCAGGGTGTCTAATCTTGCCCCTATAAACTCTAGATTCTGTGAGGGGAGCAAAGTGGACTTTGCATAGTTTGACAAAGCCCAGATGCTGAAGAAGAGAGACGGTGCGAAGAGTGGCTTGACTGGCCCCTGATGAGCCAGTCATCCAGGTATGGGAAGACAAAAATTCCCTGATTCCTGAGATAGGCTTTGGTGAAAACTCTGGGGGCGGAAGTTAGGCCAAAGGGAAGTACTGTGTACTGAAAATGGTTTCCTCGCACCATAAATCTGAGATATTGTCGGTGGTCTGGATGAATGAGGATGTGAGTATAAGCATCCTTTAGGTCTAAGGAGCATAGCCAGTCTCCCTGCTGGATGTAGGGCAGCAGTATCCCAAGGGTAAGCATCTTTAACTTTTCCCTCTCCAGAAACTTGTTTAGGTTTTGCAAGTCTAGGATAGGCCAGAGGCCTCCTGTCCTTTTTGGTACCAGGAAGTACCTGGAGTAGAAGCCTTGCCCTTCCAGGTGGTGAGGCACCAGTTCCACTGCCTGTTCCTTTAGAAGACTTGCCAACTGCTGGAGGAGGTTTCTGTGCAGAGGGAGTCTTGGAGGCTCCCCTGGCAAGTAGGAGGGGGGTAGCTGGTGGAAGTGGAGCATGTAGCCCTTCTGGACTATGCTGAGGACCCAGGTATCTCCTGTGATGGCTGGCCACCTGTAGGCGTATAGGGTCAGCCGACCCCCTGTGCTGAGTAGAGCCACCGGCAGAGAAGAGGCTACGCTGTGGAAGTCAAAACCCCCTGCCCCTGCCCCTTGGCCTGCTGACCCTGTTGGGGAGCTGGAGAGGCCTGATATTGAGGATAGGATTTGTAGGCAGCACCCTTCCTCGGGGAAAAAGGGCTTCTTTTCTGAGCCCTTCTTTTTCCGAGAAGGGGCAGAAGTCTTCCTGGACAGCCTTGTCCTGGTGAGAGTCTGTCTCGATTTCTGCAGTCTTTTCAGTCATGGGCTTACCGAAAAGGTTTTCACCTCGGCAGGGGACATCAACCAACTTGTCCTGCACCCATGACTCCAGGTCTGACTGCAGCCAGGCCTGACAGCGTGCACTGATGCCGGCCATGGCTACCCAGGCCGAAGCCTCAAAGCCATCATAGGCTGCTCGAGAGAGAAACTTCGAGCACTCTCGGATCCCTGTTGACAAAGTCTTGAACCTCTGCAAAGGTTCCTCGGAGAGGCCAGCTGAGAACCAGGCAATCTCCTTTGCCAGGTCTTGTAGGTAAATGCCCATGTACAGCTGGTAGGTCTGGACATGGCAAGAGAGCATAGAGCCCTGGAAGCACTTTCTACCGAGGGCATCCAGGTTCCGGACCTCCCGACCGGGGGGCACTGAGGAGTGCATCTTCTGACTCTTCAGGCAGTGCATGGCTGATTCCAAAATCATGGAGTTGTGCGGTAGCTGTGCCTTTTGGAACCCAGGGCTCTTACGGACTCGATAAATGGAATCGACCCGTTTGCTCAGAACCGGCGCCGAGGCCAGTGCCTCCCACATACGGAAGAGCAGCCATTTCAGCATCAGAGGAACCGGTACAGTAAAGGCTTCCTCCTCGGCGTCCGCAGGGAAGGCCAAGGCTTTGGCCATGTCCCTCACGAAGTCCGAGGAACTGGGTATCCTCCAGGGGGAGACCATCTCCGAGGCTTGGACTCCGGTGAGTCCGAAGGGATGCACCAGATCCAGAAGGTGTCTGGGGACTCCTCGTCTTTCGTCTCCCACACCGACTCCTCCGAGGAGGAATCGAGCAGCTCCGGCCATGTGGGCCTCAGTGCCACCCGCCCCAATGCCGAGGGTATCGGCGTCGACGACCTTGGCCCCGCACGGGAGGTCGAGGGGGACCTTGACCGAGGATCGACTCGAGACTTCATTGACTCGAGGATCGGCTCGGTCTCCGGGGTCGACTTGGACGTCGAGGTCCCGGTGGTCAGGGCAGATGCACCAGCCAGACCGGTGATCAGCACCCGCTGCTGTTCCATGAGGGCAGCCAAGCTGCTCTCCAAGGCCGTCAACCTGAGTCCAAGCTCAGGAGACTCAGCAGCCCCCGACTCGGGTCCCGACAGCGGCTCCCCCTGAGGAGAGTCCATGAGGACAACTGCACTTATGTGACTCGGGGACTCCGGCTCCACACGAGGTAACTTGGACGGCCTCTCCGACTCAGAGAGCCCCGGGCGGCGGTCAGGGCTACGCGACCTGGCCCTCAAGGATCCAGGAGCCTCCACCGATGCCGCCCCCGCGAGCTGCTTCTTCTTCCTTCTGTGCTCCCGGGTGGGAGACTCCCTCTCAGAGGAACCCTGACGGCGCTCGGGGTCAGACTCCCGAGATGTCGAGGCCTCTTACAAAGTCCGGGCCCGGCCGGACGCGGAGTCAGAGAAAATTCTCTCACGTTGATGCTGACGGCTCCGAAGTGTCTTCGACATTTTGCCACACGGGCCACAGGCCAGCGGGTCATGGGCGGGCCCGAGGCAACGAAGGTAGCAGTCATGTGTGTCGGTGAGAGACACAAGTTTCTTGCACCGATCACACTTTTTGAACCCGCTGGCAGCCATCGGGGGGAAAAAGGGCCCCTGCAAGGTCAAAAGACCAGGCTGCCAGTGAAAACACAAAAAAGAGTGCGAACGCTAGTCACGAAGGACAAAGACCGAAAATCAAAACTCCGGACTTGATACCGGCGTACCGAGCCCCGGCAGGAAGGGGAACCGGATAAGACAAAGCGAAAATCGCAGAAAAAAATCAGCTTTTCCCAGGTGACATGAACTCCCGTCTGTTGGGCTCCACAGAAAAAGAAAGACTGAGCAAGATGGCACACTTGGGTTTGAAGGAGACCGCGCATGCGTGCTGCATTCCCAAAGGCTTTCCTTGAAAGATGGGGAAATGCTCCGCACGGGGGCTCCGTCGGCACCGACGTCACCCATATGAGGACTGATTCCTGCTCATATTGGGCAAGAGCAAGACATTTTGCAGCTTCAACAATAATTAAACCATTCTCTAAATAAGAATGTTTTAAGTGTGCTAGATCTTCTTTCTGATCAAGAGACTGGGGCATTAAGACAGTGACTTTAGCTGTAGATGTACTAAGAAAAACATATTGTGACTGTTAAACTGGAATTTGACTTTTGTGGTTGCTTATTGATGTGTCCTACTTATTTTATTATTAATGTTTTATCTTGATATTGACATAGAATTTGGTGATTTTGTGGAGTATAAATCTTTAATAAATTCTACAGCCTGTGGTGAGGCTCTGTACCTGCCTGATGCATATCCAGGAAGATAAGGATGGAAGGGAGCAGGCCTTGAATTTCTTTAGGCTTCTGAAATTTTAGTGGAGGTTTTGCCATGTCTGTTCACAGTGCGCCAATGAGCCTTCAGCACGTAATTTATAAAAGCAACATCAATTCTGTATGTTAGCTGAATTAAGAGTAATTTTCTAGCCCACGTCCACCAGCAGAACAGTGTTTTAGCTGCAGAACAGGATTTTCAGAAGACTGTTGTCCCAGTGTAAGGGTTCACTGCACACAACTGTACTTCTGGTTAGAAGACATGTCCTGGGAGTGTAGTTGGGGAAGGGCTTGAATTTTGAGTTTCAAAAGTATACATGCATTTTTTTTTCAGAAAATTTACCTGTGCAAATTAGCAGGTGTAAATGTTTGTGGGACGTTTTTACTGAGTCTATTTTCAAAGTGAAAGTGTGTATATACATCCTTTCGGAATCCATAGGGAAAATATACCCATGTACTTTGCACCAATTTGAGATAAATGGCTACCTCCTCTAAGAACATCTAGGGGCATGTTTACTAAAGGGTGCATGTTTTGTGGCACAGAATTAGTGTGGAGGCCCATGCTAACTTTTGGGGATGTATGCAGCTTCCCTCCTGCCAATTGTGTATTGGTAACATACAGCATCACACTAACCAGCATAGGGGTGCACTTACTGCCCCCCTTGAGGTGGTGTTATGTGCATTCACATTAACAATAACTTCCTTATCCTAATAGATCAATCTAGATGAATGGGTTATGCCAGGGCTCAACAAATCCCAGGCACCAGGTTGCCATGAGGACCAGAAATCTGCACTTGGCAACTGGGATCACGGCTCTGAAACAAGCTGTCTGCTTACAAGGATACCATTTCCCACAGGCAGATGAGAACATAAGATATGCCATACTGGGTCAGACCAGGGTCCATCAAGCCCAGTATCCTGTTTCCAACAGTGGCCAATCTAGGTCATACGTACCTAGCAGTTTCCAAAAAGATACAGGTTCCACCATGCTTGTACTGGGTCAAGCATTGATATCCTGGGTCCCTTCTTAATAATGGTTTATGGACCTTTCCTCCAGGAACTTGTCGAAACCTTTTTTAAACCCAGCTACACTAACAGCTTTTACTACATCCTCTGGTAACAAATTCCAGAGTTAGCTTACACGTTGAGTGAAAAAATATTTTCTTTTATTAGTCTTAAATAGTTTACCCTGTAGCTTCATTGCATGTCCTCTAGTCTTTCTACATTCTGCTAACGTAAACAGTCGATCTATGTTTACCCATTCCACTCTGTTCATTAATTTATAGACTTCTATCATATCTCCACTCTGCCGTCTCTTTTCTAGGTTAAAGAGCCCTAACCTTTTTAGCCTTTCTTCATAGGAGTATCCTTCCATCCCCTTTACAATTTTGGTGACTCTTCTCTGAACCTTTTCTAATAGCGCTATATCTTTTTAAGATACGGTGACTAGAATTGCACACAATATTCAAGGTGCGGTCTCACCATGGAATGATATAGAGGCATTATAATATCTTTTGTTTTATTTTCCATTCCTTTCCTTATGATACCTAGCATTCTATTTGCTCTCTTGGCCGCAGCTGCATACTGGGCCTTGGGGTTTTAACAAGTTATCCACAATGATGCCTAAATCTTTTTCCATTGGGAAAATTGGCCATTTAGACCTACCCTCTGCTTTCTAGCTTTTAACCAGTTCCTGACCCACAAAAGTACACTGCCTCCCATCCCATGACTCTTTAGTTTTGCCAAAAATCTCTGATGAGGGACCTTGTCAAAGGCTTCCTGAAAGTCCAGATACACTATATCAACCGACTCACCTTTGTCTACCTGTTTATTCACACCTTCAAAAAAACATAACAGATTAGTAAGACAAGATCTTCCTTGTCTAAAGCCATGTTGGCTGTCTCCCATTAGGCCATGACTATCTACATGTTCAGCAGTTTTGTTCTTTATGATGGTTTCTACCATTTTTCCCGGTACTGATGTCAGGCTCACCGATCTGTAGTTTCCCAGATCACCCATGGAACCCTTTTTAAAAACTGGCGTTACATTGGCGATCGTCCAGTCTTCAGGTATTACAGATAATTTTAATGAAAGTTCACAGATTACTAATAGCAGGTCTGCAATCTCATATTTCCTTTCTTTCAACACCCTTGGATGTATACCATCCGGCCCAGGTGATTTGCTACTCTTCAATTTTATCTAATAGTTTTAATACATCTTCCCGATGTAAAGACCGAAGCAAATAATTCATTCAGTCTCTCCGCTATCGCCGCTTTAACCCCTCTATCATCTAATGGACCAACTGACTCTCACAGGTTTTTTGCTGCGAATGTACTTGAAAACGTCTTTATTTCGCGTTTTTGCTTCTGCAGCAAGCTGCTTCTGAAATTCTCCCTTTGCCTGCCTTATCAATGCCTTGCATTTGACTTGCCAGTGCTTGTGCTGTTTCCAGGTTTCATCGTTTAGCTCTTTTTTCCATTTCCTGAAAGATGCTTTTTTGGCAACAGCCTCTCTGACCTCACCTTTAAACCATGCTGGCAGTTTTTTGGACTTCCTTCCACTTAAAGCATGGAATACAGCTGGTCTGGGCTTCGAAGATAGTATTTTTCAACACCACCCAAGCTTGATCTAAGTCTTTAACCTTTGCAATTGCTCCTTTTAGTTTTTTCTTAACTATTTGCCTCATTTTATCATAGTCTTCCTTTCGAAAGTTAAAAGGTAGTACCTTGGATTTCCTTACTATCCCTCCTCCACTAATTAAATCAAATGTGACCATGCTATGATCACTATTGCCAAGTGGCCCCAAAACCCTTATCTCTTGCACTAGATCTGGTGTTCCAGTAAGGACTGGGTCTAATATGGCTTCCCCTCTGGTTGGTTCATGAACCAGCTGCTCAAAGAAGCATTCATTTATTTCATCTAGGAACTTTATCTCCCTAGCATGTCCTGCTGTGTCACTGACCCAGTCGATACCGGGGTAATTGAAATCATCCATAATTATTACTGTGCTGTAACCTTTGTTAGCTTCCTTGATTTCTTTGAGCATTTCATCATCCATTTGTTCATTCTGGCCAGGCTGTCGATAGTACACCCCCACTGCCATCGCCTTCCCCTTTTTACATGGAATTTCAATCCATAGAGATTCTACAACAAATTTTTTGTTTCCTGCAGAACTTTAATCCTTTCTGACTCAATGCCCGCTCTAACATAGCGCGCAACCCCTCCACCAATTTGATCAGCTCTATCATTATGATATAGTTTGTACCCAGGTATCAGTGCCCCACTGGTTGTCCTCCTTCCACCATGTCGTTGATATTCCTCTCATTTAGTGCTATATATTCTAGCTTTTCCATCTTATTTTTTAGACTTCTAGCATTTGCATACGAGCATTTTAGAGACTGTATTTTATTCATATTAATCTGGCTATTGGTAGGCATGGGTAATTTGGGATCTTTAAGCTCTGTCTGCTCCATACTCGAGGGCATTTGGGCTACTTTACTCTTTTTTTTTTGGAACCTCTGCTTTTGGTAGTATCCTTCAAGGATACATTCTTCTGAACCATGCGTTCTTGGGCGACTGTCGGCTTTCCCTATTATCTAGTTTAAAAGCTGCTCTATCTCCTTTTTAAAGGTTAATGCCAGCAGCCTGGTTCCATCCCAGTTAAGGTGAAGCCCGTCCCTTCGGAAGAGCCCCTACTTTCCCCAGAATGTTCCTAACAAATCCAAAACCCTCATCTTTGCACCATTGTCTCATCCAAGCATTGAGACTCTGGAGCTCTGCCTGCCTTTTGGGTCCTGCACGTGGAACGGGAAGCATTTCGGAGAACACTACCCTGGAAGTTCTGGATTTCAACTTCCTACCTAAAAGCCTAAATTTAGCCTCCAGAACCTCCCTACCACATTTTCCTATGTCATTGGTACCGACATGTACCAAGACAGCAGACTCCTCCCCAGCACTATCTAAGAGTACAGCTACGATTGCAGCAAAGACCCCCCTCTGTCTGCTTGCAGGAGATGGGATCCCTGTACGATAAAGCAGTATAAAAAAAACCTGGTTAAATAAATAAATCTCCCGCAGGAGAAGAAAATCACAGCAGATGCACCTTCTTCTGTCTGCGAGCGGTCAGATCCCCACAGGCAAAACAGGAAGGGAAGACCACTGGCAGCCCACAGGGATCCCATTTCCCATGGGCATAAGGGGGCAGCTTGCAGGGTGGAGGAGGGAAAAATGGGAGGGGGGAGAGGCAACAAAAACTTAAGAGGGCCAGTAGCTTAAAAATAAAAGTGAAGATGGTGGAATAGAGGGTGGGGGGTGGGAGTGCAAGGTGGAAGGGAGCAGGGGAACAGATACCGGAAGGGAAACGGAGTTGGGAGAGGTAGAGGGAGGAAGAGTGAAAGGTGCATACGGAGAGGAATGGCTAGCAGAAAAAAGGAGGTGATAGTGCCTCTGTATAAGTCTTTGGTGCGACCTCATTTGGAGTATGGTGCGCAATTCTGGAGACCGCACCTTCAAAAGGATGTGAACAGGATGGAGTCTGTGCAGAGGGTGGCTACTAAAATGATTAGTGGGCTTCATTATAAAGCATATGAGGACAGACTTAAGGATCTTAATATGTACACCTTAGAGGAAAGGCGGGATAGAGGTGATATGATTGAGATGTTTAAATATCTCCGTGGCATAAATGTTCGGGGAGAGAGCCTCTTTCAATTGAAAGCAAGTTCTGCTACGAGGGGACATGGGATGAGGGTGAAGGGAGAGAGATTCAGGAGTGATATGCGGAAATATTTCTTTACAGAAAGAGTAGTGGATCCATGGAATAGTCTCCCAGTGGAGGTGGTAGAGATGAGGACAGTAACTGAATTCAAAAAAAGTATGGGACCAACACAGAGGATCTCTAAAGGTAAAAAGTGGAATGTTGTAGTTGTTGATATGGAAGGACAGACTAGATAGGCCATGTGGTCTTTTTCTGTCATCATGTTTCTATGTTGCAGGTTAAAGGAATGAATGCATGGGGACAAAAGGGCACAATGCATATTTGCCAGAAGGTGCATTCCCTCCCCCCCCCCCCCTAGAAAACACGCACACCCTGCACACTCCCATACACTGCACACACTCAAATGCATCTCAGCTCCACATTATATTCAAATATACACTCACATTCAGACACACAGACCTTGGCATCCTAGCCCTGCACCCCACTTAAACAAAGGTATCCACCACCGCAAACCACCATTGCACCACACTCGCACACATCCACGTGCTACAGTGCCTTGTGAAAGTATTCATCCCCTTGGTCTTTTGTCCTGTTTTGTTGCATTACAACCTAGAATGAATATGGATGTTCATTTGGATGTTAGGTAATGGACCTAACAATATAGTCCAAATTGGTGAATTGGAACAGTAAAATACATATAGATATATATAGATAGATCTCACAAAACAAGTAAAAACTGAAAAGTTGAGTGTGTAAGTATTTGTCCCTTTTGCTGTGAAACTCTTCTGGTCCAACCAATTAACCTCAGAAGTCATATGATTAGTTGATTAGGGTCCACCTGTGTGCAATCGGTATCACATGATGTCTATATAAATATACCTGTTCTGAAAGGCCCCTGACTCTGCAACATCACTAAGCAAGCAACATGAAGACCAAGGAGCACTCCAAACAGGTCAGACACACAGTTGTGGAGAAATATAGATCAGGGTTGAGTTATAAAAAATAAAAAAAAATCCCAAATTCTGAATATCCCAAGGAGCATCATTAAATCCATTATAACAAAATAGAAAGAAAGAGAGAATATGGCACCACTATAAACCTGACAAGAGAGCCGTCCACCAAAACTTACAGACCGGGCAAGGAGGGCATTAATCAGAGATGTCACAAAGACACCAAGGATAATACTGAAGAAGCTGCAAAGATCCACAGTGGAGATGAGAGTATCTGTCCACAGGACCACTTTAAGCCATACACTCCACAGAGCAGGGCTTTATGGAAGAGTGGCCAGAAAAAAAACCATTGCTTAAAGAAAGGAGTTTGCACAATAGCATGTAGCGGACCCCCCAAAACATGGAAGAAGGTTTAGATGAGATGAAAATTGAACTTTTTGGCCATCATGGGCAATTCCATGTGTGATGCAAACCCAACACGTCCCATCACCCTGAACACCATTCCCACAGTGAAACGTGGTGGCAGCATCATGCTGTGGGGATGCTTTTCATCAGCAAGGACAAGAAAACTGGTCAGGATTGAAGGAACGATGGGTGGCATAAATACAGGGCAATTCTTGAGGAAAACCTGTTTGTCTTCCAGAGATTTGAGACTGGGACAAAGGTTCACTTTCCAGCAGGACAATAACCCTGAACATACTGCTAAAGCTATACTGGAGTGGTTTAAAGGGAAACGTTTAAATGTCTTGGAATAGCCTAATCAAAGCCCAGACCTCAATCCATTTGAGAATCTGTGGCATTACTTGACGATTGCTGTACACCAACGCATCCCATCTAACTTGAAGGAGTTGCAGCAGCTTTGCCTTGAGGAATGGGTGAAAATCCCAGTGGTTAGATGTGCTAAACTAATCGAGACATACCGCAAGAGACTTGCAGTTGTAATTGCCACAAAAGGTGACTCTGTGGGGGGAGAGGGAGGGAATACCTATGCACACTCCTGATTTCTGTTTTTTCTTTTGTCTTAATTATTGTTTGTGTCACAATAAAAGAGATTTTGCATCTTCAAAATGGTAGGCATGTTGTGTAAATCACAGGGTGCTAACCCCCCAAAACTCCATTTTAATTCCAGGTTGTAAGGTGACAAAACAAGCCAAACACCGAGGGGATGAATGCTTTCACAAGGCACTGTATCTGAAGCTATAACTGCTATCTAAAGATGATGTGCAGTGTAGTAACTCTGGCACTGGTCTCACAAGGCTTGAGGAGGTCACAAGCACTGGGTCCTAAGATTTCAGCCTGGCTCCTAAATTCACACAATTTGTCAAGACCTGGGTTATGCACTCTTGCCAGTAGGTAGAGGCAGAGTTGAACAACTTTCAGTGATGTCTTCACTCTGCATAAGTACTGGTATGGTACTGAGAGAACTCAGCATTTATCTGCCTCCAGCAGGTGGCAAGTGTTTTGTACTTGTGCAGATAGGCCTCTCTCCCTTGGCCCAGACTATAGTCCAGCGGCCAGTGTGGCAGAGAACAGTAGGACTAATGTTACTCGGAGCTTGTCCACTCCCCCCCCCCCCCCTCCCCTCTCCTTGAGCTGACAGCTTGTCCTGAGCCCAGCTCCACTACCCACTGTTCATAGCACTTAATGGGACGAAGAGCAGACAGGAACTCCCTTCCTACCTCACTCCATCAAGAACAGTCATTCCTCAAGTTCATGTTTCTCCTCAGTACCCATCTCGTCTGTGTTGCCTTTGACCTCCCCTTTCCTGACTCTTCTTAATCTCTCTCTCTCTCTCTCGATAAAGGGACCCGTAAGTTGCCCCCCCCCCTCCCCCCCCCGGTTCCCTCTGGCTGCTTTTTCTGCTTGCTTAAAATTCTACATACAGCAAAGCTTTTTTTTCCAAAGCCTATTCTTTGAGGCTGTATCTGGCTCTTTTACGGTGCTTTATAAAGCAGCTCCGATTTTTTAATTTTTTTTATGTTTATGCAGTTTTAACAATTACAAGCATTTACCACATAATCAAGAAATGTGGGAAATCCTGTGAAATACATAAAAGGAAATCCACAATAAGCAGAATATACAGCAAATAAAATCGGCTGCCCTTCCTCTAGCCCACAATTGGAGATCCAAGAATTAGGAAAAATAAAACAATCGGACTAGCCAGGAAAACTGATGAATACGACCAGCCCTACTTTATGGCATGGTTAGAAGGGTCGGCTCGCCCATCAACGAGGGATTCATGAGTATGCAAAAAGGAAAGTAACTGTGAGGGAAATATGAAAATTGCCTCTGTAACTTCACGTGGCACTTGCATGGATATTTCAAGAAGCAAACCCCTCCTAGCTGCAGGACATGTGGTCGTAAAATCCAAAATTCTCACCTATGGTATTGCGTTTCCTTAAGAAGATTGGGAAAAATATGAATCATTCAACCAAGAAAGGAAATATTTTTTTTCCTGTAAAACATTCTAAGGAGCGAATCACAATCGGGAGCCAGTGCCGGTGTAATCAGACAAGTAGCAGGGACAGTAGCTTCAGTATCGGAAGTATTCAGAAAGTCTGAAACATTTAAAACATCAGCTATCTGAGGACCAGGAATTTCTGCCCCCGCCAGAGTCTTATAACTAGATGGCAAATAATAAGCTTTCACCAGCGGGGGACAGGATTCAACCAGTACCCCTAAAATCTCAGTAACATAGCTTTTAAACATATCTTTTGCCATAACATTAACAACCTTAGGAAAATTAATTAACGTGATATTAGAATAACGTATGCAATTATCCAACTGTTCTATTCTGAATTTCAAACTATTAGAGTCCCTTAATAAAAGCTTCAGATTGTGTTTCAATAACCATTAACTGAGATGTTAGACCAGTTACTGTAGTTTGCCGTTCACCAATAGACTCGCTGTTCCTTGCACACACTTCAGCATTTTGCCAACTCTCTACATATAATACTTGAATCTGTGATGCGATGGCTTCCCCCAGAAGTCTAATCGCTGACCATATTGACTCCATTGTAAACTGTTCTGGCCTCTGCAGCTCAAAGGAGAAGGGCATCCTCTCAGCAGTGCCACGAAGTAGCAGGGACTCCATGCTCTGCCTCAGACCGGAACCCACTGCAACAGCTATCACTGACACACTTCCTCCCTTTAGAATAGCACCAAGCTGCTGACCCGAAGAAGCGTCAAACACCTCTACACCTCCTTTTACCGAACGGCCCCAGCATGTCTAGAGAGATGCCAACTCTGGCTGCCTCCCTCCAAGTTGAGGTAAAGCTTGGGCAAACCAATTTTGAGGGTTTCTGCACCTCCGGGGGTGTAGAATCCACTGCCAGAGAGGTAATGGGACACAGAGCTCCAACACTCCCTCAGCCTGGCTTATTACCTCCCAATTGCTGCTCCCTGCGCAAAAAGGAATCGATAGCTCAGAAGTAATTGAAGAAGAGGTTGGCAGGCCAGTCTGAGGACACTGAACCTGTTTAACCTTCCTCTTCTTCCCCATAATTACAAGAGCACAGGAGCCGATTACGCAGGATGCAGCCATCTTGGATCTCCCCGGCAGCTCCAAATTTTAAAACAAAAAGAGTGTTGTGGGGTGGGGTATTTTTTAATCATTTATTTAGTTTTCAAACCACCAAACAAAACATCAACACAATACAAAACTCAACTCCGGATATTACAAAATACTCCCGTACATCCCCCCCCCCCCACCTCCCCCCGGGGCCATCAGCTAGTAGTCCACTAGGCAGGCAACTAACCACAATACCTAACTTATAGGGCAAGGGCAAATCCCTATTAACCTACACGAGCATGGGCAGCAAACTCATTCAAGGACTTCCATTTCCCTTGTTTAGCCACATCCAATGTCACTCCCTTCCTTTCTAGGCATTTGCTCATACTTACTGTACGTAGACAACAAATTCCACCATGTACACCAACTTACATCATATGTGCGTTTCCAGTTCATAATGACCAAATGCACAGCAACCCCCACCATAAAGTCAAGGAGGAAATAACAATCCTTTTCCAGGGAAGGGATCCCCACCTGGGATCGGAAAACAACTATAGCCCAAGAGAGGGGAGTCTTAAATTTCAGAACTAATTGAATCCGATCCCATACTTGCTCCCAAAAGCCCCAGATACAAGGGCAACGCAACACTATGTGCTCCAAAGTGCCCATGGATTTCTGACAGGACCAGCATTTATTGCCGGAAGTCGCGTCCCATTTAGCCAGCTTGACTGGCGTACAGTAGGCTCTGTGTGCAAAGAAGAAAAGCGACTTGAGTAATAGACGCCGCTCTGGACACCCTGACTGACTTGGACCAGTACTTCCCCCAGCTCGAGGTGGAAAGAGCAATACCCGTATCATGCTCCCAGACCCTCTGTAGCCCTCTTATACAAGAGGATTCATTCTGACGCAGCAATTTGTAGTAATGGGACGCTACTCCGGCCAACTGCCTAACCTGTTGAATCAAGTTAACAAAAGCGCTCTCCTTGCCCAGCCATTTGACGTCCACCCCGACCTTACCCACACAGTGTCTGATTTGCAGCCATTGAAAGTACAGGGCCCCTGGGAGGTTAAAGTCCCGCTGCAGCCTATCAAAAGGCTTCCACCCACCCTCATCAACCAACTGTCCTAATTCCCATATACCGCGCGAATACCACTTACGCCAGGCAAATGCCTCACGTTGAATTTTAAATAAAGGATTATGCCACAAAGGCAAGGATTCATGCACCTCTCTATCGTATAACAAAGCATGCCGTAAAGTTCAGAAAGCCCTCTGTGAGTCCCTTATTACTGGAGTCACCCCACTGGGGCATACCATCTGAGGCATAAAATTACTAGGAATGGGGACAGTGAGTTCCTTCTCCAGCACCAGCCAGGTAGGACTTTGATCTGTTAGCTGTTCCAACCACCTGGATCCCTGAAGTAGAAAGGCGCTGTGATAAGACCAAAAGTCGAGGAAGTTAACCCCGCCCTCTTCTTTCCTCACTTTCAATTTTTTCAGCGCAATTCTTGGGGGCTTATTTTTCCATAAATATCGGCTTAATAACCCCTCAATCTGACGGTAGATCTGCCTTGGGAGATAACAAGGAAGCATCTCAAGAATATAATTGATCTTTGGGGTAATAGTCATCTTAATCGTCTCCAACTGCCCCCACCACGACAAGGCCAAGGGAGACCACTTACTAGACATGTCCCGAATAAGAGCTAATAACAACCCAGAGTTAAATCTAATAGTCTCTTCAGGGGATAGCAATATTGCACACCCAAATACTTGATCATTTTTGTTTCCCACACAAAAGAAAATTGTTCCAAATCACTTTTCTTTGCGAAGGAATTCAGCGGAAAAGCCGTGGATTTCGACCAGTTTTTTATATCCTGGCAGACTGGAATACTGGTCTATGAGGCTAAGAATCTGTGACACTGAACTAGGAGTGGAGAATAAGAGCAGATCATCAGCATAGGCCGATAGCTTCACTTCCACGCCCCCCACGGAAATCCCATGGATGCGCTGATTCTGCCGAATCAATAGCGCCAGGGGTTCCAAAGCAAGGTTAAACAGTAACGGGGATAAGGGACACCCTTGTCGGGTACCCAGACCCAGCACCAGCTTCCTCGATTGAGTACCATTCACACAAATAGTGGCCGTGGGGCATGAATACATTACTTTAAGTAGACTAACAAACCCTCCACCAAAGCCAAACCAATCAAGCACTGCAAACATAAAAGTCCATTCTAGGCGGTCAAACGCCTTCTCAGCGTCAAGTGATAAACCGATAACTGGGTGGCTCACCTGTTCGGCCCCCACCAGAACATGGCACAGCAGTCTGGCATTATCGGCAGTAGACCTGCCCTCCACAAACCCACATTGCTGATTCACTCAGATCAAAGGAGCAACCTCGGACACTCGACGAGCCAAAACCATAGCATAAATTTTATAGTCTGAATTCAGCAGGGATATGGGGCGGTAGTTGCTTACCAGTTGAGGGTCTCTGCCTGCCTTCTCCAACACGATGACATTGGCTGCAGAAAAAGCTCCAGGCTGAGTCGGCTCCAAAATTAAGGATTGAAAATACAACTGAAGCTGCGGAGCTAATTCTGCAGAGAATGTTTTAAAAAATTCAATAGGCAGTCCGTCCGGACCAGCAGCCTTCCCCCCCCCCCCCCCCCCCCCCCCCCGCCCAGAGAAGCAATCGCTTGACGAATTTCCTCAACAGAGAAGGCCGCATCTAACTTTCCCGCAACCTCCGTGTCCAAAATGGGTCTCTGTATATCCGCGTCTAGAGCCGCAAACCTCTCCTTCGCAAAATCTACCTTAGAGGTTACTATAGAAGGATCCAAACACCTCAGCAATTGCCTTATCAGAAACTAAGAGGTTCTCACTTTGTGAATCCCGAATGGCCGCAATCCACCCCACATCCCTACGGGCCCTCAACGTGTTAGCTAACAATTTACCCGCCTTGTTACTTTCCCAGTAGTAGGTACCATTCTGCGCTTTTATACTGCGCGAAACCTCACTCGATAAAAGCTGGTTGTATTGATACCTCAAACGCTGCAGTCTCAATAAAATACAAGGGTCAGAACGGCGAAAAAGGATACACTCGCCAGCCTTAATTTGTGCGGCAAGATCCCTAAGTTGCCCCTGGATCCTTTTTTTTTTTTTTTTGACTGATACTGTAGCTTGTAATAACTGCTCTGATGGACGCCTTGAAACCCTCCCACCAAGCCCAGCCTGCCGTGTCCTGCCGACTATTTAGACGAAAATACTCCCCAATCGCAAACTGCATGTCCAACCGAAAATCCACCTCATCCAAAAGGCTCCTGTCAAAGAACCAGCGCCCACGGAGAGGGGCTTGAGCGTCTGCCCCAGCGTTATGGATATGGCCGCGTGATCCGAGATATGCATTGCGTGGATCCTGGACTCCACTATTCTGGGAATCAATGCCTTAGAAATCAGCAGCATATCAATTCGAGAGGAGGTCTTGTGCGGGGGGGGGGGGGGGAGTGAAATCTCGACCTGTCGGATGCTGCAGCCTCCAAACATCAACCAACCCAGCCTCCTGCAGCAGCGGCTGAAGGATTGCATGTGCCCTCGAAGCCTTCACCATTTTCGGGGGGGACCTATCAATCAGGGAATCAAGCACCAAATTGAAATCCCCCCCAGGACTATCGGCATCAGCGGGGTGGCATGAATCTCTTCCGCTAAGGAGTTAAAAAAACTCTGGGCTGTCCACATTTGGAGCATAGATATTAATAAAACCTATCTCTGTCCCTCCTACCTTTAAGAGAACTCGAGTCCACCTACCCTCAGTGTCTGAACGTGTTTGAAGCACCTCAGAGAAAAGAGACTTCCTCATCAAAATGGTTACTCCATTTCGCTTATGCACTGCTGCCGAATATGCCACTACGGTAAAGGGATTAATACTAAGCTTCAAGGATTCTCTGGAATTTAAGATGTGTTTCTTGAAGGAACAGGACGTCGGCCTTTTCATGCCTCCCATACATAATAATTTTCTTCCGCTTGACAGGATTGTTAATCCCTTTGAATTCAAAGAAAGTACTTTGATGCTCGCTATGCTTGAGTCTCGGTAATCCTAGTATAAGCTGGGCCTATGCCCCATCACATGCACCACTCACATTGCCAATCCCCCCCCCCCCCCACGCTACTATACTAGCCCACCTCATGCCCCCAACACACATGCCACACACACACAGTTGCACTGCACCCCATGCTACCCCAGTAGACAATCCCCCTGTGAACCACGGGAGAGGGACCCGCTTAGCAAATTTAAAGGGAAAACCCAGGGGAAACAAGATGGACACAGAGGGTCAAAACCAATGCACAGTCCCCAGCCCAACAAACCCTAGCAGAAATCGTACAAAGCAAATAGACAAAAAGAAAAGCAAATGAAACATACCAACCCAAGATGCCCTCCCCCCTACACCCACCACCTTACAAGATTACTGACTACATATCTGACATATATCAACATATATCACAGTCCACTGCCCTCATCCCACAGAAACACCACCATCGGGCTTCACTGGAGACCACAGGACCCTCACACTGGGACAGTGATCCCACTGCTCAGGTATGGAGGAAGCCCACCATAGCAAGCCGCTACAAACAGTACAGTCCCTTCTTAAGTAATTCAGCGCATTTGCAACAGTTCTTTCTCCTCCAGGAACGCAGCTAAAGCCTCCAGGTCCTCGAAAGTCCTGGTCTGGTTGTGCAAGGTCACCCGCATCCGGGCCGGGTATAACAACCCAAACCTGGCCTGTAGTTGTTGCAACCGTGGCCTCAGAGCTAACAGGCCTCTCCGTCGATCCACTGTAGACTTAGCAAAGTCCGGGAAAAAGAGAAGCCTGTGCCCCTCATACTCTATTGGGGCCCGCATCCGCGAGGCCTCCATGATCTGCAGGACTTGCTGGAATCGAAGGACCTTGAGGATAACTGGCCTCTCGCGCTTACTATTAAGTTGAGGCTGAGAAGGGACCCGGTGTACACATTCTTTCTTGAAGGGGAGCGCAAATGTTAAATGCAGCACTTGCGGAATCATTTTCTGAAGGAACGCCGCCGTATCTTTGCCTTCAGCTCCTTCTGGAATGCCAACGATCCGCACGTTGTTCCTACGTGCTCTGTTATTCCCATCTTCCAGATCTTTCTGTAGTGTTTTAATTTGTTTCACCTGTCTCTTCAGGAGACGAAGCCGCTCCTCGTGAGCACCCAACACGTTCTCCGTTTTATCCTGCCGCAAGGTAAGCGCTTCCATAGAGGCTCTCAGCACCCCAACATCATCCTGCACTGCCGTCAGCGCCTCACCATTCGCCCGAACCATCTCTCAGATTGCTCGCACCTCCGAGAGCAACTCCTGCAGGGCCTCAGGTTCACGGGCGGGCGCCATCTTTTGTGGAGAGGGGGCTCTGTTTTTGATCTCTTCGCACTGTTATTCTGTGCATTGGGGAAGTCCAGCCGTGTCGGCTTCGGCCCGGACATTCTCCCCCAGCGAAGAGGCACTAAATTCACTGCTTCTCAGCTCAAACGCCTGGGGTGTTAGGCAGGATTCTTCACGGACCCTCCGGAGCAAACGCTCTATGCAGCCATCTCGCTCAGCGCTAGGCTCCGCCCCCCAGGTTTGCTCCATGTATAACGGTGACAGCAGGAGCACTTTCGGGGAATTATTGGGGACCCCATGCTACTTCTGAGGCCTCTTCTGATTCTTCCATGATTTCCCACCGATGGGACCAACAGACATTTTGGATGACCACATGATCTCTGCAGAGGGGGCACAGGGTGATGAGACTGCGTGTTCTAGCCAGCACTGTCCTTTCCCCCAGGGATTTCTGGGACCACAGGGCCTACTTTCTTCTGGATTTGTGCAGCAACATCTGAAGCAGCTCATGGGATGCTTTCAGACATTCCTAGCTGCTTGGCAGTCCCATTCTGGGGGCTTAAACGGCACTGTCCCTTCATCTGCTCATTCCCTTGGCAGCCTAGCCTTATCCCCTATGGGGGGGGGGTGTTGTGTGGGACAAAGGGTATTGTTTCTTTATGGATGATGAGTCTGAGAAGGAAGAGGAGGTTATCCTCATGGAAAGCAAAGATCCTTCTGTGATCCACCTTTTTCACAAGGAGGACTTCCTGCCCTGATAAAGGATAAGAAAACAGCTTTACATATAGGCAAAACTGCTCTATTTTATTTATTTGGTTTTGTATATCACAGTATTTAGAAATCAGTGCAGTTTACAAGAAACAAAAACATTTGTTAAATAGAACAGGAACAGCAAACATAAAACGACTAGAAAAGCTAACAGTTAATTAGATTAACAAGGGAATTAACTTGGGTAGTAATTGGGGTTAACTATTTACATAGTGGTCACTGGGCCATGATAAGCAGTTGGATCTAGTTTAGGTAAGGAGCTTGGATCAATGCAGGTTTATGTATCTAAGAGAAGGAGCTTAGCCAAGGCGGGTCTATGTTACTTGTTCATAACATAGTTGGAAAAGATGTGTCTTTAGTGCTTTCCTGAATATAGACAGGTCGGAGATGGCACAGATCGGGGTGGGGCGAGAGTTCCAGAGAGGTGGTGTATATAATTTGAAGGCTCGGTTCCTCGCAGTCTGGGAGCTTTTTCTTATTAATGATGGAACGGTGAGAGTGTTTGCCATGATAGACCTTCTGGTTCTATTGTCTAGTGTCCACTGTATGATCTCTTCTAGGGCAATTTCAGAGAGATTGTGTAGGATCTTGAATGCCATTGTGAGGACTTTATACTTAAGGCAGCTAGATATAAGGAGCCAATGGAGTTGCCTCAAGATAGGTGTTACATGCTCCTGTCTAGAGGCTCTAAACAGGGTTCGTTGCCATTTGTAGGGGATGAAGAATGATATTTGCGTAATCAAAGTGAGGAATGATAAAGCACTTGGAATACAGTGTGGAAATCCGCAGCTTCAAGCAAGGGTCACAGGTGACAGGGTTTGTAGTTTTAGGTATACTGCTCTAGTGATGATGTTTATGTGTGACTCTATACTTTGATGTTGGTCTAAGGTGATTCCCAGGTACTGTACCACTTGCTTAGTATTCAGCTCTACACCCTTTACCCGTAAAGTGGGAGGAGGTGTGATCAATGGGTCCTTTGTAATGAATAGTACTTCAGTTTTCCTGAAATTCACTCTTAGGTTGTGTAGTTTCAACCAGTCTGAGACTGCATTAAAGCAGTTTGATTCCAATGTTATTGGGACTGTCTGTGGAGAAAGGGGCGTAAAGCAGCACATCGTCAGCATAGATATGGTAAAGTATGCCATATGATATGTTAATAGTGCAAACAGGCTGAATGTAAACATTAAAAAGTAAAGCAGATAAGGAGGAACCTTGTGGTACACCCAGAGTTTGAGAGTAACCGGATGAAGTTTGCATACCTATGCATACCATTTGTTGTCTATCAGATAAGTATGATTTACACCAGTCTAAGGCTAAGTTCCAAATGCCTTTTATCTGTAGTCAGGTAAGGAGGAGGTTGTGGTAGACTATATCGAAGGTGGATGCAATGTCTAAGAAATTAGGATAAAACCTTGTTTAGTTTTGTTTATGCCCATGACTAGGTTGTTTATCAGGATGACAAGCAGAGTTTTGACCCCATGCTGTAGGCGAAATCCATGTTGGTGGTTGTCTAATTGAGCATGGACATCAATATGGTCTTGGATTTGCTGCTGCACTAGCACAAGCTGAACTTGTGGACCCTATTTTGGAGGGTATCGAGCGCCCTTTGGGATTTTTCCCTCTCCCTGAAGCTATTCGTCCACTCCTTGTCTCTCAGTGGAAGACAGTTGAGTTGGGCCTTAGAAGCCCTAAGGTTCTGTCTCATCTGTACACTGCCACAAGGAGAGCTGGATAAGCTTTTTGGGCTTTCTTGGGTGAATGCCTTGGTTATGGCTGTGATGAAGCGCATGACTGTCTCAGTGGAAAGGGTGCTATGCTCAATGACTCTCACAATAGGAGGGTGAAGGCCCTCTTTAAAAATGCTGTTCCTTTTTCATCTCTATCAAACTGCTATGTTGCCCTCCTTAGAGGATCTTCATTCAGATTCCTCAATGTTTTTGCTAGATATGAAGATGGTGCTGGTTAGGTATTTGGAGGTCACTAACTCTTTCAACAGTTAGACTATCTCTTCATTCTCTTAAGTGGCCCAAGGAAGGGACAGGTGGCAGCCAATTCATCTGTTGCTTCAGCATACCCTCTGGCTGGAAAACATGTGCCAGAGGGAGTCCAACCTCATTCCACTAGAGCACATGCACCTCCTGCTTTGGGGTCTCTAGAGGCCATCTATAAGATATCACTGGTCATCCCCGAGCACCTTTGTAAAACACTGCAGGTGGGAGGTGGAGCATTTAGTAGGGCAGTTCTTTCCGGAATGTCATCTTCCCTCTACCCTGGGTCCTGACTGCTTGGGTACGTCCCATTCATGTGGACCGATCTAGCAAGATAAGGAAGGAGAAATTTTTATGTACCTGGTACATTTTGTCTTGAGTCCTGTTTAGACCAGTCCAGGCCTTGTCCTGGAAGACATCTCATGCAGATTTGGGAGTCGTGCTGTCACTTGATCGTTTTGTCAGTTTCCAGTTTCAGTTTCTGACACAGGGTTGATTATGATAAGAGAGCTTAATACTTGTTCCAAACATTATTTTATTTATTTAACAGGTTTTATATACCGC
Source organism: Ichthyophis bannanicus (assembly GCA_033557465.1). Lineage (NCBI taxonomy): Eukaryota > Metazoa > Chordata > Amphibia > Gymnophiona > Ichthyophiidae > Ichthyophis > Ichthyophis bannanicus. The sequence continues at coordinate 171,836,840 of CM066032.1, read as the reverse complement.
TTTATCATTTCAGTCAAAGTGGTTTACATTGAAACTTAAACTTGGTAATGTACATTAAACAGGGACATTGATAACCTGGATTTTTCTGAGGCAATGGAGGGTTAAGTGACTTGCCCAAGGCCACAAGGAGTGCTAGTGGGAATCAAACCCTGGTCTTTGGGTTCCCAAGCCAGTGTTAACCATTAGGCTTCTCCACTCCACTCCAACATGTCAGTTTATGGTTGGTTATTAACATTCAAGTTTCTGGATATTTTCCTGAGTTTTTCAATCTTGCTTACTGCTTGGGAAGTGTCATACTGGTTTCTCTGTGTTGCACTAGTACTTACATAGTGATGACCTCATTGAAAGCTTTTCAAATCTGCCTCCAACTGCCGGAAGATTTGAACAACTTGTTAGTGGAATGAGTATCCACTAACAGCTTTAGGAAGAGAGATGCAAGTGAAAAGACAGGATCCTTATCTAGGACAACCCCCAAAGATGTGATGGAATCCTTTACCAGAACAAGGATGTTGGCCATCATAGGGCGATATAACTGCAGGAAGAATTTCTTTGGTGAACAAAAGAGCAGAAGATTTAGAGACATAAAGGAGCAATTCCAGGAAACAAACCACTCTGAGATCTTGGTGAGGAAGTAGTAACAAAAGAACGATAATGGTGATCTCAGTAATCATCTTTAATAATAATCTGTATATCCTCTGCTTAAACATGTAACCAAAAATTAAAATCTTGAATCTGAGTAGCTAATTGGGTAATGAAAATGTTAGAGCATAGGGGACAAAATACAGCCTTGCAGAACACAATATTGTAGGGGTAAAACAGGAGACGTATCAGTTGTGGCTACAACTTTAAAAGTATGCTGGGATAAATAGGACTGAAACCAATCTAACGCTGAGTTAGTAAGACCAATATCGTATAACCTCTGTATCAAAAGGTGGTGATCCATGAGATCAAAGGCAGGGGAGAGGTCCAGTTTGATTAAAATCTTTTCCCACCATCAAGGTGGGTTAGAGCATCATTATATAAATCAGCCAACCGTGTTTTGGTACTGTGGAATGGCCTAAACCCCGATTGTTTACAGTGCAGAATGTTGTTGGCTTTGGTAACTTTCGCTAAAAATGGGAGATTGGAAATTGGGTGAAAACTATCTGAAAGATCTGGATTAAGCTTGGAATCCATAAGAAGGGGTCTAATGGAGGCACACTTCCAAGAAGAGAGAAATGTGCTAGTGACCAAGCTGGAACTGACCAAGTCCAAGATGCCACTTGAAAGATGAGGGAGAAGCTCTTTCAAGAGACGGGGAGGAAAAGTATCTGTGGTGATTAATTTCATATTCATAGTGATAATTAATTTCTCGAGGGTGTCGGCTGGATGTTCCTCTGCCTCCGTGCCAAGCTGGAAACCACCAGACACACTGCCTCCATTTTTTTTTTTTTTTTAAATTCCCATTCTCTGGAACGCTTTCCCCTTTCCCCTGTGCACCGAACTATCCTTCTAATCAGCATTGAAAAATACTCCTTTAGTGAGGCATTCTGGGATGAACTGTATCTAGTGTGATGTTGGGTCATTGTCTGCAATCCTGCAACTCGTAAGCCTTAGTCTGTAATCACTTCTCTTACTATTGCGGCCCTTTACCATTCCTATCTCTTTCCTTGTAGATTGTAGTTCCTTTCTTGTATCTCCAAGCTTATAAATTTTACTGTAAGCAGCTCTGCTGCTGTTTGAAGGGTGGTATATTAAACCAAAATAAACCATAAACCCTGATAAGCAGGGAAAAGGCAGTTAAGTGCTACAAGGAAGAACATATGTATGAGACAAAAGGATCTCAGATTGAGGTTGACCCATAATCCTGGAAGCTGTAACAGAGATATTTAGAGATTCTTTGTAGTTGGGCCTTCCTGCTGCAGCAGGTTCAGAATACAGTGGCCAAAATTGTTAAAGGCTTGTACAAATTTTAATCATGTTGCCCCTGTTTTGATTGAATTACATTGGTTGCCAGTGCAGTTTAGGGTCCGCTATAAGTTTATGTTTAAGGTCTTGTATGAAATGGCTCTGGTGTATTTGCAAAAGCTACTGCAGTGTTATGTACCTAGCCAGGCATTGCGATCTGAGGATGGGAGGTTGTTAGTGGTTCCAGGGTTATGGGATATTCAGAAAGCTAGTTGTCATTTTCATGTGTTCCAGGTGCTGGCACCTGTACTTTAGAACTCATTCCTGTAACAGGTGCACAAAAAACAGATTTTTAAAATGTTTAACGTTCAGTTGAAAACATACCTGTTTATACAGGCTTTGGGGGGCGGGGGAATGTGAAGATGGGGACTGTTTTTATTATGTATTTCTGTTGTTCTTATTGTACACTGCTATAAACATTTTTGGGATTTGTGGTATAGAAATGTAATGAAATAATTAGATATTTTGTCATGGGATGTTTTGTTTTCTTGTAAATGCAGGCTTGGTCACTTCTAATCTTGCCAGTATGGTGTGCATTCCTTGTATCGTCATTCCAGTTCTGCTTTGGGTCTATAAGAAATTTCTGGAACCATATCTCTACCCATTCGTTGCTCCAGTAATCAACCGCATATGGCCCAAGAAAGCTGTTCAAAATGTGCAGCAGACTCATAAACAAGACAAAGGGGACTGCAATGGAACTTATAAGGTAAGACTGTTTGTTTGGTTTTTATCCAGCTAGTGCATAAATTGCTTGGAGGTTTGAAATACAGGTAAAATGTGTAGACTGGCAGACGAGATTTGCACTTTTCTGTCATAATTATCAGGATGGTATGGAAGAAGGGCATAGAAACACTTCCAATAAAAAATGAAAAGCAGCCTAGACTGTGACTACAGACCAGTACTACAAACAATGGATCATGTGTACTTTTCCTACCCTCAGCCTTTAAGATAGTTTCTTAAATTCACAAATGCAGTGAATCGATCATTGCAAATTAAACCAATGGCATACGAAGGAGAAAAGTGTGATTTTTAGTTAAAGACCAAGGCTTGTAAGAAATATGTTAAAGTTGTTAACGTTCCACTTGAAACTAATTTAGTTCTAGAAATGTATAGATTTATCATTTTCCTACAAGAGACTATTCTGGTGGAGAAGGAAGAAACTGGAAGGCCAAAAGTAATCCTTTTAACTTCCATCATAATGCGTACAGTGAAATCTGGGAGCTGCTATGCATCCCTTTGCCCTTTGCAAGTATCTCACTCTGCTACAGGTCAGTGTGATTTATATCACCGATTGGATGAAGGTCTGCTCTGCAGCAAAGTCCTATGCAGGTAGCACACAAATAGATGAAGACCAACTCGGTGGGCAGTGGCCGAAAACAATGTAATGCAAAACAAAGTAATTAGAAATAAAGGAAAGGGTAACTTTAATTAGCAGGGTAGCACTGAACAACATAGCTAGTGTTGCTGCTTTATGGAGTAATATGGCACTGAAATGTGCATTTTCTTTGCTTCTTGTTTCAGCCTGAAAGCATGAAGACAACCTGTGGGAGCACTACAAATGGCCCGGCAGACATTCCAGACAAAAAAACTGATTAAGTGGATTTTCTAGCGCTTACTCTTCTAAGACTAGCTCAATAGACTGTCCCTCTTGTGATTAACAGCGCTGCTATGAACGTGAAAACCGACACACACCCCTCCTGTTAATAGGGGATCAGCATATTTCTATTTAAAATTTTAACAAAGAATATATAAAGAATCTATTTATTCTATACTTCTGTCCCATTCCTTGTTCTCTGTTTCTCCATTATAGGTTCTCAGAAAGAAATATAAACATCTTCAGATGAACTTGGTTGGTGAAATAAATACAAATTTACAATATATAAAATGTGTGCTGCTAATAAGCTTTTCAGTGATTTAACTTTTAGTATCCCATTTAAAATCTGAGCATCTAGGACTTGATTCGCTAAACATGAATTTGGGTGAAGCAAGTTGCCACATTATGCAGTCCGGGGTGTCTTCTAGGGCAGTGGTTTCTGGGGAGGGCGGCAAAGACCAGCTGCAGTCAAAGCAAAACATTATGGTCTGACAGCCTCTCAAACTCAGAACTATCAGCAGGTACTGCAACCATGATAAGGGGCCTGGGTATCCCTCCCTTTCTAAATGTCTTCCTGAAACAACCAAACCATTAGAGATGAGAATCCTAAGAAGTTCAAAGGATGCATTGTACTACTACCACTCTGCTACCGTTACCACTTTACTTGCCTTGGTGGAGCAGTGAACTGTGTTGTAATAATGATCTGATGTATGCTCAGAGTGGCAAAAAGAAAAGAAGAGCCAGAGCAACAGTCTATCTATTCTCATTTTTAAATACCTAGAGGAAAAGGTACTGTTATATCACTATCATACTAAGGTTTCAGCACTATACTGTCGTTGAGATACTTCTGAGTAACTGATGAGACATTGGCCAAAATCATCTTGATATCCTACGGGCAAATATGTTCGTAAATAAATAAATAAATACATAATCTCAATCAGTTTACCTATTTTCTAGTCCTTGTGCAAAGCCTGTTGTCACCTGTGGCTCACCTGCAAACATATCTTAGACACATGTAATACAAAACGTAGTGCCCTGTAATCTCTGTATCCCAGTGTTTTGTAGATTTTTGTTTTGTTTTTTGATAATTGAGATGAAAATATGAATAAGGAAGTCTTCTTGGAATTCTTTAATGATAAATATCTGATTCATCAAATTGGTGAGAGACTGAATTCTTATTTATATTCTACAGACATTCCTTAGGCACATATTAGCCATGCATGGTACTCTCTTCACCCAGCAGTTTGATTTTGATTTTTTTTTTCTCTTTTTCTCACAGACGTACTGTATTTAGCATTCTAGTTGTTATCCGTATGTATGTTTTTCAATATATTTTGTTTCTTTGATGTAGGGTTGTTTTGTTTTTGGTAACTTTATTTATAATTTGTTGAGAAAGATACTAATACCATTTATACAGCCATAATTATCTTATTCAGTTACATAAATCTCCAACACACAGGAACGACCATGAGCCGTATGAAAGTACAGATATCGAAAGCTCAACAGGAGCGAAACGTTCTACTTCATGCACAGTGTGCCTATCGCCCACCCGTCAGTGGGGGGAGGGCAACAGGGGAAGGTGGTAAGGGGACAAAATAACTCCAGAAAATTCCTTATCGTTCCTCCAGTGCAGTCCTCAACTTCTGGGTAGTGAACCTCCATCCGCAGCTAGGAGACTGGCATGACAAATTTATGACATCACAGGATATAGGCTGTCAGCAACGCTCCGCCTCCCAGTGTGTGACCAGTCTCCTTGCAGCAGGAGGATGTCTCGAGCCCAGCAGGGCTCTCTGGAAGGAAAATAATAAGGAGTTTCCTTAAATCTGGCTTATTGGGATTGTGTTTTTCTAGTTAATTTCAACTTTTATTTTTGGCTGTGCCTAGTAAGACTTTCACAGGCTAACTTGAGGAAGGAGGGGTCAGTGCTCCTAGTTCAGCCTCCTGACTCTCTCCGGTGGCAGCTCTTTCTGTTTACATTTCTTTTATTTTATGTTTATGTTTATTATTTTATTCTCCCTGATGGATGTGAGGGCAGAGCTGCCACAGAGGAAGTTCTCTCCCTCCAGACAGTACGAGGGAGAGCCCTTCAGTTTAACTTTGTCTCAGGGGCTTCACTGCTCTTCGGGATTTTCTTCTGCCCTCAATGAAACTGCTTGGCTCCACAACCTTTTTGGCTCTGGTGTCAGTAAACAGTGATTAGCTGCCCTAATCGGTTTTTACCCGATCTAGACAGCTGTTGCTCAGCACGGAGTCCATTTCAGTGTTCTTGGCGCCCTTTTCCTTCTCAGTGAAATCTGCGGCGGCCATTTTGAACATGCACCACAGCTATCCTGCATTTTGACAGAACGGCAGAGTAACCTGTGAGTACCTTTTTACCTTTCAATATGCCTGATTGCTTCAGAGAACAGTGTTTTGGGGGGATTTTCTCGTCTCTGTGTTGTTTTTGCCCTCCTCTCTGTTCGACGGAGCGGCAGGAGGAGAGGGGAAATTTTAACTTTCTTTTCTTTGGTTTGTAGGCGGCTGCTTCGAACCTAACCGGTCACTGGTTTGATTCCCACTGCATATGCTGAGATGGGATTTCTATTCCTAAAGCTAAAGGCATTTGGGGCTTGCAGGTCTGACCTCGACCAGAAATTTCTTTTCTTTGGTTTGTTATTGATAGGAATGGACCTTTGAGTGTTTTTTATTTTGCTGTTCTGTCACAGCCCATGCCTCTTAAGCCCCTCTGTCTGGTTTGTGCAGCCAGCACTAGGTCTCTCTCGCTCTCTCTGTGCCTGGAGTGTGCCAGTTTTATGATTCCTTGTCTTTAGCTATGGATTCCCCCCTGAAGCCTAAAGGGACCGCTGAGGCTGCGGGGGGGGTTCCTTGCTCGGCACGGATCTGTCCCTCCGGCCCTTGGAAGCGAGCCCAAAGCTTAGAGAGTTTTTTGCGGTTCTCTTTTCTTTTCTTTTCTTTGAGAAATTCAATATTCTTGTTTCCTTTTTTAGATTTCTAGGCTGTGAGGAAGCTTCCTTTGTGGTCCGGTCCGCCCTTTCTGGGTTGTTCAGCTTCTCCCTCCCCCCCCCCTCCCCTCCCCTTCCCGGCTTGCTTACCTGCGGTGTGCAGAGGACAACTGTATGGGGGGCTGCCTCCCTGCTTCCAGAACCTACATTCTAGGGGTACGGAGCGGGTGGAAGGTTCTGTCTTTAACCCCAGAGCATTCCTTAAAGCTGTCTGCCTCAGGGCAGGGCAGAGTGTCTCTTAGAGCCACAGCCTCTGCTAGTTCTGTGCTCTGCCCGAGCAATCCCTGCCTGTCAGTGTACCTGTGGTGAGGGAGCACCAGCACTTTTGTGGATTTCTTATTTATTTCTTTGATCTCTGGGTCTCTGGGGGTTTTCGTCTGTTAGCCTGGGGAGTAGCAGCTCTAGTGAGCACTTTTTTCTTTTTCAACGGGGGTTTTTGGCACGATTTTGTGACGGTGGCCATTTTGAAAATCGGGATTATTTTTCATTTCCTGCTTTTCTCCTTACTTTGTGGTTTTTAGTGGCCTACGTGCTTCGTTTTGGCTGGAGAACGTTTTTGTTTTTAGGACTTTCCTCCATGTCCGGGTCCTGCAGGACTGTTTAGTTCAAAAAAAAAAAAATGCAGTTTTTATTCAAATCGGAGCTTCTGAGGCACGTTGCAGAAAAGTGCTTTCCTTCTGTTTCTCTGCAGCACCTGGGATAAAGGCTCTTTGGTTGGGCAGAGGGGGCTAGCCTTGGTGGCTACTATTGGCTCTGCCTTCTAAGTCACACTGTATGCTTTGTGGCTTAAAGCGCAGCTCCCTGTTGGAGTCTGGTGTGGGCTCAGAACAGGGCCTTTCAGAACCCTTGCAACCTTTTGTTACTCAGTCTGTTGAGCTCCTTACTGCAGTTGAATCTCGTGAGGCAGTTCTGCATAATTCTAGATAGCCCGGTAGCTCACTGGTTAGGCTTACCTGTGGTGTCCGGGTTGTGGCCTTGATTCCCACAGTGGTTCTTTAAACGGTGCAGGATTGGCACACAGTTTCTCTCTTCTCTTGTCCCACTGAAGTTGGTTCTTTTATACATTTTGGGTGCAATCTTTGGCTTTGGGTGCCTAGAAATAAAAGACAGCCAGAGTCTCCCTGTGCAGACATGGCAGAGGCAGGACTGTCAGCCGGCATGAGCCTTACTTCATTTGGGGACAGGTATCCTCTCTGTAGCAAGCACATCAGGTTATGTAAGAGATTGCTGCAGTGGTTTCAAATTTCATTCTCAATTCCGTTCTTTAGTGGATGAACATTTAAATTTTGATTTGTTTAATTCATGTTGCCAGCACAGCCCCGCTGTTTCATTGGTAGTTCTCGGCGTAATGAACATTCAGACTTGACGGTTAACTTTGTTCTTGAGAGTCTGCTGCCTTAAAGCAGCCTCACGCAAATTCTTCACATCCTTAGGTTGAAGTGGCCCAGCCACTATAAAGTCCGAGCTTTCCCCTTCGGTTTGCAACGGCGTCTCGGACGTTCACTAAGATGCTGCTCGGCGGCCTTGCGGCGCAAAGGCATTTTGTTACATCCTTATCTAGACGATTGGTTGCTACGAGCCAAGTCCAGGGAGGAGAGTCTTCAACTAACTCAGACCCTGCTTTATCTCTGAGTCCGATTCGACACGGCGTCGGGTCGGGTCTTCCTCCCCCGTAAACGTGTAGAGGGCTTCCAGTTACTCGTCCGGCGGTTCTGGTCGCGTCCGAGCCCATCCGCCTAGGATTACCTGCGGATTCTCGGAACGATGGCTGGGACCAGGGAATCGGTTCCTTAGGCAAAGGTCCATCGGCGGCCGTTGCAACGGACACTGCTCCGTCGGTGGTCGCTTCAGGCCGCTCCACTCTCCAAGCGTTTGCCCTGCCCGCTCTTGGGGCCCCGCTCGCTCCGCTGGTGGCTTCTTCCGGGGTCGCTGCCCTTGAGCATGTCTCTGGAGCAGCCAGATTGGATGCCTCTGTTGACGGCTGCCAGCCTAGAAGGCTGGGGAGCGCGTTGCCTGGGGGTCTTTGCACAGGGTCTGGTCCCTGACGGAGGCCTCCTGGTCGATCGTTCGGCTGGGGTTTCGAGCGAGGTTCCTTGGGCTTCAAGCATGCGAAGCGGCGGTGTCCGGTAGCGCGCTGCGGGTTCTGTCCGACAGCTCGGCGAAAGTAGCCTACTTCAATCGGCAGGACGGCGCAGGCAGCGCCGCCATGGAGGAGGAAGCGTAGGTGGAACTGCGATTGCTAGCCTTGTCGGCGGCTCTCATAGCGGGTATGGTCAATGTGCAGACCGACTCTCTCAGCGACGTACGAGTGGCTGCGGGAGAATGGGAACTGTTTCCCGAAGTCTTCTCTCTTCTGGTGGAACACTGGGGGGCGCCCATAATGGGTCTGATGGCTTCCTTTCAGTCAGCAAAGGTATCCCCTTTTTTTTTCAGGAGAAGCAGAGAAAGACGGTCCGACGTGGCCATCGGAAGGTCTGCGGTCTGTGTTCCCGTGCGTTATTCAGAGAATAGGCCGTCATCCGGGCAGGGTCCTTATGATAGCTCCGGCTTGGCCTCGCCACCCGTGGTAATCTGGTACGGCTCTTGGTTGGTCGTCCCTGGCGTTTGACGGACCGAGCGGATCGGTTGATTCACGGTCTGCTTCTGCTGCCTCCGGTGAGTCGGCTCTCGCTTACGGCTTGGCCATTGGGCGGGCGCGTTTGCGTAGGCGGGGTTACTCAACAGCGGTAGTGTCCACTATGGTTAACGCGCGATAGCGATCCATATCCTGGGCATATGTACGGATTTGGTGGATCTTTGAAGGTTGGTGTTCGACGTTGGTTTCGCGCGGCCTCAGTAGCAGTGCCGGCAGTCCTGGATTTCTTGTAGGATGGATTTTCTCGAAGCCTGGCGGCCAGCTCATGGCGTGTTCAGCTGGTGGCGCTGGCCTGTTATCGCGGCAAGTTCTACGGAGTGTCCTTGGGGTCTCCCCGGACGTTCGTCGATTCTTGACGGCGGTAGCTAGGTTGTGGCCCGCTCTTCAGGCTTGGGTGCCATCTTGGGATATTACTCAGGGCGCTCTGGGGAGCTCCCTTGCGCCTTGAAGTCTGCTTCACAATAGGATCTGACTTTGACACCCGTCCTTCTCGTGGCGATATGTTCGGCTAGCCGCATTTCCGAGGTACACGCCTTGTCCTGACGTGTACCATTTCTTTCTTTCTCGGGCGAGAAAGTGGTTTGGCGCACCGTTCCCTCTTTTCTGCTAAAGCTGGTGTCGCCTTTGCATGTTAATCAGGTGTTCCCTGCCTGTGATGGGGAAGCACACAGGGTCACAGATTGTTCGCAGTCTACGTCTTTTGGATTTTCAGCGGGTGTTGTGTCACTATTTGCTCGTTATGGCGTCCTTTTGTAAGTCGGTTCGCTTATTCGGATTCTTCGGCGGTGTACGTAAGGGCGAGGCGCCCTCCAAGGTTTCCATTTCCCGCTGGATTATGGAGGTGATTGCATCGGCGTATTTGCTCCAGGGGCGTGTCGCGACCAGTGTTTACGTGCACATTCTACTAGGGCGCAGGCTTGTTCGTGGCCGGAGCACCGGTTGGTGCCGCCTGGGGTGATTGCTAAGACAGCGTCCTGGGCTTCGCTGCACACGTTCCGCAAGCATTATTGATTGGATGTGGAGGCGGCTATAGACGCCCGTTTCGGTCGGCGGGGTTGTCTGCTGGCCGGAAACATCCCTCCCGTTAATTACTGCTCTGGTACATCCCAGAAGTTGAGGACTGCACTGGAGGAACGATAAGGAAATGATAATTACACTTACCTGGTAATTGTAGTTCCTTTAGTTCCGAGAGTGCAGTCCTCCATCCCTCCCGGTGTCTGATCTTGATGAATTTTCAGGGTTTCCGGATCGGAGTTCGGTTTGAAGGGTATACAGGTGAGCCGTTGTCTTTACTTTCCTGTACTTCGTGTATTGTGTTTCTCTGTTTCTGAGCCTCGAGCTCAGTGCTAGTAGGCGGGATGTCACGGGGCGCATGTTCCCTCACAACAACAAAAAAAAAAAAAAAAAAAAGAATTAAATTAATAATTTTTGTTTAAGGGGTATGGTCTACATGAGATTTGTTGCTCTTTGCTACTTATTTTTTGCTCCTTTGAGTCTGCTTTGTTAATAGTTCACACTGGGAGGCGGAGCGTTGCTGACAGCCTATATCCTGTGATGTCATAAATTTGTCATGCCAGTCTCCTAGCTGCGGATGGAGGTTCACTACCTAGAAGTTGAGGACTGCACTCTCGGAACTAAAGGAACTACAATTACCAGGTAAGTGTAATTATCATTTATAAAAATAAAAAGTTACACTCCTAGCACGCCCACCAGACAGGTTATACTACACTGCCTATCCAACTAGAAGGCCCCTTTTTCCCCGCTCCTACATGTGGTAGAGTGTCCAGATGGAGTCATACTCTTCTAGTCAGTTCTTCAACATAAAGGACAGCCTATCCATGCTAGCAAGGTCCTGCAGCCTAGCATGCCACTCCCTACAACCTGGTGCGGTAGTCAACTTCCACTGCTTGGCAACCACCATTCAGGTCCCCAGCAGCATAAGCTCCAACAATCTATATAGTTCCTTAGTCAATCCTAAGGTAGGTCCCAAGTAACCCAGCAGGCAGTGTGTGGGATCTAGCGTAAGTGCTCCCTCAGAAACATTATTTATCATTGAAACCACCCTTGTCCAAAAACACTGAATTCATGGACAGGTCCACCAAACATGGAAAAAGGACCCTACTTGCCCACAGCCCCTCCAGCAGTCCTTCCCATTTCGCAGCGCAAGATGCTTCATACGCACCAGCATCAAATAAGATTGCATCAGGATCTGATACTGTGTTTGCCGACAATGTACATTTCTATGATCCCTCCCCGTAACCACTTGGATTGGCTACACTCAGGCTGCACTCAGGTGTGATTAAGTAAAGGTTTGGCGTGCTAGGTATTAAACCGGCAGTTTTTGGCAGAATAAAGTTTGAATGACGGTGGGCATAGCGGATTTGTGCAGCGGCTTTGACCTGAAGCAGGGGATCGTTGAAAATACCCCGAAACGTGTCACGTCGTCTGTGAGCTGACTGTAGCAATTTAATTACGGCTCTTCCACTTTCCACAGATCCAGCCAAGTACTGATAAATGCTGTTTCCAAAGTGGCTTTTTATTTGTTAAATGAATAAAATGGACGGGCCACGACGGCTTGAGGTATGTTCCTCTTTAGCTGGGTTGGCCTTTCCGACAAAAAAATTGGTTACTTGAAGGGTTTTGAAAACTGTGTTTTGTATACCAGGGTGTATCCTATTTTGTATTACAATTTTAACCTGGTGAGGGGTTTTGTTTTTTGAGTGGACAATGTACACTGCGCACACAGTGATATCTGCACCGATAAAGTGGGTGCCACTCCTCAGGTGTAAAGGTGCGCCCCAAAACTTGATGCCACACCTCAAAGTGTCTATCCCCTTCTGTGCAGTATAACTTTCATAAAGCTCCATATAACCTTGAAAACAACCCTTTCCATTGAGTCATCTTCTGGAAAATAATTTTTTACAGAGCACCTGGTGCACAAATAATGTGGGGCTTGTCTGCTGCCATAATAAAGTGGCGGCTCTGAAAGTATTGAAATAGGGGGACCTGAGTACCCCCCCCCCCCCCTTGGCATTCAACTGTGCTAGACCCATGCAGGTGCCATCTGCAACTACATCTGAAAAGCACCAAATCTCCCTCTGACACCAAATCCTTCGAAGCTGAGCAGACTCGGGACCACTAAAGGGGTTAAAATCATCCAGCTGAGGGTCAGGGAACAGTAGCATGCTTATCCCACTTTTGGGACAAACCCTTGCACAAACTTGAAGCAAGGGAACCAATAAGATTTGGCCAGCTGCCCTCTTTCCCTCACCTTACCCCCTCAAACACTGAAAAGGGTGCTAGCCATGCCTGCTCCATGGCCACCCAGTGGACATCTGGTGGCCTTAGATAGTGATATTGCAGGCTCTACAGTAGGCTGGTAGTAAAGAGACAATCTCTGACACCCTAATTCCCCCCCCCCCCTCCTCCACTGGGGGGACCAGACGCCTCCATTCTATTCTGGCTTTAGGTTTCCCCCAAACAAACCAACTAAAATGTTCCTCTAACTTAAAGAAATGCACAGGTACCTTAACGGGAAGCTGTGTAAAGAGAGAGATTAACTTCGGCACTATAGTCATTTTCAATGCAGCAATACGACTCATCCAGCCCATAGTAAGACCCTCCCACCGCTCTAACTCGGGTATTATCATAGACATCAATTCTGCATAATTAAGTTTATACAGATCTGCAAGACATGACGGGATTCGAATCCCCAGGTACTTAATAGAAACGGAGGCTACTCGGAATGGGCAATCATGCGGTAGGGTAGGGCCCTTCGTCCCTAAACAAAGGACCTTGGTTCCTAAGCGTCTCTCCAGTCGTCCCTTTCTTCTGGGTTGTGCTTCTTTTTTAGAAGCTTGGAGACTGAGTACATCATTCTTTGATCCCTCAGGATATATATAATCACTGGCACCACCCACCAGCTTCAGTATACTCAGCCTCCAAGCAGCTATAAGGAGCATTAAGCCAGGGAAGGCTTACTGGAGAGACCTTAGAGTTCAGGGGGTTTGATTAGTTTGGGTTGCCCTGTTATTTTGTTGGGAGTTTATTTGCCTTTAGTTTTCTGTTTCTTTTTTTCCTGTTGGTAGGAGCGTTTGCCCCCCCCCCCCCCCTTCTTACCAGTCGGAGGATTCATTCCAGGAGGAGGCTTGCCTTGGCCCGGAACACGTTTTGAAAAAAAAAAAAAAAAAAGGGACGACTGGTGAAGTTTCTTCCGCCGTGTCTCGTTGGTGATTCAGAGCCTCTGAGCTGTCTCCCGCCTCGTAGCAGAAGCCTGGGAGATGGCTGCGCACGAGGGTGGGAAGGCGTTAGGCCTCCATCTCTGCCAGGACACCTCGGAGCGGTGGGGAGACAAGCAGAACTGGCCGTGAGATAAGGGGAGCCCATTCTGAGGCAGCCAGGATTAGAGGAGCCTCGTGCGCAGGAGCGGGTGCGGTGGTGAGGCTCTTGGGCAGTGAGTCAGCAAGGCCGCTTATTTTCACGTGCTCGGTGCGCTGGGGCTGGGTAGCTCAAAGAATGCGGGGGCTGTGTTCCCGGTGCAGAAAGTTTTGTTTCTGGAGTCTCGGTTAAACTGGGGCTTAGGTGTAGACACTGAGATAGATAGATATATAGATATAAATAAATGTGTGTGTATATATATATGTGTGTGTGTGTATATAAGAGAGAGAGAGACATTTATAGATATACTTGGATAGGTCTACTGCAATAGTTTATCTGTTATAGGGTAAAAAGGAGAGTGAAGATGCCAGCTAGGCCTCAGTGCCTGCAAGTTCGGTCTCTGAAGCAGGGGTCTGTAGGGGCTGTGCCATGGAGGTGGCCTCAGTTGAGCTGGGGCTGCAGGCTGGTGGCTCTCAAGATCCGGTGGCGGAGGTCTCTCAGGAGTCGGCAGAACCCTTTCCTGGGGGAAAGTTCTGCTCTCGCTTTGAATTTGGAGCAGTAGGTGGAGTCTCAGCCACAACCCGGGACCTCCTCGGGAGAGGTAGGCCTGGGGGAAGGTTTTTCCCTGGAATTTGTTGTTGCATAAAGCTTTTTGTTTGCGTCAGGAGGGAGGTCGAGGACGCACTCTAAAGCGTGAGGCACAGGCCAAACCGCTGGTGGAGACAGTGGTTCCATCCAAGCGAACCAGAAACCTGGAGGAGGAGGCCCCTTGTTCCCCTGATTCGGAAACTCTGGAGAGGGGGACTTCCGAGCAAGAGCTGGGAGAGGAGGAAGAGGAGCTCAAGGAGGGAGAGATCCCTGAGGAGCAGGTGAGGATTGTAAGGGTCTTCTGGCGAGAAGAGCTACCGGCCTTAATTGGAGAGTCCCTGAAGGTGCTTAACATGGCAGGGGTGCCTGAGCAGGACGAGGAGTTGGAAGATCCGTTAATCCAGGCGGTGAGGAAATCCCAGAGGGTTTTTCCTGTCCACAAGGTGGTGCGACAAATGATCAAGGAGGAGTGGGACCAGCCAGAGGCAGGTTTGAGGGGCATGCGATTTGATGTCGCGCTTGTACCCTCTGCCTGAAGCAGAGAAAGAGTTGTTGAAATCACCAAGAGTGGACGCGGCAGTATCCACTGTAACTAAAAAGACTACGATCCCGGTTGAAGGCAGTACTGCTTTAAAAGATGCCCAAGACAAGAAGCTGGATGCTCTGTTGAAACAAGCCTTTGACATTAGGGCGTTGGCACTTCAAGCGTCAGTATGCGGGGCCTGGGTGGCCCGGGCTTGCCTGCGGTGGTCGCAATGGCTGAGGAGTCTTCGGATGGATCGCAGGGAGAGGCCACTAAAATAGAGTCCGGAGCGGCCTATCTGGCGGACAGTCAATACGATCTTATTAGGAGTCTGTCCAAAAATATGTCCTCTGTGGTGGCGGCTCGGAGGTACCTTTGGCTTCGCAATTGGGTGGCAGACGGTTCGTCCAAAGCTTGGCTTAGTAGACTCCCTTTTAGGGGTAAGCTTCTTTTCGGGGAGGATTTGGACAAGTTGGTGAAGGAGTAGGGAGAGTCAAAAGGAGGCAGACTGTCTGAGGATAGACCTAAGCAGGGTTGCTTTACGGGCTCTGGATGTTCTCAGCAGAGGGACTCCCGCAAATTTCGTCCGGCTCAGCAGACCTCCTTTCAGAGGGGCCGTTTTGCCTCAAGGGGCCAAGGCTTCTGGGGGTTTCGGTGAGCAGGAAGAGGTTTTGGAGCCTCATCTTCCACCGCTGCCCAAAGAAAGGCTCAATGAAGCTCAGGGGGGGAAGTGCTGCCGGTAGGAGGTCGGTTGCCGCAGTTCCTTCCCACCTGGGCCCGGGTTACATCTGACCAGTGGGTCTTGGAGGTAGTGAGGGACAGTTATGCTTTAGAGTTTGCAAAACCAATTCACCCTTCTTTTGTCCCGTCGCCAGGCAAGTCTCAGGCCAAGCGAGCAGCAGTGCAGGAAACCTTTTCAAGGCTGTTGGCCTTGAAAGCGGTGGTCCCGGTCCTGAAAGACCAATGCAGTTTAGGTCGATACTCCATCTATTTCGTAGTTCTAAAGAAGGACGGCTCCCTAAGACCAATTCTGGACCTAAAAAGAGTCAATCGGTGCCTGCGGGTTCCCCATTTCAGGATGGAAACTCTGAAGTCGGTGATAGTGGCGGTCTGACATGGAGAATTCTTAACATCTCTCGACCTCACTGAGGCATATTTGCATATTCCCATCAGGGAGTCTCATCAGCAGTTTCTGTGTTTTTGCGGTACCGGGGGGACATTTTCAGTTCCAAGCGCTTCCATTCGGACTGGCAACAGCTCCACGTACTTTCACCAAGGTGATGGTGGAGGTCGCGGCAGCATTGCGCAAAGAAGGGATCCTGGTCCATCCTTACCTGGACGATTCGTTGATCAGGGCCAAGTCCAAGGACGAGAGTGTGACGGCGACTGCCAGAGTGGTCTCCTTCCTCCGAAGCTTGGGGTGGGTAATCAATCTGGCAAAGAACAGGTTGGTCCCTACTCAGGAACTCTAGTATCTAGGAGCAAGATTCAACACTGTTGCAGGCAAGGTCTTCTTGCCAGCCCAGAGAGCGTAAGGTCTGCGTCGGCTAGTACGAGAGTTTTTGGATCGGAAGGCGCCTTCGGCGTGGCACTACCTGCAGGTGCTGGGAACTATGGCAGTGACATTGGATCTGGTTCCCTGGGCCAGGGCCCATATGTGTCCCTTGCAGAGGTCGCTTCTGCGGCGATGGTCTCATCAGCGTCAGCCTTTGTCAGTGACGCTTCCATGTTCCTTAGCAACCAAGGAGGCTCTTCAGTGGTGGCTCTCTCTGGGGGCTCTAGAGACCGGGATACCCCTCAAACCTCCGCAGTGGGTGCAGGTAACAACAGATGCGAGTTTGGCCGGCTGGGGCGCCCACTACGAGGGGAGATTTGCCCAGGGCCTCCGGTGTGCTCAGGAATCCCAGTGGCCCATCAACAGGTTAGAGTTGAGGGCGGTGACCCTAGCTCTCAAAGCATTCCGGTTTTGGGTGAGCAGAAGGGCAGTCAGAGTTCTTTCAGACAATGTGACAGCGGTAGCTTACATCAACAGGCAGGAAGGCACCAGCAGCCTGTTGTTGGAAGAAGAAGCGGAAAGCCTCTTAGAGTGGGCCGGGGCTCATCTGTTGGCCCTGTCAGCTCAGCACATGGCCGGAGTGGAAAATGTTACAGCCAACTATTTCAGCCGGTACAAGGTGGATCATGGCGAGTGGGTGCTCTGCCAGGAAGTCTTCTATCAGGTGGTACGCAGGTGGGGTCCGCCGGTCATGGATCTGATGGCGCGCTGGGAGTCGGCCAAAGCCAGCCGATACTTCAGCAGACGAAAAGAGAGAATGTCGGAGGGACTGGACGCCCTAGTCCAAGAGTGGCCCGCGGAGGGGTTGCTGTATGTATTTCCTCCGTGGCGCTCATAGGCAGAGTTCTGCAAAGGATAGAGGCGCATCAGGGCTTAGTGGTCCTGATAGCTCCGGATTGGCCAAGAAGACCGTGGTATGCCAATCTGATGCGTCTGTTGGCAGACAGGCCGTGGCGTCTACCAGTAAGGGAGGATCTCCTCTCGCAGAGTCCGATGAGAATGCCGCAGGTGGATCGGTTCTCGCTTATGGCCTGGCTATTGAGAGGGCAAGGCTGCTCAAGAAGGGATATTCCGGGGCAGTGATTTCAACCTTACTGAAGGTGCGCAAGCGCTCTACCTGCCTAGCGTATGTGAGTTTGGCAAATTTTTGAGAATTGGTGTGAGGGGCGGCAGAAGAGGCCATTAAAAGCTTCCGTCCCTAAGGTATTGGAGTTTTTGCAGGATGGTTTTAAGAAAGGTCTGGCAGCCAGTTCTTTGCGAGTTCAGCTCTCAACTATTTCCTGTTACAGAGGTAAGGTTTTGGGGAAGCTGTTAGGCAAGCATTTTGATGTGGTCCGTTTCCTTAAGGCAGTGAGACGTTTGAGGCCGCAAAGAAGGGTGACTGTCCCGCCTTGGGATCAAACCTGGTCTTGGATTCACTGGCGGGAGATCCTTATGAGCCGGTGCATCTTGCCTCTTTAAAAGATTTGACTCTCAAGATGGTTTTTCTGGTGGCTATTTGTTCGGCCAGGCGGGTGTCTGAGTTGCAAGCATTGTCCTGTTCCCCGCCCTTTCTCGTTTTCTTCAAAGATGAGGTGGTTTTGAGGACGGTTCCTTCGTTCTTGCCCAAGGTGGTTTCCCCGTTCCATGTGAATCAATCGGTTTTTCTCCCATCCTTTAATGGGTTAGGGTAAGAGGAGAGTGACGCACGTTTACAGAAGTTGGATGTGTGTAGGATATTGAGGTGTTACCTGAAGCGTACGAAGGTGTTCCGTAAGTCAGAGAGGTTGTTTGTGCTTTTTGGGGGGCCGCGCAGAGGAGAAGTGGTGGCTAAAGCTTCAATTTCAAGGTGGATCAGGGAGGCTATTGCTTCTGCTTATCTCCTGAGAGGGTGACAGCTTCCGCTGGATTTCCGGGCTCATTCCACACGAGCTCAGGCTGCCTCTTGGGCGGAGTATAGTTTGGTTCATTCTTTGGAGATCTGTAGGGCGGCTACTTGGTCCTCCTTGCATACTTTTGCCAAGCACTACCGATTGGATGTTCAGGCGGCAGCAGATGCTGGTTTTGGAAGAGCGGTACTTCGATCCAGTTTGGCAGGCCCCTCCCATGCTTGAACTGCTCTGTTACATCCCAGAAGAAAGGGACTAGACTGGAGAGACGCTTAGGAAGAAGTAATTAGACCTTACCTGCTAGTTAGTGTTCCTGAAGGATCTCCAGTCTAGTCCCTGATTCCACCCGGAATGATGAGATGTTTTCCGGTCTGAAGAATTAGGATGGATGGATGGTTGGTTTGGCAGATGTTTTCCTTCAGGTTTCGGTGCCAAATTGGAAGAGGCAGTTACAGGGCACTGATATCACCATTGAAATCGACTTGGCTGGCGGTAGGGCAAGGCCTTGTGTCAGGTAAGCCTCCTCTTCAAAGGAAGGGTGGGGATGTCCCTTCCTGGGAGGGGGAGGGGAGTTTTTTGGTTAAAAAGTTTAGAGTTAGTCATGTTTGCATAGTTGTCGCTCCATTAGGTCTGCTTTGTTAACAGGATACTGAAGCTGGTGGGTGGTGCCAGTGATTGTCATTCTTTGATCCCTCAGGATATATAGTCTCCAAGCTGCTAGAAAAGGAGCACAACCCAGAAGAAAGGGGCTAGACTGGAGATCCTTCAGGAACACTAATTAGCAGGTAAGGTCTAATTACTTATTTTATTATAATTCACTTTAAAGCCAGAGACTCCGGCACATTCTCCAAGGATCCGTAATAGGCCTGGCATAGACACCTGCGGGTTTTCTACAAAAACTAACGTAGCATCTGTGTATAGTGACATGTGATGCGGTACCCCATCCATAATAACTGGCTGGATGGCTGGAGCCATACGCAGTAAGCAGGCCAATGGTTTAGTTGCTAGTGTGAAGAGTAGCAGATAAAGTGGACACCTCTTTCTTGTTCCCCGATATAAGGGAAAGTTCTCAGAGCACATGTCATTTACTACTACTATTGCCATTGATGCTGCATATAGGGCTTGGACCCAACCCACAAAGTGCCTGCCCATCCCAAACCGCTCCATAACTGCAAAAAGATATGCCCATTCCGCTTGGTCGAAGGCTTTTTCTGCGTCCAGTGACACACACCATGCACTCCTACTGGATCGTGCAACCCCTAGAATTATATTCAAAAGCCTTCTAACATTATCATAAATTTTCCGGCCTTTTATAAAGCCAATCTGATCCAGATGTATAATGTGAGAGAGAACCTTCTCTAACTGATTAACCAATACACAGGCAAAGATTTTGACATTTGCTATTCAAGAGGGAAATCAGCTGATGGTTCCCACATTCGAAGGGGGAACACCCCTCCTTAGGGATCAAGGAAATCTCAGCTTCATACATTGCTCACGGGCCACTTACCTGCAGCAATGTTTCAAGTACTGGGGCAAGAACATCCTTCATATCCTTGTACCACTCATTTGGGAATCCATCTGTCCCCATAGCCTTACCAGATGTCAGAGACCCTATAGCAAGCTGAACCTCAGCCACTGAAATCTCCCTATCCAAAGCTTCTTGCTGTTGTGTGGGTGATATGGGTAATGAAACCAGATTAAGAAAGTTAACCAGATCAGTCGGTGTGGCAGAACATTCAGACTTATATAATGCAGCATAGAAAGTTTGAAACTGTACAATATATCTATGGTTCCGCTGCAACTTTCAATGCTCATCATAAACCTCTCCAATGAATCAGCTAACCCTTCTCTTACGAAGCTGCCAGGCTAGCAACTTGCCTGCACACCCACTGAATTCCAAGAAATTACTACCAGTTAGGTGTAATAGGAATTCAATGCGCTCTACTTCTATTGCATCAATATGATTCCTTATTTCCATTATATTATGATACACCCATTTACTACTAGTGTGCTTATACTCCTCCTGCAAGCCATTCAGCTGACATAATTCCACTCCCCTCTGGTGCTTTCTGCGTGCCGCCAATTGCGGCAACTTGCTGTGCATGTATATCTTACCGGACTCCCACAGAAGGCCAGCAGAAATCCCTTTTACATCATTCTAACTTAGGAATTCAGCCCACTATTGACCCATCATCTCTTGTACTCCTTTCTCTTGGAGAAGCTTTGTATTGGCCAGCCACCTCCATGCTCCTGGGATGGCAGAGGGGACACCCTATGTCAAGCTAAAGGCAAACCATGCTGTGATTACTAACCTCTGGATTCATGATATGTATATCTTCTACCTGGTTTAACTCCATGTCCGGGCCACAAAAGAGATCAAGCCATGAATACCCTCAGGTCTTGGCCGAACAGTGTATGTAAGCCCTATTACTGGGGTGCATTGCCTGCCAGACATCTGTCCAGTCCATCTTGAGCATTGCTTTACGCAGTTCTCTCAGGTAGGGGTCGTGTCTGCCAGACTGGGCCAGAGATATCCATATTATTAAGGGCACAATTCATATCTCCCCCAACCCAAAGTGAACCCCTTGCTTGCTAGGCAAAGGCTGTGAATGACTGCTGGAAGAAACTACCCCTTGGGCTGTTTGGGGTGTAAAGATTCAGAAGAATGAGCTCCTGTCCCTCAACCTGCGCCATTCACCCATAGGCATCTCCACTGGAGCATTTATTTATTTAGATAGTTTTGTATACCACCTTATCCTTCAATCAAAGTAGTCACAGCACAATTGGGGGATACATTTAACACAGACACATACACAGAGAACATGGGCAATGGAGGGTTAAGTGGCTTGCCCAAGACCACAAGGAGCACCTGTGGGACTAGAAACCCCATTCCTTCCGGCCCAAGGTTGCTATCCTCTAGTGGGATTTGAACCCCTGACCTTCCGGTCTGAAGTACCTTGCCCCAACCACTAGGCCGCCACTCCACAACATAGGGGGTGCTTTTACTAACCAGGATTGCCACACCCCGTTTCTTTGAGTTATAAGCCGAATAAAATATCTGCTCCCAGTAGTTCCCCCATTTGTCCTTTTCTGCAGGGATCAACCTCATCTCTTGCAGAAGGGCAATATCTACCCTTTCCCTCTGGAGATAGGAAAGGACTCTTTTCCGCTTGCTTGACTATTCAGCCCCCCCCCCCCCCCTTCAGGGTAGTAACTTTAAGAGCCATAGATCTAAGAGAAAACCGTCCCCATTATCCTGGGAGTTCCCAATAAGATGCCCCCCCCCCCCCCACCACACTGCACACTAATCAACCAACCAAAACAAAACAGAGAAAAAAGAAACACGCATAGATACAAACATCCTCTTTTCCATCGGAAATCACCATCGGCTTGCACTAGCAACTTGAGTCATGGCTCCCCAGATAATCCATTCAGTCCATAATAATATGTAAGGCACCTTCGATATCAGCTTTGGCTAATCTTGCAGCCGAGTGCCATCTCATTAAAAAAAAAAAAAACGCCCACTGGTGTAGGCTGTTTCCATCGGGTAGTTAAACACACTGACAGTATGTCTGGTTTTATACAAGCATAGTCTCCAGACACTTCAAGAGTGCTGTGCCTCCAACTCCGGTTGCTGGGTTAACAACTATCTCTCCCGTCTACTACCTTGCACAGTGTCCCTTCCTTTCTGCTCTCATGTGTGAAATAGGCGGGGGTAAAGCCAGTTGGTCCAAATTGACTTATAATCCTCCACATGGCATGGCCGACAGGGCCCCCTCCTCGTCTAATATCCGGTTGTCTCCCTCTTGCGCTACTGTTCGTCATGTTGAGGTGGCGTGTGCTCCTCGGTACTGCAGGTAGCGTTTGGCTTATGGAGCCCCAAGTGCGCAATATTTATTCCAACCTCCTCATTGGCCGTTTCGGCGCCGGAGTGTTCACTTTTAGACATGTCTCTTCATACCCGTTCCAATAGGCGTTCCACTGCTTCTGGAGATTGGGGGAGCATTCTTTCCCCTCTATACACCACGGTGAGACAAGCCAGATACCAAATACTAGCCTTGAGCCCTGCTTTAGCCAGAGCATCTCTGTATGGCATTAGTTCTTTTCTTTTTCTGTTTCACCACTGACATCTGGGAAGATCGAAACCTGCCAGGTCTTATATGATACAAGTCATGTTTTCTGCACTTCCATAATGATGTGCTCTTTTTCGCGGTAGCGGAACATCCAACAATTAAAGCTTGATGGTTTTGACCCACCTTAGGTTTTGGCCACATCTCCCACTGTGCTCTCTGAATTTCATAAGTGGGGCTTGCCAGCTGAGTGGGAAAACAAGCGCTTAAAAGCTGCTGCACAAAACTGTGTGTCCGATGCTTCGGCACCCTCTGGGATCCCGAAGATTCTGAGATTTTGACGGCGATCGTGATTCTCTTGGTCCTCCGCTTTACTTTCCAGCCAGCATGCTGCTTTAGTCAGCTTATCCATATCTTTAGCTGTCTGCACCTCCTGGTCCTCCAGTCTCCCCACGCACTCCTCCACTTGCGTCAACATGGTATCAAAACATTCGTCGAAGCGGGCTTAGACAGCACTGATGATTTCAAGCTTGGAAGCACAGATTTCTTGCAGAAGCTTTGCCATTCCGCTGCCTGTGTCTCCTGGTCCGGGACATGCTTGTTCGGTGGCAGCTATCGACACTATGACAGGCCCTCCAGACTTCTCTGCATATAAATCTTTGATAGATTTCTCTGGGTGCGCTCGGCGTGCTTTTGGCATTTCCCAGGCTGAAATCTGTTATTTTAGTCCTTAACTGTTTATAATTATCCACTGTTTTTAAGCAGGATGTCTGGAGCCACATGTTAAAGCAGCCTCTCACATCTCTACCGGAACTGGAAGCCCGTTGATGTTGTTATATCTGTCACTAAATTCTGTTTGTTATTCTCAAGACCATTTGGTTTCAGGGTATGTGTTTATATATTATTATTAATAATAATAATAATTATTATTATTTTTTTATTTTTTTTATTTGTTCTGGAAACTGGTTTTTGTTTTTCAGACCAACATTCTGGTTTCTTATTTTTTGTGTCCTCCACTTTTTTCTTTAACTTAGTATTTATGTTAATATAGAGTGGGGTGTGGATCTAATCCACTATCTGCTGCTCTTTTCATTCTTTATTTCTAAACTTACTACTAATAGTTATATAATTGATTTGATTATTATTTGTGTCGTCTGTTGAGGTCCATTGTCTGTCTATAGCTGGCTGAAAGCGGTGGTTATCAAGGTCTGGCAAGCTGCTTGGGTCTTCTGCTTCTGAGGATGGGATCCTCTGAGGTTCTCCTTGTGCCTTGAACTTTGTTGCTTTTGATACTGTTGATCACTAGCTTCTCCTCAAAACCCTGTTTTCGCTTGGATTTAGGAGCTTGTTCTCATTTTCTTATCTCTCCCATCACATTTTTAGTGTATGTTCAGGTGGATCCTCCTCTACTGTTATCCTGTTCTCTCTGTACCCCAGGGCTCTTTCTTGGGACCTCTCCTTTTCTCTATATATATCTAGACCCTTGGTGCACTAGTTTCCTCCCATGGTTTTCAGTACCATCTTTAAGCTGATGATTCACAGATCAACCACTCTGCACCTGAAATCTCTCCAGGAATCCAGTCCTCTATCTCCCTGCTTATCTGACATTGCAACCTGGATACAAACGTAAGATATGCCATACTGGGTCAGACCAAGCTCCATAAAGCCCAGTATCCTGTTTCCAACAGTGGCCAATCTAGGTTACAAGTACCTAGCAGTTTCCCCAAAAGACATAAGTTCTACAATGCTTGTAGTGGGGCAAGCAGTGGATTTCCCGGGTCCTCTTTAATAATTATTTATGGACCTTTCCTCCAGGAAGTTGTCCAAACCCGTTTTAAACCCCACTCACCAACAGCTTTTACTACATCCTCTGGTAACGAATTCTAGAGTTTGATTACATGATGAGTGAAAAAAATATTTTCTCTTATTAGTCTTATATAGGTTACACCGTAGCTTCATTGCATATCCCCTAGTCTCTATATTTTGATGGCCTAAACAATCGATCTACGTTTACGTATTCCACTCCATTCATTAATTTATAGACCTATATCATATCTCCCCTCAGCTGTCTTTTTTCCAGGTTGAAGAGTCCTAACCTTTTTAGCCTCTCCTCATAGGGGTAATCCTTCTATCCCCTTTACCATTTTCATGGCTCTTCTCTGTACCTTTTCTAATGACGCTATATCCTTTCTAAGATACAGCGACCTGAATTACACACAATATTTAAGGTGCTGTCCCATGGAATGATACAAAGGCATTGTAATATCCTTTTGTTTTATTCTCCATTCCTTTCCTTATGATTCCTAGCATTCTATTTGCTTTCTTGGCCACCGCTGCAAACTAGGCGGAGGGTTTCAATGTACTATCCACGATGATGTGTAATTCTTTTTCCTGGGTGGTGGTTCCTAATATGGAACCTTGCAATGTATAACCATAGTTTGTTGTTCTTTCCTAGGTGCATAACTTTGCACTTCTCCACATTAAATTTCATCTGCTAGTTGAACATCCAGTCTTCCAATTTATCAAGGTCTTCTTGCAATTTTTCACAATCCTCTTGGATTTTAACAACTTTGAATGATTTCATGTCATCTGCAAATTTGATTACCTCACTCGTCGTTCCCATTTCCAAGTTATTTACGAATATGTTAAAAAGCAGCATACCCAGCACGGATCCCTGGGGTAATCCATTATTCACCTATCCATTTGGAAAATTGGCCATTTAACCTTACCCTCTGTTTTCTATCTTTTAACCAGTTCCTGATCTACAATAGTGCACTGTCTCCTATCCCATGACTTTTTTTAAAATTTCACCAAGAGTCTCTCATGAGGGATCTTGTCAAAGGCTTTCTGAAAATCCCGATACACTAAATAAACTGACTCACCTTTGTCTGTTTATTCACATCTTCAAAAAAACATAACAGAGAGGTCAGACAAGACCTTCCTTGGCTAAAGCCATGTTAGCTGTCTCCCATTAAGCCATGACTAACATTATTCAAAAAAAATTGAACACATTGTAAAGCCAGACTTTCCTTTGCCAAATCCACATTGACTGCCCCATTTAAATCATGCCTGTCTATCTGGCCAGTAATTTTTAGGGGTTTTCTTTTTCAGAATAGCTTCTACGATTTTGCCCAGCATCAACATTAGGCTGCTTGGTCTGTAGTTTCGCTGGAGCTCTTTTTAAAGAATAGTATTACATTGACCATCCTTGAGTACCATAGCTGATTTTAATGATTAGTAAATCTATAACCAAGTTATAGGTCTGTATCTCATTGAGTTCTTTCAGAACGCTGGGTCGTGTTCCCTCTGGTTCTGATGATTTGTTACTCTTCACTTTGTCAGTTTGCACTCTACATGCATCTTCCAGCTTCACTATGATACGTTTCACTTTCTTTGAATCAGTATCCTCTCCCAACATCCTCTTCAGTAACGACTGAAGCAAAGAATTCATTAATTTTTTTTTCTGTTATGGCTTTGTCGTCCCTCACTGCTCACTGTGTGTTTGATATTCAAAATGATTTATGTGGATAAATTTGGCATTAAAGGCGCAAATGGTTTTATTTGAAAATTCAGAGCCTGTGCCTGCTTAAAATTTTGCCTGACAATACACTATTCCACTGAAACTTATTTGGATAAAAGTAGAAGGACTTGGATGCATGTCAAGAATGTGGCGTAAAGTTCACTGAATGGTACAAATATTCAGCGCCATCCATTTAACTTTATGCAATTAACTTGGCCAACACTACTAATAGTTATCCTACAATAAACCAGAAGCCTTATTAGCAAGAGCTCCTAAATATTCGGCAGCCTTGCTGTTGTGAGGAAGTCTATGCCATTATGTCCTTGCTGTTAGCCTGGAAACATCTGACATGTAAGCGTATGGTGAACCTTCTAGGGGTTTGCAGTGTTTTGCTACAGGAAGAATTGGGGCCAGCCTTTGTGTAGAGACACCTAAGTGATTGCCTGGGTGCCATGAAATAAATAGTGCCAGGCTGGGCAGCAGTGCTGCAGACTGGATGTGGCCCTGCTACAAGAGAGAGAACTGGGGCAATGCAACTTAGCTATGAGTGTCCAGCCTCTTAAAGGCACAGTTAGTTCCAAGGCTCACAGCTTTGGAATGACCCCTAGTGGTCCCAGAGAACATGATGCTCTTCACCAACACCAGGAAGAGTACAGACCAAGAATGAGGAGCAGGAGTGCCAAGCCTGGGGAAAGAGCAGCACTGGCAGCATCCTCCACAGGCAAGGAGGAATGGGGCAGTTTGCCCAGGACAAGCAGGAAAACTACCAGCAGTGTAGATGCCAAAGCAGGAGGAAGGCCATTGGCCACAATCAAAAGGAGCACCCAGGTACGAGAACTAGTAGCTAGTGCAGCAGGCTTTGAGCCAGGCATGAGGACCTTTTGGATTACAAGAATTCCACAAAGCTGTCACTATACTCCTTCCCTGCCCGCACCATGACAGTGCTGAGGGGACAGAGAGAGAATATCTGGAAGGAAGGAGAGAATTTTGGGGAAGGGAGAACATTACCTAAAAGGATAGAGGGAGAAATCTTGGTACAGGGAAAAAAGCTAGAGAAGAAAGAAAAAATGCCTAAAGCCAGGCAGGGAAGTCCAGAAGGGGGTGGAGCAGCTGTTTAGATTCCTCCTGCTCCCATCCTTTTGAAAGATCCTGCCTATGTCGATACTGATGGAAGCAGTGGAGTCGGTAGCCACGGGCACAGACCCTTTCTCTTGGTGCACTTCATGTTCAGAGGAGCCGATGGTCACCAGGACTGAGGCAGCATTACAGTCTGAGAACGCTGCTGCCACTGGTCAGAAGAACTTGGGCTAGGCAGGGTGGCCCAGGGAGAAAGGAAGGAAGATAGGAAGTCAAGAAACTTGAAGGATAAGTGGACGGTGGAGGAAGAAAGATAGGAATAAGAGCTGAAGGCTAAGTTGGATATGGAGAAAGGAAGATGTGAAGAAGGAAGAACTGAAGGGTAAATGGATGGAGATATTGGAAAGGAGGGAGGAAGGGGTACAGGGATGAGGAACAAGGTAAGTAGCAGATAGATATAATGGAAGAAGAGGTGGCAAAGGGAAAAAGCTGAAGAAGAGAGGGTGGAAGGTGAGAGAAGGAAAGCTGTGTAGATAAGCAGTGTGGGAGAGCAGAGGCCAGTAAACTGTATGTGTGAAAGGAGGGGATGAATGTACAGGATGGACTAGTAAGAGGGGAGTGAGGTGTGTGTGTGAGAAAGTGGGGCATGGAATGAAATGTGTGTATAAGAGAAGGGAAGAGTGTGATAAATAGCATGAGACAGAATAAGTTAAATGCAGAAAATAAGGACAAGTAAGAGATGAAATATGAGAATGAGATCAACCACAGAATAAAGATGCAGCAGGACAAACAAACATCAAGAAGAAATTCTGAAAGAAACAAACGAGTAAGAGAAGAAAACAAACAAAAACAGAAGGAGAGGAAATGTAGAAACATGGAAAATGAATGCATAGGTGAAAGATTAATAAAATAAAATACAAATATAAAGAGAATAAAGAAAACATGAAAGAATCTGAGATGGGAGCAAAAGAAAGGAAGAAGAAAAAAAGGTTGATAATAATTAAAGAGCAAAGCTCTAAAGGTCTGAAAAATATTATTGAAAAATACATCCCAGGATAAATTGGTAGATCAAGAGCACAGGTCAGAGGCGGCCTTAGCACTGTTCAAGGCCATGGCAAGATAGTAATTTATTTATTTGGCTGGATTTATATTCCGCTTTTCACAAAGGTCAAAGTGGTTTACATGGAAACTTGAACAAGTCAAACATTCTTTACATTGAATGAGCAACTTTGGAGAATAAAGATAAAGGAACAGACATTTGTTAAAGTCTACTAAGTCTGCCTGAATTATAACTATATACAGAATGCTCTTCATGGTATGTGCTCCTTAACTATAAGTGTATATAGATATATAGATATAGATATATATATAGATATAGATATAGATAGTTAGATATATATAGATAGATAGATAGATAGATAGATATATATAGAGAGAGAGAGGGGTCCCTTAGAGGCTTAAGTTTGGTGACTTCTATGCAACTGTGACATTTTTTAAAGTTTAGTTTCACTTTGTGCAAGCCATAAAACCGAACTGACCGTTTTTCTCTTGGAATCTCTTTACTACTATTAATAATCTTTTGTATAGAGCTACAAGGCATATGCAGTGCTGAACATACAGATGTAAGACAGTCCCTGCTCATCAAAGCTTACAATCTAATCAAGATGGAAACAAAATCACAAAACTGGGGACTAGAGTATGACGAGTAGTTAACAAGGGAATGAAGAGCATCAGGATCCAAAAACAGTCTCAAAGCGATGGGTCTTCAGCAGGGGTGGCCCAAGGTGGGTGCGGGGCCTCTTTTGCATAAATATTTGCATAATGTTACCATACACTAACTTTTAGTAAACATGCCTCTTAATGAGTGTATGGATAAAGAAAGACTAAAAGATTTCTACATTACTATAATCCAGTGCCAACTGCCAGACACATTAGAAACTACTACAAACACTGCCCATTTAGAACCCATAGCAAACTCGCCGTATCATAACAGCATTACCAGGACTCACAAAGCATCATACCGTAACTAGCAAAAGGCAACACTGCAAATATTAAACCAATACATTTCAGAGAATAACAATACATGACCTACTGGGGAAAGAGAACAAGTGGCAATGTCAAATAGGAATTACATAAACAGAATACCTCAGCTCAGTTATACATGCAGAGCATAGACCATCACCAAACAAGGAATCACAATTTAGAAACAGGAAGACAATAATTAAATTGGGAACTCCAAAAGCCATACTTGGAATGTACAACAACACTGTAGAAATAAAACTATAAATTAATTTCCTCTTGTCAAAAACAAAGCGTAGATGTTAATGATGCACATTTCCCAGAGTTGACACATTCCAGTTAATAAATTCAAAATAAAGAGAGATTTTTCTACCTTTTGTGCATTTCTTTTTCAGTTGCAATTGCTCCAGCCACTTTCTTTTGGTTTCTTTGTGTCTTCTGCTAACTCTCCATCTGCTGTCCATTTGTCCTTTCTTCTTTCTTCTAGTTTTTTCCATTCTCTCTCTACATCTGCTTTAACATACTAATCTTTCTCCTTTTGCTCTTTCCTCATTCCTATTTCATCCACTCATATTTTACCCCTCCATCCTCAATCCCCACTTACTCTCCCAATACCCGGCCAATTGTAGATTTGTCTTCCCTCCCACACAAAATATTTTTTCCCTCTCCATTTCACTCTCCCAGCTCCATCCCATTCTAATCCTCCCCCCCCCCCCATAAGCTCCCTTCTAGTTCCAGCCCCACCCAGCATCCTCTCCCTTCTAGTCCCCGCATCAGCCCATTTCCAGTCCTAACTCCCCCATCCGAGTCCCTCCATCAGCTCATTTCCAATCCCAGCCCCCATCAGCCCATTTCTAGTCCTGTCCTAGCCCCACCATCAGCCCATGTCAAATCCTAGCTCCCCTCCACTCAGCCCATTTCCAATCCAAGCCCCCCATGAGCCTACTTCCAGTCCTATCCTAGCTCTCCGTCAGTCCATTTCCTGTCCTAGCCCCCCCCCTCCTCACTCAGCCCATTTCCAGTCCTATCCTAGCCCTCCATCAGCCCATTTCCTGTCCTAGCCCTCCCCTCACAGCCCATTTCCATTCCAAGCCCCCCTCCCCATCAGCTATTTGTAGTTGAAGCCTTCCTTCCACTCAGCCCATTTCCATTCCAAGCCCCCGTCCCCATCAGCTATTTGCAGTTCAAGCCCTCTTTCCACTCAGCCCATTACCAGTCCTAGCCACCCCCCAGCCCATTACCAGTCCTAGCCCCCCATAACCCATTACCAGTTCTAAGCCCCCCATCAGCCCACTTCCAGTCCTAAGCCCCCCATCACCCCATTTTCAGTCTTAGCCCCCCATAGCCCATTACCAGTCCTAACCCCCATCAGCCCATTTCAAGTCCTAGCTCCCCCATCCGAGTCCCTCCATCAGCTCATTTCCAATCCCAGCCCCCCATCAGCCCATTTCTAGTCCTTTCCTAGCCCCACCATCGTCAGCCCATGTCAAATCCTAGCTCCCCTCCACTCAGCCCCTTTCCAATCCAAGCCCCCATGAGCCTACTGCCAGCTCTAGCCCCTCCATGAGTCCATTTCAATCCAAGCCCCCCCAACAGCCCATTTCCAGTCCTATCCTAGCCCTCCATCAGCCCATTTCCTGTCCTAGCTCCCTCCCCTTACAGCCCATTTCCATTCCAAGCCCCCCTCCCCATCAGCTATTTGTAGTTCAAGCCCTCCTTCCACTCAGCCCATTTCCATTCCAAGCCCCCGTCCCCATCAGCTATTTGCAGTTCAAGCCCTCTTTCCACTCAGCCCACTACCAGTCCTAGCCCCCCATAACCCATTACCAGTCCTAGCCCCCCATAACCCATTACCAGTCCTAACCCCCATCAGCCCATTTCAAGTCCTAGCTCCCCCATCCGAGTCCCTCCATCAGCTCATTTCCAATCCCAGCCCCCCATCAGCCCATTTCTAGTCCTTTCCTAGCCCCACCATCGTCAGCCCATGTCAAATCCTAGCTCCCCTCCACTCAGCCCATTTCCAATCCAAGCCCCCATGAGCCTACTTCCAGCTCTAGCCCCTCCATGAGTCCATTTCAATCCAAGCCCCCCCCAACAGCCCATTTCCAGTCCTATCCTAGCCCTCCATCAGCCCATTTCCTGTCCTAGCTCCCTCCCCTTACAGCCCATTTCCATTCCAAGCCCCCCTCCCCATCAGCTATTTGTAGTTCAAGCCCTCCTTCCACTCAGCCCATTTCCAGTCCTAGCCACCCCCCAGCCCATTTCCAGTCCTAAGCCCCCCATCTGCCCACTTCCAGTCCTAAGCCCCCCCCCATAGCCCATTCCAGTCCTAACCCCCCATTAGCCCATTTCCAGTCTTAGCACCCCCACAGCCCATTCCAGTCCTAACCCCTCATTAGCCCATTTCCAGTCCTAGCCCCCCATAGCCCATTTCCAGTCCTAGCCCCCCCATAGCCCTTTTCTAGTCCTAACCCCCCATCAGCCCCTTTCCAGTCTTAGCACCCCCATAGCCCATTACCAGTCCTAACCCCCCATCAGCACATTTCCAGTCCTAGCCCCCCATAGCCCCTTACATCCTAACCCCCATCAGCCCATTTCCAGTCCTAACTCCCCATCAGACCACTTCCAGTCTTAGCCCCCCCATAGCCCATTAGTAGTCCTAACCCCCCATAGCCCATTACCAGTCCTAACCTCCCTCCCCCCATCAACCCACTTCCAGTCTTAGCCCCCCCATAGCCCATTACCAGTCCTAACCCCCCCATAGCCCATTACCAGTCCTAACCCCCCTCCCCCCCATCAGCCCTGATAGATTAAAAAAAACCAAACTGGCTGCTGCTGCCGCCGCCGCCACCACCGTGGCAGCATCAAATGTCCCGCCGTGGGGCCCCGCCTGCCCGGCAGAGCCTCCTGCAGCATCAGCTCCCTAGTCCCTCCCAATGCACGGGCTTTCAGAGCCGCGAGAGTTTCCCTTTCTTTTTGCAGCTCTGTTAATCGGTGGGATTAACAGAGCCGCGAGAGGTCAGAGAAGCTCTCCCTTCGCGGCTCTGAAAGCCCGTGCATTGGGAGGGACTCGGAAGCTGATGCTGCAGGGAGGCTCTGCCAGGAAGGCAGGGCCCCGCAGCGGGACATTTGATTCTGCCACTGCCATGGCGGCAGTGGCAGCAGCAGCCGGTTTGGTTTTGAAATCTATTTGTGCTAATGTAGAATGTTTTTTGCGCAGGGCCCCCTGAAATGCGGGGCGCTGTGCAAAATATATTCTTGCTCAATGGACGGGCCGGCCCTGAATCTCCTAACACCCTTCTTACTATAATTTCACCCTAAACTTCCATCCTGTTAAAAGGTGGTAAACACTTTTTATTCAGGTATAATTTTAAGGCGTGGTCTTTATGCCAGTATTCTCTACTGAACACCCATAAAATTTATGCCATTCCAACTATAATTCGAAGTCTCAGTTCTTCATAAAAGTGAGCATTCCTCTTTCCAAGGTTGCACATTTGAGATAGTCGCATAAAACCAAATAAAAACATAATAAGCTAGGCCCCTGTACCAACTGCAGTCTCAAATATGGAAGCCTTTGATTTTAAAGAACTGAAAGAAATAGTATTGACATACTGTAAGAGAAAAGGTGGTCCCTTTGAAGGGGAATTCCCTGAGGCATCATGGTATAATATTCAAAGACAAATGTTAAACCATTATCAAGAATTCAAAAAGAAAACAAATAAAAGAAAATGCCTTTTATCCAAGGCATGTACAGGGGGCTCATTAGCATGAAACAGGACAATACTGAACTGAATACTCAGTGTACACAATTAACCAAAGACCTGGAGGCGGCACAAATTTCCATTTCCATGCAAAGGGTTCAGGTGATACAAGCCACAAACTCCTTTATAACTGTTAGTGAGCAATTAGAAGCACTTAAACTTGAATTGAGGCACATTAAGGATGAATTGGCCTCTAAAAGACAAAAGAAATATAAGCTCTGGCCAACCACTATTTCACCCTCAGCCCCCCCCCCCCCCCCCCATGCCTATGACACACCCTATAAACAAAAGAATACAGAAGTATATCTATAGCTGGGCTTAGGAATGGGAAAAATAAAGATGAATCAGAGGAAGAAAATCCTAATAGTTTATCTCAGCCAGAACAGAGCAATAACCAGGACCTGTGTCAGGAGGATAATTCAGATGACTCAGACCCGGCACCCAGTACCAAACTCAGAGCACCAGTTAAAGTGATGCTGCAGGACTCATTAAAAGATAGGGACATTGAAAGGATAGTTGAGAAAGCTGGCCCTATGCCTTTTAATGTTAATGAATGGTGCAAATGGGCCACTGACATTCTGATTCACTGCTGTCTAGGGAAATACAGAAGAAAACAATCGGACTTTGATAGACTTATGCATCTGGCTCTGGGGCCACACTATTATAAAGTTGGCTCTCTCACTCACCCATGCCAGTTGGTTAAAAGGGGCATTGAAAAACTATTTCACTGTTCCCCAATGCAAGTATTTAAAACTATTTCACCTCTGCCAAATGATACACTGGAAGAGTTTGCATATAGAGCCTGGATTTTAAAAACAGTTCTTAATGAGCAGGAGTCCTGGCCCAATGCAGAAGATTATGGGGAGAGTACGCATAAGGCATTTTTATTAGAATTGCTATCCCCTGAGATTACAAAACACCTTCTGTTATTTTCTGAAGACCCTAAAGCAACCCCTTTTGATACTTTAATGCTCAGAATTGGGTCTGTTTGGAAGACCCAGCCCTCGCAGGTCATAACAGTATCAGAAGCACGGAAGTGGCAAGCTGAGGGAGCCTCTTTATACACAAAAAACACAAAGGATACAGAGGACAGACACCTTGGAGAGGACAAGGCAGAGGTACTTTTAGAAATTCCTCAGGGTACATTCCCTTTCAGGAGCTCAAAGCACAGAGAGATGGATTAGAAAAGGAGAAAATTAAATGGGAACAGGACAAACACATACTGCAAGTAGAAATAGATTGATTAAAACAGGACATACAAGCAGCTCAGGACAAATACAAGGCTAGGGCGTAGTGGTGTCCTGACCTCCTGGGTTCGGATATCAAAATGTCTCAAGCCTTCATAGCCCAGCCTGCCTCCGTCCCCTCAGCAGAGGACTTGATTCCAGAGCCTCTGGATGATGAAACAGATACAGGCCCAGAATACAGTTTAAGGCTTGTAACATCCTTGATACTAGACTCTTGTGGACGCCCCAATGTTATCAGCAGAATAGGGTGTCAGGATAAACTAGCTTTGATTGACACAGGGACTGGAATTAGTTTCACAAACAGAGCTTCTCCCACTGCAGATCAGGAAAATATGGAAATTTATGAAATTCAAGGAATTAATGACACAGCTTCCAAATGTGTGGCTATCCCAGTTAAATGGGGTATCCCTGTGCACAGTGAACAAAACAAGGACATGTTGGAAACCACTGCCTCCACTATAGTGAACACACCAAAAGAAATATTTGGAATTGACAATCTCAACCAGTTAAATTTGGTGGTGGATATGGCTAATCTTAAATTGTGGCAGTATTCAGGAACTTCAAGTGCCTCTAAAACTTTAGTGCATGAAGTCATTCCCATGCAATTAGCAACTCAGTGCACCAAGGCAGCTCAGCAGTATGATCTGTGTGTAATTCCCTCAGAGGTGGCTGATATTCCAGTCTGGGCACAAGACAAGTTAGATTGTGGGAAAATGCACACAGAAATATTGTTGGAAGGCGAAGATCCTCCACCACAGAAACAATATATTGATAGTAGTAGCCAATGTGAAGGAGGCAGGAGACTAGCAGGTTTTGCAATTGTACAATTGGACCTAGATAACCAAGTGGTACTGCAGAGACAATATTCCTGTGGGTCAGCGTCAGCACAGTACTGTGAGCTGGCTGCTTTTGTGGCTTGTATGCAACAATATCAGGATTCACACCCAGAGATACAAATCATTTTAGATTCTGATTATGTCTTCAAAAGTGCCATTGCCCTGTTACCCTGGTGGCTGGCAAATAAATTTAAATCTACAGCTGGGTCCACAGTGAAAAATTCATCACTGTGAACTATGGCACAAGAACTGAGTGAGAAGTTTCAGAGAGTACATTTAATTAAAGTGAAGGCACATAGGAAGAAAGGCCCTTTAGTGAAAGGAAACACATTAGCAGACTCACTAGCCAAGGAAGCATGCCATGTAGGCCTCATATGGCCCTGGTATGAGCAGACACACATGGTTGCTATTGCTACACGTTCCACAGATTATGATCAGATAATACCACCAGATTACTTCATAGCACTGCAGACAAAGGACCCTGAACTTTCCAATTTGAGGAAGCTTGTGCAGGACGCCCCAGATAATCTATATCAGCACACACCCTTTCTCACCCTCACTATAGAGAAAGACATTCTATGTGCAAAAAGAGAGGAAGGCTTGGTTATAGCTATCCCTAGAGCTCGAGGTAAAGAGTGGATGCATTGGGTTCATGGTGCAGGTCCTAGGGGACACCCTAAAGCAGAAGAAATGCAGACTATCCTTAATAGGTTGGTATGGTGGCCAGAAATGAAGCATGATATACAGGATCATGTTTCCTCCTGTGTAACCTGTGCTTCATTTGGGAGGCAACCTAAAAAGAGAAGGGGACAGTTAATGACAGCACCTCCTCGTGGCCCATTTGAGAGATTGCAAATAGATCATGTGGGCCCTCTTCCGTTAACAGCTAGAAAAAATAGATTTTTACTCACTGTTGTTGATTCCTTTTCTCATTGGGTAGAAGCTTTCCCTGTCCCAGATCAAACTGCTCGAACCACTGTAGAAATCCTAACTATGCAATTTTTTACATGTTGGGGCATTCCTAAGACTATTGATTCTGATAATGGTCCTGCATTTGTTTCTCAGCTCATCAAGGAATTGTTTGATTTTCTAGGCATAGAACAACAGCTCCACATTCTGTACCATCCACAGGCAGCAGGGCAGGTAGAAAGAATGAATCAAACAATTAAGGCCCACCTCAGCCCTATGCTTAATCTGACCGGGAAAAATTGGGATCTGGTGCTCCCTTTAGTCCTTATGCATATCAGAGCTAATGTCTGTAAATCCACAGGTTTTGCACCCTATGAAGCCTTAATGGGAAGGCCAATGCAACGGTGGGAAAATATGCTGAGTCCTTTTCTTCCAGAGGACCAGACAGTAATTCTCACCAATGAGTGGATGAAATCCCTGCAAGAACATCTAAAGGAAATTCAGACCATGTGCTAGCTAACACAGAAAAAGCTCTGATTATTTGCAGGAGGTACATGCAAAAGGTTCCGATTTAAGGCCCCTCAAGGTTGGGAGTAAAGTGATGATTCTGAGACCTAGACCAAACCTCCCCTTTGGAACTGCAAAGTGGGAAGGACCGTACTTAGTTACTGATACCTTAGGCCCAAGCCTATACCAGATCCTAATGCCCAACAACCAGCAGTATTGGAAACACATCACCCAGTTGAAACCATATGGGTAATACATGTTTTATCAGTCTTTGTTTTCAGATACCATCTGAAGACAGCATGGACAGCTGCTTTCTGAACAAAAGTTGCTTGAGGATGGGAACTATTTACTTCTGCTGTATAGTTGATGTGTCCTATATACTGGACATGTATCTAATAGTTATATAAATAAGTAGTAAAAATTTTTGTTGTTGCATAGTATAAGTGGGGAGCACTAGTTTACTCCCTAGTAGAGTGAAACGAGTTAGCTTTTATTATGTCTCGGTTTCCTGTTGTTCTTGTATCTGCTCTCTTCTACCCAGGTCTTATTACAGGAACTATCATCCGAATACGCACGATTGGCTGGGCTAACTCCACAGGTGGGGTATATCGCTATCAAGAAATACCCCCACCTTTCCCGGAAGGAAAGGATCTGGTCATCCTGAGTTTCTGTTCCATACAGGACAAGCCAGTGTTCTAGTCATTAAACACTCAAGTACAGTGGGCGTCACCAGTTTCCACTTCTCTAGAAAGGACCCAAGAATTGAGGGCACCTCCAGAACATTACTTTTTAGGTCCTTCTGCCTTGATTTTGTACAATATTTCCTGTCAGGACAGAGTTGCTCCCAGAATGCAGGACATCCGCCTTCCTAAGAACACTTTGCTGTACAGTTCAAACTATGTACTAAACAATACCTGGTGCAATCATATACCACTGGTCTCATCACCATTAACGGGACAACTTATTCCACACCGCTGGTTACCAATGATTCTATGGACATTCCAGACTTTATCTCATATGCTGTGCATCCATTACCACTTGGCATGGGAGAAGAGACACTACATAAACTGCTCAACTTTACAGAACTCCATGCCTATATTGATCACCTTAAATCAACATCCAATGAAGTGAATCACACCATCGCTTATGAGAATGGGCACATTCAACAAACTGTTGAACACTTTCTACATGATGCTCATATGTCTTTGTGGGAATTGTTATTTGGTTACTCACCTACTGCTGATTATGTCTTTAATGTTTTTATTCACCCTATTATTTTAACTGCTGTACAAATATTGCTATGCATTATCGTAATTTTCCTGTGTTGTAAAATGAAACACATGTACATGTCCTTGCAGCGCATGTCCTACAACAACACCAACAACATTTTAAGGTAGTTACACTTAATTTCTCCAGCATCTACCTCTACATCCAGGCTCATTTGGCCTGCTAATTTGGCATTTCCTACTACATGGAATACCAGAGTCAGCTGCAGTCTAGTATTGCTTCATACCCTCACTCATAGCATCCTGGTACCTCCTCAGAAATTCCTGCATCCCTTATGCACTGTTCATTCTCTCTAAGACGGGCACTGAGGTGGCATATTGGGTCCCCCTCCCCCCCCCCAGTAGTGGCTGCCCTACCTAAGACAAGAGGTTTGGACTCATAATGGGACTTGCTTATCTCTAGAACACTAGAGTCAGTACTGTGCAGGACAGGGGACCTGCTGGACATAGCAAGGTATTTAATATAGGAGGTATTAGACAAGCTGCCTACTATCATGTAATTGCAGCTGGGACAGGTACCACAGGTTTGCTTCCACCATTTCCAGGCACAAATAATAAATAAAAATAAAAAAGGTGTGGGAGATATCAGCATGACATTATGCCTAGCATAGGTGACATGGCTTTTCCCAGACCTTGGATTGCAAGCAGCTTTGACCCTCTGGTGATGTCAGTCTCCAGACTTAATGAGCGTAGTTTACCTGATGAGATTAGCTCTGACCCCCTGGTGATGTCAGTCTCCAGATTTAATGGGCCTAGTTTGCCTGATTAGTCTGTAATGTAGAACTACTAACTAATATTAGGTCTCTTACTGAACGTATAAATCACAATTCTTCAAGGGTGCGTTCAATCGAAACAGTACAAATGGTAATTACATCATATATTATTCTCTAGACTTCACATTTTAGACAAACCGCAGCAGCTGATTTCCAAGGTCTCAGACTCATTCTTTGCAAACTAGCAGGCAAGGCTGACTTAGAAATTGCTGGTATCGCATCAATGACCTTTACAAAGGAAATCTGTAATGCAGTTTTCTCACAGCAAGTATTGTACAAAACGAAACAGAAAGTGCTTCATGAGTCTAGCGTTAGAATCAAAAAAACTCTTTCAGGCACTTAACTTCAAAAAAATCACGCTATATCTTCAGAGCACTCCAGCCATAGTCCCAATCCCGACGTTCTTACAGGGCACCGCTGAGATGTTGCACCGTCATCGGTTTCCTCAGGGGTTCATAATAGTAATACTGCTCAAATCATAATAGTAATACTGCTCAAATTTGAGCAGTATTACTGTTATGATCCCCTGAGGAAACCGATGACGGTGCAACGTCTCAGCGGTGCCCTGTAAGAACGTCGGGATTGGGACTATGGCTGGAGTGCTCTGAAGATATAGCGTGATTTTTTTGAAGTTAAGTGCCTGAAAGAGTTTTTTTGATTCTAACGCTAGACTCATGAAGCACTCTGTTTCGTTTTGTACAATACTTGCTGTGAGAAAACTGCATTACAGATTTCCTTTGTAAAGGTCATTGATGCGATACCATCAATTTCTAGTCAGGCTTGCCTGCTAGTTTGCGAAGAATGAGTCTGAGACCTTGGAAATCAGCTGCTGCGGTTTGTCTAAAATGTGAAGTCTAGAGAATAATATATGAAGTAATTACCATTTGTACTGTTTCGATTGAACGCACCCTTGAAGAATTGTGATTAGTCTGTAAGACAACAGCCCCTCCTTGCTATTCAGGAGAGATCAGACCTCAAACAAACCAAATTATGACAAAGGGAGGTGCTGAGGAATTTCACTATAAATACAGAGAAACACAAAAATATTTCTCTCTTCTTATTTCATCGAACACTCCTTACACCCACTTCTTCCCCCCCCCCCTTCTTTCTCTTCTCTTCCTATTCTTTGAACACCCATTTCTGACCGAAGCAGCTTTATAACAGCTTTTTACATCTGTTCTGTACCTTTGTAATAAGCCTATTTCTATATAAAACCCTTTTTCCAAGCCACACCAGTTTTGGTTGTCTTATTGTGCTACTAACCCTACTGTCTCTGTGAAATGAACCCAGGACCAAATGGAGCGTAACCAAAAGTAGAGAGCGGCGAAAGGTTACAGTCTTCTCTGTCATCTTCAGGGAAATCTGTCTCTCTACCTTCTGATGCCATTTTGGGGAAGAAGCCATTTGCCTCTTTATCTATTCAGGACAGATCTTTCTCTTTAAATGTGGAGTCTTCAAGCAGTTCATCCTTGGGGGAAAAAGGAACTGCTTTGAACTGCTGTTCCCTCTGTACCAATGGGTAACGTATTTGACCAGAATAAGGATGCTAATCTTATTACTTTAGAGGTTTCCTCCCAGCAAAGCCTTTTTTCCTCTCCCCAAAATGATTCAGTTCAGTTGATCATATAGACTTTTGCTAGGCTTGAGTCAGTAATGCTTGTGAAAATCAAATTATATTATAATGCTGTTAAGTTTGCGGAGAGAACTGATTACTGTGAGAAGTCAGTAGAATAGATTGAAGGAAAGGTGGTGGCAATCCAATCTGCTGTCTCCTCTGTTCAAGAAAATTACCATTAAGTTGCAAAGGCAGAGCTGGCTCTATCTCGTCGACTGGCAAATATTGAGAACATGGTGAGGAGGAAGACAGTAAGGTTACCTAACGTCCCTAAGGTGGCTACTGTTTCCCCCAAATATATGTTTTGTAATTACTTAAAGGAGACTCTGGAGGTTCCTGACTCAGCTATTTCACCTGTCATATCTGCGCACTGTTTGCCAGCTAGGATCCCTCCTGAGAAAGTTCTTAAGTTACCTCATGTTAAGGCCCAGAAAGGTGGGAAGGGGTCAAAGGTTTCTTTAGATGACTCCTCTGCCCCGTTACCTGAGAACCTTGAATTTGCTACTCTAATTGTTACTTTTCTTATCGAATCAAATCATAATTGGTTGTTTAAATTTTTTATTTTAAAAT
Organism: Ichthyophis bannanicus; assembly: GCA_033557465.1. Taxonomy (NCBI): domain Eukaryota; kingdom Metazoa; phylum Chordata; class Amphibia; order Gymnophiona; family Ichthyophiidae; genus Ichthyophis; species Ichthyophis bannanicus. The sequence continues at coordinate 171,796,561 of CM066032.1, read as the reverse complement.
AGGTCTGTAAATTTGTTGGTCAAATTGTGAGAATTTATTCTGACTTAGCATGGGAAACGCAAAGTCATAAGAGAAAGTTTCTTGCTCTTAGGTCTCAGGTTCTAGGACTTGGGGCAACATTTATTGTTCAGTAGCCTTGTAGATGCAGGGTTTCTTTCCAGGGGAACGTGTTCATATTTACTGAACCTGAACAACTGTCAAATTTTTTTTTGTGTTCTTACTCACAAGATTTACTAATGGATGAAAATGATGATGTTCTATTTAACTTGGAAGTGTGGTTTTCTGATGTTCAATGTATTTGTAAACTGGCTTAATGAACTAGTGGCCTGCTAGGCTGTTATTTCTTTGGTCTATGTTTTCTCTTGGATCCCTGAGTGATTATTTTTCTTGTTTAATTGTTGCTTTTTGAGCGAGTAATTGTAATTTTAATTTTGAGATGAATAAACTAAAGAAACAAAACAAGGATATTATAATGTCTCTGTATCGTTCCATGATGTGATCGCACCTTGAATATTGTGTGCAGTTCTGGTCACCATATCTTAAAAAGGATATGGCAGAATTTGAAAAGGTACAGAGAAGAGCCACAAAAATGGTAAAGGGGATGGAAAGGCTTTTCAACTTGGAAAAGAGACAGCTGAGGGGAGATAATAGAGGTCCATAAATTAATGAATGGAGTGGAACAGATAAATATAGATCAGCTGATTACACCATCAAAAAGTAGAAAGACTAGGGGACTTACCATGAAGCTACAATGCAACCTATTTAAGACTGATAAGAGAAAATATGTTTTTTCACTCAACGCGTGGTCAAACTCTGGAATTCATTACCAGAGGATGTAGTGGGAGGCGTTAGTGTAGCTGGGTTTAAAAAAGGTTTGGACAAGTTCCTGGAGGAAAGGTCCATAAACCACTATTAAAGAGGACCCAGGAAATCCACTGCTTATCCTGGGACAAGCATTGTGGAACCTGTGTGTCTCTTTGGGAAGCTGACAGGTATTTGTGATCTGGATTGGCCACTGTTGGAAGCAGGATACTGGGCTTGATGGACCTTGGTCTGACCCAGTAGGGCATTTTGTATGTTCTTATGATATGTGGTAAATGGTAATGTCTTTGTTAGATCATGGGTAGCAACTTAGGTAGCTGTAATGTGGAGAAAACTGACATCTTTGAAGGTTGTGGGAAAGAGGTGTTATGTCAGGGTTCAAAATGTCCAGGAAAAGGTGGAAGAAAACATGCTTAAATTTGGGTTTAGTGATTAATATGTTGGCAGAGCATGGGCCTTGAAGACTTGCAGGCCCCGCCAGCACTGGATCTCTCAATACCCTTGGTCTCCTGGGCCTTCATTCACCAAGATTGTTCGAGCCTTTGCTACCTGGGAAATCAAGGCTGACAGTTTTCTCTAAACAGCCAGACCACAGAGGTTTCATCCTGTTCTGCCTATACGTCTTCTATACGTCTTCCTTTTCCATTATTTGCTACCAGCAGGGCTATATATTTCTCCAGGCACTCCTGGCTTGATGCCAGATATCCCTTGTGACATGGTGGGTCCCTCCAGCCCTTTAGAAAGAGCCAAAAAGGAAGAACTAGAAGCAGTGCTGGGTGGTAAACAAAAGCACATGGCTTACAGTCACCACAGAAACCAGACACAAGGGGGAGAAACACGCCCTTGCTGCCAGTTAGCTCAAGAGTCACGAGCTGAATTAGAGCACCTGCTAGGAGGAGGAGTCAGGCACTGCCCTAGAAGTCAGACACATAAAGAGGCCTCAGTAGAGAGGAAGGGGTGGTCAGTAGGAGCTCCACAAAAAGCTCCATCACAAGCTCAGCTAGGAGTTCAGCTACAAGGCCAGCCAAGGGTTCCGGTAAGAGGCCAGCCAAGTGAGCAGTTAGCAGATCAGCTAACAGACCAAGAGGAGGACCGGGGAGGAGTCTGAGTTCCAGGCCAAGGCAGAGCTACAGGCAGAGTCCCAGTCCAGAACCGGGGGAGAGAAACCGTGGCACGCCTAACGGAACGCTCAGTAAGGCAGAGAAAAAGCCCAGAACCAGAGCCAAGTTTAAGGGCAGAGAGAGAGCCATTTATAAAGCTTTATTCCAGAGAAGAAGATAGCAGAAGCAGGCCCGACTGTCTGCAGTATTGTAAGAATAACCAGGAGAAGAGAAAGCCAGGAAGGCAATTCCAACACTCATTTTACAAACCAGGTTTTGAACCCACAGCTGTTTCAAAAGTTCAAAGAAAACAGTCTGCAAACAGGCAAAGAGGTAAGCCCAAAGACTGGGTTTTAAATAGGGCTGTTAATAACCAGTGTGATATTAGTTATCCAGAAGGTTGGGACTGTGTTTATAATACCTGTACTGATAATGACCATTTGCAGCAATACCTGATTCAGGAATATGATATAAAGCCTAAGATAGAGAGGAGGGGCGTGACCCCAGAAACAACGTTACAAACATTCTTACCTAACTCCCATGAGGAGCTAATGGAAACGGAGCCAGGGCTAGGAAATGTATCCAAAGAATTGATGGATTGTACGATTACAAGGTCAGATGAAATATATTCCCTGCGCTGAATTTAAGCATTGCAGAAAACTGCAGAAGTTTAAGATAAAAGCACAGAGCTGTGAGGAACCGAACTGTTTTACTCTAATTGCTGGGAAGCAAATGTTTGTTGCTGAAGTAAGCTATTTCTGTTGGAGACTTTTATTTTGTCCTTTACCAGAAGTATATGGTTTTGTTACCTTTGTTTTCCACGCTGAAATCCGCCCGGAAGGGAAATAAATCCTGTTTGCTGAAAACCACTTTGAGTCCACACTACTCTTCATTAGACAGTGAAAAACTACATTTCCCAGGGGGCTTTGCCTCATGAAAAAGTCAAGTAGCTGTTCAGGAAGGATAACAGGTCGCTTAAGCCCTACATGCTTTTGCTGGGGGGCACTATAGGCGCAGTTACAAGTTACACCCTCTAAGGGGGGTGGCGTAGGCTTTACCAAGTCCAAGGACTCTCAAGCCCTCTTTGCCACAGGTTCTAAGCCTGCCTCTACCTCCTGCCTTGGGTCCAAAGCACTAGAGGCGTGAAGCATTATTTTCAAGAACTCAAGGAATCCACAGGGTACTTAACCTTTATATCTGTGCCAGCACCTTTGCTGTCTCCCTCGCCTGAGAAGGACACCCAAGCCTTTTGAAATGTTACCTTAGGATGTCCCTCCATCTGCTCTGCATCTGAACTGTGAAGCTGACCCAGTACCAGATCATGAGACTGAGGTGGTGAGTATCATACTGAAGGCAGAACCTGCTACACTATGCTTCCGTTCTGCACAAGAGCAACATCTATACTCTGTCACCATTGACATTTTTTGCTCAGGCAATATAATTCAATGTAACACAGCAATTTACCGAAATTCAGTGCAATTTAGTTCCCCTCCATGCTCAAGAAGCCCTCTGTATCTGGGCTCTTCAAGAATTTGTATAGCCCCCCCAAAAAGCTGTTACCAGCATAACACTGAAGTTCTAGCAGCTTATATTGCTGATACCTTTGGTTTTGGCAATGGGAGAAGCATCTGCAGACACACAGATGGCCACCAAACTGCTGCTGAGCCCAATGTTCCCCGTTTGTCACTTTGGTTTGGGCTGCAGCAGAGATGGCATGGACGTTGGCACCAAACCTGCTGTGGAAGCCAAAATAGGGAGCCTCTTATTTTTAATCAACTTTGTCTCATTGAGGTCATCCAACAAATCTTGGGATAGCCTCCAGAAATAGCCACTTGCAGGTGGCTACCCAGCATTTTGGAGGAGAGAGCTCCACTGGCTATTTACTTTTCTCCTCCTCTGATCCTGACTCTACTGCATGGCTGGAGCAACCCTTAAGGCCCTCCTGTTGAGGGCTTTATTCTCTTCTTCCTTGCTGCACCAGAAGGCAGCTCCTTCCTGCTGGAGAAAAAATACCGGTCAGCTTCTTTGCTGCACCAGCCTTCTCGAGGAACTGGACAGTTTTGCTCTTACTCCACCAGCTTGTGGGATGGAAAAGCCCTTCTTGTCTGAATTAGTCTGGCAAGGACAAAGAGAAGATTTATAAAAAAAATGAATTTCAAAGAATACAAAAACTCCATGATCATGTCTGCCTCCATGTGGTCTGTGAACCACACTAATTTGCCAGCCCTTGTGATGGAGAAGGTCCCTCTGACCCCTTAAGAGAGAGAGAAAACACAGGATCCAGCTTTAGGCTGGGAAAGAAAACAAGTGCACATGGCTCCTGGTTTCCCAGGCAACCATAAACAGAGCAGGTCAGAGGAAGGGAAAACACGCCCCTGCTGTAGTTCAGTGCAGCAGTCACGAGTTAAGCCAGAACACCTGTTGGTGGGAGGAGCCAGGGTAAACCCAGGAAACCAAAGATTTAAGGGAGGCTCATTAGGAGGAGAGAGGACACAGCTGGGAGAAGCACAGCCGGTAGCTCAGAGGAGAGCTCAGCCAAGAGCAGCATGACTGAGAACACAGCTCTTAGAACCGTCACGAGAAACAGAGGATTGCCTTAGGAATGAAGACTCAGAGGAATCTATGGTAATTGAGGATTCTCTGACCTTTGATTCAGAAGAGGAAGTCAGCAGAGGAAACAAGCAGAGAGTTGGTGCAAAGGAGCCAGGTACAAGTAACCCGGGTTTGGTGCTGGGAGTAAAAGGCAACCAAAAGGGAAATGTACTGGGAAGGCAGACTTGTATGCACAGAGAAACTCCAAGGCTTATGTTTGCAGCTGATCCTAGAGGACAAAAAGAAACTCTCATAAGGAAACCAAGAGGTAGGATAAGTGACCGGTATAAACGGGAAGCTGTTTTTAAGTGCCCTGATATTAGCCCAGAAGGGTGGGGTTCCACATGCTGGGAATACTGTGACAATTCACAACCGTGTATATCAAAAGGCTGTGAGGAAAAATGCAATGCTGAAAAGATAGACGTGTGTTTGGAAACACCCTGTAGCAACTTGCAAACATTTCCAGGTGGGGTTCAGATTGAACCAATGGACACTGAACCACCTTTAGAATGTCAGCCTAGTGAACCAATGGATTGTACAATATCTCTGTGTCTGAGAAGATAAGTCCTGTGAAATAGAATTAAGCTGTGCAGAGAAAGAGAGAGTGCTGCAGGTAGCAGCTGACAAGAAAAGCACAAAAGGGTTTTGAAAGAGAAAAGTGTTTTTCATTTGGATTACAGAAATGCTGAGAGAAGAAGCTTAAATTTCTTTTTATATAAGTTAGTGCCAGAAGTGTATGGCCAATGTTCCTTTTGTTCTGCATGTGAAACCACTTGGGAAGGGGAATTAAAAATCCTGTTTTGCCTGAAACCCTCGAGTCCACAACTCTCTTTATTTGGGATAGTGAAAAACTTCAACTCCCAGAAGGCAGTGCTTTCCCCAAGCACCAGTAACTTCCTGACTAGAGACTCAGGCCGTCCATCTCCACAAGCTCCAGCTGTGGAGGTAACAGCGACACGACAGGTTGGCGTAGTTTTGAGGATTTTGCATGGAATACAAAGGACATTTGTAAAAAGAAAAGACACCAACTACCAGGGAGAAGAAACTGCTGACAGAGGGCTCCGGAATCGCCTGACAGCCGGTCAGGAGGCTACTTTCTCAGTGCTGGACTCTGCACTGTGCCGAGGTAAAGGTAGCTGGGCACAGGTGTGGGAGGATAATTAGGGAGAAAGGGGAGCCATTAATCTGCTGCAGCAGGGAATCATTTGAAAAAAAAAAAGAGGAAAAGTTTTGTTGTGGTGTAAGGACCGCACTTGGTGGGGTTTTTTGTGTTTGTTTTCTTGCAGGAACAGCTGAGTCCATAATGGAGCCACAGGAGCTGTTAAGGTGGATGTCCAGCCAGTGGGACAAACAGCTGGAGCTGTCGCGCCACACCCAAGAACAGACTGCAGCGGCCATCTGTTCTCAACAGAAACCTCTTATGGACTTAATGGAGGCTCTTCTCAAGAAGCAAAAGGAACCAGAACCACCTGCACCGTCTTTTAATCAGGTGGTAGGACTGCCTAATGGTAGCGCTATGGCATTGAGACAGTTTAATCAAACTGATAACTTAGATGATTACATAGAAGCGTTTGAGCGTATTGCCGAGGCTACTAAATTGCCTGAGGAGCAATGGGCGGTACGATTCGCTATGTCGCTCTCAGGGGAAGCCTTAGCGGCTTATAAGTGTATGCCTGCAATGCTTGCTTCTAATTATAAGGCAGTCAAGGAAGCTGTCAAGGATAGGCTTGGCTTAAACCCTTTATTCTATAAGCGCATGTTCCGGGAGGCTAAGTTAAAGCCCAATGAAACCCCAAAAATGCTGTTCCATAGAATAAAAGGTTTAGCATGGAAGTGGCTTGAACCCAGCCAAAAGTCTCTTGAAACTGTATTGGATGCAATTGTACTAGAGCAGTATATGAATGCAGTACCTGCTGATGTGAAAACCTTTCTGATACTCCAAAGCTGTAAAACTACAGAGGAAGCGGCTAATCTTACAGAGAGGTATTTTGAAGCTGAGCTGGTTAAGGCTTCAAACCCAGTGGCTCTGAAGGAGATAAAAGCTTCCTACTTTAGGAGATCAGAAAAGTTTGCAAAGGATAAGTTACCTAATGACAGTAATATTACACCTGTGATGAAGGGTAAATGTTTCAACTGTGGGGAGTTGGGGCATTACCGCAGGGATTGTGCACTACGTACAGCACTAGTGTCTGGAGGTGTAAAGCAAACACATGAGGGATTTGTACTTAGGGTACAAGTAGAAGGTGTTGAGGCCCAGGCACTGCTTGACTCCGGTGCTGACCAGAGCATGGTGTCCCAAAAGCTCTGGCAGGCTATCATAGCCCACCTGCCGTCAGCATCGAGTCAAGCAGTGGCCCGTGTCAAGATACGATGCGTGCATGGAGCAGCCTCCTACTACCCAGTGTATAAACTGTCAGTGAAAGGGCTGGGCACTGAGAAGGAAATATTGGTGGCAGTGGTACCACGTCTTCTGCAGGACATCGTTCTAGGAAGAGATTGGCCAGATTTCAGCAAAGGGATAGAGAAGGGCCTTGGGGAGAAAAAGGGCTTGGTATCCACAAGGTCGCAGGCCAGAACCCCTACTGCCAATAGTGACCCAGCAGAAGAGTTAGAAAATGCATCCCAGGAAGGGGAGGGTTCATCTGGGGGAGAGGTGGAAAGGGAAGAAGAAGCAGACCCCTTACCTACGCATGATGATCTGATACAAACCTTGTCAAAAGGAATTAGGAAAGGGAAGGCTGAGAAAAAGCAAGAAAGGCGACACAGGGCCCAAGGGAGGGCTGGATTAGAGGCCGGAGAGGGACTACCCTGGGTGCCATCTGAACTGGTTAAAAAATTCCCTTCCTTTCCCCAGGAACAAAGAGATGACCCCGCTTTAAAACGTGCCTTTGAGTTTGCACAAGAGGACAGGAACATCCTTCCTCGGTTCCTTTTGGAAAAAGGCATACTTTATAGGGAAAGTAACAACCCACACACAGGAGCTGTGAGAAAGCAGCTGGTGGTGCCAACCACATTTAAGGCCATAGTCATGCGGTTGGTCCATGACCATCCTGTGGGTGGCCACAAGGGGATCCATGGGACATTGGACCAAATCCTGGCTCGTTTTTACTGGCCAGGGGTCTTTAAAGAGACCACTCGCTACTGCGAGTCCTGTCCCCGGTGTCAACGGGTTACTGCCTCTAAACCAAAGGCTGTACCCTTAATATCTACACCCACAATATCTACACCGATTCACCGGTTAGCAATGGATATCATAGGACCCCTAGTAAAGACTCCCCGGGGCTTTCAATATGTTTTGGTGATTATAGACCAGGCAACCCGTTTTCCCTGGGCTATACCCCTCAGAAGTACCTCAGCAAGAACGATAGCATTGGAATTGGTTAAAATATTCTGTGAGGTTGGGTTCCCACAAGAGGTGCTTACTGACCAAGGAAGTAACTTTATGTCCAAGTATCTAGCAACAGTATGGGATGCCTTTGGCATACATCATGTGCGCACAGCAGCCTATCATCCCCAGTCCAATGGGCTGGTTGAAAGGATGAACCAGACTATTAAACAAATGCTAAGGAGAGGCCTAAACGGTAAGATGACCGAGTGGGATACGTTATTGCCATTTGTTTTATATGCGTGCCGTGAACGCATACAGACATCCTTAGGGGCATCACCCTACGAGTTGTTATTTGGCAGGGCCCCTATAGGGATCTTGGATATATTGCAAGAGCAATGGGTGGAACCGGACAGAGAAGAAATAAGTGTACCCCAGTTTCTCAGGAACTTAAGAGACCGGTTAAAAAGGACGTCCCAAATTTCTGTAGAAAATCTGCAGGCTAGTCAGATTAAGCAAAAACAATATTATGATCGGGGAAAGAAACATCGCCAACTAGAGGTGGGTGATAAGGTGATAATATTAGTGGCTGGTATGGGACCCAAGTTTGAGTCTCAGTGGAAGGGCCCATGCACAGTTGTAAAGAAGGTAGGGCCTGTCTCTTACACTGTGGAAAATGCTAAAGGGCGCCGCCAAACATACCATGTGAATGTTTTAAAACCATGGTTGAAAAGAGCAGCAACAGTGAGTTGGGCTACTCGAGAAAGACACGTAAACCTAGTATCCAGGATTACGTGCTGTCCGTTAAAATCCACGGCAGCCCGTAATATCTTAAGGGGGGGGATATGTGATGGAGAAGGTCCCTCTGACCCCTTAGAGAGAGATAAAACACAGGATCCAGCTTTAGGCTGGGAAAGAAAACAAGTGCACATGGCTCCTGGTTTCCCAGGCAACCATAAACAGAGCAGGTCAGAGGAAGGAAAACACGTCCCTGCTGTAGTTCAGTGCAGCAGTCACGAGTTAAGCCAGAACACCTGTTGGTGGGAGGAGCCAGGGTAAACCCAGGAAACCAGAGATTTAAGGGAGGCTCATTAGGAGGAGAGAGGACACAGCTGGGAGAAGCACAGCCGGTAGCTCAGAGGAGAGCTCAGCCAAGAGCAGCATGGCTGAGAACACAGCTCTTAGAACCGTCACGAGAAACAGAGGATTGCCTTAGGAATGAAGACTCAGAGGAATCTATGGTAATTGAGGATTCTCTGACCTTTGATTCAGAAGAGGAAGTCAGCAGAGGAAACAAGCAGAGAGTTGGTGCAAAGGAGCCAGGTACAAGTAACCTGGGTTTGGTGCTGGGAGTAAAAGGCAACCAAAAGGGAAATGTACTGGGAAGGCAGACTTGTATGCACAGAGAAACTCCAAGGCTTATGTTTGCAGCTGATCCTAGAGGACAAAAAGAAACTCTCATAAGGAAACCAAGAGGTAGGATAAGTGACCGGTATAAACGGGAAGCTGTTTTTAAGTGCCCTGATATTAGCCCAGAAGGGTGGGGTTCCACATGCTGGGAATACTGTGGCAATTCACAACCGTGTATATCAAAAGGCTGTGAGGATAAATGCAATGCTGAAAAGATAGACGTGTGTTTGGAAACACCCTGTAGCAACTTGCAAACATTTCCAGGTGGGGTTCAGAATGAACCAATGGACACTGAACCACCTTTAGAATGTCAGCCTAGTGAATCAATGGATTGTACAATATCTGTGTCTGAGAAGATAAGTCCTGTGAAATAGAATTAAGCTGTGCAGAGAAAGAGAGAGTGCTGCAGGTAGCAGCTGACAAGAAAAGCACAAAAGGGTTTTGAAAGAGAAAAGTTTTTTTCATTTGGATTACAGAAATGCTGAGAGAAGAAGCTTGAATTTCTTTTTATATAAGTTAGTGCCAGAAGTGTATGGCCAATGTTCCTTTTGTTCTGCATGTGAAACCACTTGGGAAGGGGAATTAAAAATCCTGTTTTGCCTGAAACCCTCGAGTCCACAACTCTCTTTATTTGGGATAGTGAAAAACTTCAACTCCCAGAAGGCAGTGCTTTCCCCAAGCACCAGTAACTTCCTGAATAGAGACTCACGCTGTCCATCTCCACAAGCTCCAGCTGTGGAGGTAACAGCGACGCGACACCCTTCAACAAGCTCAGAAACGGACTATGATTAGCCCACATAGGCTTTTTTTCAAGGAGCAAATGGTAAAGATCCTAGCAGGATCACATATGTTTGATTTATTTATTTAATTTAGAAATTTATATACAGTAGTACCTTTCCAAAGGTCAACGAGGTTTACAGGTAACAGTAACATAACATTACAAGGAACGGTAAGCAATACAAATAACCCATTAACCTTAAAATGCAAAAACTAGTTTAACAACATCCGCATTTAAATCTTTTTTTTATTTTGTAATGGCAACTTAAAGCGCTGTTGAATGGAATGCTTCATATGCAACAACTCTTCAAGCTACAAGTTCAAAAATGCAACTGGGGATTATACAGTAACAATGTTTTCTATGACCCTGCTCAGATCTTCAACATTTTCTCCTTGAAATAGTCCATTTGGAAGAAACTTAGTCCATTTGAAAAATAAATATTTCTACAAAGAGGAAATGGAAAATGAGCATGATTGTAAAGGTGAGGCGCGGACAGGAACTGTGGCAGAAGGAACATTCTACATGAACTTAATCTATTTAATTCCAAAAAACAGATAGCCTACATCGGCAATTCTCAAAATGAACATATGACAAAACTAGTAAAATATTATATTAACTTCCAATGAATGTTTAATTGCAAGAGTACTAAAAGACTGGAAATTAGCAAGCTTGACAAAGAGATATTTGTAGGATTTTTATAGAATCTACAGACCAGTAAGTCTCATCAACATAAGAAAGACACTGGAAAAACATAATAAAAATGTAAGAGTGTCTCACCAGAATAGTGTGAACTAACAGCAACAAGCAGACATGGCTTCAGGAAAGAGTTAATCCAGACTAAGTCAGTAATTCTGTCTGACGTACAAAAGGAATGAATATCATCCATCTAGACTTCAGTAAAGCATTTGATTTGCTGCCACATAGGAAATTGCTGGAAAACTGGATAAAGCAAGAATAAAGGTGAATAAATGGATTGCTGTCTGGCTCCATGAAAGGAAAGCCGGGCTCAAGATAAATGACTTTGTCTGTGGAAGGATGTAATACGTTTTGCCTCTCAGGGCTTATGGTTATTTCTAATACTTTTTCACTCTCTACACTGGCACCTTCTCAAGCAACATTCCTGCAAAGCTGGGCGGGAATGCTTCACCTGCACTGCAGCCTAGAGGGGGAACTGCTGCAATATCACATTTTTAGTCACAAGGGGCTGGCAGTGCCTTGCAATTAAAAGTACAATATTGCAGCACCCTCCCACCCGCAGCAGCTCAGGTGAGAGCGCCCACTCAGGAAGGTTGTTCCCAACCACAACCAGGCAATCTGGTTTTCAGGATATCCAGCATGAATAGGCATGAAATGTAACACAAGCAGTGTAGCCCTAGTCTTTGCAAATGCAAGCTGTTTCAGCATGCTGCCAGATCAGAGAGAGATCTTGCCCGGTTCTAGGTACCCCTGAGTATGTCTGCATTTTGGTAGGTAGTGGCCAGGGAGGATGTGGATCTGCTGTGGGATACCAAGCCAATTTTAGGAAGATGGGAAGAATGCCTCTAGGAGTTGTTGCCAGGTGGGAGACAGTGGAGGGCTTAATCAGCTTGTCTCATGAGATTTGTTTAATTATGTCAAAACCTTCTTGGTGCTTTTTTAAAATTGCAATTGTATTGCCTTATGTAAGCCATTCACTGCCCTCATTAGAGACCAAATATCTTCAAAATGGCATGGGACAGACCCAGTAGATCCCTTTATAGCAACAGGATAAAATCAAAATAAACACAACTATCTCTTATATATCAACAGAAAGGGGTGACCTGCATGGAGCGGTGGGTACACCCCTAAACAAAGGCATGGGGAGGGGTGACCTGCATGAAGCGGCAGGCACACCTACTCTTGCCGTCTTGCTGGGCAGACTAGATGGATCATACCGGTCTTTATCTGCCTTTACTATGTTATTATGATCTGAGAAGGCTGACTGAACACCTAGGTATCATGACAGTTGAATGTCCCACTGCAAGACTATATTAAGATTCTGTTCGTTTAATGTTTAATAGAATTTGATATACCGCTCAGGCCAGAGGCATTAGAGCGGTTTACAATGCTACATCATTAGAGGAAATTAGGAAAGGAACGCCATTTATATAATAGGACAGAATAGAGAACAGAGATAGTCAGACAGATAAAAGAGGAGGAGGAACATGGAACAGCAAATTTAGATTTATCTCAAACTTTGCATTGGTATCTTAGAGCATATTACATTCAGGTACATCGGATACTTATCTGTCCACAGAGTACTTACAGTCTAAGATGCCTATTTACTAAGCTGCCTTAGAATAATAATATGCATTAATTGGCAAGATCACAGCTTAACGCAGGAACATTTAATGCAATGTGTGTTAAATAATGAGCAACAAAGCAGCTAATTATTATGCAGCTGGCATTAAACAGCAGAAACTGCATTATTCATAGAACATTATCAGCACCTTGATGGGAAGCATATTTAAGGGATTGTTGCAATATAAAAAATTATATTTACTGTGTGTTTATTAGTTATTTGTCTTTCATGTTTTATATATCTAGGATTTGAGCCACTTGGATGTAGAAATCAAAAGACAGTTGATCAAATATTTTAATAAACTAAATTAAAACTGATCTCCCCTCCTCGATGTCTTATAAGAGTGCCTCCCAATGCCCCTGATATTTTTTTTTTAATGAGGGTTCAGTCATTGGTTCCATCGTTTGTAACGTCTAGAGTCTTGTCTTTTTTTTTTATTAGAAATTTTGTAAAAACATTTTATTTCCCTGGCCACCAGGAGACCCGGTATGGCTTTAGTGTTTGATTTATTGAATCTGGGATCTAAATCTGCATTTCTACAGTGCTGTTATCCCAGTGTTGTGCAGCAGTCAATGCTTCTTGGAAAATGGTTCATTCAACAGAAACAGAAAATTGTGTCAGAGGGCTACACACCAATGAGGAGCTTCAGTGCACACACGTGACCAACATTTGCTATCTCAACACCAAGCTATAAACTGGAAAATCATTTTTAAATAAGATTAAAAACACTCACTCCACTCCGTATCAGCAGTGAAACCATTAGGAACATTTTGGGATATGTTTACTAAAGTGCACTAACCGCTAAGGGCGCCATACTAAAAATCCCACACACTAACCAGTTAGCATGCGACTGGGTGTGTTAGAGGTGTAACATGGGCAATGGCAGTGGGTCACAGCCTGGGCATTTTTGGCATGCAATAACAACCTGAAGGCGTAAGGTGCACTTGTCTGCTGGTTAGCACGCTGCTGTGTGTTCTCATTGCACTACAGGTAGGGGATGGATGTACGTGCCCCTAAAAATCTGTCTGGGCCTCTACGCTAATTTGGCAACTCACACATGCACTAGTAGCACAACCATTAGTAAATATACCCCTTTGCAATATAAGATCCATTTCTGTTCCAATTCTTGTGAGCCCTCAGAAGACAGCGAAATGCCTACTGTACCTGATGGTAACTTGTGATGTGACCTAATACTAATAAATAAATAAATAAAATGGCTCTGAAATAAATACATATAAACAAAATGAAATTTATTATGGCACTACAATCATTACCCTGCCAGTTGATATTAACTTGGGCTGTGACCATGTTCCATACAGGGAGGTACCAAAGGGTCTTCCATAGTGGGATTCCTTTAATGGTTCCAATCTTCTGAGCCTTACCCAGATTCTCCTCGCTTCTCCAATGTACACCAATAGACAGAGGATTATGAAAATATAACTGGAATAAGAGTAATCTAGACTTTGTCTTTGACGACTCAGAATCCTATAGCTGGAAGATGAAGCACTTCTCCTATTAAAGCTTGTGTACGTAGCTGACAGGTCTCACATCTAAAATACCTCTCTACATCTGATTCTATAAAGGTCCTTTCACAAAGCACCAGGATCAGGACCCTAAGATAACTAAGGCAAATAATGGTCACCTGGGATACTCCCATTCTGACCGATTAAAAAGCTGGATGCAATGAAACTGGACAGAGTGGTGAAGGAGAAAAATACCAGAACAGCATAGAGGACAAAGTCCCAAGCAACTATCTTGTGAATTACGTTGAGAAAGAGAAGATCCTGAAGTACCAAGAAATAAAGTCATAGACCAAGAAAATGTGGCAAAAAGATACAGAGATATTTCCTCTGGTGTTGGATGTCACAGACTTGATTAAGACCAATTTCCAAGCACACTTTGGCAAATTACACATACAGGGCCGTCCGAAGGGTTTCTGCCACCTCAGACAGGCCCCCTTGTCCCCCGGGGAAGGGAGAGGATGGCATGGCGATCCCTCCCTTCCTAGAAGCAGCTGCATAGCCCCCATTTCAGCACCGTGGTGGGTCTTAAAGTACATGGGGATGGGTCCCAAGGTGGTGAACTGCATCAGAAACTGGTTGACTGACAGACGATAGAAGGTGATGGTAAACGGAACTCACTCAGATGAAAGGAAGGTGATTAGCGACGTACCCCAGGGTTCGGTCATGGGACCAGTACTGATCAATGTATTTCTGAGTGATATTGCGGAAGGACTGAATGGAAAAGTCTGTCTTTTTGCAGACAACATGAAAATTTGCAACAGAGTGGACTCCCCTGAGGGAGTGGATAACATGAGGAAAGATCTACAAAAGATGGAAGAATGATCTAATGCTTGGCAGTTAAGATTTAATGTGAAGAAGTGCACTGTCATGCACTGGGGATGTAGAAAGCCAAGGGAATTGTATGCAATATGGGGTGAGAGGTTGGTGTGCACAGACCAGGAGAAGGACGTTGGAGTGATTGTTTCTAAGGATCTCAAGGTAACAAAACAGTGTTGGTACAAGGCAGTGGCCAAAGCCAGAAGGATGCTGGGTTGCATACAGAAAGGAGGAGATACTAATGCCACTGTACAAGTCACTGGTGAGGCCTCACTTGGAATACTGTGTTCAGTTTTGGAGACCATGTTTCGCAAAGGATATAAAAAGTTTTGAAATGGTTCAGAAGGCAGCGCCAGAAGACAAATGACAATAGACTTGAAGACCTAAATATGTATACGCTAGAGGAAAGGCGGGACAGGGGAGATACGATACAGAGAGTATTAATGAACAAACCTCTTCCAAAGACAGGGAAGCTGTAAAATTAGAGGGCATAACATGAAGCTGCAAGGGGGTAAACTGAAAGGCAATGTCAGGAAATTCTTTTTCACTGGAAGGGTGGTGGATGCTTGGAATGCCCTCCCGATGGAAGTGGTGGGAGCAAATACAGTGACAGAATTCAAAATGGCATGGGACAGACAGAGTGGATCCCGTTATAGCAACAGGATAAAATCAAAATAAACATAACTATCTCTTACATCTCAGCAAATAGGGGTGATGTACACGGAGCGGTAAGTGCACCTACTCTTGTCCCCTTGCTGGGCTGACTAGATGGACAATACTGGTCTTTATCTGCCATCATATACTATGTTACATGTACATGCACATATAGTCTGCCGCTTCTGCCCCCCCCCCCCCCTTTGATGTAACTTCCTGGCGGAGGAGGGCTGAAGCAGCAGATCATCACTGTGCACGCATGCGTGGGTGGTTTATGGTCCACCGTGGCGCTTCCAGGAATGGAGGAATCACCATGCCACCCACTAATGTGTTCCACCCTAGGCAATGACCTAGTGGACGGGCCAGCCCTGTACCCATGTATGTTACATCTTATGAACTCCAGAAGGAAGCTCTCTTTGACATGATGCAAGTACTATGCCGAGCATTAGCAGTAAATCTGATAGACTGAGATTATTCTCCACATACTGTACCCTGGAACTTAGGAGTGAGGTTCATGACTGTCATGGTATGCCCAAAACTAACCCCTTTGGAGAAATTGCCCCGCAACAGTGATAGAACAATCTTATTTTTCAAATTACACCATGTGCTCTGCAACTCTTAAAAGTGTGGAGACTTAATCATGCATTTGCAGAACAGACAGTATTTCCTTAAAGTGTTGCTATTTTGATAAGTATAATGTAAGGGCTTAAATCATCTGTGTTGATAAATCCGAAAACTGTAGCACTCATGTTGATTTTTTTCTACATCATTGCTGACAGGTTGAAGTAAGAGTTTTCTATTAGCATATGACACCCACCTAAAGTGCGTCTGACACATTTATATGGATAGTCCCTTAACAGAAATATTTGGGTTAACTCTGTCTCTTAAATTCTCCAGTAACTCTGCATAGGTGCCTCATTTGCAAAAACTGGCCTATTGGCAAACTCGTTTAGGATCTGGAATAGCAACTATCAAAAGCCAGAAAACTTGTTTGATCAATGGCCTTTCTGTCCAAGATCACATGTAATATTCCCTCAGAGTTATAAATTTGAATATCTAAAAATGGACTCTCAGCCATATTCCAAAATAAATTGCATATCAAAATCTAAACTATTCAGTTACTCACAAAAAACATTTTAATTCATCTTCTGTGCATGCCAGAACAGAAAAATATCATCAGGGATGACTTGCACAGAGCAGTGGGTACACGCCTAAACAAAGGCATTATTTTCTGCTGGCCATTCCTCTCCCTATGCACCCAAGCATCCTTCTTGCTTTCAATGTCACCTTTTCTACCCATTTAGCCACTTTAAGATCATCAGAAGCCATCACACCCAGGACCCATTCTTTCGTGGACAGAAGTACTTCACCCCCTATACTGTACTGCTCCCTTGGATTTTTACAGCCCAAATACATGACCCTGCAGTCTGTAGCATTAAATCTCAGCTGCCAAATTCTTGACCATTCAAGCTTAGCTAAATCCCTCCTTATGTTATCTACTCCTTCCTGGGTGTCTATTTTATTGCAGATTTTGGTATCATCCGCAAAGAGGCAAACCTTACCCGACAGCCCATGGGCGGTTCTATAATGAGGCAGAGTGAGGCGGCCATCTCAGGCAGCAACGTTTTGGAGGCAGCAAAAAATGCCCCTAAAACAGCCAAGTGGCCACTGCCTCACTCTGCCTTCTAAGATTAAAAAAAAAATTGAGTGGACCAGCTGCTGCTGCTGCTACCTCCGCTTCTCGGTAGTGGCAAAAACTAAACACCCCCCCCACGAATGCAAAAGCATGAGGTCCTCATGACTGGCGCACTTGTAAGTCTCTGCTGGTTCTGCCTTCCTCTGACATGAAAAGCATCATCAGAGTGGGTGGGACCCATCAGGGTCTTACAAGCATGCAGGAGTCTGTGCTTTTTTTTTTTTCCCCCCAAAGCTGATAGCGCAGAGGGGGGCGGAACCAGCAGGGATTTAGAAGCTGACAGTCTTGAAAACCCCACGCTTTAGCATTTGTGCCGCCGAGAGGCATCAGTGGTAGTGGCAGGAAGGCAGGTGGATGGCAGATGCTGAAAAATAGGGAGGGGGCAGGGACAAATACTGGACAATGGGGGAGAAGCAGTAAGACAAATGCTGCACACAATGGGGAAGGAGCAGTAAGAGAAATGCTGGATAACTGGTGGTGGGAAAGCGAGAAGACAAATACTGGACCAGAGACGGCGCTACTCAGTAAGCTGTGTATGTACGGCAGGGAGGTACCGACGTTAGGAGGTTGCTATCACTAGCTGCCCACCCCCCACTCCCCATTCAGGATGGCCTGCAGATCACTGGCGGCCTAGTGGAGAACCTGCCCTCAGGACACACTGCTCCCATGGTAGGCTCTCCACTAGGCTACCGGCACCCCACAGGCCATCCTGACTGAGGATACTGGACATGGAAAGGGGCATAGGGAAACACAAAGAGGGGAGATGGAGTAGAGATGTTGGCCAGGGGGTTATAGGGAGACTATGGGAAAATGCTGGACTTAGGGAGGAGGAGACAAAGGAGATGCTGGAACCGGGATAATAAGGGGAAAAGGAAATGCAAGAGAGTCGGTTGATATTTTGTATCTGGACTTTCAGAAAGCCTTTGACAAGGTCCCTCATGAGAGACTTTTGGCAAAACTAAAGAGTCATGGGATAGGAGGCAGTGTACTATTGTGGATCAGGAACTGGTTAAAATATAGAAAGCAGAGGGTAGGGCTAAATGGCCAATTTTCCCAATGGAGAAAGGTGAATAGTGGTGTACCCCAGGGATCTGTGCTGGGTCCGCTGCTTTTTGACATATTCATAAATGACCTGGAAAGTGGAATAACGAATGAGGTTATCAAATTTGCAGATGACACAAAACTATTTAAAGTTGTTAAAACCCAAGAGGATTGTGGAAAATTGCAAGAGGATCTTGATAAATTGGAAGACTGGGCATCAAAATGGCAGATGAAATTTAATGTGGACAAGTGCAAGGTTATGCACCTAGGGAAGAACAACCCAAACTATGGTTACACGATGCAAGGTTCCACATTAGGAACCACCACCCAGGAAAAAGATTTAGGCGTCATTGTGGATACCATGTTAAAACCCTCGGCCCAGTGTGCAGCGACGGCCAAGAGAGCAAATAGAATGCTAGGTATGATAAGGAAAGGAATGGAAAATAAAACAAAAGATATTATAATGCCTCTATATCGTTCCATGGTGAGACCGCACCTTGAATATTGTGTGCAATTCTGGTCGCCGTATCTTAAAAAGGATATAGAGTTATTAGAAAAGGTTCAGAGAAGAGCCACCAAAATGGTAAAGGGGATGGAAGGATACTCCTATGAAGAAAGGCTAAAAAGGTTAGGGCTCTTTAACCTGGAAAAGAGACGGCTGAGGGGAGATATGATAGAAGTCTATAAATTAATGAGCGGAGTGGAACGGGTAAACGTAGATCGATTGTTTACCTTATCAGAATATAGAAAGACTAGGGGACATGCAATGAAGCTACAGGGTAAACTATTTAAGACTAATAAAAGAAAATATTTTTTCACTCAACGTGTAATCAAACTCTGGAATTTGTTACCGGAAGATGTAGTAAAGGCTGTTAGTGTAGCTGGGTTTAAAAAAGGTTTGGACAAGTTCCTGGAGGAAAGGTCCATAAACCATTATTAAGAAGGGACCCAAGATATCAATGCTTGAACCAATACAAGCATTGTGGAACCTGTGTCCCTTGGGGAAACTGCTAGGTACATATGACCTAGATTGGCCACTGTTGGAAACAGAATACTGGGCTTGATGGACCTTGGTCTGACCCAGTATGGCATATCTTATGTTCTTATGAGAGAGGGGAGAAGAAGGACATGGGGTAAATAGGTTGAGAAAGAGACGGGGAGATGCTGGACATGGGAGTAATAGGGAGGAGATGGGGTAGATAGCACAGACATAGTCAAGATTCTTAAAAAAAACATTGGTCAGTTTTATCCTTGCATAAATGTTTTCAGAAATCTCTCATGATTGCCTTTTCTAGGGGCCCTAATCTGAAGGATCTGCTGGTGAGATCTACTTCTCCTATAGATAGAACACCGGTTCCTGTTCATAATACTAGGGGGCATTTTTCATGTGAGTCATGTTTATACTGCTCCACTACAATGACTGGTTTGGTTTGGCAGCACCCAACTGTGATAGGCGATGGCGTAGTATGTAGCAGAGCTAGGTCTGAAGCCCTTTTTCCTGCTTTAAAATGTTATTGCTGATTTTGGAAAATTACAGAATGCTGTTAGCTAGCTGTTAGAAAGAAATACCGTTCTATTCTAGTTTGATAACATGTTCTGTTCTCCTGGAGATAAGAGAATTAAATACCTTCTTACTGTTTATTGTTTAGATGTCTGATGTCTGTTTCAGTAGAATGCCGCGCCACTGTATCTTTGCTGATTGTGCACTGACCTCGTAATTAGGATGAAAATATAGCAGAGAAACTGAACAGTGTAAGAATATTTTGTCTAGCATTATGAAGATTGTTTAGTGTTTTCAGCCAGGGCTAGAGATACATCTTAGCCTTGCTTTGTTTGGCCTCGCTTTGTTTTGTTTTTGTTAAGAATGCTTCTGATATGCCTTCCACTATCTTTGTGGCTAACTGACCTTGCAAGAGTAGCGAAATATACTGTATACTTTAGCAGAAGTATTATGCTTAGTGTTATGTCTAATTGCTGACCCGTGGCTAGTAAGACCCAAGCAGGGGGAGCGAGTCCTGGGCCCGGTCAGAGATGTCTATTGGATGAGAGTAAGTGGGCCACTGTGGCCAATGAGGAGTTTTGCCTGTATTAGACTGGAGAAGAAAAGTATATAAACTGTCATTTTTCTGAGCTCTGTGCTCAGACCATTTTGAATGCTACTGCAATCTGAGCCTGTGCACATTAAACCGGCTTGAATCTTTGCCTGACTTCGGGTATTATTTATTGCATTCTTATCAGCTACTACACAACAACTGGGCGTTCTTTTGAATGCAGATGGCTCACCACTTGTAGATCGACGTTTGTGGTCCATCTATTACGGTGCCCTTGTGCACTGCTTTATATTGGTAGAACATCATGCCAGATAAGAGTGAGATTAAGTGAACATGCATCAAGGGTACGCCAACAAGTGATTTCGGCACCAATTGTGGAGCACTGTATGGCTTTTAAACATGAGCTTAGTGATCTTACATGGTCTGTAATTGATCATCTTCCCCCGGATCCTCGAGGGGGTGATCAATTGGCCTGATTGCAATGGCATGAACAACGCTGGATCTATAGGCTAAATACTCTTTTGGGTTGAATAGGGAGATTGATTGGACCAGTTTATTCTGAGGTCATCCCATTTGGAGTCAGGGTTCCCCGGTTTTGATGGGATTTTCCCCTCTCCATTGATAGTTCTGGTTTGAGTGATTTGACTGAACAGCCAATCAGAAAAGAGTGTTCCTTGAAAAATACGACGTTTCAACATTCAGCGTTAGACGGCAGTTGGCCACAGCGAGAGTAACTAGCATTTGATAGGGAAGGAGATCCCGAAACGTGCACGTCATGCTTTGAAGCTGGGCTTGGCTAACATGAACTTCAATTTTGGTAGTTTTCAGGACCTAGTAAGTTAAGTGTCATAATTTTTCTTTTTGATAAGTTTTGTTCTGAACGTGAACTATAAAGGAGTGGAGGAGTAGCCTAGTGGTTGGGGCAAGGTACTTCAGGCCGGAAGGTCGGGGGTTCAAATCCCACTAGAGGACAGCAACCTTGGGCTGGAAGGACTGGGGTTTCTAGTCCCACAGGTGCTCCTTGTGGTCTTGGGCAAGCCACTTAACCCTCCATAGCCCATGTTCCCTGTAAAATAGTTATCTCCAAGTTATAATGCCCTGTTCAATGTAATTTCAGTTGGTTCAATGTAAACCGCACTGATGCAGAATAGCGCGGTATATAAGAGAATATAAATAAATAAATAAATGATTAAAAAGGAGTCTACGGCCTGGTTGGGGACAGATAAAATATTTTGTCCTCCCTCGGAATACTCCGACAAAAAATTCTAAATATTGGTTTTTGGGGGCTCTTTTGGTGATTTTTGTGTTGTTGGATTTATTGCATTACCTTTTTTTGGGGATTTTTATGGGTTCTAAATTGGCAGTGTTTGTAGTAGTTTCTAATGTGCCTGGCAGTTGACACTGGATTATAGTAATGTAGAAATCTTTTAGTCTTTTATCCATACACTAACTTTTAGTAAACATGTCTCTTAATGAATAAGTTAACATTATGCAAATATTTATGCAAATGAGGCCCCGCACCCCCCTTGGGTCACCCCCTGCATGCACATTGTCATGGTGAACTTAATGTACTCTATCAAACCAGGATTTATTTTATACATTTCAAGGTAATTTATCATCCATGAGTGTGGGATGCTATCAAAAGCTTTCTTATAATCAATCCAGGCTATACTAGATTTCTACTTTTAGTGGTGACCATGGTGGCGTTATTCAACATTAACTGTTTTTTGGTGTTATATGCCCCTCTCTTGTTGCCCTTTTGCTCTATAGCCATGTTGTTATTGGACTTGATATAATTGTATATTCTGTCTGCATCTATTGCAGTGAACAGCTTATTCTGTAGGTAAACAAGTTATTGATCTATAGTTGTTGGGAGTGTCACTAGGGTCTCCTTTTGGAAGGAGAAATGTTCTTCTTGTAGTAAGCCATTGTGGTGTTACGTCTGGCTGCATAAACAATGGATTTTTGCAATTCACTAGGTCTAGGTGTAGTGCTGTTAACTGTCTGAGCCAAAAGTTGGTTCCTCCATCTGGGCCAGGGCTCTTCCAGCTTGTGGCTTTAACCTGCTCACCAGCTCATTTGCTGTTCTGCAGGCCATTCCATAGGTGTGATGTTTGCTTTTTCTAAATGCTCTTGCATGCCGGGTAAACATTCTGCTCCTTAATTGTGCTTTATAGGGTCCTCGTATTGTTTTCTCCAGAAGCTTTCTGTTTTGGCTTTGGTTGGTGGTCCTTTTATTATCTTAACGTTCTTTCCCAATTCCCTGTAGAATTGTTTTGGGTTCTCTCTAAATAGCTTATTTTGATATCTCTTTTCGGTTTTCTTCATAACTTCGCAGTTTTTGTGCTTCTGCTGCTTCTATCAATTTATTGTTTGAACATATAAATGTCAGGTCTTCTTCTGTTAATGCAGCATGCGTCAGCTTGATGGCTTTGATCTTCCTTAATATCTTTGATGTTCTTAATTCTTTCAGATATCCGTCTATCAGGGAGATCTCCCCACGCAATGACTGTATTTTTCCCTCAATGCGCTTTTTCCAAGGAGGAACAGTTATTATTCTACTTTCTTCTGGCCCTGCACTTTAGCTGGTATTATTCTAACAGTAATAATTTTAGCTGCACAATACTGTATTCAATTTATTTTAATGATGTCAATAAATGGTCCCTTTTTACTGGATATGACCTTGTTCATCTTTATAATAATACTTTTAACCTTAGGTATTGAATTTAACTTGGGTAATCTTTCCCTTGCCTGAAACCCAGCATATTCATCTTTTTCCATCTGGATGGAGTTCAGTTTTGAATTCCTCCACCTTTGGGTCTTTCTGCTTCCTTTCTTCTTCAGTTGATTGGTTGACCAGTCCTGTAGTTACCTCACTCTCCTGCAGTTCCAGATCTCCAAGCACCATCTCCCCCTCAACTGCTCTTTCTGTTTCAGTGTATTCCTTTCTTCTGGTACTCTCACTCAGGTCTCCTACTCCTCCCTGTATTTCTTTTTCCACGGAAGCCCTTAGTTGCTTCAAGATGTTATCATTCACCTACTTCTTTGCTTTGATCTGCGAAATTAAAGATCTTAAATTTGCATCTGTAGCTTTTTGTGTTTTTTTCTTGTGGCAATTGCGACAAGGCGGTGGCAAAACGCAGGAGGATGTTGGGCCGCATACGAAGAGGAATTACCAGCAGAAACGAAGAGGTACTTATGCCACTGTATAAGTCACTGGTGAGGCCTCACTTGGAGTACTGTGTTCAGTTTTGGAGATCGTATCTTGCAAAGGATGTAAAAAGAATGGAAACTGTTCAGAGGAAGGCGACCAAAATGATTTGGAGCCTACGTCAGAAGCCCTATGAGAAGAGACTTGAAGACCTAAATATGTACACTCTGGAGGAGAGGAGGGATAGGGGAGATATGATTCAGACCTTTAAATACTTAAAGAGAAATAATGAGCAAACAAACCTCTTCCAAAGACGGGGAAGCTGTAAAACTAGAGGGCATAACATGAAGCTGCAAGGTGGAAAATTTAAAGGCAATGTCAGGAAATACTTTTTCACTGAGAGGGTGGTGGATGCTTGGAATGCCCTCCCGATGGAGGTGGTGGGAGCAAATACAGTTACAGAATTCAAAATGGCATGGGACAGACACAATGGATCCATTTATAGCAACAGAATAAAATCAAAATAAACTGAACCATCTAACTTCTCAACAAATAGGGGTGCCTTGCATGGAGCGATGGGTTCACCCCTAAACAAAGACATGGGGAGGGGTGGCCTGCACAGAGTGGCACCTACTCCTGCCATCTTACTGGGCAGACTAGATGGACCATACTGGTCTTTATCTGCCATCATTTACTATGTAATTGTCGTCTCTTCCAGTTTTTGGCAGATTCTCTTTTTATACTCTCTAGATTTAAATATAGGGTTTGTAGCATAAAAGTAGCAGTATATTATCTCCTCTTTATCTGCAGAAGTCCACTTAACCATAGTATGCAGTTCCCTGTACTGTGTAGGGGGAACTGTACCTTTTATTTCTTTGGTGTAGAAATAATGCGAAGTCTGGCTTCTTGGGGGTTTCAATTTAATTTTTGTCTACATTTTTTTTTTTTTTTTTTTACTTTAGGTTGTGGTCACTTATTCTGTACTTGGTGAGGGTCTGTGATCTGAGTGTGTGACTGAGGCCAGGCAATCTCTTAACATAGAGTTTGTACGTAGGGATCTACTGTATACTGTAGTAATTTGACTTGTTCCGCTTTTGAAACAGGTGTATGGATGTTCTAGGGCCTGCTGCAGTATTTATAGTGCTGTTTTTTTCTGGGTATTCCTCTTGTATAAGTTTTGGAAGTTTATGCTGGTATGGAATGGTAGATTTGGCCTTATAGATCTTCGGTGATTTTTGTAGGGTACTGGAGAATGTTGGTTAGGGAGATAACCAGAATCAGATATTTTTAAATATATTGAGTTCTGTGAATGAATGTCCTACTTCTGCTCTGCACTCATTGTCGAGGGAGAGGTTTCTATGGATGCAGAATAAATACACTATTCAAAAAGAAAACGTGAGAACCATAACGCAGTTTATAACAAATTAAAATTAGTTATAATTTGATGTTATAAACTGTGCTGGGGGTGCGGTTTAATCCAAGATGGATGCTGAGATATGAGTTCATTTCCACTCCCTGATGCCGAGAAGGAAGGGCAAGGCTAAGGCTTACCCAGCTGAGCCACAGCCTGCTATTTCGGTCCTACAGACAGATTTGTCAAGCTCTCCGAGGTGGTTAAGTGGGAGATCAGAGCGGGCGTTGCGGAGTAGAAGGAGACCACTGCTTCACCCCATGGCCTGGATGTCACCTTATCTCCTGATGCATGGATTTCATTTCAGCCTCTTGGTGCCTCTGCTGCCCCTCCAGTGGCTGGTGCTGTTGGCCTTTCGGAAGGTGGTGGGCTTACAGCGCTGGGGAAGGGAGCTCTGGAGGCGTAAGGCAGAGAGCCGGCCCTTGGAGGTGTTGGAAATCTTCCTGGAGAGAAGACGACAGTGGGAGTGCCCCTCAGAACCCGATTGAGGTGCTATCAACTGCATCACCTATGTTTGCCTCGGTGTTAATTTGCCTGAAAACTAACACTGGAGAATATCTGGGACACCATTACTAATCTTGCTGATGCCGTTGCTCAGAAGACAGCTGGTAAATACAATTGGAAGAGAAATTGTAGAGTTTTGTCAGTGTGATTGAGAGAATTAAATCGAAAGTGGAGTATAATGAGATACAACTGAATCATGTTGCCGATACTACAATGGCTCTTGTTAAAGATAAAACTGCACTTCGGGCAAGAATAGAATTGCTTGAAAATTCTGCTCGGGTTTCAAATTTGCATTTACTAAATTTTCCAATTATTCTGGGTACTGCTCCTATAGAATTATTTACAAAATATCTCCAGGTTATATTATCTGTACCGCAAGATTTAATACCATCTGTTTACAAAAGCATTCTACTTACCGGATGGAAAGAAAGAGCCTAAATTTCTCATGAGAACTTAGCAATAGATGTTTTAAGAACATAAGATATGCCATATTGGGTCAGACCAAGGTCCATCAAGCCCAGTATCCTGTTTCCAACAGTGGACAATCTAGGTCATAAATACTTAGCAGTCTCCCCTAAAGACACAGGTTCCTCAATGCTTTTATTAGGTCAAGCAGTGATATCCTGGGCCCCTTTTAATAATGGTTTATGGACCTTTCCTCCAGGAACTTGTCCAAACTTTTTTAAAATCCAGCTACACTAACACCTTTTACTACATCCTCCGGTAATAAATTTCAGAGTCTGAATACACGTTGAGTGAAAAAAAAATTTCTCTGCTTCGTCTTAAATAGGTTACCCTGTAGCTTCATTGCATGTCCCCTAGTCTTTCTATATTCTGATGACAAACAATCGATCTACGTTTACCCGTTCCACTCCATTCATTAATTTATAGACCTCTATCATATCTCCCCTCAGTTGTCTCTTTTCCAGGTTGAAGAGCCCTAACCTTTTTAGCCTCTCTTCATAGGAGTATCCTTCCATGCCCTTTACATTTTGGTGGCTCTTCTCTGTACCTTTTCTAATAACGCTATATCCTTTTTAAGATACGGCGATCAGAATTGTACACAACATTCAAGGTGTGGTCGCACCATGGAATGATACAGAGGCATTATAATATCCTTTGTTTTATTTTCTATTCCTTTCCTTATGATACCTAGCATTCTATTTGCTCTCTTGGCCACCGCTGCACACTGGGCGGAGGGTTTTTAGCATGTTATTCACGATGACGCCTAAATCTTTTTCCTGGGTGGTGGTTCCCAATGTGGAACCGTGCATCGTGTAAGCATAGTTTGGGTTGTTGTTTCCTAGGTGCATAACTTTGCACATGTCCACATTAAATTTCATCTGCCATTTGAAAATTCAGTCTTCCAATTTATCCAGGCACTATTGCAATTTTTCCATTTCTCTTGTGTATTAACAACTTTAAATTAATTTTGTGTCATCTGCAAATTTTATCACCTCACTCATTATTCCCATTTCCAGGTTATTTACAAATATGTTAAAAAGCAGCAGACCCAGCACAGATCCCTGGGATACTCCGCTATTCACCTTTTTCCATTCTGAAAATTGGTCATTTGGCCCTAACCTCGACTTTCTATCTTTTAACCAGTTCCTGTTCCACAAGGCAAGAGAGGAAGACCAGCAATGAGATGGATCGATACAACAGCAGCAGCTATAGATGCCACCCTATCTACAATGAGCTGCCTGAGTGAGACTGAACACAGTTTAGGACAACTAACTAGAGGGTTGCCCTGAGTCTACACCGACTCGATGGTACTTAACAACTGCCTTAAATGGATTACATTGTAGTTTTTTTTATTTTATTTTATCTATTTAACTAGGCTTATATACCGCTTTTCTACCAGTCAAAGCAGTGTACATTCAGATACTGTATATATATTTTTCCCTTGTCCCTAAAGGCAATGGAGGGTTAAGTGGCATGCCCAAGGCCACAAGGAGCACCTGTGGGACTAGAAACCCCAGTCCTTCTGGCCCAAGGTTGCTGTCCTCTAGCGGGATTCAAACTCCTGGCCCTCTGGCCTGAGGTAACTTGCCCAATACTAGTTCCTTGGTTTAGTGTGTGAGCATCTTGTATTTCCTTTGCGTTTTACTTTATATATATTTATATTAACACCATGCTGGTCCAGTGCGCGGTTTCAGCAATTATGTTGGGGTTACCAAGCCCTTCTTGATGTTTTATTTTGGAAAGGGAGGTGTTATATAGGAGCCACTGAGCCTCTCTTGGTTTTCAGAGGGTGGAAGTGCTGTGTTGGGGCACCAAATCGCTCTGGTTTTTGTGGAAGTGGGAGGTGCTGCATGGGTGCTGTTGAGCCCTGCTTGTTTAGCATATTTCGCAGGATATTTCCTAAGCTCTGCACTGGTAACATATGAACATAAGAAATGCCATACTGGGTCAGACCAAGGTCCATCGAGCCCAATATCCCATTTCTGACAGTGGCCAATTCAGGTCACAAGTACCTGGCAGTTTCCCAAAAAGGCACACAGGTTCCACAGTGTTTATCCTGGGGCAAGCAGTTGATTTCCCAGGTCCTCTTTAATAATGATTTATGGACCTTTCATCCAGGAAATTGCCAAACATTTTTTTTTTAAATCCAGCTACAGTTACAGCTTTTACTACATTCTCCCGTAACTAATTCCAGAGTTTGATTCCACGGGGATGTAGACTAACTGCAGGGAGGCAGTTACATCCCCCTGCAGTTACCACATTTCAACATGGCAAAACAGCTGCCGGTGCAATTAAGGCCACCAACTGAAATGGCATTAGTTGCACTCACACTACTTGCTCTGGGCCATTATGTTAGTTTCTGCCGACAATGCAGATGCCTGCATGTGAGAGTTCTTTCTCTTGCCTCACTCTGGCGTAAAGTACAATTTTGGGAAAGAAATCCTGTAAACCTAAGAGTACTGGGTAAAAGCATTTTTTGTCTACATATGTCCGTTTTAGTTTGTATTAATATATTTCCTACTTGGTGAATATCTCTCTCTATTCTGCATGTGTGATTGAGGCTACATGTTCTGTTAACATGGAGTTTCTATGTAGAGATCTGTAGTAATCCGGTTTAAAAAAGGTTTGGACGAATTCCTGGAGGAAAGGTCCATAAACCATTATTAAAAGGGACCCAGGATATCACTGCTTGACCCAATACAAGGATTGAGGAACCTGTGTCTTTTGAGGAAACAGCTAGGTACTTATGACCTAGATTGTCCACTGTTGGAAACAGGATATTGGGCTTGATGGACCTTGGTCTGACCCAGTATTGCACATCTTATGTTCTTATGTTCAGTTTTCTGAATAGGAATATGGATGTTCTAGGGCCCACTGCAATATTTATGGTGCTGCCCTTTTCTGGGTACACTCCATGTTGTGTACGTTTTGGAAGTTAGTGCTGTTATGGAATAGTACATTTGCTCTATGGTTCCTGTACTCTAGGCTCTTGGTGTATTCAACTATAAGGTGCTGCTTGGGAGGGAGTACTGGAATATGGATTGTCTTTGAGATTTGCATTTTTGCGTTCTTTATGCTGCCAGACTGAAATTTAAAATATTTTCTCATTTCAGATTCAAGGAACTGTCAAATTTTAAGGGAACATCTCAGTTTAATTTTGTTTAATAACTTGATAGCTTCATCACTGCCGAGTTCCAGACTTTTCCAGTTCTAGCACAATCCAATCCAGCCTTTGAATTCATGGCTACCAGGATAAGTTTTTCTCATTTTATATCTTCCCTCCTCATCAATAATCTGGTCATAGAAAAACTAATCTGATGTGCAGATACTTATAATGGTTTGATGCAGGGGGGAAGAGGGCTTTTAAAAGAAAGTATACTAAATTTATGCAAATGCCACAATCAATCTCCACACCATCATGCTGCCCCTGGGGAAAGTAGATGGAGGGGGGGGGGGCACTGGGAGGTGGAGGAAACCAGAAACCTCAGATTGGGACCAGCTTGATCAGAGAATAAAATGGTCAGACAAAAGGTAGAAGATAATTTTATTTTCAATTTAATGATCAGACTTGGTGTTATCTTTATATTTTATACAGTACAGGGAAATGCATCTCTTTTTATTTCTCAAGTGTTTCATTGTATGCAGAATCTGGCTTATTGGGGTTGCAGTTTAATTTTTAGGTTATAGTCACTTATTCTGTACTTGGTGAGGGTCTGTGTTCTGGAGTGTGTGATCAATGCCTGATGTTCTGTTAACGTACGTAGAGATGTGTACTGAAGTAATCTGAATTGTTCAGCTTTTCAAATAGGTAGTGTATGGTCCAGGGCCCGCTGCAGTATTTACAGTGATGGGTTTTTTTGGGTAGGTTCCTTATGTGAGTTTTGGAAGTTGGTGCTGGTATGGTATGATAGATTTGCTCTATAGATCCTCAGTGACTTTGTTGTAAGGTTTTGTATTAGTCCACAATATGCCTGGTACTGGAGAACATTTGTTGTTGTTAGTGAGATGACCAGAATCTTTTTTTTTTTTTTTAAATTTTAAGATATTGCGTTCTGTGGGTGAACGTCCTAAGTTCTGCTCTGCACCCATTGAGGGAAGGGGTTCTGTGAATGTAAAATATATGTTCTAAAAAAAAAAGCAAGAACCATAATGCAGTTCATAACAACAAAATAAAAATGAATTATAATTTGGTGTTATAAACTGTGCTGTGGTTCTTGCTTTTTTTAGTTCCTCGGTGTGCGAACATCTTGCATTTTCTCCACATTATCTAATCAGCTTTTTGGTTTGGTTCAGTTCAGTCCCTGACTGGAGTTTGAGAGGGGCGCCATCTCATCCCTCACCTCAGGCAGCAGATTGCTTGAGCTGCCCCTGCGACAGCCCTTCCGCAATATCACTAACAAAGATGCTAAAAAGAATCAGACCAGGGACAGATCCTTTCGACACACCATTGGTAAGATTGTTCTCCTCAGAGTGAGCTCTTTTTACCCTTACTCTTTGCCACCTCCAACTCAACCAATTTCTAACCCAGTCAGTCACTTTAGGGTCCATCCCTAGGATGCTCAATTTGTTTATAAGTCGCATGTGTAGAATGAAATAAAAGGCTTTAATGAAATCTAAGTACACCACATCTAGAGCTCTCCCTCGGGCCAATTCCCTGATCACCCAGTCAAAGAAATCGATCAAATTTGTCTGACAAGACCTGCCTCTGGCGAACCCATGCTGCCTCAGATGCTGCAATCGACTGGTCTCCAGAAACCTCATTATTTTCTGTTTTAGCAGCATTTCCAATAATTTACTCACCAAAGAGGTTAGACTAAACAGTCTGTAGTTTTCATCTCATCATTACTTCCACTTTTGTGTAAAGGGACCATATCTGCTTTTCTCCAGTCCTCTGGGACCACTCCAGACTCCAAATAAGCATTGAAAAGGTCAGTCAGTGGAGCTGCTAGAACTTCCCCTTCAATTCTATCAGATGTATCCCATCGCTTTGTCTACTTTTACTTTAGCTAGTTCCTCACAAACAGTCATCTGAAAATTGTTCAAGATCCCCAGCACTTCTGTTCCTATTTATGAGTGTTTTTAGAGGTCCTGCTTCTTTCCTTCCATCTGTGAACACACAACAAAAACATTTGTTAAGCAAATCCACATTATCTTCATCAGCTTCTATATATTCCCCCCTTCACCCTTGAGTCTGACAATACCACTTTGACCTTCCTCCTCTAATATATCTGGAAAATGTCTTATCCCCCCCTCTTTTTATTGCATTGGATATGTCATCTTCTTTTTGTATCTTTGCTTTCCTGACTACTATCCTAGCTTCACTGTGTTTTTCCAAATACAGATGCTTGTCTTTCTTTCTCTTGTATTTTATGAAGGCCACTTTCTTTTTCGTCATCTTTTCAACTATTTTGAGAATCATACTTGCCTCCTTTTCCTTTTAGATTTATTTATATTTCTAACAAAAATGTTTGTTGCCCTTAAAATATCCCCTTTCAGTTTTGCCCATTGCTTTTCTACATCCCGAGCTGTTCCCATAAGAACATAAGAAGTGCCATACTGGGTCAGACCAAGGTCCATCAAGCTTGTTTCAAACATTAGCCAGTCCAGATTGGCAGGTTACCAAAAAGGCACACAGGTTCCACAATGCTTAACCCTGGGCAAGCAATGGATTTCCTGGGTCCTCTTTAATAATGGTTTATGGACCTTTCCCTCCAGGAACTTATCCAAACCTTTTTTAAGCCCAGCTAAACCAACAGCTTTTACTACATTCTCCAGTAACGAATTCCAGAGTTTGATTACGCGTTGAGTGAAAAAATATTTTCTCTTATTAGTTTTAAATGGGTTACGTTGCAGCTTCATTGCGTGTCCCCTAGTCTTTCTACTTCTTGATGGCATAAACAACCGATCTACATTTACCAGTTCCATTCCATTCATTAATTTATAGACCTCTATCATATTTCCCCTCAGCTGTTGCGTTTCTAAGTTGAAAAGCCCTAACCTTTTAAGCCTTTCCTCAGAGGGGTAGCCTTCTACCCCCTTTTCCATTTTGGTGGCTCTTCTCTGTTCCTTTTCTAATAACGCTATATCTTTTTTAAGATATGGCGACCAGGTCGCACCATGGAACGACAGAAGCATTATAATATCCTTTGTTTTATTTTCCATTCCTTTCCTTATAATACCTAGCAGTCTATTTGCTCTCTTGGCTGCCACTGTACACTGGGTGGAGGGTTTTAACATGTTATCTACAATGATGCCTAAATCTTTTTCCTTGGTGGTGGTAACTAATGTGGAACCTTGCTTCATGTAACCATAGTTTGGGTTGTTCTTCCCTACGTGCATAACTTTGCACTTGTCCACATTAAATTTCATCTGCCATTTTGATGCCCAGTCTTCCAATTTATCAAGATCCTCTTGCAATTTTCCACAATCCTCATGGGTTTTAACAACTTTAAATAGTTTTGTGTCATATGCAAATTTGATAACCTCACTTGTTATTCCCATTTCCAGGTCATTTATGAATATGTCAAAAATCAGCAGACCTAGCCCAGATCCCTGGGGTACACCACTATTCATATTTCTCTCCAATGGGAAGATTGGCCATTTAGCCCTACCCTCTGCTTTCTATCTTTTAGCCAGTTCCTGATCCACAATAGTACACTGCCTCCTATCCCATGACTTTTTAGTTTTGCCAAAAGTCTCTGATGAAGGACCTTGTCAAAGGCTTTCTGAAAGTCCAAATATACTATATCAACCGACTCACCTTTATCTACCTGATTACTCACACCTTCAAAAAAACATAACATATTAGTAAGACAAGATCTTCCTTGGCTAAAGCCATGTTAGCTGTCTCCCATTAAGCCATGACTATCTACATGTTCAGCAATTTTGTTCTTTATGATGGTTTCTGCCATTTTTCCCGGTACTGACTTCAGGCTCACCGGTCTGTAGTTTCCCGGATCACCCCTGGAACCCTTTTTAAAAATTGGCATTACGTTGGCCATCCTCCAATCTTCAGGTATTACAGATGATTTTAATGATAGTAATCTGCGAACTAATAGCAGTTCTGTAATCTCATATTTCAGTTCTTTAAACACCCTTGGATGTATATCATCCGGTCCAGGTGATTTGCTACTCTTCAGTTTATCAAATAGTTGTAATACATCTTCCCGATGTATCGATATTTCCTTCAATTCTTCCGCACCTTTAAATACCACTTCAGTCATGGGATTTGCTCTTTCCTAGATACATAACTTTGTACTTGTCCACATTAAATTTCATCTGCCATTTGATTATTCAATCTTCTAATTTATCAAGGTCATCTTGCAATTTTTCACAATCCTCTTGTGTCTTAACAATTTTGAATAATTTTGTGTCATCTGCAAATCTGATCATCTCACTCATTATTCCCATTTTCAGGTCATGAATATATTAAAAAGCAGTGGGCCCAGCACAGATACCCGAGGTACTCCACTATTAAAACTTTCTCCATTGAGAAAATTGGCCATTTAGCCTTACTCTCTTCTTTTTAAGCAGTTCCTGATCCATAATAGTACACTGCCTCTAATACCATGACTTTTTAATTTGTCCAAGAGTCTCTCATGAGGGACCTTGCAAATGCTTTCTGAAAATCCATGTACACTATATCAACCGGCTCACCTCTGTCTACCTGTTTATTCCCATCCTGCTAATGACGCCTTGAAGTATTGTCCCAACTCGGCAAAGTTTGTTTTCCTAAAGTCTAAGGACCTCGTTTTTTAATGGATTTTATTAGCCCTAGTCCTGAACCACACCATCTGGTGATCACCTGATGCGAGATGATCCCCCACTACGCCTGATCCTATGCTTTGACTACTGCAACACCTTGTACTATGGGTTGCCTCAGAGACAGTAATAAAGACTACAGCTACTGCACAATGTTTCTGTAAAGCTTCTTCATGGTACTAGGAAATTCAATCAATTAATCCCCCTCATATGCAGAGCACTGGCTCCCTATAAGCTTCAAAATCCAGTTAAATTACTTACCATCGCCTAACAGGTTTTTTATTCTAGCCTTCCTGCCTTTTTAGCCGATTTGCTAGTTGCCTATGCCCCTCAGTCTATTCAACATTCATTACAGCACAATTTGATGGTTGTTCCATCTTTTTCCTTAATCCACCTTGAACATGCACGCCAACCTTGCTTTCCTGTGGCTGCTCCACTCTGTGGAACAATTTGCTTCTGGATATTAGGGCTGAATGTCCTCAAGTGCCCCCACTAAATGCCCTTACAGTAGCCAGCTAGTATTGGGACTGAGCAGGGACAGCACCCAAGGATATTCAGCCACTAGCCGGTTATCCCAAAACGGCAAGTTAGGCATCCAAAAGGCTCATCTATCTTTCGCCGCGTCAGCTCACAAGGTATATTACACGTATTAGGTATAGTTTTATTAGTATAAATATCCATAGCAACCCTTAGTAAGTAAAGAACTTAGATCTAAACACAGACTTAAAACTAAGATGCAGACAGCAGTCCAGCAGCGGGATGGGGGCTTTCCAGTCTTTTGCATTGAGTGTCACATGTATGATTTTCTCCCAGTTGGTGAGAGGTCTTACGTGTGCACTAGGTGCAAGGAGCTCTTTGCTCTCAGGGAACGAGTCCGTTCTCTAGAGGCTAAAGTAGCAGACTTGGAAAGCATAAGACAGACAGAGAGGTACATAGACGAGACCTACAGGGATATAGTCCTGAAGTCCCACCTCCAGTCTGGCAGCATCCCTGTTGCCATGGAGGAGAGAGGTCACGTGACAGGAGAGCATCACCCTGGTGTGGCAGGAAGTGATCCTGTAACTAGGACCTGTCCTCCAGGTGATGTAAAACCCTCTCGCACTGAGGAAGTTTCTCCAGGGCCATGTGCCCATGAGGGAAGGGTTAGGACAGCTGTTATAGTTGGTGATTCGATCATTAGGCATGTAGATAGCTGGGTGGCTGGTGGACGTGAGGATCGCCTGGTAACATGCCTGACTGGTGCGAAGGTAGCGAACCTCACGCGCCACCTAGATAAGGTCTTAGATAGTGCTGGGGAGGAGTCTGCTGTCTTGGTACATGTCGGTACTAATGACATAGGAAAATGTGGTAGGGAGATTCTGGAGGCTAAATTTAGGCTTTTAGGTAGGAAGTTGAAATCCAGAACTTCCAGGGTAGCATTCTCCAAAATGCTTCCTGTTCCACACGCAGGACCCAAAAGGCAGGCAGAGCTCCGGAGTCTCAATGCGTGGATGAGACAATGGTGCAGAGATGAGGGTTTTGGATTTGTTAGGAACTGGGGAACATTCTGGGGAAAGGAGGGGCTCTTCCGAAGGGATGGGCTTCACCTTAACCGGGATGGAACCAGGCTGCTGGCATTAACCTTTAAAAAGGAGATAGAGCAGCTTTTAAACTAGATATTAGGGGAAAGCCGACAGTCACCCAAGAGCGGATGGTTCTGAAGAATGTATCTTTGAAGGATACTACCAAAAGCAGAGAGGTTCCACAAAAGAGTAAAGTAGCCCAAATGCCCTCAAGTATGGAGCAGACAGAGCTTAAAGATCCCAAATTACCCATGTCTAACAGCCAAATTAATATGAATAAAATACATTCTCTAAAATGCTTGTATGCAAATGCTAGAAGTCTAAATAATAAGATGGGAGAGTTAGAATATATAGCACTAAATGAAAGGTTAGATATGATTGGAATATCAGAGACATGGTGGAAGGAGGACAACCAGTGGGACACTGTGATACCTGGGTACAAACTATATCGTAATGATAGAGCTGATCAAATTGGTGGAGGGGTTGCGCTCTATGTTAGAGAGGGCATTGACTCAGAAAGGATTAAAGTTTTGCAGGAAACAAAATCTGCTGTAAAATCTATATGGATTGAAATTCCATGTAAAAGGGGGAAGGCAATGGCAGTGGGGGTGTACTATCGAGCGCCTGGCCAGAATGAACAAATGGATGATGAAATGCTCAAAGAAATCAAGGAAGCTAACAAAAGTTACAGCACAGTAATAATAATGGGTGATTTCAACTACCCCGGTATCGACTGGGTCAGTGTCACGTCAGGACATGCTAGGGAGATGAAGTTCCTAGATGAAATAAATGACTGCTTCTTGGAGCAGCTGGTTCATGAACCGACCAGAGGGGAAGCCATATTAGACCTAGTCCTTAGTGGAACACCAGATCTAGTGCAAGAGATAAGGTTGTTGGGGCCGCTTGGCAATAGTGATCATAGCATGATCACCTTTGATTTAATTAGAGGAGGAGGGATAGTAGGGAAATCCACAGTACTACCTTTTAACTTTCGAAAGGGAGACTATGATAAAATGAGGAAAACAGTTAAGATAAAACTAAAAGGAGCAGTTGCAAAGGTTAAAGACGTACATCAGGCTTGGCTGTTGTTGAAAAATACTATCTTGGAAACCCAGACCAGCTATATTCCACGCTTTAAGAAAAGTGGAAGGAAGTCCAAAAAACTGCCAGCATGGTTTAAAGGTGAGGTCAGAGAGGCTGTTGTTGCCGAAAAAGCATCTTTCAGGAAATGGAAAAAAGAGCCAAACGACGAAACCTGGAAACAGCACAAGCACTGGCAAGTCAAATGCAAGGTATTGATAAGGCAGGCAAAGAGAGAATTCGAGAAGAAGCTTGCTGCAGAAGCAAAAACGCGAAGTAAAGACCTTTTCAAGTACATTCGTAGCAAAAAACCTGTGAGAGAGTCAGTTGGTCCATTAGATGATAAAGGGGTTAAAGGAGCACTAAGAGGCGACAAGGCAATAGCGGAGAGACTGAATGAATTCTTTGCTTCAGTCTTTACTGAGGAAGATGTAGGGATGTTACCCATGACTGAAGTGGTATTTAAAGTTGCGGAAGAAGAATTGAAAGAAATATCGATACATCGGGAAGATGTATTACAACTATTAGATAAGCTGAAGAGTAGCAAATCACCTGGGCCGGATGGTATACATCCAAGGGTGTTGAAAGAACTGAAATACGAGATTGCAGACCTGCTATTAGTAATCTGTGAACTATCATTAAAATCATCTCTAATACCTGAAGATTGGAGGATCGCCAATGTAACACCAAGTTTTAAAAAGGGTTCCAGGGGTGATCTGGGAAACTACAGACCGGTGAGCCTGACATCAGTACCAGGAAAAATGGTAGAAACCATCATAAAGAATAAAATTACTCAGCATGTAGATAGTCATGACCTAATGGGAGACAGCCAACATGGCTTTAGACAAGGAAGATCTTGTCTTACTAATCTGTTATGTTTTTTTGAAGGAGTGAATAATCAGGTGGACAAAGGTGAGTCGGTTGATATTGTGTATCTGGACTTTCAGAAAGCCTTTGACAAGGTTCCTCATGAGAGACATTTGGCAAAACAAAAGAGTCATGGGATAGGAGGCAGTGTACTATTGTGGATCAGGAACTGGTTAAAAGATAGAAAGCAGAGGGTAGGGCTAAATGGCCAATTTTCCCAATGGAGAAAGGTGAATAGTGGTGTACCCCAGGGATCTGTGCTGGGTCCGCTGCTTTTTGACATATTCATAAATGACCTGGAAAGTGGAATAACGAGTGAGGTTATCAAATTTGCAGATGACACAACTATTTAAAGTTGTTAAAACCCAAGAGGATTGTGGAAAATTGCAAGAGGATCTTGATAAATTGGAAGACTGGGCATCAAAATGGCAGATGAAATTTAATGTGGACAAGTGCAA
Source organism: Ichthyophis bannanicus (assembly GCA_033557465.1). Taxonomy (NCBI): domain Eukaryota; kingdom Metazoa; phylum Chordata; class Amphibia; order Gymnophiona; family Ichthyophiidae; genus Ichthyophis; species Ichthyophis bannanicus. The sequence continues at coordinate 171,759,174 of CM066032.1, read as the reverse complement.
GGTTATGCACCTAGGGAAGAACAACCCAAACTATGGTTACACGATGCAAGGTTCCACATTAGGAACCAACACCCAGGAAAAAGATTTAGGCGTCATTGTGGATACCATGTTAAAACCCTCGGCCCAGTGTGCAGCGGCGGCCAAGAGAGCAAATAGAATGCTAGGTATGATAAGGAAAGGAATGGAAACTAAAACAAAAGATATTATAATGCCTCTATATCGTTCCATGGTGAGAACACACCTTGAATATTGTGTGCAATTCTGGTCGCCGTATCTTTAAAAGGATATAGCGATTTTAGAAAAGGTTCAGAGAAGAGCCACCAAAATGGTAAAGGGGATGGAAGGATACTCCTATGAAGAAAGGCTAAAAAGGTTAGGGCTCTTTAACCTGGAAAAGAGACGGCTGAGGGGAGATATGATAGAAGTCTATAAATTAATGAACAGAGTGGAACGGGTAAACGTAGATCAATTGTTTACCTTATCAGAATATAGAAAGACTAGGGACATGCAATGAAGCTACAGGGTAAACTATTTAAGACTAATAAAAGAAAATATTTTTTCACTCAAAGTGTAATCATATTCTGGAATTTGTTACCGGAGGATGTAGTAAAGGCTGTTAGTGTAGCTGGGTTTAAAAAAGGTTTGGACAAGTTCCTGGAGGAAAGGTCCATAAACCATTATTAAGAAGGGACCCAGGATATCAATGCTTGAACCAATACAAGCATTGTGGAACCTGTGTCCCTTGGGGAAACTGCTAGGTACGTATGACCTAGATTGGCCACTGTTGGAAACAGAATACTGGGCTTGATGGACCTTGGTCTGACCCAGTATGGCATATCTTATGTTCTTATGTTCTTATTGCCACTGCCAGGTTACTGTGGCACTATCTGGTCACCTGGATATGCAGTGCCGGTTGCCAGATACGGCCCTAGCATCGAATATCAGGGTACAAAGTTCAGCTATGATAGCTAGCCATTATACAAGCATTAGCCACCACCACTGAATGTCTCCCCCTTTTATTTTACACTGGCATTTCTGCAAATATTATATGTCCTCTTGGTTCGATATAATCCATTCTTTATGATCCCCATGATCCTTATGTATCTTACATATTGAGGAAGTGCATTTTTCTATTATACTTCCCCTTTCTGTTTTGTTTGTCTTGTTCCCTCTTTCCCTTCCCTTTTCCTATATTTTGTAAACTGCTTAGATATTTCTCTGATTTGGTTTGCCGTGGATCAAATAAATAAATTATAAACTATTGGGGGGGGGGATATTTTGCAGAGAATCTAATGCAGCTAGCCACTGCTGCTGAACTCCAAACCCGCATATTCCATGCCAGAGCTATATCTGGGCCTTGGCATTGAATATCTTGCTTGGACAAATTGCTGGGAAACTAACCAGGCAGCAGCGCTTTCAGCTACTGCCCAGTTAGCTTCTGTGATGAAAGTTAGGCCAGTCTTCGCTGTGTCTGACTTTCGCCACATGTTGGTAACCGTGCAGCGGCTCAAACTGCTTTCCCGTTATCAGCAGGTGCTGACCCAGCATGCCCCAGTGCTAACCAGCTAGCATCGGGGTGTGCGGTGACGGCACCCACAGAGCCACTGAGCAGCATTTGCATGGTTTGCAGGTCTCAAGATGAATTTAAATGTATTCAGATCAGGAAGCGGGATATGCCACAGCCTAGGTTTATTGCTTTATGTCACTCGCAGTACTGTTCATTTGTTAACTATTATTCTGTACAATTCCTACTTATTATATATAAAGCAAATCCGCATTTAGCGATCTTTTCCCTCTAAGGAAAAAAAAAAAATCATACTTCACCATGCAGAGTCTGACTGCCTGGAGATAATTTTGTAGCTGGCTAATCTGCATTGGACAGCAGAAAGAGACAGAGTAATAGACAGAGCCAAGCTTCCAGCAGGGTAGTTATCTGCCCATGAGTGAGGCCAAGGGAGCTGCTTTAAAGTCTGCAGAGAATCATGTAGAGAGAAAGGGTCACAGCCGATCTTCAGCAGGCAGCATCTCCAGGAGCAGAAGCTCCTTTCTTTGTTCTCCCTCTTCTTTTATCTTGGCCTTATATAAGCTAAAACAGGCTAGCATGTGTCCCCTTCCAGGGACTGGTCCTGGTCTTGGCTCTGAGATCCAAATTTGCAAATCTGAAAGTGTCCTGTACGTACCAGACATTTCATGAGAGCCCCATCTTACCAGCCAAAGATATCATGACTAATTTATGGCAGGCCTCCTTAGCTACATTCCAAAGGTGTTTGTCTTTTGTTAATCAGAGTTAAAACAATGGTTGCTGTGTCCGTCTCTAGTCGTTGAAGCTGTGTATATGAGATTTCTCAGCTGCTTAATAGGCAACAGAGCTCAGTGTGCCTTTGGGAGAGATGAATTGGAGCCAGCCATGCAGCGTCAGTTTCCCATGGTGAGCAGGCTGTGGCGGGGACTGCCCCTGATGATACCAGGGTCTTTAAATTTTAACTCCCCTTTAGGCGTGTGGCCGTTTGGCACATGGCTGTGGCGTGCCCTAAGGGGTATGCCACAATGGGGCAGGTAGACCCCTTGGGAGCTGCTGAGGAGTCTTGAGACGTTTTTATATTAATGGGTAAGAGAAAGGAGAAGTTCTTCCCTTTGGCTCCAGAAGAGACTGGCCCTATGGATTGGCATCTGAAGATTGGGGACATTGTGTCTCTTCCCCCTACAGGTACTGTTTCTTTCGCCTTTGCAGACTCTGGAGGGAGCTTCTTGGAGTTCCCCTGAGTGCTCTCCGCCTCTTCCCCCATCATTTATAACCCCAACCAACTTGCCCACAATTGGTACGCCAGTAGAACAGAGTACCCCAGTTCTTGTTGCAAGTTCTTTTTCACCTGTTACTTGGTCACCACCCCAGTATGTTCCCCAAGATACTTCTGAGTCTCAGGTGTCCTTGGTGATATTTGGCGTGTTGTGACACGTACAGAGGCTACTTTGGTAACCAGCGTCCCAGCTTTGTAAATTTACACAGGAAACTGTTACAAGGCTGGGGGGCAGTCGAAGAGAGGTTGGAATCTTTAACTACGCAGGTGCAGAAATGTGACTCTCGGTTTGCCTTTCTACAATCGATGAGTGTCTCCTCAATTAAGGATAGTTTACTTATTCATCGTAGGTTGGCCTCTTTGGAAAATTCTCTTAGGATAAAAAATATTTGTTTTTTAAATTTTCCTGTTACTCATTCGTTATCATCAGACATACGCGCAATTACTGACCTAACCCAGTTCAGGAAAGCACTCAAATATCACCTGTTCCTCAAATACTATCCACCCAGCAATACACCAAGCCAAATCCCACCAACAAAGTAGCTACACCATAATTATCAGTCAATCTTATCAACTTTCTCAGTGTGATATCATGATCAGTGTCCATTGTCATTACCATAACAACTGTATGTAAATAATTTTTGTATATAGTTCCCCATGTTACCCAAGTTTGTATACCTGTTCTCTGTAAACTCAGAATAGTTTGCTCTGGTTATTTTGTTCCATGTAAACCGCGCTGATACCAAATAGCGCGGTATATAAAAGATTGTAATAAGTAATAAATAAATCTGAGATATTGCTTCGTAAATATATAACGGCAGTTTTAGAACTTCCAATTGCAGATACCATAGTTTTTTCTAAAATGTTTTATATTTCCTCTCAAAGGGTATGTGATGAGTCCATGGGAGAATATGATATTTTGCAACCTCAATCTCCAGTTAATCATACTCAGTTCCTTGAGGACTCACAAGATACCCTTCTAACTAGGGCCACGTTGGTGGCTTCATTTGTATCTGAATTGGATAAAGCTTTGGATTTAAGAGGTACTTCAAACATAAAGATGTTCCTTTTTATGGTGCTAAAGTTCAGTTGTTTCAGGATGTCTCTACGGCAACTCAGGTGTGTAGGTGGGTTTTTTTGTCCCTTAGGCCAAGGGTGTTGGCCCTTGGGACATCCTTTTTTCTTAGGTTTTACTGTAAGTGTCTGATAACACTTCAGGGTGTAAAGTTTATTTTTCTTGATTCTTTAGAACTGGAGCCATTTTGTCACATAGGGAGAACGCGGGTGAGTGATAAGGTAATATTGGGCGGTTTTATAGTTTGGCTCTGAGTCTGAGAGAGATTTTTCTCTTGCTTTTCCTTTTTTCTTCTGTGTTTCTTTGGTAATTCTCCCCTAGATGAGGGCTGCAATTATTTGTCTATGAAGATTTCCTTTCATGATATTGTTTCTTAATGTATTTTCTGTTTATTTCTTTACACTTGCTTATGTCAAGTATGTTTGAACTGTAAAAAAAAAAAACATAGATATAGCAACTGCCCCCTAAGCAGGGGTACTAGGTCGGAGGATGAAAATGAAAAAACATCAGCAGGCGTTAGAGCAGCAAGTTCAACTTGCATAAGATTATATTTCTGTGGTACATATTAAACAAAATAACAAAGCAAGTGATCATTTAGTATGACTCTGTACTCATAACTCAGGATCCTATTGTCTTGCATCTCCAAATAATATTCTGCAAATCATTTATTCCTTTAAAGCTAGGAAAACACGACCATAAGACTCAATCCCTTTTTCACCTTTGTAAAACATTACAATTTGGAAACTCAAATTACATGAGTTTTTCTTTCTGATTGTTAGCAGCAACTATGAAATAAGCTTGCAGGAGACAAGCATGCTGTTTAATCAGCAGGAAATAAGTTTATGTGCAAAAGTCAATGAAACATCTACATGACTGCTAGAAGTCTCAGTCTCTCTCCCTCTCTCTATATATCTATCTATATTGCTACAGAGCACATTCTGGAATCTGTGCTGAGGTTTAAAGATGAGACTCACACAACTGTCTTTCTCTACAGCATTTCTTTTAGGATGCAAAGGATAAAACATGAGGTGATTGACGGTATATAACATCTACAAGTACCATAGAGAAGTCGTTTGAAACCAAGATCATCATTAATAACATCATTAATTATGCATGTGAATCAGACCGATTCAAGGCAGAACACACACGTCCCTAAGACAGGGCTCGACAAATTCCAGGTGCCAGGTCACCATGGTGACTAGAAAGTTCCATCTGGTGCCTGGGATTTTTGAACCCTGTTGGCACTGTTGCCACTGCCGGAAACCCTACTGCCAAGCAGAACTGCCTCTCTCACTGCACGACCCTATTCAAGTATCAGCCACGTAGTGCAGAGACTCTCGAACTGGTCTCATGAGACTTGAGACTGAGATCAATGTGATAATTACTGTAGTACAAAGCTCAGACTTGCACGGAGTCACATAATGTAAAGAAGAGGTAGTTCCTGTTCTGGTACAGTGGTCACAGATTTTGGGCTTTCAGCTGTGGAAAGGACTCTGAGGATGGCTGACTGAAGTTGCTGGGAGGCTGGCTGGTACTAGACAGAACTCAAAACTGCAAGAATGAAATATTTACTGGTATAAAATATTATGCCTTTTGGACTCCCTAGTTTATGTTTAGCATCCTTTGTCATCTCTAACTAAAGTCAAATAAAATTAGCATGGACTACCCTACTTACATTGGACCCATACAAAAGAAACAGGGTACATTCAATCATATAGATAAGATACATAAATATTTGCTGCTAGAATCAATAGAAAAAATAGATTAGTATGCAAAATATGGGGATTAAGTAGCCCTTAGTTGTTTTTCTGAAACCTGGAAACAGGAAATCTTCTTACTTAAAACAAGAACACAGACACTACTTTCTCTCTGGAAAATAAAACAACAAAACTGGATACCCAGATATAAAGATAGACACTTCCTGAATGTTACATCGGGAAGATGTATTACAACTATTAGATAAGCTGAAGAGTAGCAAATCACCTGGGCCGGATGGTATACATCCAAGGGTGTTGAAAGAACTGAAATACGAGATTGCAGACCTGCTATTAGTAATCTGTGAACTATCATTAAAATCATCTCTAATACCTGAAGATTGGAGGATCGCCAATGTAACACCAATTTTTAAAAATGGTTCCAGGGGTGATCCGGGAAACTATAGACAGGTGAGCCTGACATCAGTACCGGGAAAAATGGTAGAAACCATCATAAAGAATAAAATTACTCAGCATGTAGATAGTCATGACCTAATGGGAGACAGCCAACATGGCTTTAGACAAGGAAGATCTTGTCTTACTAATCTGTTATGTTTTTTTGAAGGAGTGAATAATCAGGTGGACAAAGGTGAGTCGGTTGATATTTTATTTTTATTTATTTTATTTAATTTATTTATTTATTTATTTATTTACATTCTCTTATATACCGCGCTATTCTGCATCAGTGCGGTTTACATTGAACAAACTGAAATTACATTGAACAGGGCATTATAACTTGGAGATAACTATTTTACAGGGAACATGGGCTATGGAGGGTTAAGTGGCTTGCCCAAGACCACAAGGAGCACCTGTGGGACTAGAAACCCCAGTCCTTCCGGCCCAAGGTTGCTGTCCTCTAGTGGGATTTGAACCCCTGACCTTCCGGCCTGAAGTACCTTGCCCCAACCACTAGGCCACTCCTCCACTCCACTCCACTGTATTTTATACACATTTATATACCGCATCTTCCAAAAGTTCAGTTGCGGTTTACAGTGAACAACAATCAACAAAGCTAGTTTGTTTTACAGGGAACGTCATATTAAAACAGAACATATTTACAAGGAACATCATATTATATGTAAAATAAACAGTCTAAACAATGTGGGATAATACAGAACAGAGTAAACTATATACAATGTTATATATGTATATATATATGGATGTGAAAGGACATAAGCCGTGAGATCATCTTTAGTGTATGCTATCTGTGTAGGTTAAGGGGTATTAGCATGATGCAGACGGATACCTCTTTAACCTTTGTCTAAAACAGGTGATGGGTTATCTATGTTATAGTGTTTGGTGAACAGATAAGTTTTTACTTTTTTGCGGAGTTCCATGATCTCCGTTAGTGTTCGTAGCTCCTCTGGGAGGGAATTCCAGATAGTTGGGGCTATGTGAGAAAAGGCTCTGTTGTTTGTTGATTTATGGGCTTTTGTATAATCTTTCGGGATTTTTAATTTATTTATTTTATTATTTATTTATTACAGTTGCTTATATACCGCACTATTCGGCATCAGCGCGGTTCACAGTATAACAAAATGACCAAAACACACTTCTGTTTGGTTTTACATCGAACAGGGGTATAAACTTGGATAACAGGGGGGTTGAACTATATGCATGAACTATATACATGAAATATAAACATGAAATAGGTCAAATGCATGACGTAAAAGACCTATAACATGATTGAATTGAACAGTATTAATTGAACAGTATTAATCTGTTTAATTGTCCTTTTCGGTGTGTAGGCTTAGATGGTTCTTTGTATATTAAGTTACATAGCATAGTCGGGGTCATGTCATATAAGGCCTTGAATGAAGTTATTATTGTTTTGTAGATTATTCTGCTTTGAATTGGTAGCCAATGGAGGGAGGCTAGTATTGGCGATATGTGTTGGAGTGAGTTAATTTTCAATATGATTCTGGCCGCTGCGTTTTGCGCTAATTGCAATCGTTTGATGTTTTGTTTTGAAATGCCTATTAGAATTAGATTAGCAAAGTCAAAATGTGGGGTTATGGTGGCCTGGATTATGTTGATGAAGTCTTGTGTAAATACTAGTGGACGAAGCTGTTTGAGGGTTTTGAGTTTGAAATAAATTTTCTTTATGGTATTGCTAATGTGTGTTTCCATCATCAGGTGTGTATCTAGTATGACACCTAGATATCTTATTTCCTTTTTTATTTTAATATCTTGGTTTTGAAGTCTTATGTGTGATGGGGGGAAATAGGATTTGTTCTTGGTCACAATTAGAACTTCAGTTTTAGTGTGATTTATGTGGAGGTTTTGTTCTTTTAGCCAAGTTGTGGTTTCATTATAGCAGTCTGATAGGAGTTGAAGCGGTAAGTTGGGTATCGTGAAAGGAATATACATCATTATATCGTCTGCGTATAGATGATATTTTACTCCAAATTTTTTGAAAATGTTGCAGACTGGTTTTATGTAAATATTGAAAAGCAGGGCCGACAGCGCTGAACCTTGTGGTAGTCCAATCTCTTGTTTGTATGTGGTTGAGTTTTGATTCCCAATTCTTACATTTTGTGTTCGATTATATAGGTAGGACGCGAACCATTTATGGACTGTCGAGTTTAGGCCTATTTGTCTCAAGTTATTGAGCATTATTGTGTGGTGTACGCTATCAAACGCAGCTGAAATATCTATGAAAAGTAGAATGAAAGCTTGTTTATGGTTGTCAATTCCTCTTAGGAGCGCATCTATTAAAACTGTGAGGAGTGTTTCAACTCCATGGCGGGGCCGAAAGCCATACTGTTGCTCATCGAGAGGATAAGATGAGTCTAGGAAATCCTGTGTCTGTAATTGAACCACTTTTTCAATTATTTTAGCCAAGAATGGTATGCTTGAGATAGGTCTATATGATGTAGGCGAAGTTTTATCAAGTTTGCTGTTCTTGAGGATTGGCCGTATTTGTGCATGTTTAAGTGATGGTGGGAGGTAGCCTTGGGTTAGTGAGAGGCTCACTATTGAGAGAATGTAGGGTAATAAAATTGGTAGTGTGTTTTTTATCCATGTTACTGGACATGGATCTAGATAAGTGGTTGTGGTGTTAAGACTGGTGATATTTTTTAGTGTGGCTTTAGTTATGGGATGAAACTCTGACCATTCATCTGAAGGCTGGTGTGATAAGTTGCTAATGTCTATGGACATTGGTGGCATTTTTGCTTTGTTTTGGTAATGGTGGGCTAAGGTTTGAACTGAGATGTCAGTGATTTCGCTGTCAGAGGTTTGAGGGTTGGTTAGTTTTCTGACAGTGGAGAATAACTCTCTTGGCCTATTATATGATTTTGATAGTATTTTAGCATAATATTCTTTTTTTGTGCTGTTCAAGGTTTCTTTGTATATAGTGAGGTGGTTATTGTATATTTCTTTGTGTATTGTAAGTTTAGATTTGCGCCAGTTGTATTCTAGTTTTCTAAGATTCCTTTTCATTTGTTTTAGTGTAACATCCAAGTTGCTAAAATCGGGCCGAGAAGGAACATACGAACATAAGAAATGCCATACTGGGTCAGAGCAAGGTCCATCAAGCCCAGTATCCTGTTTCCAACAGTGGCCAATCTAAGTCACAAGTACCTAGCAGTTTCCCCAAAAGTCACAGGTTCCACAGTGCTTGTACTGGGGCAAGCAGTGAATTTCCTGTGTCCTCTTTAATAATGGTTTATGAACCTTTCCTCCAGGAACTTGTTCAACCCTTTTAAAGCCCAGCTACACTAATAGCTTTTACTACATCCTCCGGTAACAAATTCCAGATATTTTCTTTTATTAGTCTCAAATGGGTTACATTCACTGTTCCCTCTAAGCTGTGCGCGTGTGCGCGCGCACACACCTCACCGAGTGAGCGCACATACTTTACAACAAAGCGCACAAAAATTATGGTTCTGATTCTGATAGAAAACAACACAGATGTCTTAAAATTTAAAAGTTGTGTTTGTAATTACTAGAAATTTTCCACTTCATTTAGTAATCATCTATTTTCATTTAATTTGATTAAAATCAATGTGGTGTACATACTGCATTCTGACGTGTAGTCAAATTTTAAAGTATATAACTCCGCGTGTCGTTACGTGGCACACAAAAATTTAACCTTCCTTCAAAAGCTGCACAGCTGATATTTTATGCGCACACAGCCTACAGAAAATTAGAGGGAACATTGGTTACATTGTAGCTTCATTGTGTGTCCTGTTATCTTTCTACTTTTCAATAGCATAAGCAACAGATCTATGTTTACCCGTTCCACTCCATTCATGAATTTATAGACCTTTATTATATCTCCCCTCAGCCGTCTCTTTTCCAAGTTGAAGAGCCCTCACCTTTTAAGTCTTTCCTCATAGGAGTATCCTTCCATCCTGTTTACTATTATAGTGGCTCTTCTCTATAACTTTTCTAATTCTGTCATATCCTTTTTAAGATATGGAGACCAGAATTGCACACACTATATCCAAGGTGCGGTTGCACCATGGAAGGATACAGAGGCATTATAATATCCTTGGTTTTATTCTCCATTCCTTTCCTTATGATTCCTAGCATTCTATTTGTTTTCTTGATCACCACTGCACACTGGGCGGAGGGTTTCAACATATTATCCATGACGCTGCCTTAACATCCATGGTGGTTTTTTGGACATTTTGCCCCGGCCATCCCAGGTTGCACCTGGATGTCCTTTCTAAATGATACTTCACATGTGCATGCCATTCAGTTATACATTACTGACCAACTGTTTACATTAAACTGTATGGAACATAAACAATTTACAATCTAATACAGTACACCATATCAAAATAGATTTAAGAGGTAGTGAATATTTTTTTTAAGTGCTATCAAGTTAATGCTGACTCCTGGTGACCCAGCAACCCCTGGGTTTTCTTGGCAAGGTGTGACCAGAAGTAGACTGCCAGACCTTTTCTTCCGAGGCAATGGAGGGTAAAGTGACTTGCTCAAGGTTAGAAGGAGTGGGAATCAAAGCCTGATTTTTGAGTATTCTTTCCCCCTTCTCTATCCTATCAATTCGGATCTAATATGTTTCTAACAATTCTGCATAATGTGTTACTTAGCAAGCAGATTCATTATAAACAAAATTTTGAGTTAAACACACCCCTTAGACTAATAGCAGCATAATTTCTCTCAGCAGCTGGGCACTATTATAAAAAGCTAGTTATGTTAACCAAGATATATATAATATCATCCTTCTATAGAAATAAACTTTTAAACACGGCAGAATGCAAACTGGCAGAAACATCTCTCAGATGCTGTTTTAAATGTCCAAACTCATTGCACCTGGAAAGAAAAGATTTAGCCCATCTTACTGGAAAAAAATAAAAATTTTTAACTTTACAAGGCAAGGCATCAATCACTTTATAGAAGAGAAACCTTAAACAAGGAAATATGTTAAAGATAACGGAACAGATTCTACCCTCCTGGGGACTTCTGCTAGCACTAACATAACATAAGAAATGCCTCACTGGGTCAGACCAAGGTCCATCAAAGCCCAGTATCTTGTTTCCAACAGTGGCCAATCCAGGTCACACGTACCTGGCAGGTTCCCAAAGGTTCCACAATGCTCATCCTGGGGTAAGCAGTGGATTTCTCGGGTCCTCTTTAATAAGGTTTATGAACCTTTCCTCCAGGAACTTGTCCAAACCTTTTTTTAAACTCAGCTACACCAACAGCTTTTATTACATCCCCCAGTAACGAATTCCAGAGTTTGATTACACGTTGAGTGAAAAAAATACATTGTAGCTTCATTGTGTGTCCTCTAGTCTTTCTACCTTTTGATGACAAACAACTGATCTACATTAACCCATTCCACTCCATTCATTAATTTATAGACTTCTATCATATCTCCCCTCAGCCTTCTCTTTTCCAAGTTGAAGAGCCCTACCCTTTTAAGTCTTTCCTCATAGGTTTATCCTTCCATCCCCTTTAACATTTTGGTGGCTCTTCTCTGTACCTTTTCTAATTCCGCTATATCCTTTTTAAGATACGAGACCAGAAATACACACAATATTCAAGGTGTGGTTGAACCATGGAATGATACAGAGGCATTATAATATCCTTGGTTTTGTTCTCCATTCCTTTCCTTATGATTGTTAGCATTTTATTTGCTTTCTTGGCCGCTGCTGCACACTGGGCAGAGGGTTTCAACGTTATCCACCGAGATGTTTAAATCTTTTTTCCTGGATAGTGGTTTCTAAGGTGGTACGTTATACTGTATAACCAAAGTTTGGGTTCTTTCCTAGATGCATAACTTTGCACTTGTCCACATTAAATTTCATCTGCCATTTGGACACCCAGTCTTCCAATTTATCAAGGTCCTCCTGCAATTTTTCACAATCCTTTGGGGTTTTAACAACTTGTAATAATTTTGTGTCATCTGCAAATTTGATCATCTCACGTTATTCCCATTTCCAGGTCATTTATGAATATGTTAAAAAGTAGCAGGCCCAGCACAGATCCCTGCGGTACTTCACTATTGACTTTGTTTTATTGAGAAAATTGGCCATTTAGCCTTACTCTCTGCTTTCTATCTTTTAACCAGTTCCTGATTCACAATAGTAAATTGCCTCCAATCCCATGACTTTTTAATTTTGCAAAGAGTATCTTATGAGGGACCTTGTCAAAGGCTTTCTGAAAATCCAGATACACTAGAACAACACTATACACTGCTCCTCCTTTGTTAACTTAAGTGCTCATGAAAAGTACCCATTAATATAATTTAATATGAGAATTAAATCACTAGTCTAGTATTGCTACTGATTATTTGTATTGTGCTAAAAGGCATACGCAGCGCTGTATAGGCACATGTAAAAGACGGTCTTTGCTCATCAGAGCTTACAATCTAGTCAAGACAGACAACACAACAGCTGCATTTTCCAATCCTGGTTCTCCCTTTGTCCCAGCAGTTCCACTGGAGGACCACAGATTTTTTTCCCCTTTATCTTTCTAACTTTTCCTTGTAATTTCTCCTAAACTTGCTTTGTGAGTGTCCTTAAGACCTCGGATTATAGAGTAACTTTTGACATATCTTTTCAAACTCTTGCCACCCCTCGCAGAAAACATTTCACTGTGCCTTCTTAGTCCTACTGAATGAAGCTGCACTTGCTGGGAAGGAATCTGCACTTGTAAGTACTGTATTTACTTGGTGGAAATTTCTCAGACTCTTGGGTTAAAGGGAGTTATTTGGGTTTAAACTGATAAACATAGTGTCTATTTTATAGTTCTGTGTATTATAAAGTTAGTTAGGGCACTGTGTAGCAAGCCAGCTTTCAGTAAGCATGTCTTTCCCACCCAACCCAAGCATAACCTTACTTTTATAGGCTCTTAAACCTATTAAACCCTCACTTAGTTTGCAGCTTGTCATGCTGTGAGGGCTTGTGTGCATCAGTGAAGCTGAGAGCTAAGCTATCAGTAGTTTAGCTAGTGGCAGGGTCTCCCAAGATAGATAGGTCTCAGCTGAGGTGCCAGACTAAGACAAACCACCCATCTGGGCAGCAGCAGAATGGGATGGTGTTGTAAGTGAGGATCATATTTCTGTGTCAAATGCAACAACACTGGGATTAACTGCGCAGAAGAAAGACTTGACAAATCTACTTCTGTATCTTGCCATGAAAATCCAATGGATAGTCACAATGCAAATTGCACTACAGTGCTGAACGATGAGACACCCAGGTTAGAAGGCACTCAAATGGCTGCTGGGGATTAGCTGAATATGTCTCAGAGTAAAGCCAGCATTTATGATGTGGATGGATCTGCTGATGTAGCTGCACATGAAAAGAGTCAGAAGTTGCAAAGATGTCTTACATATTAGGACATGGAACGTACGAAGCATGAACCAAGGGAAGTTGGAGGCGATCAAGAATGAAATGGAATGTGTACAACTCGATGTGTTGGGTGTCAGTGAACTGAAATGGACTGGCTTTAGGCACTTTGCATCTGATGATCATATGGTCTACTATGCTGGAAATGAAAGACAAAGAAGAAATGGTGGTGTATTTATAATTAAGAAGAAACTTGCAAGAACTATAATGAAATACAATGCAGTCAGTGAATGCTTGATTTCTATTTGTCTACAAGGAAAGCCCATCAAGACAACTATAAATCAGGTATATGCCCCAACAAAAGCTGCAGAAGAGTGTCACGCTTCCCCTGCCTAGGGCCGATGGCTTTATAGCAGGGGTCAATGTTATTAAGTAATACGTCCATATAACTTGCTTATGTAAGAAATCAGCTTTATTTTTTATTTTCTCTATATTCTGAATTTTTATCAACGTATGTTGCAAACCACAAGGTACATCCAAGGCTTTTCTTCAGAAAAACTTATCATTCAATATTCAATATTCAAAATCCAGATTTCAATTCAATTCAATTCTTCAGAGCAGTTCCTAGGCGAACCATTGTATATTAAATTGCTTGTGTTACAAGACCAGGGTCTCGACGCTCAGCTCCGGCGCCTCAATGGCGTTTCAAGAAATTTTTTCATCAGGAGACCTTTATCATTCCTTTGTGCTGCCCGCGCTTACCCTCCTTCTCTTATCTACGGGGAAACGCCGCGCCATTGAGGCGCCGGAGCTGAGCGTCGAGACCCTGGTCTTGTAACACAAGCAATTTAATATACAATGGTTCGCCTAGGAACTGCTCTGAAGAATTGAATTGAATTGAAATCTGGATTTTGAATATTGAATATTGAATGATAAGTTTTTCTGAAGAAAAGCCTGGGATGTACCTTGTGGTTTGCAACATACGTTGATAAAAATTCAGAATATAGAGAAAATAAAAAATAAAGCTGATTTCTTACATAAGCAAGTTATATGGACGTATTACTTAATAACATTGATTAATCTGCGTTCAAAGAAAACGGACCATACTTTCAAGTAGGTGCTAATTTATAGCAGGGGTGACTGCAGTTTTGCTTTCAAGTGTCCTTATTACTAGCTAGCAGCAAGGGTTGCTGGGACATGTAGTTTCAGGCACACTCTTTCACAAAATGTGTTGTGGCACAAGGGTCTTTTGAAACAGATAAATTTATTTTTGTGGGTTTTCCCTTTCACATGGGTTCTTTAGGCATAAGACAAAGCATAGAATTCTCCAAATTAACAGGAAAATAAGAGCAAATAAAAAGCAGAAATAAAGTGGAAAAACTGTTTCTTCACAATAACTCAAAACAGCTTAAACAACTTTGTACTACTTCTCAGACAAAGCTTGTTTAACGTAAATCCAATTCTTCTATATTACACAGAGAACAATCCATCTCATAGGAATCAGGTGACTCAGGAACATCAGCTACATCAATAATCATATCTTCACATTCATCCTCACGGCTCTGCTGAGGAGAACTTCTGCACTGCAATCTTGGAATAACTTCCAGCAGCTGTTCTAGCAAGTTTCCTCTCTCTATAGCCGTGACAGCTTCTAATTCAGGGGATTGGTTATCACATAAGCTCTTCTTTATATTCCTTATATCAGCATTAAACCATTTATCCCAAGTGCTTCTGCTAGGAGATTTTACAGCCGTGCTATCATGACATTTGTTAGCACTTGCTTTCAATTGCTTCACAATGTCCTTTACAAGACCCTGGCTAGGAAGTAAATCCGACGTACCTTCTCTGCTGGCACTGCCCTGTCTGTGCTTGGAGCTTTCTTCCCTTCTACAGGCAAATGGCTTGACCCTGTCTTCAGGAAGCTCCCACAATGGCTTTGGCTTAGCTTTAAGGTAACAAGGAAAGGACCCACCAGAATCTCCCTTGGCTGGAGCTGGATTCCAAGACTTTCCTGTCTGCTGCCTTCCTGTTTGCCTTCGTTGCTGAAGTGGCTTAGACCCTTGCAGAGGCTTCTCTCTGCCTTCTGGTCTGTCCAGTTTCTCTTGGCTCTGAGTGCTGTTCTCCTTTCGGCTGTTCTCACTCCTCTCACCTCGGCTGTTCTCACTCCTCTCACCTCGGCTGTTCTGAAAGACTAGCTCTGAAGCTGGTTTAAAACGGCTTCCTTGTGCAGGCACGCCCTTCTGGTTAGTCAGGTGCACCTCGTTAGAGCTGCTTTCAGCTCTTACGTCATGACTATGCTTGAGCTGCATTCTGTCTGAAAGCTTCCTGCTGCCATGGAAACCTGGCTTGCTCTGACTTTTAAAGGTGCAGTGCTCACTATTCTGCCATTCCATCTGCTCAGGAATGCTTTTGGTATCACAAGAGGAAGACGTTGACGAGTTCTATGAACAAATACAAGCTGAAATTGATAGAACATGCAAAGAAGATATCCTGATAGTCATGGGTGACAGGAACACAAAAGTTGGCAACAAAGAAGGCGGCAAACTGGTTGGAAAATATGGACTTGGCAACAGAAACAAAGCTGGAGAAAGACTGATAGAATTCTGCAAGATCAATGATCTATTCATATCAAACACCTTCCAGCAACACAAGCGCCGACTGTACATGTGGACTTCACCCAATGTATTATACAGAAATTAAATTGACTACATCTGTGGAAGACAACGATGGAAAGACTTGATAACATCCACCAAGACAAAACCTGGAGCTGAATGTGGTACACATCACCAACTACTAGTATATAAACTCAAGGTAAAGTTGAAAAAGAGCAAGCCACTCATGAATGTAGCAAAATATGACCTTGAGAATATACCAGTTGAATTTAAATACTGCCTGAAAAATCAATTTGCTGCTTTAGATATAAATGACAGAGTTCCAGAAGAGTTATGGGATGACATCAAGAAGGTTGTGTTAGAAGAAAGTGAGAAGTATTTACATAAGGTGAAAAAGCAAAAAAAAACAGCCAAAATGGATGACTGAAGAAACGCTGAAAACTGTCCAGAAATGCAGAGAAGCTAAAGTTGATTGTCTACTCCTTAATCAACTCCCGTCTTGATTATTGTAACGTTCTCCTTGCCGGCCTCCCTGCAAGCCACCTCTTTCCTCTTCAGTCAATTCAACACTCCGCTGCTTGACTCATTTTCCGCCAGTCTCATTTTTCCCACATCACTCCTCTCCTCATATCACTTCATTGGCTTCCGATCCGTCTCCGTATCCAATTTAAACTTCTCCTCCTGACCTATAAATGTATTCACTCTTCTGTCCCCAGTACCTTTCATCTCTCATCTCTGCTTACATCCCCTCTTGGTTGCTTCACTCTTCTAACAGTCTTTGTTTATCTGTGCCCTTTACTCGTACTGCCAATTGTGACCCACTAGCGTGCCCAGAGGCTAAGGAGGGCTTGGGTAGCTTGGTGGGGCAGTATTTTGTTGGCTGTTAAGTTCCTATGAAGGTATTAGCAAAGCCTTCTGGTTCCTGAAGTTTGTACCTTTAGCCAATAAGTGTAGTTGAGGCAGAGGGTAAGGTTTAAACTCAGGCTTTATTCCCCGTCCGGGGCGGATTCAAAACCATGGAACATAAAGGAAAAACAGACCATACGTCTGGTAACACAATGAAAGAAAACACTGTGAACAAAAATCAGCTTTCTTCAGCATTGAATAACAGCACCAGAAAATAACAGAAAAAGAGTTCCTTTCACTCACGTGCTTCTTGCACCTGTTTCTTCTTTCAAACAGTTCTGGCTGCTTTAACACAAAGACGTTACACAATCGGACAAAGTGTACGTGCAATCCATTGCAGTTCCCTCTAAAACATCCTCAGGGAATTCAACCTGCATTTCCTCCTCGTCAGAGTGAACTTCTGGCTCCCAAATGCCCTTAAAGTTAAAATGTCTCTGCCGGGGAGTTAAAAGATTATCTTCCTCCACTATACTAGTGGCCTGTGGGAAATTACCATATTGCTTGTATTTACAGTCTTGAGAGCTACAGAGCTCTTTGTATGAACAGAGAAAGTCAGGGTATTTCAAGTCCCTCTTATTAGGGAGAATACGCCTACCTCTAGGCTCTGCTGCTTCCTGCTTTCTCTGACGAACACAGCTCTGCTCTGACACCCCTTTTCCATGGCGTTTATCTGTCTCCAGCCAATGTGCTTCAGGGTAAAAACTTTCCCCTTCTGCTTTCCTGGAGTTAGACAAATTGTAGCCTCTAACCTTGGCTGTTGGACTGCCTTTTCTATTTGCCTCACAGCAATGCTCCTGAGGATACCGGGAGGCTGTGCACTGCTGTTCCCAACAGCTTCTTTGGAAGTCACCAACCTCGGGTTCCTCGGAGATTCTCCTTGGCACTGTCCTCACAGCTCTGTGGACACTGCTTTCCAGCTCAGCAGTTCCAGACACTTCCGTTCTCCTCAACTCCGTTCCTCTCTCTCTACCTGCCGGTAAGTGAGACTTAAATATGTTGCAATTGGTGTTAGCCTGGGCTCCGCCCCCATGCAGGTGCTCTCTATTTTCTAATGGGTTCTGAGCTCCCTCTCTGCTCGGGCATTCCCTAACATCTTGTGGCTTTGTTTTCCACTGTTGCTCATAGCAACCTTTTCCCATATGTGAAGGTGAGCTGTCAGTTTCCCTTCTGTTTTGCTCACTCTCCCCCACTTCCATGGGTTCTGATGGCATTACCTCGTGACACAATTCCAGACTTCGCTCCTTCCAACTGGCAGCACCTTTTGCTTGGAATAGTCTTCCTATCTCTATGTGCCAGGCGTCCTCTCTGGCCATTTTCAAGTCCAGACTAAAATCCCACCTCTTCACTATTGTTTTCCATTCCTGTCTTACCTTATCTTGATCTCTCTATCAACATTTGCTTACTTTGTCCTGTAAATTTTTGTTATTTGTATTATGTAACTTATTTTGTTTTCTGTCTTATTAGATTGTGAGCTCTGCTGAGCAGGGACTGTCTCTCTTCTATGTTTGTACAGCGCTTCGTATGTTGCGGTGCTTTATAAGTCTTTAATAATAATAATAATAATAATAAAGTCAGAGGAGAAAGAGAGGCAGTCACAGAACTCAGAGATTTCCAATTTGCAGCAAGAAAAGACAAGGAGAAGTACTACAAAAACACATGCAAGGAAATAGAATCAGAAGCTATTAGAGTGGAGGAGTGGCCTAGTGGTTGTGGCAAGGTACTTCAGGCCGGAAGGTCGGGGGTTCAAATCCCACTAGAGGACAGCAACCTTGGGCCGGAAGGACTGGGGTTTCTAGTCCCACAGGTGCTCCTTGTGGTCTTGGGCAAACCACTTAACCCTCCATAGCCCATGTTCCCTGTAAAATAGTTATCTCCAAGTTATAATGTCCTGTTCAATGTAATTTCAGTTTGTTCAATATAAACTGCACTGATGCAGAATAGCGCGGTATATAAGAGAAAGTAAATAAAATTAAAGGAAGAATAAGACTGGCTTTTCTAAAGCTATAAGAGTTAAAGAAAAAATTCCAACCTTGAATTGGAATACTACAAGATGTTCAAGGATCCATGTTGAATGATGCTGAGAAGATCAATAAAAGGTGGAAAGAATATACAGAGTTTTTATATGATAAAAATCAAGTGGACCAACAGCCGTTTCAACCTGTACCTTATGATCAGAAACCATTGGTGATGAAAGAATAAGTCGAAGCAGCATTGAAAGCCTTGTCAAAGAACAAAGCATTGTGCATTAATGGCATTCCAATTGAAGTATTACAGCAATTGGATGAAGCTGTTACCATACTTACAAGGCTCTGTCAGGAAATTTGGAAGACAAATTCATGGACAACTGACTGGAAAAGATCTATGTTTATACCAATACTGAAGAAAGGTGTCCTGGCTGACTGTGGAAAATATCACACAACCACTCTGATGCCAGCAAGATTCTACTCAAGATCATTCAACACAGACTACAATCATACCTGGAATGAGAACTGCCTGAAGTGCAAGCAGGGTTCAGGAAAGGGTGAGGAATGAGAGACATTATCGCGGATGTGAGATGGATCCTTGAAAAGACAAAAGAATACCAAAAGGATATCCATATGTGTTTTATTGATTACAGCAAGGCTTTTGACTATGTAAACCATGAGAAACTCTGGGCCACATTAAGAAGCATGGGGATACCAGAACACCTGATCGTTCTCTTGTGCAATCTGTACATTGATCAAGAAGCAGCAGTTCAAACGGAACAAGGAGAAACAGAATGGTTTAAAATCAGCAAAGGTGTACGACAAGGCTGCATACTTTCCCCTTACCTCTTTAATTTATATGCAGAACTAATCATCAGAGAAGACAACAGAGGTGTGAAGAATAGTGGAAGACTTATCAACAACCTTTGCTATGATGATGATATCACATTACTGGCTGAAACATTTGCTTCTCAAGATGAAGGAATATAGTCTTAAAATGGGTCTGCACCTTAACGTTAAGAAGACAAAGATCCTGACAACTGGCAAAATCATTGATGGAGAAGAAATTGACAGCTTTAACTTACTTGGATCAACAATCAATAAAGAAAGGACTTGCAGTCAAGAAATCAGACAACATATTGCTCTTGATAGAGTGGCTATGAAGGACCTAGACAAAATCCTCAAGAGCAGAGATGTCTTTCTCCATACAAAGAGTCGACTTGTCCCGGCCATGGTATTTTCAATAACGTCATATGGAAGCGAACGTTGGACAGTGAAAAAGATAGACAGGAAGAAAACTGATGCCTTTGAATTATGGTGCTGGTGATGAATACCGTGTACACCATGGACTGCCCAAGATGAGATCAATTCTAAGCTTTCCTTAGAAGCTCAGATGACAAGACTTCGACTTTCATACTTTGGACATATCATGCGAAGAGAGAGATCATTGGAGAAAGACATAATGCTTGGCAAGGTAGAAAGTCACTGTAAAAGAGGAAGGCCGGCAATGAGATGGATCAATATAATAACAGCAACTATGGATACCACTCTATCAACTATGCAACAAAGGAAGAAAAGAAAAGAATGCCATTAAGTTACAACAAAAGAAATAGTAAATAGTAAAGGACAGGAGAAGACAGATGAAGGGGGGAAAAAAAGGAACACAAATAAGGACATAAGAACATAAGATATGCCATACTGGATCAGACCAAGGTCCATCAAGCCCAGTATCCTGTTTCCAACAGTGGCCAATCCAGATCATACGTACCTAGCAGTTTCCCCAAAAGACACAGGTTCCACAATGCATGGGTCAAGCATTGATATCCTGGGTCCCTTTTTAATAATGGTTTATGGACCTTTCCTCCAGGAACTTGTCCAAACCTTTTTTTAACCCAGTTACACTAACAGCCCTTACTACATCCTCCGGTAACAAATTCCAGAGTTTGATTACACGTTGAATGAAAACATATTTTCTCTTATTAGTCTTAAGCACAGTTACTTACCTGTAACAGGTGATCTCTGGGAACAGCAGGAATAAGTCTTCACATATGGGTACGTCGGTACCGACGGAGTCTGCGCGGGAACGCTTCCCAGCGTCCAATCAAGAGCTTTTGGAAGCATCCCGGCATGCCTGCGTGCTGCCTTCCCGCCTTTCCCAACTGCCTCTCCTCAGTTAAGTTTTAAAGCTGAGACAAAGAGAGAGAGAGAGGAAAGGAAAGATAGATAGAGATACAACTCCTGGGGAGGTGGGTGGGTTGTGAAGACTTATTCCTGCTGTTCCCAGAGATCACCTGTTACAGGTAAGTAATTGTGCTATCTCCAGGAACAAGCAGGAATGAGTCTTCACATATGGGGACTCCAAAGCTGAGATGCCTGGAGTCCCAGCATGTCATAGGTTGGAACATGCTATCTCCCAGAACACCAGGCATCCTGAGGATGGAGGGTAGGAGTTGAGAAAAGAAGGATGCTGTGAAACAGCTAACCTAGCATAGGACTGCAGAGGAGGAGTCCATGTGTGGATGATGATTGTAATCAATGATATTGCAAAGAAGATTGCAATATGGACCTCCCCTGACAGGATTTCACAGAAGTATAGAGGTTCATGGATCTACTGGGAAACCCAGTAGAGGAACCTTGAAGAGGACCTCACTGTAAGTGGAGGTAATAAACCTGTAGGAAAAACAGTGGAGGTCAGAATCCTGAAAGGTAACAGGTAACCCCAGTAGGAAAAACTGGGGTAGTACAAAAACGGTGGGCCTTCAGCGGAAGGCTTTAAGACAAAAACTTAACTCTTTTGGCAGCAGAGTGGCTCACTCTTAGGAAAACAAAAAAGAAAAGCTAACCGATTTGGACAAACAGGCAGAGTCCTTGTGGGGAGAAAGGGTATGGGAACCCCTTTTATCCCAAAAAGAGAGGACAAATGCCTGAGGCGTTAAGCCTGTGATTAAACTGAAGATCCACAATATCTCTCCTAACTGGGGTAAGCTAGGAGAGATATTGGAGTAGGGAGAGCTTCAGAGGTACCTAAACCCGTAGGTTATGGTATAAAAATTGTTGACTACCACAGGAGTGGTTGTGTGTGTAGAACCCCAAACCTGCTAGATAGCATAGGTATGGGTAAAGCCCCTCTGTCAGAATCATATAGCTATATGAGCATAGACAGTGAGATAGATAAGTATGTGGATACATATCTATCTATAATAAAATATCTCGACAGATACATATATATATATATATATATTTTGCGACGCTCCTGCCCCCGCCCTAGGGCTAAAGGACAGGAGTGGCCTATTGTCCCGTGAGGAATGGAGGTAAACTGTTCCCTTGGAATGATGGGTAATGTAGTTTTTTCTCACTTCTCTCAGGAATAAATGTAGTTGTGCCAGAGACGGTAAGGCTTTTGCAAGAATATTTATTCGTGTTGGGGAAAATCCTCCAGCGCATCAAAATTCAAATACATGAACATAAATGGTGCTTTTAAATAGGAACAGAAGAAACTCAGGAATATAAGACAACCAAAAATAGGATCAGCTTTCCTTCTTATGGAGCTTAACTCAGCTCTGCCTCAAGAGGTGACTCACATACATTGCAGCCTCATAACAATCACTGTTCCTTTCACAGTGTGAGCTCAAACTCAGGTGCAAACAATCAAGTTTCCAGGCACGGCAGCAGAAACGGCCACGTTGTATTCTTTCCATACAAAGTATAGCAAGCTTCTTTATACTGTTACTTTCTTACAGCATATTGAACAGTCCATGCTACAATTGTCAGAGTTTGTAGAAGGTAAAGCATAATCTACCTGCATTAAATCTTCTGACTGCACAGAACTAGTGTCCTCATTCAGCTTTGGCTGTCTGCCCGCTTTCAACTCTAAGAACTGTTTAAACTCCTGGAGGAGCAATTCAGCCTGTTCATTTCCTGACAAGCAGTTGTCAGCAAATACTGGGTTTCTCTCCCGGTCAGTAATGCTTTCCCCTTCAGCTCTTGGCTTAAATAAATCAGGGTAACAATTGGTATCCTTTAACAAAGCCCCAAACATAGGAGATTGAATTTTACTTCTCTATCATGACTCATATTGAAACTGCTTTCTCTCTGCCAGGCTCCTCTCCTCTTAGGTAGCTCAAAAGCTTTCCAGCTGTGAGTGCTTCTGGGTCTCTCCGGTCCAAATTGTATCCCATAGAATGAGTTACCTTTTGCAGGTGTCTGCCTTGGAGGCTTCCTATTTGAGAGCTCTGCCTTTTCCCAGGACTCTAAACCAGGGCTCCGTCCAGTTCTCACAGGACTTCCTTTCACAGCACCTGTAAAAATCTTTGCAGGTCCTCTGTTGCTACCAGGCTCAGACGTGCATCCAAACTGCTTCCTGGTCTTGCACTCCCTGCTTGACTCGGTCTCACCTGACGTTCCAAACGTCCTCTCACAGCTCGTCTGTTCACAGGCCCTCTGCTCACAGGTCATCTGCTCATGGCCCAACTGCTCATGGCTTTTCTTTTTCTGTCTCTCTTTAGCAGCGTCATTCACCACTTCAAAAAGGGATTCTTTTCCAGCCACACCCCGTCCAACCCCTGGGTGTGCCCAATAAGCACTGCTCAACTCCTCCCCTGGGCTGGTCTCCATTCTCAGCTCAACAGAAGAGGGGTTTTTTTTCCTTCTAGGATTGAAAATCCTGTGTAAATCCTGCTGCTTTTCAGGATTTCTTTCAGTCTCCATTTCCTCAGGAGGGCGCTCTTCACCACAATATATATATAGATATATATATATAGAGATATATAGATAGATATAGATATATAGATAGACATATAAGAATATATCTATAGTGAGATATGGAAGGGCACAAAATACACACAAAAAATAGATATGGATATGTAGGCCTACATATGGGTGTCTGCAATTAAACAGACAGAGATATGCCTACAGTACGGTATTCACATAGGATACGTGGAGAGGAAAGATTCATCTAATAACAAGGAGGTGGAACCTACTTGAGAAGACATATAGAGAATCTATTCCTCCTGGTTATGATCTGCAAGAATGCTAGCTAGTGAAAAATAACCAGGACTGTTACATGAAAAACAGAGGATAATATCAATGTGCAGCCAGCAAGTCCCGAGTCTTCCAGGACTCTAGCATGGTAAGTAGACAGAAGACGCCTAGAGATGAGATACCATGTTGACCTGCTTAAGGGCAAAAGTATCATGCATTCTTACCATGAGGACGAGCATATCCCCGATTGGGAATGCTATGGACCAAAGCAGGGAACTGGCAACTCCTTGAGCTTTCACGGAAGAGAAGGCCTATGTCCTTTATATCAAAAAGGAGATAGTAAAAGAAGGGAGAACCTTCTAGTCATGGGAGACATGACTGAAAAGCCTTTTCTAACCAGCTAGGATAGCTGTTGGAGAAAAAAAACCCATGCTCTCTAGCAAGGGCCCATAGTGGAAAGCTTCTCTGTAAATTGCAGAGAGCATGATGCAGGAGAATGAGGAGATAGAACTGGCTGCTAGAGAGCCAGTATCTCTGCCAACTATGCTGCCAAACCCAGGAAAATGGAGATGGCAGAATAGAAGACAATCTAGAAAGCTAGTAGTGAGATGATCTCCAAGAGAGATGAAGCACTGACTTGGAGCCACTACTAAGATTAGACAGAATGTTAGTGGAGGACAAATCTGGTTGTTTGTGGACAAGAACCAGTGGTCCAAACATTAAGGTACCTGCATAGGCAGCTGCTAGCAAGACAGCAGAAAGAATCTTACTGTTCAAAACAGAAAGAACAGACAGAATCGGAGTAGGAAACTCTGGACATGTCTGATAAGCTGCCTCAAAGCAAGATTGAAATAGAGGAGGTAACTCAGAGAGGAAAACTCCGCACTGGAAAGTGAGAAAACTAGAGAGGCTGAAGAAAAAGCCTCCCAGTAAGTAATTCCGGTCTTACAGAGGAAAACTTGGTAAGAGGGTGAAGAGAATGGAGCTGAAGAAGACTTACGAAGTAGGGAGTCTATAGAAAGGGAAAATACATGCTGGCACAGGAACTATCATTTGATAGTGGGTAGGCCTCTTTCCCTAGCAGGAAAAAGAGGAGCAACCTGTGACCTATAGGCATGAACATCCTGACAGCTCATAGAAATATAGAAAAAATGGATGTCTTTTGGAAAGAGATCCATGTGTAGGGGTTAGAATGAAGCAGTGGATTGCCTCTATTGAGAAGAAGCCAATGTAGATTCTAACCCCAAGTCACAAGCATCTGATGATGATTGATCAGAAACCCTGCAGGTGCTGGGTTTGCTGAGCCTGGTGAGAGGTTGGATTCTTCAGACCAGGATGATGCCTCCCCTGTTGGGGAACATCTGTATGATGGGCAAGTGAGGAATAAAACCTTCTTCTCCTGTGGGAAGAAAGTTTGGTAGGACATTTCCTACCTACTGGGACAGAAGAAGGTGTAGAACAACTCTTAGGAACAGGTAAATCAGTGGACAACTGAGTAACCTGATGTAAAGACTCCTTGTTGAAAAGATTTTCTCCAGTGCAAGGAGTATGTCCCAGCCGTTGTTGTGCCCATTTGTCCAAGTCTGAAGCTTGGAGCCAGGCCCTACGTCGTGCCCCTATAGCTATAGCAGAAGTCCTGCTAACAGACTCAAAAGAGTCTAGGGAAGCACGAGAAAGAAACCAAGAGATATTCTGGATATGCTTAAGCAGTGAGGAATAGTCTGTACTCCTGGAATCTGGAAGGAAAGGAGTCAAAAGATGTAAAAACTACTATTAAAGCTTTGGAATTACAGAGCTTAAAAGGGAGAGAGGAGGCATTGTGGGTTAAACTAGAAAGAGGGAAAGAGAAATCTATTTGCATTGGTGTGATATACAGACCTCCCTCACAAGAGGAAGAGGTGGACAGAGAGTTAATTGAAGACATACGCAGCATTGCTAGGAAAGGGGAAGTGCTACTGCTAGGAGATTTCAATATGCCAGATGTTGATTGGCACATTCCTGCTGCAGTATCATCTAGGAGTAAGGAGATCCTGGATTCTCTACAGGGAGAACTATTCAGGCAATTGGTAACAGACCCCACACGTGAAGGGGCCATACTGGACTTGGTGCTTACCAATGGTGAAAGTGTTTCTGATGTTGTAGTGGGAGATCATTTTGCATCCAGTGATCACCAGATTGTGTGGTTCAGTATTAGGACTAGGGCTGTTAGAATCCATTCCAAGGTGAAGATCTTAGACTTTAGGAAGACTAACTTTGCGAAGATGGGCCAATACCTCAGGGAGTCATTAGTGGGATGGGAACAGCTGGGGGATGTAGAACAACAGTGGGCAAAACTGAAAGGGGATATTTTAAAGGCAACCAACCTTTTTGTTAAAATGGTAAATAAAGGCAAAAGGAACAGGAGACCGCTATGGTTTTCGAAGGAAGTAGCTGAAAAAGTGAAGAAAAAGAGGGAGGCCTTCATGAAATACAAGAGATCACAGAGAAAGGAAGACAGGCATCTGTATTTGGAAAAACTTAGAGAAGCTAGCAAAGTAGTCAAGAAGGCAAAGATTCAAAAGGATGAGGAAATAGCCAATGCAATAAAATGGGGAGATAAGACATTTTTCAGATATATTAGTGAGAAGAGGAAGGGCAAAAGTGGTATTGTCAGACTCAAGGGTACAGGGGGGGAATATGTAGAAGCTGATAAGGATAAAGCGGAATTGCTTAACAAATATTTTTGTTCTGTGTTCACAGATGAAGAACCAGGAGCAGGACCTCAGAAAACACCCACAAATAAGAACAGAAGCGAGGGACATCTTGAACAATTTTCAGAAGACTGTGTTCGTGAGAAACTAGCTCAACTTAAAGTAGACAAAGCGATGGGACCGGATGGGATACACCCTAGAATACTGAGGGAACTTGGGGACGTTCTAGCAACTCCACTGACTGACCTTTTCAATGCCTCGTTGGAGTCGGGAGTGGTGCCAAAGGACTGGAGAGAGGCTCATGTGGTGCCTTTACACAAAAGCGGAAGTAAGGATGTGGTTGAAAACTACAGGCCGGTTAGTTTAACTTCAGTGGTGAGTAAATTAATGGAAACGCTGTTGAAAGAGAAAATAGTGAGGTTTCTGGAGTCCAGCGGATTACAGGATCCGAGGCAGCATGGATTCACCAGAGGCAGGTCTTGTCAGACAGATCTGATTGATTTCTTTGACTGGGTGACCAGGGAGTTGGACCGAGGGAGAGCTCTAGATGTGGTGTATTTAGATTTCAGTAAAGCCTTTGACACTGTTCCTCACAGGCGACTTATAAACAAACTGAGCACCCTAGGGATGGACCCTAAAGTTACTGCTTGGGTTAGAAATTGGTTGGGTGGGAGGCGACAAAGAGTACAAGTAAATGGAGCTCACTCTGAGGAGAAGGATGTTACCAGTGGTGTGCCCCAGGGATCTGTCCTTGGTCCGATTCTTTTTAACATCTTTGTTAGTGATATAGCGGAAGGGCTGTCGGGTAAGGTTTGCCTCTTTGCGGATGATACCAAAATCTGCAATAAAGTAGACACCCAGGAAGGTGTAGATAACATGAGGAGGGATCTAGCTAAGCTTGAAGAATGGTCTAGAATTTGGCAGCTGGGATTTAATGTTAAAAATGTAAGGTCATGCATTTGGGCTGCAGCAATCCAAGGGAGCAATACAGCATAGGAGGTGAAGTACTTTTGTCCACTAAAGAAGAGCGGGACCTAGGCGTAGTTGTGTCCGATGATCTTAAAGTAGCTAAACAGGTAGAAAAGGCGACGGCCAAAAGCTAGAAGGATGCTTGGGTGCATACAGAGAGGAATGGCTAGCAGAAAAAAGGAGGTGATAATGCCTCTGTATAAGTCTTTGGTGCGACCTCATTTGGAGTATGGTGTGCAATTCTGGAGACCGCACCTTCAAAAGGATGTGAACAGGATGGAGTCGGTGCAGAGGGTTGCTACTAAGATGATTAGTAGTCTTCATTATAAAGCATATGAGGACAGACTTAAGGATCTTAATATGTACACCTTAGAGGAAAGGCGGGATAGAGGTGATATGATTGAGATGTTTAAATACCTCCGTGGCATAAATGTTCAGGGAGAGAGCCTCTTTCAATTGAAAGCAAGTTCTGTGACGAGGGGACATGGGATGAGGGTGAAGGGAGATAGATTCAGGAGTGATATGCGGAAATATTTCTTTACGGAAAGAGTAGTGGATCCGTGGAATAGTCTCCCAGTGGAGGTGGTAGAGATGAGGACAGTAACTGAATTCAAAAAAGCATGGGACCAACACAGAGGATCTCTAAAGGTAAAAAGTGGACTGTTGTAGTTGTTGTTATGGAAGGACAGACTAGATGGGCCTTGTGGTCTTTTTCTGTCATCATGTTTCTAAGTTTCTATGTTTCTATGTTTCTATGTAATTGCTTTGTGACCTCCTCAAGAGAAAGACTCATATAAAAATATATGAGAGAATTCTTGCAGAAAGCATAGATGTCTGGAAGGTTTGACGTCCAAAGGCATCTAGTGTCTTAGACTCATGACCTGGCGGATAAGAAGAGTGCTTTTTCTTACTCTTTACCCGCCTCATTGCTGATTCCACTACTATGAAATGATGAGGAAGTTGAGTCTTTTGAAAACCTGGAGAGGGGGCACCTGATATAAAAGATCAGTTGCCCTGGGAGGTGGGGGTACCCTTAAAGGTGTTTCCCACATTCCTAGAAGGAGATCCTGCAAGGAATGATGCAAAGGAAGCATTATGTTGTCCTTTGCTTTGGCAGAAACAGAGCCTTGTGCAGGATCATGTCCTGGAATAGGAATGGCAAGAGATCTTGCTATATCCAGGAGGAAACTCTGAAAAGAGGGATCCCAAACAGAAATCTCCCTTGGACAGGTTAGATCTAAAGAACTAGCCTGAGCACCCACAGAGTTATCCAAATATATAGGAATAGAAGATTCTGCAGAGTGCAGTGTGGAATGCTTAAGGGATGGTTGCTGGTACTGGCTGTCAGGAGCAGCAACCGTCCTTACCACATTGTCCATGCTAGGTATCGACTCCAAGCTTGGTATAGAATGGAGCGATCCTGTTGAAAAAAGCATGGCAGGAGTCTGCCACGATGCTACTGTGGATACCGGTACCGATGCCGATACCGGTACCGATGTCGGAGTCGAGCCCGACAAAGACATCGGAGCAGTCATCGGTGACAGTTCAATCGGTACCGAGGTAACCGAAAACCCCCGGCCACTATCCTCGGTACCGAAGCACCGGTATCGATCGGTGTCGGTACCAAAACCTGTTGGTACCCAGTCTTCTAGACTAGAGATCGATTCCAAACTCGGCATCGAGGGCAGAGAGCCTGATAAGCGAAGCATGGAAGGCACCGACCGTAAGGGTAATGAGGACAGTGGTACCGACTTCGATACCATGTCTGATACCAGTGAAGGAAGGTCAACCAGTGGCAACTCCATCGGCCTCGGGGGAACCGAGAGTTGCGGATCCGAATCATCGGAACCGAGCCTTCGGTACCACCGAGAGCCGGTACCAAGGCGAGTCGGTACCCAGTCCTCCAGACTGGAGATCGATTCCAGACTCAGCATCGAAGGAAGCGAGGCTATCGATGCACAGCTGGAGGGTACCGACATCGGTGGTAGTATCAGTGTTGGAACCGATAATGGAAAGTGAATCTGGAGAATATCCACCGGTCCCGAAGGCACCGAGGACGCCAGACTACTATCCCTGGTGAAGAGTGTTTCATCCAACACCAGTGCTGATGCTGGGGTATCGGTACTGCTCGAAGCAGATGCCACCCCCGTACATGGCTTAGGTATGTTCTCTGGGGGGTGAACCCCAGGAACAACCTGAAACCCCTTATAGGCTTTGGAGACTGAAGACTCCCGCCGGGGTTTTGAAGCCAGTGGGCCCTCGAGGGCAAGGCCGGAGCCGTCTACATGCTGTGCATGAGAACTACCACTCGAGGACTGGCTAGTCTTAACAGACTGTTTGTGGGTTACCTGATCCTGTGTGGAAGAAGAAGGGAACGGTGCCCCGAAGTTGGAGGGAAACTGTGTATCGAGGGAACCTCGATGTTGAAGACCTCTTCTCACCAAACTGTTGTCAGGACCCAAGCAGGTTAGACACCGACTTCGAGGGTCTAAAAATAAAGTTGTACTGCCACAGTCTGAACATTTCTTGGAGAAAATGTCTGGCGGTTCCATGAAGGAAAAAGAAGAGGCCTAAAAGGCCTAAGAGACCGTAGGACACTATGAAGAAAAAATATCCCGTGGAAAAGGAAGATTTTACAAGAAAAGAAAAGAAAACACCGGCGGTACCGGTGGCGTCGGGAAGACAGCCGCGACCACAAGAAAACTAAAGAAATAAAACAAGAATTTTCTGCGGTGACAGGAGGACATCCTGCCGGCTCCGCAGAAAAACGAAAACTGAGGAGAGGCAGTTGGGAAAGACGGGAAGGCAGCACGCAGGTGTGCTGGGATGCTTCCAAAAGCTCTTGATTGGACGCTGGGAAGCGTTCCCGCGCAGACTCCGTCAGTACCGACGTACCCATATGTGAAGACTCATTCCTGCTTATTCCTGGAGATAATAGTTTACCCTGTAGCTTTATTGCATGTCCCCTAGTCTTTCTATATTCTAATAATGTAAACAATTGATCTACATTTACCCATTCCACTCCGTTCATCAATTTATAGACTTCTATCTTATCTCCCCTCAGCCGTCTCTTTTCCAGGTTAAAGAGCCCTAACCTTTTTAGCCTTTCTTCATAGGGGTATCCTTCCATCCCCTTTACCATTTTGGTGGCTCTTCTCTGAACCTTTTCTAATAACGTTATATCCTTTTTAAGATACAGCGACCAGAACTGCATACAATATTCAAGGTGCGGTCGCACCATGTAACGATACAGAGGCATTATAATATCCTTTGTTTTATTTTCCATTCCTTTCCTAATGATACCTAGTATTCTATTTGCTCTCTTGGCCACCGCTGCACACTGGGTGGAGGGTTTTAACATGTTATCCACAATGACGCCTAAATCCTTTTCCTGGGTAGTGATTCGTAATGTGGAACCTTACTTCGTGTAACCATAGTTTGGGTTGTTCTTCCCTAGGTGCATAACTTTGCACTTGTTCACATTAAATTTCATCTGCCATTTTGATGCCCAGTCTTCCAATTTATCAAGATCCTCTTGCAATTTTCCACAATCCTCATGGGTTTTTAACAACTTTAAATTGTTTTGTGTCATCTGCAAATTTAATAACCTCACTCGTTATTCCCTTTTCCAGGTCATTTATGAATATGTCAAAAAGCAGCAGACCCAGCACAAATTCCTGGGGTATACCACTATTCACCTTTCTCCATTGGGAAAATTGGCCATTTAGCCCTACCCTCTGCTTTCTATCTTTTAATCAGTTCCTGGTCCACAATAGTACAGTGCCTCCTATCCCATGACTTTAGTTTTGTCAAAAGACTCTGATGAGTGACCTTGTCAAAGGCTTTCTGAAAGTCCAAATACACTAAATCAACCAACTCACCTTTTTCTACCTGTTTATTCACACCTTCAAAAAAACATAACAGATTAGTAAGACAAGATCTTCCTTGTCTAAAGCCATGTTGGCTGTCTTCCATTAAGCCATGACTATCTACATGTTCAGCAATTTTGTTCTTTATGATGGTTTCTATCATTTTTTCTGGTACTGATGTCAGGCTGACCGGTCTGTAGTTTCCCGGATTACCCCCGGAACCCTTTTTAAAAATTGGCGTTACATTCGCCATCCTCCAATCTTCAGATATTACAGATGATTTTAATGATAATTCACAGATTATTAATAGCAGGTCTGCAATCTCATATTTCAGTTATTTCAACACCCTTGGATGTATACCATCCAGTCCAGGTGATTTGCTGCTCTTCAGTTTATCAAATAGTTGTAATACATCTTTCCGATGTATCGATATTTCCTTCAATTCTTCTGAACCTTTAAATACCACTTCAGTCATGGGTAACATCCGTACATCTTCGTCAATAAAGACCGAAGCAAAGAATTCATTCAGTCTCTCCGCTATCGCCTTGTCGCCTCTTAGTGTCCCTTTAACCCCTCTATCATCTAATGGACCAACTGACTCTCTCACAGTTTTTTGCTTCGAATGTATTAGAAAAAGTCATTGTTATGCGTTTTTGTTTCCGCAGCAAGCTTCTTCTCAAATTCTCCCTTTGCCTGCCTTATCAATGTCTTCCATTTAACTTGCCAGTGCTTGTGCTCTTTCCAGTTTTCGTCATTTGGCTCTTTTTTCCATTTCCTGAAAGATGCTTTTTTGGCAACAACAGCCTTTCTGACCTCACCTTTAAACCATGCTGGCAGTTTTTTAGACTTCCTTCCACTTTTCTTAAAGCGTAGAATACAGCTGGTCTGTGCTTCCAAGACAGTATTTCTCAACACCACCCAAGCTTGATGTAAGTCTTTAACCTTTTCAACTGCTCCTTTTAGTTTTTTCTTAACTATTTTCCTCATTTTATCATAGTCTCCCTTTCGAAAGTTAAAAGGTAGTACTGTGGATTTCCTTACCATCCCTCCTCCACTAATTAAATCAAACGCGATCATGCTATGATCATTATTGCAAAGTGGCCCCAACACCCTTATCTCTTGCACCAGATCTGGTGTTCCACTAAGGACTAGGTCCAATATGGCTTCCCCTCTGGTCGGTTCATGAACCAGCTGCTCCAAGAAGCAGTCATTTATTTCATCTAGGAACTTTATCTCTCTAGCATGTCCTGACGTGACACAGTCGATAACGGGGTAATTGAAATCACCCATTATTATTACTGTGCTGTAACTTTTGTTAGCTTCCTTGATTTCTTTGAGCATTTCATCATCCATTTGTTCATTCTGGCCAGGCGGTTGATAGTACACTCCCACTGCCATCGCCTTCCCCTTTCTACATGGAATTTCAATCCACAGAGATTCTACAGCAAATTTTGTTTCCTGCAAAACTTTAATCCTTTCTGACTCAATGCCCTCTATAACAGAGCGCAACCCCTCCACCAATTTGATCAGCTCTATCATTACGATATAGCTTGTACCCAGGTATCACAGTGTCCCACTAGTTGTCCTCGTTCCACCATGTCTCTAAGATTCCAACCATATCTAATCTCTCATTTAGGGCTATATATTCTAACTCTCCCATCTTATTTTTTAGACTTCTAGCATTTGCATACAAGCAGTTTAGAGACTGTATTTTATTCATATTAATTTGGCTGTTGGTAGGCATGGGTAATTTGGAATCTTTAAGCTCTGTCTGCTCTGTACTCAAGGGCATTTGGACTACCTTTGTCTTTATTGGAACCTCTCTGCTGATGTGTCCTAAGTTCATTTTTTTTGGAGTATCTTTCAGGATACATTGTTCCGAACCATGTGCTCTTGGGCGACTGTTGGCTCTCCCCTATTATCAAGTTTAAAAGCTGCTCTATCTGCTTTTTAAAGGTTAATGCCATCAGCCTGGTTCCATCCCAGTTAAGTTGAAGCCTATCCCTTCGGAAGAGCCCCTCCTTTCCCCAGAATGTTCCCCAGTTCCTAACAAATCCAAAACCCTCATCCTTGCAACATTGTCTCATCCACACATTGAGACTCCGGAGCTCTGCCTGCCTTTTATTTATTTAACATTTCTTATATACCGCCTTTCATGATATCAAGGCGGTTTACATTGAACAAACTGAAATTACATTGAACATTGAAATTATATTGGGTCATGCGTGTGGAATGGGAAGCATTTCGGAGAACGCTACCGTGGAAGTTCTGGATTTCAACTTCCTACCTAAAAGCCTCAGTTTAACCTCCAGAACCTCCCTACCACATTTTCCTATGTAATTGGTACCGACATGTGCCAAGACAGCAGACTCCTCCCCAGCACTAAGACCTTGTCTAAGTAGCGCGTGAGGTCTGCTACCTTCGCACCAGGTAGGCATGTTACCAGGCAATCCTCACGTCCACAAGCCACCAAGATATCTACTATAATGGCTGTCCTATCCCTTCCCTCATGGGCACATGGCCCTGGATTAACTTCCTCGGTGCGAGAGGGTTTTACATCACCTGGAGGCAGGTCCTAACTATAGGATCACTTCCTGCTACACCAGGGTGATACTCTCCTGTCACGTGACCTCTCTCCTCCATGGCAACAGGAATGCTGCCAGACTGGAGGTGGGACTTCAGGACTATATCTCTGTAGGTCTCGTCTATGTACTTCTCTCTTTCTTATCTCTTCATGTCTGCTATTCTTGCCTCTAGAGATCAGACTCGTTCCCTGAGAGCAAAGAGCTCCTTGCACCTTGTGCACACATAAGACCCCTCACCAACTGGGAGGAAATCATACATGTGACACTCAATGTAAAAGACTGGAAAGCCCCCATCTCGCTGCTGGACTGCTGTCTGCATCTTCATTTTAAGGTTGTGTTTAGATATTTAAGTTATTTACTTATAAGGGTTGATAGGGATACTTATACTAATAAAACTATACCTAATATGTTTAATGTACTTTTGTTCACCTGAAGTTTAATTAATCTCAGGTTCTTAATGTATGCTGATGAGAATAAACAGCTGCACCTGAGAGTGTATATGGCACCTCCTTTCCTTTAAGAGGTTTAAGCACCTATAAAGCTATGATTATCCCACAAGTGTGTGGGTGTCAGGGAGGGAGGGAAAGAAGACTTATTAAAAGCTGGCTGCTACATAGTACCGTGTCCTGTGCTTCTAAGGTAATCTGTGACCAATCTCCAGGGGGAGTCCCACAGCCCTTGCTTAGATAGAGGGAGTCTTGGGTTCTAAATTTAACCAGAAAGCTCTCTTCTGTGTTTTAAATTTAAAACTGAAAGCACCTTGCTGCTACTAGGCCCTGACCGATTTAACAAATACACTGGGTTCACAGATTAATCAGTTTTAATCTAAAGAATTCCTTTTTCCCCAAGATTTAGAAAAATTCCCAGAAGTAAATATTTACAATTGCAGATCTCTCTCTAGAAGTAGCAGTCCCCTTTTGTAGTCCTTCAAGACTATGTGGACTATATCTCAGTCTCTCAAATTTACTGCTAATGCTTGGCGTAGTACTTGCCTCATGCCAAAAAGCCTCCCTCTGGAGTTCGTAAGATGTTACGTGTATGGGTAATTTATCAAGGTGTGCTTGGAAATTTCTCTTAATTAAGCCTGTGGCACCCAACATGATGGGAAATAACTCTCTATCTTTCTGACACATTTTCTTGGTCTCCGACTGCATTTCTTGGTACTTTAAGATTTTCTCCCTCTCAACGCAATTCACAGAGTAGTCACTTGGAATTGACACCTGTATAATCAATGCCGTTCTGATGTTTTTCTCCTTTACCACTATATCTGTCTTCCTCGCATCCAGCTTTTTATCGGATGGGAGTATCCCAGGTGATCATAACCTCTTTATTCTCTGTAATTCTTTTAGGGTCATGATCCCAGTGCTTTTCAGGCAAAGTGATGTTGTAGTGTTTACAGAATTTCCAATGGAAAACGCACAACATTTATTTATTTAACAGGGTTTTTATACTGCCTTATTTCAGTCAAAGCGGTTTACATTGTAACTTAAACTTGGTTATGTACATTAACCAGGAATATTGATAACTTGGATTTGTCTGAGGCAATGGAGGTTTAAGTGACTTGCCCAAGGTCACAAGGAGTGCTAGTGAAAAATCAAACCCTGGTCTCTTGGTTTCCAATCCAGTGCTCTAACAATAAAGTAGTAGGCCTTACTGTATAATAATTTTCTGCCATCAGAACTTCACAGCCAGCTATGAGGCGAGTCAATGTTTCTAGCTCTTTCCCACAGAATCGACATATGTCTGTTTTACCAGTTTTTTCAATGCTCACTATAAACCATCTCGTTCGTAAGCCACTGTCATGGGCTACAACTATCAACCTCTCATCCTTCAGTTTCAGTTCACCTTTCTGATTTGCTACTCTTCAGGTTATCAAATAGTAGCAAATCACCTGGGCCGGATGGTATACATCCAAGGGTGTTGAAAGAACTGAAATTTGAGATTGCAGACCTGCTATCAGTAATCTGTGAACTATCATTAAAATCATCTCTAATACCTGAGGATTGGAGGATCGCCAATGTAACACCAATTTTTAAAAAGGGTTCGAGGGGTGATCCGGGAAACTACAGACCGGTGAGCCTGACGTCAGTACCGGGAAAAATGGTAGAAACCATCATAAAGAATAAAATTACTCAGCATATAGATAGTCATGACCTAATGGGAGACAGCCAACATGGCTTTAGACAAGGAAGATCTTGTCTTACTAATCTGTTATGTTTTTTTGAAGGAGTGAATAAACAGGTGGACAAAGGTGAGTCGGTTGATATTGTGTATCTGGACTTTCAGAAAGCCTTTGACAAGGTCCCTCATGAGAGACTTTTGGCAAAACTAAAGAGTCATGGGATAAGAGGCAGTGTACTACTGTGGATCAGGAACTGGTTAAAAGATAGAAAGCAGAGGGTAGGGCTAAATGGCCAATTTTCCCAATGGAGAAAGGTGAATAGTGGTGTACCCCAGGGATCTGTGCTGGGTCCGCTGCTTTTTGACATATTCATAAATGACCTGGAAAGTGGAATAACGAGTGAGGTTATCAAATTTGCTGATGACACAAAACTATTTAAAGTTGTTAAAACCCAGGAGGATTGTGGAAAATTGCAAGAGGATCTTGATAAATTGGAAGACTGGGCATCAAAATGGCAGATGAAATTTAATGTGGAGAAGTGCAAGGTTATGCACCTAGGGAGGAACAACCCAAACTATGGTTACACGATGCAAGGTTCCACATTAGGAACCACCACCCAAGAAAAAGATTTAGGCGTCCTTGTGGATACCATGTTAAAACCCTCGGCCCAGTGTGCAGCGGCGGCCAAGAGAGCAAATAGAATGCTAGGTATGATAAGGAAAGGAATGGAAAATAAAACAAAAGATATTATAATGCCTCTATATCGTTCCATGGTGAGACCGCACCTTGAATATTGTGTGCAATTCTGGTCGCCATATCTTAAAAAGGATATAGCAATTTTAGAAAAGGTTCAGAGAAGAGCCACCAAAATGGTAAAGGGGATGGAAGGCTACTCCTATGAAGAAAGGCTAAAAAGGTTGGGGCTATTTAACCTGGAAAAGAGACGGCTGAGGGGAGATATGATAGAAGTCTATAAATTAATGAACGGAGTGGAACGGGTAAACGTAGATCGATTGTTTACCTTATCAGAATATAGAAAGACTAGGGGACATGCAATGAAGCTACAGGGTAAACTATTTAAGACTAATAAAAGAAAATATTTTTTCACTCAACGTGTAATCAAACTCTGGAATTTGTTACCGGAGGATGTAGTAAAGGCTGTTAGTGTAGCTGGGTTTAAAAAAGGTTTGGACAAGTTCCTGGAGGAAAGGTCCATAAACCATTATTAAGAAGGGACCCAGGATATCAATGCTTGAACCAATACAAGCATTGTGGAACCTGTGTCCCTTGGGGAAACTGCTAGGTACGTATGACCTAGATTGGCCACTGTTGGAAACAGAATACTGGGCTTGATGGACCTTGGTCTGACCCAGTATGGCATATCTTATGTTCTTATGTTCTTAGTTGTCAATCACCTGGACTGGATAGTAGGGTGTTGGGTGAACTGAAATACGCAAGGGTGTTGAAAGAACTGAAATATGAGATTGCAGACCTACTATTAGTAATCTATGAACTATCATTAAAATCATCTGTAATACCTGAAGATTGGAGGATAGCCAATGTAGCGCCAATTTTTAAAAAGGGTTGCAGGGGTGATCTGGGAAACTATAGACCAGTGAGCCTGACATCAGTACTGGGAAAAATGGTAGAAACCATAATTAAGAACAAAATTACTTCACATGTAGAATTTTAGTGCCGTCAAGTCAGTACTGACTTCTGGCAACCCAGCTGCCTCTGGGTTTTCTTGGCAGTGTATCACCATATTTCCAGGCCTTTTCTTATGAGGAAATGGAGGGTGGGGTGACTTGCCCGAGGTCACAAGGAGTGCCAGTGGGAATCAAACCCTTGATCTTCTGCTAGTAGGCATTTCTCTAATCACTAGGCTACTCCATGTAGATAGTCATGGCTGAACAGGAGACAGCCAACATGGCTTTAGCCAAGGAAGGTCTTGTCTTACTAATCCGTTATGTTTTTTTTTTTAAGGTATGAATAAACAGGTAGACAAAGGTGAATTGGTTGATATAGTGTATCTGGATTTTCAGAAAGCCTTTGACAAGTTCCCTCATGAGAGATTCTTGGTGAAATTAAAAAGTTACACGATAGGAGACAGGGTACTATTGTGGATCAGGAACTGGTTAAAAGATAGAAAACAAAGGGTAGGACTAAATAGCCAATTTTCCCAATGAACAAGGAGTAGAGGAGTGGCCTAGTGGTTGGGGCAAGGTACTTCAGGCCGGAAGGTCGGGGGTTCAAATCCCACTGGAGGACAGCAACCTTGGGCCAGAAGGACTGGGGTTTCTAGTCCCACAGGTGCTCCTTATGGTCTTGGGCAAGCCACTTGACCCTCCATAGCACATGTTCCCTGTAAAATAGTTATCTCCAAGTTATAATGCCCTGTTCAACGTAATTTCAGTTTGTTCAATGTAAACCACACTGATGCAGAATAGCGCAGTATATAAGAGAATTAAAGAAAGAAAGAAAGGTGTGTAGTGGAGTACCTCAGGGATCTGTGCTGGGTCTGCTGCTTTTTAACATATTTAATGGGAATAATGAGTGAGGTAATCAAATCTGCAGATGACACAAAATTATTCAAAGTTGTTAAAACCCAAGCAGATTGTGAAAAATTGCAAGAGGACCTTGATGAATTGGAAAACTGGATGTTCAAATGGCAGATGAAATTTAATGTGCAAAGTTATGCACCTAGGAAAGAACAACCCAATGGTTACATGATGCAAGGTTCCACATTAGGAACCACCACTCAGGAAAAAGATTTAACATCATGGTGGATAACATGTTGAAACCTTCGCCCTGTGTGCAGCGGTGGCCATGAAAGCAAATAGAATGCAAGGAATCATAAGGAAGGGAATGGAGAATAAAACAAAGGATATTATAAAGCATCTGTATCGTTCCATGGTGCGACCGCACCTTGAATATTGTGTGCAATTCTGGTTGCCGTATCTTAAAAAGGATATAACTTTATTAGAAAAGGTACAAAGAGCCACCAAAATGGTAAAGGGGATAGAAGGATACCCCTATAAGGAGAGGCTAAAAAGGATAGGACTCTTCAACCTGGAAAAGAGACGGCTGAGGAGAGATATGATAGAGGTCTATGAATTAATGAATGGAGTGGAGCGGGTAAACGTAGATCGATTGTTTATGCCATCAAAATATAGAAAGACTAGGGGTCATGCAATGAAGCTACAGGGTAACCTTTTTAAGACTAATAAGAGGAAATATTTTTTACTCAACGTGTAATCAAACTCTGGAATTCGTTACCAGAGGACATAGTAAAAGCTGTTAGTGTAGCTGGGTTTAAAAAAAGGTTTGGACAAGTTCCTGGAGGAAAGTTCCATAAACGATTAAAGGGGACCCAGGAAATGCACTGCTTGCCTCAATACAAGCATTGTGGAACCTGTGTCTTTTTGGGAACCTGCTAGGTAGTTGTGACCTGGATTGGCCACTGTTGGAAACAGGGTACTGGGTCTGACCCAGTATAACATATCTTATGTTCTTATGAAGTAACACTCTGTATTTACCACTTGTTTTTCCTCATTTGTTGATCTAATTCTTTGAAGAGTTTTTTCTCTTGTTTTGCAAATTCTGTTATATCCTTTCCTGTGCTGCTTGTGGATTCTCACTCATTCCCAGGGCTGTACCGAGTGTGAATCGCAACCTGTGCGACTTGCACATCGGGCACGCACCCCCCCCCCCCCCCCCCACCCCGCACCTCTATCCAGCCACTTTCTGGACGGCGGTGGGATAGAAGATACGTGCCCGATGTGCAAGTCGCCAGTGCACTAAGCAGATCTGTTCCTCCCTGCTCTGACATCACGTCAAAGGAGGGAAGGACCAGACCTGCTTAGCGTGCCGCGAGAAGGCTTAAGGGGCGCATTTCAGCTGTCTGCCATTGCCTGTCACCTCTGAGAGGAGAGTGGCAGCAGCAGGCAATGGCAGACAGCTGAAATGCGCCTCTTAAGCCTTTGCGCCCTGTGTGGCCGCACCACTCGCACAGGGCTAGGTACGGTCCAGCTCATTCCTTCCAGTCATTGGAACACTTGTCCAAGTTTGATGATGGAGAGAGATTCTGGATATTTACTTTGATATTTCAGCACTTTTTGCATATTTGGATCTGATGATGCAGTTAAGTAGGCCTGGAGGTCTATGACAGTAGTTCTCTATGTTTAATCAAATTTTATTTTCAATTTAGTGATCTTTATATTTTACAAAGTATGGGAAATGCATCTCTTATTTCTCTGGTGCTGCACTGCATGCGGAGTCTGGCTTCTTGGGGTTTCGGTTTAATTTTTGCCTACATATTTGTATTTTTACTTTAGGTTGTGGTCACTTATTCTGCATATGGTGAGGGTCTGTGTACTGAGTGTGTGTCCGAGGCCAGGTGTTCTGTTAACATGAAGTTTGTACATAGGGATCTGCTGTTCTGCTTTTCAAATAGGTGTATGAGTGTTCTAGGGCACACTGCATCATTTATAGTGCTGCTTTTTTCTGGGTAGGCTCCTTGGGTGAGTTTTTGAAGTTGGTGCTGGTATGGTATGGTAGATTTGACCTTGTAGATCCTCAGTGGCTTTTGTAGAGGTTTGTATTAGTTCACAATAGGCTTGGTACTGGAGAATGCTTATGTTGCTAGTGAGATGACCAGAATCAGATTTTTTTTTTTAATATATATTGAGTTTTGTGGGTGAATGTCCTGCTTCTGCTCTGTACCCATTGTCGAGGGAGAGGTTTCTGTAG
Source organism: Ichthyophis bannanicus (assembly GCA_033557465.1). Classification (NCBI taxonomy): domain Eukaryota; kingdom Metazoa; phylum Chordata; class Amphibia; order Gymnophiona; family Ichthyophiidae; genus Ichthyophis; species Ichthyophis bannanicus. Next base: position 171,718,335 of record CM066032.1, on the reverse strand, counting down.
ATGCAGAATATATGTTCAAAAAGAAAAAAGAACCATAACATGCATAGCTTGGTCACAAATTTGCGGTATATCAAATAAATTATAATTTTATAATTTGGTGTTATAAATTGTGCTATAGTTCTTGCTTTTTCTTTTAGTTCCTTGGTATGCAAGCATCTCACATTTCCTTTTTTTTTTTTGAGGAGTATGTATTTGCATTAACACCATGCTGGTCCAGTGTGCAGTTCCAGGAGTTATGTTGGGGTTGCCAAGCCCTTCTTGGTGTTTATGTTGGAGTGGGAGGTGTGTTGGGATCACAAAGCCTCTTTTGTTTTTCCAAGGGTGGCAAGCGCTGTGTAGGGGGCCACTGAGCCTTTCTTGTTTTTATGAAGGTGGAAAATGCTGTGTTCGGGGCTGCGAAGTCGCTCTTGTTTTAGTGGAGAAGGGAGATGCTGCATGAGTGCTGTTGAGCCCCTCTCGTTATTTGGCTCATTTAGCAGCATGTTTCCTAAGCTCTGCACTGGTAAAATACGTATGGGTCACAATACCAGCATGGGGCCATAGGCTAACTGCAGGGAGGCAGTTATATACCCCTGCAGTTACTGCATTTCAATGTAGTAAAATGGCTGCAAGTGCAACTAAGGCCACCCACTGAGGTGGCATTAGTTGCACTCACACTACTGTATGTGAGTTTTCTCTTGCCTCACACTGGAGGAAAGTATAATTTCAGAAAGAAATATTGAAAACCTAAATGTATAAAAGCATGAAACTTACTCCCTGATCTGTCCGGAAAGTGGCCATGTTATTCTCGCTTTTCTCTCGCTCCAGCTTTACTTCCTTCTGCCAGTACATTGACTGCATGATTACCAGTAGGAAGTAAAGCTAGAGCAGTGGTTCTCAACCTTTTTTGTACCGTGACCGCTTTTACCATTGGTCAACTTGTGGTGACCCCCAATGATAAAATCAAATGCGTCTCTCTTCCTTTACCGTTAATGCATTGTCGCTGTAATCATTTGTTCAATTATTAATATATTATAGGCCAGCAGTTCTCAACCTGTGGGTCGCGACCCCCACGGGAGTCACCACAGGATTTAGCGGGGGTTGCCTCGTCTCCACCAAGTTAAAAAAAAAAAATTAAAACATGCACAAGTTGCGGCTGCTGCCGAGACTGCTTCTCAGCAGCGGCAAACTCACCCCCTTCCTTCTGATGCAGCCGCGGCTCCCTGCCTCTTAGGGAACCGTGGCTGTGCCGGTAAAATCGTTGCAGAGCCTCCCTGTCTCTCGATGGGCTCCGTGCAGCATTGTCCCGCCTCCAAAGGAAGTTCTTTACCACTGCCTTTGGAGGCAGGACAATGCGGCACGGAGCCCGTCGAGAGACGGAGGCTCCGCAATGATTTTACAGGCAGAGCCGTGGTTCCCTAAGAGGCAGGGAGCCACGGCTGCATCAGAAGGGAGGCAGACATGGGGAGAGGTGATGAGGGGGCAGGGAACTTGCAACATGGCTGACATCGACAGGGGGGGGCTGACATGGACAGGGGGGGAAGGGGGGACTGATATGGAGGGAGGGGGACGGACTTGGACGGAGGGGGCTGACATGGAGGGATGGAGGGAGGAGGGGCTGACATGGATGGAGGGGGGCTGACATGGAGGGAGGGAGCTGATATGGATGGATGGATGGATGGAGGGAGGGGGGCTGACATGAACAGAGGGAGAGAGGGAGGGGGCTGATATGAATGGAGGGAGGGAGGGGGCTGATATGGAGGGAGGGGGCTGACATGGACAGAGGGGGGCTGACATGGAGGGAGGGAGCTGATATGGATGGAGGGAGGGGGGCTGACAGGGAGGGAGGGAGGGGGCGGATATGGATGGATGGAGGGAGGGGGGCTGACATGGACAGAGGGGGGCTGACATGGAGGGATGGAGGGAGGAGGGAATGACATGGAGGGAGGGAGCTGATATGGAGGGAGGGAGGCTGACATGGACAGAGGGAGGGAGGGAGGGGGGCTGATATGGCTGGATGGAGGGAGGGGGGCTGACATGGAGGGAGGGATGGAGGGAGGGGGCTGACATGGATGGAGGGAGGAAAGGGGCTGATATGGATGGATGGAGGGGGGGCTGGCATGGACAAAGGGGAGAGACAAGGGGACATACTGGACAGACGGGATAAATGCTGGACAGAGGCGAGAGACAGTGCGGGTTAGGATTACAAAGGGCTGATGGGGGAGCTAGCACTGGTAATGGGCAGATGGGGGGGGGCTAGGACTGGTAATGGGTTGATTAGGGAAGGCTAGGACTGGGAATGGACTGATCAAGGGGGGGTTGGGACTGGTATTGGGCTGATAGGGGGGGTAGGACTGGTAATGGGCTGATTAGGGGAGTCTAGCACTGGTAATGGGGTTGAGGGGGGGCACTAGCACTGGAAATGAGCTGATTAGGGGAGGCTAGGACTGATAATGGGCTGATGGGGTGGGGTAGGACTGGTAATGGACTGATGGGAGGCTAGCATTGGAAATGAGCTGATCGGGGGGGGGGGCTATGACTGGAAATGAGCTGATTAGTGGAGGCTAGGACTGGTAATGAGCTGATGGGGAGTAGGACTGCTATTGGGCTGATTAGGGGAGGCTAGCACTGGTAATGGGGTTGAGGGGGGATTAGCACTAGAAGTGAGCTGATTGGGGGGCTTTGACTGGGAATGGGCTGATTGTGTGGAGGGGAGGATAAAGCTGCTGGCCCTGGAAGAAAACTTGGGGCTAAGGCTACAAATGGGCTGATATGAGGGGATGGGAGAATGGAACTGGAAGGGAGTGGATCTGAGCGGGGCTGCCATGGTATTTGTACTAGAAGGGACTGGTCAGTGGGGAAGGAGGGGGACTGGAAGGGAATGGACACCAGTGGCAGTCATGGGAATGCAAGTTGACATTGGAAGGTACTGGGAGTGAGGACTGGAAAGGGGCTGATACTGGGGAGGGGTTACTGGGACTGGAAATAGGCTGATGGAAAGAAGTGAAGAAAACGAAAGAAGAGATAAGAAATGGCAAATGGCAGATGGACCATAGACCACAGAAAGAGAGCTAAGAGAAGACAGGAAAGCAGAAGCCTCAGATCAGGACCAGCATGATCAGAGAATAAATTGGTCAGACAACAAAGGTAGAAAAAATAATTTTATTTCATATTAGTGATTTGACTACAAAATCATAATAATTTTGAAATCAAATATTGTTACTTGTTATTGTGATTAATTATTGTGGTTTAAATAAGTACATTTTATAAATAAAAATATATTGCAAAGGCCTATAATATATTAATAATTCAACAAATGATTACAGCGACAATGCGTTAACAGTAAAGGAAGAGAGACATTTGATTTTATGATTGGGGGTCACCACAAGTTGACCAATGGTTAAAGAGGTCACGGTACAAAAAAGGTTGAGAACCACTGTTATAGGCCAGCAGCTCTATCCTCCCCTCCCCACAATCAGCCCATTCCCAGTCAAAGTCCCCCAATCAGCTCGCTTCCAGTGCTAGTCCCCCCTCAACCCCATTACCAGTGCTAGCCTCCCCTAATCAGCCCAATACCAGTCCTACCCCCCTCCATCAGCTCATTACTAGTCCTAGCCTCCCCTAATCAGCTCATTTCCAGTGCTAGTCCCTCCTCAACCCCATTACCAGTGCTAGGCTCCCCTACCATTACCATTCCTACCCCTCCCCCCCCATCAGCCCATTACCAGCCCTAGCCTCCTCTAATCAGCCCATTTCCAGTCCTTACCTCCCCGATCAGCTCATTTCCAATGCTAGCCCCCCCATCAGTGCATTACCAGTCCTACCCCCCTATTGCAACCAATTTTGCAACCCTATTGGAGCTCTGGGAGCTCTTTTAGCAATGCAGGATCAGAGTAGCCTAAATGATAATCGTTTGCAATACCAGTTGGGTATTTAACCAGGTGACTTTCACGCTTGAGAGTTTATGAAAGGCTGTTTGTCTTATCAAAGCACAACACAGAAACATTTTAGGGAAAAATAGTAATCAGATTGCTTTAAAATATTTTAGGGACACTAATCTTTGGGTTTCCTGGTCCAGTTCATTAACAGTGAATTGCCTGGGCCTGGCAATTGAACAATATATTCAGGGTATATTTTTTATTTTACAGCAGTCTGACGACATGCTTGTATACAATTGCCCTATTTAATGAATTATTCTTCATAGTGCTACAGCTTGCAACCTACTGTTTTGTCATCGAAACTTGTTTGACACATGTGGCTTAAATTAGCAATATATTAATGTTGTCACTGTCTTCCTATGTTGCAATTATTCTTTGTATTAACATCATACCAAATTTTGCTTACAGTTTCTAGATGTACATTGACTACGTAGTTATCATGTTGCTGATTCCTACATCCTGTGCAAAATTTTTCTCCTGCATATTTTTTTAAATCAGATTTTAACCAAAATGCATACACAACATATATAAGAAAAGCATAACCTGTTACCATTAGAAATTAGGAAAATATGCAAAAGAAAAGTCTCTTCCCTTTTGTGGCTAGCCGATAAACATTTTTCCTGATGTTGCTAGGCCTATGCAAATGCGTAGGAAGGTTCTCTCTTGCTGTTGCGGTCTGAAGTCTTGGTTATCAGAGCCTCGTTCTATCTCTGTTTCCCCTGTAAGTGTGCGGTTACCTATGCTGGAAATAAGTTTGTTTTCACAGATGTTTCCCATTTGAAAAATTTTCTTCAGGATAAATCAGTGGCTTAGTATGGGTACTTGGGGATTTTTGTGTATACTCTTGACTCGTTCTGTTTTTGACTGGGGTAGTTCTAGGTATTAATACATTTATTCTCTTCTGCTTCTCTCCCATGATGGGGGCTAGAGCATCTCTTTCTATTGTTTTTTTTTTTCTTTTGCGTATTTTCCTAATTTCTAATGCTAAATTAGAAAAGTATAATTTCAAGAGAACAATCTTATCAGCCTCAGATTCAAGAGTGACCAGCAGAGTCGCCCTCTCAGAGACAATGTCCTGAGAGATCTCAAGAAAAGTGCTCAAATCAAGGCTGTCCAGAGAGGCAATGGAATCCAACCCCTCTCCTTCGGACACTTTTACCCAAGTCCCCTTGGAAACATAAATAACTAGCGCATCAACACTACTAAACAAAATTTCTTTCAAATACATTTTCAGCAGCTCGAGGGGAGGACAGAAGACACATCACAGGAAAATTCAGGAATTGCAAATTTCTTGCCCTTAATTGATTCTCCATTGCCTCTAGTTTGGTATGAAAAAATCAAACTATATCCATCCTTTATTTATTTATTGGAAATTTTTATACCACATTTTCCAATAGATCAAATGTGGTTTACAGAGAACACAACTTTGAATTGTACAAAGACAGTACATATTCATTTACATTAAATAGGTAACTATATACAGTTGAATGAGAACAGGTAAATATAACAACTAAATGAAAACATTTTTTAATTAACTATGTACATGTTGGTCCTGTAGATGTTGTGTTATGTTTGATAAAATAGAGCTATTCTGGATGATTTTTGTTAGGTGAGCGTTTGTGTTAGGTTGATTGTAGGGGTGTCTTAACTACTGCCCCCACTAGAGACTGCAATGAGGGCTGAGAGCCCTCAAGTTTCATTACACAAGACTCTAAAGAGGAAATTAAAGAGTCCTGCATTTAAATTTGTCCTCAGTCTCCTCAGAAAACTTGCACAATTGACCAATAGTCCCAGTCAATATCGATTCCACTCTTGACAGCTTACTCCAAACATCCCACAAGGAAACCTCAGTGGAGGAGTCCAACAGCACAACCAAGCTTGAAGATGATGATGGAAGTGAAACTGCCTGGGGCAAACACCAGCTGGGGGAAATGAGATGGAGGGGGATCGCAGAGCGTGCTCGCTTGCAGACAGAGAAGAAATGGTTCTCTGAGAATCACTACTAACGTCCGGAGCAGACAAGTCTATCATAGAAGAAGGCTGGGGTGGAGGTATAGGGCAACCGGACCTCAAGGAGGGTTCAATATCCAACATATTACTCACGGTTGTAGAAAGAGGCAAAGCAACAGGCTGCACATGGAGGTCCATAGGCGCCTTGATCGGGCCTGCTCCTCCAGCACCTTCCCGATACCTTGTTCTTCACCTTCTGCTTACCTATCAGAGCTTCTTCCAATGCTCCTTCATGATCCAAAGGGCAGAACCTTCCTTTTTGGTCACACCTTTTCGGTCACATGTCTGCAATCACATGCCCACGGCCACGTCCCACAGGAAAACTGAGCTTTTACCTCAGAGGCTGATCATAGGAAGGAGGAGTAGTCTCACAGCTGGTTTCTGCAGGGGTGCAATTGCTAGAGATGGTAAAGCAACAAAAGCACACAGTCTCTCTCCAAACACACTGCAGGAGACCTAAGCTTTTACCTCCAATGCTGATCACAGAGGGGAGGAGCAATCTTACAGCTGGTCTCCACAATTGCAAGAGATGGTAAAGTAGCAAAAGCACAAGTTTCTCTCCAAATAACTCTCCCTCCTGCATATTTTTTCAATGAGTAAAATACTGTTGAGCTGTCCATACAGCTGAGTGTTTTTCTTTTGACACATATCAAAAGTATAGCATGCTCTTGGATTATCACAGCCTGTTATTTATTATTTATTGATTCATTTATTTGTACATTTTTCTATACCACCTCTTCCAGAAATCAGAGGTGGTTTACATATAACCGAACAATAATAATAAGGAACATTATTATTATTTTACAAAGAACAGTTTAGGTAGTTTAACTAAAGGCAATATATAATGAAACAGGTGGCAAAAACGTGCCGATATAATAACAGCACGTGACATTAAACTATCATCAAAGAACTATTTACATGTGTGTGGCATTGAGGTACCTGAGGAGTGTGACATATTATAAGCTATTGGTATTTTAACTTGCAGCGCAAACTATTTACATGGGTATAGTATTGAATATCCATAAGGAGTGAGGAAGAGAATAATAACTGATTTAATAGAAGAGGTGTGAGTGTATACTATGTCTAGGTAGGATCAGGATAAGGTTGCTGGCTCGTACTACTTCGAAGAATTGGAACCTTGTCGGACTGCAGGCTATAGAAATGCTGGATAAAAAAGAATGTTTTTAGTTCTTTTCTAAATGATTGAAGGTCCTTCATCTCTCTTAACTCTATTGGTAGGTTGTTCCACAATGTAGGAGCATAGAGCAAGAAAGCTGAGTTGCTCGTCTTCTGCTTTGATTGCCGAATGAATTCTGGTACTTGCAACATGTGTAGGTTTTTTCTCCTTCTTGACCTGCTCTCTTGAGGAGCATGTATTAGAGATGTCAGGAAGGACGGTGCTATGTTATTAATAAGTTTTAATGTTGTAACCAATAATTTATAGGTAATTCTACAGGACACCGGGAGCCAATGCAATACGTAAAGGATAGGGGAGATGTGGTCAGTTAATTTTGCTTTGTAGATCAGCCTTGCAGCAACATTTTGAGCCAGTTGTAGAGTGTGCAGGATTTTTTTTTGGATGTTCCCTGCAGTATTCCATTGCAGTAATCCAGGTGAGGTGTTATTAGCGTTTGTACCACAGTCCTGAAATCTGTACTGTCTATTATTGGCCGTAGCTGTTGGATTGTCCTTAATTTAAAGAATATAGATTTCACTGTTTGTTTTATATGAGGAGTTAGGCTGAGCGTCCTATCAAGGGTCACCCCTAGGAATTTGACCTCTGTCCTAACTGGTAGGGAGATATTTCCAATATTGATGACTGTTGGTGGAACGAAACTAGGATTTCTTGTTATAAATAGCAGTTCAGTCTTTTTGAAATTGATATTCAAATTCATTGATTGGAGCCACATTTCTGCTTCCGTGAGACAGCCTGAAATATTGTCATAGTTGGGGTTGGATATCTCCACCTGTGAGTACAACATAATGTCGTCTGCATAGAGGGGAGGGTTCCAGGACTGTTCATAGAGGGGAGGGTTTCAGGGAGGGTTCCAGGACTGTTCATATTATCCTAAGTATTTACTGCTCAATAGTTATTTTTATTCTGGCTATATATTTGCCCTTTCACTGCAATTTTCTTACACCATTGGATTTGAAGGAAAACTACTAGCATCATGTGACAAGTATTCACAAAGGAGTTTTGGGAAAAAGGAGGGTAGGGTGTAGCCAGTATTAATGAAGGAGGGGGCACCAATCTATAATTTTCAGGGGGGGGGGCACCAGAAACTGCAGCACTGGCCCTGACCTCATGGGCTGAAGTTTCTTTCTCCTAAGAGCACCAAAGTTTTACTTCATCTCTAATCTGCCTTTCAGTCTTTTGAGCACTTCTTTGCATCTTCCTAGCATGTCATTTGAATACACACAGCTCATTTTGTTTATTTATTTATTTGCAAGTATTTTTATACTGCCCCTTCCTGAGATCAAGGGTGGTTTACAATATAACAAGCCAAACCACAGTACATAGAACTTTTGATTACATTATAATGTTATTTTAAAAGGTGCAGTACTACTATCTGTGTGCAGGTAACACTCGCACCAATCCCATCTCTGCATTGTGGCAGGACAGTAAGTATGCGCATATGTCGCACTAATTACGTGCAAACGGTGTGCTAATGTTTCTGCATAGAATGGCAAAATGAAAATCACAGCTCATCTCCCACTAACAAACTAACCCGGAGACACAAAACTCAAGTAACAGAAAATGTAGAAAACCAAATCTCACTTTAAAGGTGAAGGACAGAAGATCTTAAAGATGCGAAGAGGCATAAGTCACAGCAAAAAGCACAAAAGAGAAATTAGACTTACCTGCTAACTGTTGTTCCTTGAGGAACTCCAGTTCAGTCCCATACCTCAGGGTAGTGTACCTCTTCCAGCAGCTTGGAGACTACCAGCCCCAGTACCTATTGACAAAGCAGACTCAGAGGAGAAATAAGTAGTTAAACATGCAACAAACACTTCTATGCCTAAATAAACTAATACCTCCTCCATCCCCTGGGAAGGATACCCCGTCCCCCGTCCCCCACCTCCAGGATGAGAGGCCTACCTGTTGAGCACCTGAGCAACTCCAACCAGCAGGGAGGAAGCGACCGACAGCTCTTCCGATCCGCCCCCCAAAATGCTGATTACATCCCACTCCCCAGCTCCTCCTGGCCACTTCCTCCACCAAGGGAGCCCGCTTCAGGACCGGGGTGCACATAGATTAGCACAGAAAGCATTCAGGGAGGGTTCCAGGGCTGGACTGGAGTTCCTCAGGGAACAACAATTAGCAGGTAAGTCTAATTTCTCTTTCCTTATCGTCCCTCCAGTCCAGATCCGCACCTCTGGGATGTATCAGAGCAGTTAAACTAATAGGAGGGACCCACACAACCAGCCTGAAGCAGTGTTGATTTGAAACGAGCGTCCACCACTGTCTGGACATCCAGGCGAAAATGCTTAGAGAAAGTATGCAGCGACAACCACGTTGCCACCCCATAAATCTCCACCGGTGGAACTAAACTATACTCTGCCAATGAGGCTACCTGTGCCCTCATAGAATGCACCCGCAACCCTGCTGGCACTGCTTTACCCTTCAAGATGTATGCCGCCGCGATTGCCTCCCTGATCCATCTGGAAATGGAGGCCTTAGCTGCCGTCTCACCTATGCGCGGCCCGCCAAAAATAACCAACAGATGGTCTGTTCTTCGAAAGGACGATGCCCTTTTCACATACCTTCACAGGGCTCTTTTAACATCCAATTGGTACAGCTGTGGAGTGGCAGAGCCCACATCCGCGCCTGCCAGAGCCGGTACGGAAACGGTCCAATTTACATGAAATGCTGACATCACCTTGGGCAAAAATGAAGGTATCGGGTGCAGGACCACTTTCTCCTTGGAGAAGGAAAAGAATAGCTCCTGGCACAACAGGGCCTGAAGTTCTGAAAACCTGCATGCCACACAAATCGCCCCAGGAATACTGTTTTCAGAGTCAACTCCTTCTGGGAAGCTTGACTCAATGGCTCCAAGGTTTCCCCAGGCAGCGCCGTAAGCACCAGATTGAGATCCCAAGGGGGTACCACCATCCTCATCGGCAGACGGAGGTGGGTCACTGCCCTTAGAAATCTCAGCATGTCTGGGTATGTACCCAACGGCACCCCGTGGACCTTCTCGCGATAACAGGAAAATCACTGCCAGTTGCACCCTCAAGGAACTGGCAGCTAGACTCTTATCAAAACCGGATTGCAAGAACGCCAAGGTGTTCGGGATGGAGGCAGTGGAAGGGCACGCCTGCCTCTCTCCACACCATGATTCAAAGATGCACCCTATGCGGATGCAAGCCAGATTTGTAGACCTCCTCCGGGCTTGTAGCAAGGTCACTATCACCGAGCCCGAATATCCATTCTTCATCAACCTCGCCCTTTCAAGAACCATGCCGTAAGCGAGAATCGATCCACCTGAGGCATGCGAAGCGGCTCCTGCCTCAAGAGGTCCTTCCGACTCGGAAGCTACCACGGTCGATCTGCCAGTATCTGAATCAGGCCGGCATACTACAGGCGCCTCGGCCAGTCCAGTGCCACCAGAATTACTAATCCCTGGTGCGCCTCTATCTGTTGTACTACCTGGCCTATGAGCGCCCATGGGGGAAAAACATAGGAGAGACCCTCCAGGCCCTCTGACATCCTTTCTCTTCTTCTGCTGAAAAACCAGAAGGCCTTGGCCAACTTGCACACTGCCATTAGGTCCATGACCGGAGTGCTCCATCGGTGCACCACATGCTCGAACACCCCTGGTTAAGCTGCCACTCTCCAGGGTCCATGTGCACTTGGCTGAGGTAGTCTGCCATCACATTGTCGACTCCCACCATGTGCACTGCCGATAATGCCTGGAGACAAATCTCTGCCCATCCGAACAGCCTTTTGGCCTCCTCCTCCAGATCTGCACTCCCTGTGCTTCCTTGCTGGTTGATGTAAACCACCATGGTCACATTGTCTGAGTGGACTCGGACTGCCTTCCCCTGCAACCATGGCTCAAAACCTTCTAGTGCCAAGGTCACCGCTCGCATCTCGAGCCTGTTGATTGACCACAGGGCCTCCTGCAAACTCCACTGTCCCTGAACAAACTGTCCTTCACAATGGGCTCCTCAACCTGACAGACTGACATCGGTCATCAGCGGAACCTACACCGTGGACTCAAGTGGCATGTCTCCTTCCAGGCTCCCTGGATGCAGTCACCACCTGAGAGCTCTTCTGGTGCTCCGTGGGCAGGGGAGGACAGGGGTTGACTCTGATGGGACCACTGATGGAGCAGAGCCCTCTGCAGCAGTTGCATGTGCGCCCATGCCTATGGGACTAGCTCGAGAGTGGCCACCATGGTCCCCAGAATCTGCAGATAATGCCACGCTGACGATCTCGCCATATTCAGGAACTGCCGTATCAACTGTAGTAGCTCCTGTGCCTGGCGATCTGGCAGGAAAATGCTGCCCACATGAGTATCGAAGCATACTCCCAAATACTCTAGCTCCTAGGCTGGCAGTAGCTGACTCTTGGCCAGACTGACACCCCCTCCAACCGAGACTTTGAAGGAACTCCACCACCTGCGCTGTTGCTCTTTCACTGTCGTCCATGGACTTTGCCCAGATCAGCCAATCATCTAGGAATGGGTGGACGAGAACCCCTTCCTTGCAGAGGAGCTGCTGCCACCACCCCCATGACCTTCGTGAAGGTATGGGGGTGGGTGGTCGTCAGACTGAAGGGCAATGCTCAAAAATTGAAATGGCCCCTTGGCACCGCAAAGCGGAGAAACTGATGATGTTCTGGATGGATGAAATGTGCAGATATGCCTTCGTGAGATCAAGAGATGTCAAGAACGCTCCGCTTTCTACTGTCACTATTACTGATCCCAGTATTTCCATGTGGAAATGCGGTACACGGAGACAGCAGTTCATGCTCTTGAGGTCGAGAATCGGGCAAAAGGAACCTTCCTTTTTGGGCACCACGAAATACATGGAGCCGTACTGGTCTTGTGGAACCAGTTCAACAGCTCTTAGCTGCAGGAGATGAGTCAAGGTCTCTTTTACTGCCGCTGACACCACTGCCGTCCACTTTGGGCGATCAAAGGAGCTCTTGTTCTTGCTCCGGCCGCGGGTACCAGTGCATCATGGATCGCACCCCTTTAAGACTGGTCTCCAGCAGATCCCACTCATCCTGGATCATTTGTCATATTACTCCATGTACCGGGAAGACTTTCTGCGATTTCCGCAATGCCTGGATCAGCAGATCCTCCAGCGCCTCTTCCTCTGCCGGGAGGTTAGCGGGCATATTCAGGGCCTTGAGGGACTCTAAGATGAGTGCCGGCAGCTCCTCCCGATGGAACACCCGAACATCTGGGCCTGATCCTCCTGTTCTGGGATCTCTCCTTCTTCCAACTCCTCCTGCAGATCTAGCTCTGTGTCAAGGTCTTCCCCATCCAGCCCCTCTGAAAATGGCGATTGCTGCCACTCCTCTGAGCCTCTAGCCCGCTTAGATGCCACTGCCCCTGGTTTGTGCTCTTTTGCGTCTGACACCCTCTTAGCCCCTCATTCCGGGGCTAAGGAGCTGCTTGCTAAGCCCTGTTGACGTAGGCAAAACACCTTATGCAAAAGAAAACTCTGGTGAGAACCCCCCCCCCCCAGGACTCCTTTGCTCCCTGGGCTTGAGGGGTGAATGGCCCAGGCATCAAGCAGGGACTGAGAGTCAGATCCGCTTTAGGTAACAGGGCACCCCCCACCTCCAGGGTTTCTTGCAACTGGGAGGGACTCTCCTGCCTTGTCTCATCTTGCAGGCCTTGCTCCTATGACTTAGCTTCTTGCGTGCAGTCTAGGCAGACGCTTGCCTCCGAGACTGCTCCCCGCTGTGTCTTGCATAGTTTGAGGATTTTTAGATTGCGCTGCCATGTTGTATCGCAAAGATATGACATGGACCTTGCACTAATCCCATCAGACTCTGACACTTCCTCAGAGTAAAAGTTTACATTTTTATGAGTACAGCTTCCCTTACAAGCAATATCACCCTTTGAAAATGGAATAGCTAGTATATTCCAAAATATTCTGTAAATATGTTACTTTAATATGTTATTTAGCTATTTTGCTAAACAGCTGTTAAGACGTTAAAGGTGAGTTCTATGGAAGGGGTGGTATACAATCAAACAAATAAAATATCACAAATTTAGTAGGTACATAATCTGGACTAAGGGACAAGAGATGATCATGTCAGGTTACTCATTGACCATAGACAGATGGAAGGATTTCATTTGTCTCCTATCCACTGACTGTATTATACTATATTCTATCTCCCCTTAGTCGTCCCTTCAGTGAGTCCAGCACCCTGGCTCACTACCTCCTCCAGCTGCTTAGAGACTGAGCATACTGGGGCTGGTAGGCGATGCTAGCTGCTTAAGTACACTAGTGTCATCAAAGAGATAAGCTCAGTCTCCAAGCTGCTGGAAGAGGTACACTACCCAGAGGTGTGGGACTGGATTGGAGGGACGATAAGGAACAGGCACTGGCAGGGAGGAGTGGCTCAGTGGTTGGGACAGGTTACCTCAGGCGGAGGGCCAGGGGTTCAATTCTCACATAGGGACAAGCAACCTCAGGCTGGAGGGACTGGGGTCTCTAATCCCATGGCCACTCCTTGAGGCCTTGGGCAAGCCACTTAACTCTCCATTGCCTCAGGTACACTTAGACTATGAGCCCTTCGGCAACAAGGGAATAAAAACTGCCTGTTAGCATAAGTTTGTAAACCGCTCTGATACACAGGGTAAAGGGCAGTATATCAAGTGTCTAAACCATAAACCCCTTCACAAACAATGGACATGAAGGAAAAGTTGTCCTTTCAGCACCCCTTCCAATGCTTCCACCTGCTGGAACTCAAAGTGGACAACAGTCTTCCTAGCCAGAGACTGGGCATGGAGAGCACATTGCAGTTTAGTGCTAAATGTGTGTTAAGTGTAAAAAGCTAATGCACCTTAGTAAATGAGCCTCTCGGAGTCCAATTTATCTATATGCAAGATATCAACTCCTCCTTATACATTCCTCCTTTTTTCTAAGATGGTCCCATAGGGAACTATGACCATCTTACAATAAGAGTCTGTTGAACTGTGAGGTCCCTTAGGGCTCCATCCTAGAATCGGTACATTTACATTGTTTCTCCTGTCATACAATCCTCAAGCATCAGTCCTTTTGTATCTGCTGATGATATTCAGCTGCGTCTCTGACCACCATTTACACGATCTTTCACTATTTAATGCCTGCCTTTCCTGTATCGCACAGTGGCTTGATGCAAACTCTTTGAAACTGAACTTTGATAAATGCCAAGCCATGTAGCCCATTCACTTACCTGTGGTCTACAGAATAAAGTTCAAAATCTTCAGCCTCCATTTAAGTTTATGTGCACTGGGCTCCCCACCCAACACTAGTCACTGCTTCAATTCCACTTGAACCCTCCCACACAGTCCGCTCGTGCAATGATGAGGTCCTTTTCATTCCTTCATCTGTGCAAGCTGCCCACAAATCTACCCACAGCTTTTTTAAATTCTTGTCCCCTTATCATGCAATGCCAACCCAAAGTATTTACAATTGGAAACCTCTCTCCCTAAATTTAAATCTGGTTTAAAAGCCAATTTTTTCATAGGCCTTCGAGGCAGGAGGCTGTGCCTCTGATCTGATGGACAGTCTTTTTCACTTTCTTTTCCCCAGTCTCTGTGCTCTCAGTTTTAATCAATTGCACATTTATTTTAAATATTATATAGTAAACCACTGATATAGCCACTAGCAGTGGTATATTAGGATTTTAGTAAACAAACAAAGGAGAGAAAAGGGACTTCTAGTTAGTTCTCTGAAGAAATTTCTGGGCTAAAAAACATCCTCTTTTGGTAATACATGCAAATGTAGAAGCCCCATTACCCAATCTTCATCACAGTTCTGCAGCATTAAGGGAGTATTCTTAAAGATTAAATGGGACTATATTATACTATCTTCAGAGGAGGGAAATTTTTACTCACTGAAAAAGGTGTGATTTGCCAGCAGGAGTACCTATGGCTACAACACTAAATCAATCCAAAAAGCCACTGAGCAAATTTATAGAGAAAAAAAAAGTCTTGAACATGATTAATGATATTGCAAAGATAGTCATGAAGGGGGAAGTGATCATATTGGGTGACTTTAATCTATCCGATGCAAATTGGAATATTCCTTCCGCAAATCTGGAAAGAAGAAAAAAAAATCGTGGATGCCTTCCAAGATGCATTACTTAGACAAATGATGGTAGAACCGACCAGGGAAAGTTTGATGCTGGATTTAGTACTCACCAACAGAGATAGCATGTCAAATAGCTGGATAGGTGACCATGTGAGCAGCAGCGATCATCACACGGTGTGGTTTGAGATAAAAGCCAAGGTGGAGTCCAATCACAGCAAGCTCAAAGTCCTAGACTTCAAAAACACCAACTTCAGTAAAATGGCCAAGTACCTGAAAGATTAGTTGGCAGGGTGGGAGGGGATAAGGGAAGTGGAATTGCAATGGGCTAAACTAAAGGAGGCCATAAAAGGGGCAACAGATACATATGTAAGGAAAGTAAATAAAAACAAGAGGAAAAGGAAACCTACTTGGTTCTCCAAAGAAGTGGGTACACAAATAAAGGCAAAAACCACAGCTTTCACAAAATTCAGAAGTTCACAAACAAAGGAACACAGAAAAGAATACAGGGTGAAACTAAAAAGAGAGAAAAAGAGAAATAAGGATAGCAAAATCAAAGGCAGAAGAAAAGATGGCTAAAGATGTGAAGTGTGGCAACAAAACGTTTTTCAGGTAAATTTGGGAAAGGAAGAAAATCAGAGGTGGAATTGCAGGACTCAAAAGTGCTGGGTACAAATTTGTGGACAGTGACATTGAAAAAGTGAAAATGCTAAACAAATACTTCTGTTCTGCTTTTACTAAAGAAAATCCTGGAGAAGGACCACCTGTGATTGACAAATATACAAATGGGAATGGAGCAGATACCATACCATTCACAGACGATAATGTGTTAGAACAGCTTGCAAAACTGAAAGTGGACAAGACCATGTGATCGGATGGGATACATCCCAGGATACTGAAAGAGCTCAGAGAGGTTCTTGCAGGGCCGTTAAAGGATGTTTTTAATAGATCTTTGGAGTCAGGAGAAGTTCCACAGGACTGGAGAAGGGCTGATGTGGTACCTCTTCACAAAAGTGGCAATAGGGAAGACGTGACAAACTACAGGCCAGTAAGCCTTACCTCGGTGGAGGGAAAAGTAATAGAGGCGCTCCTGAAAGAGCGAATAGTGGACTTCCTTGAAACCAACAGGTTGCATGATCCGAGGCAACATGGTTTTACCAAAGGACAATCTTGCCAAACAAATCTGATTGCATCCTTTGACTGGGTAACTAGAGAACTAGATCAAGGGCATGTGATGGATGTGATCTACCTAGATTTCAACAAAGCCTTTGATACTGTTCCTCATAGAAGGCTTATCAATAAACTCAACAGCTTGGGGATGGGTCCCAAGGTAGTGAATTGGATCAGAAATTGGTTGACTGACAGACGACAGAAGGTGATGGTAAACGAAACTCACTCAGATGAAAGGAAGGTGATAAGCGGTGCGCCCCAGGGTTCAGTCCTGGGACTGGTACTATTCAATGTATTTGTGAGTGATATTGCTGAAGGACTGAATGGAAAAGTGTCTTTTTTTTCAGATGACATGGAAATTTGCAACAGAGTGAACTCCCCTGAGGGAGTGTATACATGAGGAAAGATTTACAAAAGCTGGAAGAATGGTCTAATACTTGGCAGTTAAGATTTAAAGTGAAGAAGTGCAGTGTCATGCACTTGGGAATCAGAAGTCCAAGGCGTGAGAGATTGGTGTGCACAGATCAGGAGAAGAACCTCAGAGTGATTGTTTCTGAGGATCTCAAGGTGGTGAAACAGTATGACAAGGTGGTGGCAAAAGCCAGAAGGATGCTGAGTTGCATACAGAGAGGAATTACCAGCAAAAAGGAAGAGGTACTAATGCCACTGTACAAGTCACTGGTGAGGCCTCACTTGGAATATCGTGTTCAGTTTTGGAGAACACATCTCGCAAAGAATATAAAAAGACTGGAAACGGTTCAGAGGAAGGCGACCAAAATTATTTGGAGCCTGCGTCAGAAGACATATGAGAAGAGACTTGAAGACCTAAATATATACACTCTGGAGGAGAGGAGGGACAGGGGAGATATGATTCAGACCTTTAAATATGTAAAGAGTATTAATGAACAAACAAAGAAACCTCTTCCAAAGACGGGGAAGCTGTAAAACTAGAGGGCATAACATGAAGCTTGTGATAAGGAAGCTTATCAAAGCTCAGGGAGTAATGACAATAGAGGAGAATTTACTCTGATCAAGGGACCTGTGCTGGCAGGTTATAGAACTAAGACAGCTTGTTTCCCTAAAAGACTACATGATCCAGAATGCACTTGTATGCAGAAAGAATGCTTAATTCACAACACTTGAAGAATGCAAGGGTGGAGTTGCAATCTAAGCCCTTTAAAGCTAGAGGAGAATCTTCAGGAAGACGGAAGGAGACGGAGACAGAGAAGGGGAATCAGAAGAACAGAAGGAAGAACAACCGGAACCTGAAGGAACAAGGACAAGGAAGCAGACGGTCCAAGAGAGGAACTCAGAGAGGTACCTATGCCTGGAGAGATACCTGGGGGAAAGGATCAGAGGACTGGAGAAAGCCAGAGGTCTGTAGATCCACAGCCAGGGACCCTCAAGCAACACCTAGGAAGAGGACTGTTGCAGCTAAGGAAGAAAGGAGCCCACATACCTCTTGGAGGACGTCTGGAGAAAAGATCCTGAGGTCCAGAGATACCAACTGGAGGACAGGACACAAAAGCTCTATTGCATACTGGCCAGAATACCAGAAGAAGCAGCCTGATGCTTGCCTGGATTCAGGTAGGAACTGTGAACGTTTCTCTAGCTTTGAGCAGTGCAAACAACGGGAAAAGGTTTCTCTCCGTTGTCACACCCTCATCGGGCCCCTCCGGTGGAGACTGGTATTACAGCTTAACACCTTTTCTTGGCTCTCTATATGTTATAGATAGCCCTGCCTGGCCCTCTGTGGGTGGTAGTTGTACCGTCTTCTTGTAATCACTCAAACACACAGTTCACACTTTAAATCAAGGGCTTTATTCCCCGTCCAATGAGGTATTCTTTTTCTTGAAGAACAAAATAATCAAAAGCCACTCTGGCAAATAACAGAAGCAAACATTGAACAAAAAGTGCTTTCCTCAGCTTAAACTTTTTAACAAAAGAAAAACAGTTCTCTTCATGAGCACTTAATCCTTTTCTTTTGCTGATATAAATCAATCAGGATTCACTTTAAACCAAGCAACTTCTGCCAGTTACTGAGTTGCTGTTTAAACCTTCCTTGTACATGTATTTTCTTATCTCAGTGAAAACTCTTCCTCTTCAGTTGTCACTAACGAGCATTCCATGGGTTCAGTGTTATCTGGTACATTAGAAATATCATGAGGCATTAAAGGATAACCATTTGTACCTACGTTTTCTGTAGCAGCTGTCCTGCCGAGCTCACTCTGGTTAATCACGTCAGCTACGTGACTGCTTCCTGGCTTTAGGCTAAAACACTGCTGGGTATTACCGTATACTCTGGATAATGGCTTGTAAGAGCACTCCTCCTGTGTAAAGCTATGAGGTAACTGCCCATAAACACTGGTATTAGAGTCAAACAGCTTGTGTCCTGCCTTGAATGGGTTAAAGGCTAATTCCTCTGATACAGCTGTGGGAGTTTTCAGTGCTGACAACGGCACTCGAGAGAAGTCTGAGCATTTAAAGTTGCTAGCAGAATTATAAGGTAAGAGACCTTCCTTTCTCTTGTAACTGCCCGTACAAGGAAAGAAGTTGTTTCCTTTTCCCTTTATCTCTGCTCTAGGCTGGCTTCTTCTATTAATCCTGGACTTAGCCCATTCGGGTGTAAAACAGTCCTGTTCCACTTTGAATGCCTTGTTTCCTGCAACAGGATTCCTCCCTCTTCTCTTCTGGCTTTCACACACACTCTGTGTTCAACAGCTGATCTCCACACGTACTCACATAGTCCTGAGCCTCATTCAAGCTGTCCTCTGGTATATGTTGCTGACACTCTCTCTCATTTCCTTCCTTCCACCAACTTTGGTCCTGGAGATGAGATTGGCTTATAGTGTTTCTTTCTCTTTCCCTCCGTTCCCACGACTGAGGTTGTTGCTTCCACCTCTGTCCGTGCTCACTCTCCCTCACTGCTTGTGAGTGTGCCTTATGTATCTGTCCCCGGGTTCCACCCCTTCTCAGCTGATCCCTATCAGGTAAATCAACCTCCATTCTCATGCTGGCTGGGTGTGTCTTTTTACCCTTTTTCCACGTGTGCTGTGGTTGCTCATAGTAACTATTTGACATGTTTTTGTTTACCTCATCAGGTTCTGCCTGATTTTCTCCGTTAATCTCCATTTCCTCTGGGTCCCCTGGGTTTACCTTGTGACACATTCCCCCCCTTAAAACATTACTTGCTGCCGCCTTTTTAGGTGGCCAGCATGTAATTCCATTCCTAATTCTACATTGCTGTTCACAAAAGGTAAAATGTGCTGTGGCTGACCTTTCTCTCCAGGGTTTCAATACATTTATATAGTATACCTGTCTACGACCTTTATCGTTTTCAATGAGATAGGATACAAATCCTACCTTTTTTATCACTGTGCCAGGCCCC
Source organism: Ichthyophis bannanicus (assembly GCA_033557465.1). Classification (NCBI taxonomy): domain Eukaryota; kingdom Metazoa; phylum Chordata; class Amphibia; order Gymnophiona; family Ichthyophiidae; genus Ichthyophis; species Ichthyophis bannanicus. The sequence continues at coordinate 171,698,589 of CM066032.1, read as the reverse complement.
TTCCAGTGAGTCTCAAACTTGGGACCAGGGTCTGCCACTTGAATTAAAACCTTATCCCCTGCTGCCAGCTCTCTAGCCTGCGTACCTTTATCATAGTAAAATTTTTGTCTTTTCTTACTCTGATTCAAATTCTCCCTTGAGGCTTGGGAAGTCTTTTCCAGGCGAGTCCTTAGTTCTTTTAAGAACTGCGGGATGCCGATTTCAGGTATCTTGGGTTCTACCCATTCTTCACGCAGAATGTCTAGTATCCCCCTAGGTGTCCTCCCAAATAAAAGCTCAAACGGTGACACTCCCAAGGAGGTTTGGACCCGTTCCCGACAAGCGTATAATACAAACGGAAGGAGCGTATCCCATTCCGCCATCTCCCCCCTCCTTAATCCTCTTCTCAGTAGGTGTTTAATTGACTGGTTAGTCCTCTCCACTAACCCATTGGTCTGAGGGTGATACGCCGCTGTTTTTATATGGCGTATTCCGAACGCCTCCAAGACCTTGGCAAGGTATTTGGAAACAAAATTACTGCCCTGATCTGTAAGTATTTCCTGAGGAAATCCCACCTCACAAAACAATTTTATCAGTTCTTGTGATATTATTTTGGCCGAAATGTTCCTGAGTGGAATGGCCCACGGGAACCGTGTTGCATAGTCCACAATGACTAGGAGGTATTGATAACCTCGGGGTGTTCTTATTAATGGGCCCACAATGTCTACTCCCATTCGGCGTATCGGTGCCGTGATGGTCGGCAACGGTATCAAGGGTACGGCCTTGGGTCTTACTACAGAAACCCTTTGGCAGGTAGGGCACGAATCACAATACCGTTTTGTTTCTTGGTATACCCCTGGCCAATAGAAACGTGCCAAAATTTGGTCAAGCGTTCCTTGAACGCCTTTGTGGCTACCTACTGGGTGGTCATGCGCTAAACGCAACACTACCGACTTGAAATTTACAGGTACCACCAGCTGTTTACGTATCGCATCTGTATATGGATCGAGACTCTCTCTATACAAGATTTCCCCATCTAGAAAGAACCGGGTAACACTGTCCTTTCTTTTTGGGCCCACTCAAAAGCTCTTTTGAGTGCCAAATCCTCTCTTTGTTCTTTTGGGAAGGATGGGAATTTTTGTACCAGTGCGGCAGGCACCCACGGTAATCCCTCCCCCGTTTCCAATTCCCTTCTTCCCTGAGTTCTTTGACTCCTTTCATGGCGCTTTTTGGCCTTAGCCTTTTTCCCGCCCTCACTTGGACTCTGGACCAAGTCATCGTGATGAGGAAGTGTATCTGTCCCTTCTTCTCCGGGAACTTCCACATCAACCTTCTCTTCCGGTTCAGTTTTTTTCCCTACCGGGGACTCCCTAGTTTCTACTTTACTAGTTTGAGATCGGGTAGAGACTAAACCCATCTTCAAACCCATCCCTTGTTTTAACCCCTTTTGGAAAAATGGCCAATCACGTCCTATAATTAAATTCTGCGGTAGTTCAGAGACTACTGCTACCTGTAATTTTTTTTCGATGCCCATTCCTTTGACATGCACCTGATATAGGGGATATGGAAACTGTGTCCCGTGTATACATTGTACCTGTACCTGTTCTTTTTCCTGATTCAATATATCAGGGTTAGACTGTTTTATGGTTTCCCAAAGTTTCCGTGAAACCAAACTTTGTTCAGCCCCTGAATCAAGAAAAGCCCTAGTATTTATCCCCTCTATTTGAACTTGTAGAAAAATACCCTCTGGTGTTTGTTTTTCCACCCCTGTTACAAAGACCATCCTAACTTTACATTCCCTCCGAATGTGTCCAGGCTTTCCACATTTGTAACATTTCTTAATGTTTGTGGAGAAAACCTCTTTGGCCATATTACCACTAGGTGCCTTAATTCTTTCATACCTCTTCCATTCATCTGACTCATCCATACCTGCTACTTTTAAAAGGTTTCCCCTGGATGTATCAGTTCTCTTAGCTTCCCTGAATACTTCAGCCATCCTAGTTGCTTCCTCCATATTGGAGCAATTCTGTAACGTAAGAAACGTTTTCATCTCTGGGGTTACTGCCAACAAGAACTGTTCTAGAATAATTTCGTCTAGAATTGATTCTACTGGTTTTCCCTCTGGATCTAACCATTTATAGGCAAGATTCCTAAGCCTTTGATACAATGCTTTCGGGGTTTCAGTTATATGCATGTGTGCCTCTCTAAACAATCGCCTATAATGCCTAGGTGAAAGGCCTAGTCTGTCTTTTACAGCCCTTTTAATTTCTACATAATTATTAGCCAGGCTGGCCGGCATAGCTTTAAATGCAGACAAAGCTTCACCGCTTAGGGTCATTGCAAACCGCATTGCCCATTGCTCAGATGGCCATTGAAGATTACTAGCAATCCTCTCAAAAGCTTCTATAAAATCATCCGGATTGTCCTCCGGTTTTAACTGTCCCAAAGACAAAGCAAAGTTAGTGTTCATCTCTACTTGTGGTATTGATGTAGTACGTGTTACTTCTTCACCAGGTTTTTTCAGCAGAGCGTCCACAGCTTCAAATAGCGGCCTTTGCTGCTCCCTCGCAGAAGCTATGTATTGCTCCTGTAAATGCTGCACCATTCGGGCTTGCTTGTCCCACTGTTCAGCTATCCACGACATCACGTCCTGTGGTTCCATCTTCTCCAGACGCTGTTCCTGTAAGAAAAAGAAAAGAGAAAGGCCCACCAAGTGCGGTATCTTTTATACAGGACTTTACTCTAAACTAGAGCGCCCCCTCTTTCCTCACAGGATATCCTATCCCAGTCTACACAGGCTACTATTACCTTAGTCTCCTGGCAGACTCAAGCATGTGAGAAAAGGGCCTTTTCCAGTCCTCTGGCCGACCTGCCAGCGAATATTCCACTGCACTTGTCTTGTGATGCCAATACTCTCCTTTCCTTTGGGCAATGTCTTTTTGTTTCTTTTGTTCCAAAAATATTTTGCCTCCCCAAAAAAAAAATATCCTCACTCCTACGCCATTTTTATGTCACACCCTCATCGGGCCCCTCCGGTGGAGACTGGTATTACAGCTTAACACCTTTTCTTGGCTCTCTATATGTTATAGATAGCCCTGCCTGGCCCTCTGTGGGTGGTAGTTGTACCGTCTTCTTGTAATCACTCAAACACACAGTTCACACTTTAAATCAAGGGCTTTATTCCCCGTCCAATGAGGTATTCTTTTTCTTGAAGAACAAAATAATCAAAAGCCACTCTGGCAAATAACAGAAGCAAACATTGAACAAAAAGTGCTTTCCTCAGCTTAAACTTTTTAACAAAAGAAAAACAGTTCTCTTCATGAGCACTTAATCCTTTTCTTTTGCTGATATAAATCAATCAGGATTCACTTTAAACCAAGCAACTTCTGCCAGTTACTGTGTTGCTGTTTAAACCCTCCTTGTACATGTATTTTCTTATCTCAATGAAAACTCTTCTTCTTCAGTTGTCACTAACGAGCATTCCATGGGTTCAGTGTTATCTGGTACATTAGAAATATCATGAGGCATTAAAGGATAACCATTTGTACCTATGTTTTCTGTAGCAGCTGTCCTGCCGAGCTCACTCTGGTTAATCACGTCAGCTACGTGACTGCTTCCTGGCTTTAGGCTAAAACACTGCTGGGTATTACCGTATACTCTGGATAATGGCTTGTAAGAGCACTCCTCCTGTGTAAAGCTATGAGGTAACTGCCCATAAACACTGGTATTAGAGTCAAACAGCTTGTGTCCTGACTTGAATGGGTTAAAGGCTAATTCCTCTGATACAGCTGTGGGAGCTGACAACGGCACTCGAGAGAAGTCTGAGCATTTAAAGTTGCTAGCAGAATTATAAGGTAAGAGACCTTCCTTTCTCTTGTAACTGCCCGTACAAGGAAAGAAGTTGTTTCCTTTTCCCTTTATTTCTGCTCTAGGCTGGCTTCTTCTATTAATCCTGGACTTAGCCCATTCGGGTGTAAAACAGTCCTGTTCCACTTTGAATGCCTTGCTTCCTGCAACAGGATTCCTCCCTCTTCTCTTCTGGCTTTCACACACACACTCTGTGTTCAACAGCTGATCTCCACACGTACTCACATAGTCCTGAGCCTCATTCAAGCTGTCCTCTGGTATATGTTGCTGACACTCTCTCTCATTTCCTTCCTTCCACCAACTTTGGTCCTGGAGATGAGATTGGCTTATAGTGTTTCTTTCTCTTTCCCTCCGTTCCCACGACTGAGGTTGTTGCTTCCACCTCTGTCCGTGCTCACTCTCCCTCACTGCTTGTGAGTGTGCCTTATGTATCTGTCCCCGGGTTCCACCCCTTCTCAGCTGATCCCTATCAGGTAAATCAACCTCCATTCTCATGCTGGCTGGGTGTGTCTTTTTACCCTTTTTCCACGTGTGCTGTGGTTGCTCATAGTAACTATTTGACATGTTTTTGTTTACCTCATCAGGTTCTGCCTGATTTTCTCCGTTAATCTCCATTTCCTCTGGGTCCCCTGGGTTTACCTTGTGACACCGTGCAGAGGTCAGTTCCTAAAGCCCTCTGAGTCAGACAGAGAAACAGAATCTATGCAATTTCAAGAGCAAGGTTCAATATCTGATACAGAGGATAATTATATGGACTGTTCTTTGAATAAGTTGTTGTTTTAGGAAAATCCTAAATATCAGAGCAAACATCAAAAGGAAACATTCTGAAATTGGCTTCCCATAAAGTTTTGTCCAAAAGAAAAAGCTTTTGGGAAAGTTTTGCAGGTGTGCTGAAATCAAGCTACTGATTGCAATTAATTGTCACCTGTTGGTGGAGGAGAGCCCAGCACAAGCTGTGCACACGTAAGGATTAAAAAGTGCTTTTCTGTAAGGAGAAAGTGAGCATTGTTTTTGTATAAAGAAGTTTCCCTCTTTGATTTGTTTTTCCCCAGCACTGCTAAGGAGTTTATTAGCAGTGGCGGAAAGAAGCCTTTCTGTTCTATTAAGGACTCTGATTCTTATTTGCATAAGATATTTCAGTTGCCTTATTTTGTGTTGAATAAAACCCTGGAGAAGTTATCTGGAAGGTGTTACCAAGCATATCTGTGTGTGGGATAATCACCCCATAAATAAACTCTAATTTTGTCTACACTCGACCAACTACAAGAGTTTTCATTATTTAAAAAAAGCAAGCTTTGTGTGAATGGACTTCAATAACCACAATCCTTTGCAAGACATTTAATTTGCATACTTGCCAAGATGGTGGTGTGGTAGGCTATGGCCTATATAATAGCCTGTACATGTATGAGAGGCCTGCAAGCTAGGCCTGAGTCCCCACCCCCACTTAGAAGTAGTGCTGCGAAAGATCAGAGTCAGTGAAGGTCTGAGGATCTGCCTTAAACCGCTCTAAACTGCTTTTGATAAGTTTGTGTTAATCCTTATTCAATTCTTTTATGCTGATGATAGATATAGGTATAAGCAGAGACTGAACCCACCAACCCCTCAGCCAGTCAGTCAGTCAGGTTTTATTGGGATTTATTCTGTTTATTGGGATTTATTTACGTTGGGATTTTCATTCTGTCTTGAATGTCTGCGTGTGTGAATGAGAGGTCTTGAATACAGACCAAGCGAGGTGCTGGCTCCTGACTAGTGCATTGCCAGGTCGCGAAAAGGAGAAAGTGTTTGGTGTTTGTCTCCCTTATTGTCTGTTGTTTGTATTTGGTTTTGTTATCTGTTGAAACTAACTCAGGAGTCACTTTTCAGTAAAGAAACTGTCTCTCTCATTCCAGGCTTTTCTTCAGCACAGAGAAGACAAGCTGTCTCTGTGAGACTGGCAAGCAGAGAGAGAAGGGGCATGTCTGTACAAAGGAATGTTTAGTATCGGTTAATCCTGTGAAGGCGTCCTGCAGCTGGGTTAATTTGTGCTTATTTCAGGAAAATTGTACCTGTTTTATTCAATATGTTCTAATAGTGATGTTCCTTCTGCTATGGTCATGTATTATATATCATTTAATAAGAATGTTTAGTCAGAATTATTAACCCCGTTCGAGTTCCAGGTTTAAATCCTGAGGGAATGTAATGTCTGCTTTCTGAACTGTACGATTTAAAGTAATTTCTTCAGCAGAGACATTGTTCAACTTAAAGGCTGATTACGGCTGGCAGTTAGTTTCCATGCCAAGTATTTTTATTCCAGTCATATGTAATAGATATGTGGCCGTCATGTTAGGAGCCATAGTTCTTTCTATTGGGATTGTTGTTATAACATGTTGCAAAATAATAGTTTTATATTTTAAGAACTTTATCTAAATTGTTCCTATTTAGAATGAGCACACACATCCATTATGTTTAGTCTACAGGAAAATGCAGCCTGACTGCCTGCCCCCTCTGTCTGTTGTCAAGTACGTCACCATGGGGGGGGGGCAGGGGGGGTCAGAGTCAACGCAGATTTTGTTGAAATGTATGACTAGGAATTTTAGCAAGGGATATGCAGGAGACTACGGACTTAAAATGTCTCCGTCCCTATTAGAAATGCTCTGTGAAAGGGAGTGGCCAGCGTTAGCTACTTCATGGCCCCATAGTTTCCCGTGTTCATCAGATTGTGCAAATGTTCCCTGATCAGTTCCCCTACATAGACTCCTGGTTAAATGTTTGTGAGGGAAAAAGCCCTCCTGGATACAGCGTTGCTATGAGAAACAGTGTAGGAGATTAGTAGCAGCCACAAGGGGGGGGGGCCAGAAGTCTGAGAAGAATAACAAAGCTGCCTGTTTATTCTGCCCCAGAATCTCCAGACATTCCACTCTGTCCATCCCAGTATCTTTATAGGTCAGTCCCCTCAGCTCTGCCACCACCCAGGGCAGAGCCTAGGGCAGGGGGGAGACACCTCCCTGCAGATGTACCCCAAGTAGTTCACCAGCCACCTCCGCAGCAGGAGGATGTGCACCCCGGCTCAGTTTAAAGTACTCCGAGTGGGCCACAGTCCACCGATGACACTTGTAAACGGGGGCGCTGGTCGTGAATGTCCAGAGTCTTGGCAAAGGCAAATTATTATTATGACTTGCAAAGGACTATGGGTGTTGTAGTTCATTCATACCAGAATCAGCCGTTCACAAAATAATGAGTTGTGATGCTCGAGGGTAAGCAAAGAAAAATAGATTTTATTCATGGGGTTAATTCTCCCACACAGATTTACTTGGTAACACAAAAGGACACTTGCTTTCAGTATTGTACTCAGGAAAAACAAATCATGATATAAGGTAACTGAACTTCTTAAGCAATCAAACAATAAAGACCTTGATGGGAAAACAGAAAAGGTCTTTTTGATGGTTCCTGCTAATGACTCTTAGCAGTGCTCCAAAAGCAAAAACAAAACCCACAAAAGTAACAAAAAACTGTTCTTTATCAAGGATAACTTTCTTCTATTTTCACACACACAAAAAAAGACAAGTTTCCTTGCAGAGCTCACGTGCACTAATTAGCCAGCTGCAAACCCCTTTGCTGGTTCACTCTCTCTACGTGGCTCAATCCTACCCTAAAGCTTTCTTGCAGAGACTTTTCTGGGTAGATAAAAGAACAAGTTATAGTTCCTTTTGGTGGTTGTTGTATTAGTGAGAAAGTGTTTTAAAACAGAAGCCTAGACAGAGAGCAGTCCATGTATTCCAACTGATCATTTGATAAATCTCCTTCTTCCTCAAATATCATGGAATCAATATCATGGTCTGGCTCAGAGGAATTCCTTAATGGATCACACTCAGAATAATATTTGTTTCCCTGCTGTCTTCCAGGTGAAGAGCTAGGGCATAGATCAAAGTTCATACCTGAGCTTCCTTTGCTGTTAGGTTTCCTCTCCAGGTAACCCAGCCAGTAAGTAGTCCAGCTTTTATGTCCAGCCTTCTAATCAAGATCCCTGGACACTGGGTCTCTCTTCACATACCTTCTTGCACTGGTCTTAGGGCCCCTTCCAAATGCAGCCGTCTCTTTCAAAGGTGCCGTTTGGGAGTTCCTGGATCTATAACCCCACTCCTCTGGCTTCCTCCAGTCCAATGGAGTAAGCTTGCCTCTGGAATCACACCCAACACACGTACTGCTGTGGGCTCCTTCTTTAGACCTCCAAGATGTCTTTCTCTTCTTCCTTCCACGTTGCTTCTGCTGTTATAGTCCTCTCTCCTCCTTCTGTCTGCTCTCTCTGTTCTGGTTCAGCCTGATCTTGCTGTTCTGATTCTGTGTAGAATATCCTTTACTTTTAACTTGTTTAGAGGGACACTCCACCCTAGCACAGCTCAGATGTGCTGAATCAAGCCCTGCCCTTGGAGATGAGTGATTGGGGATTACCTCATAGCTCTCCTGATTGAACACACGTTTCCCCACTTCAGCCCTTCTAGAGGCTGTTTGAAACCTGGTGCATTCTGGGACTGGTAGTTTTTTATGAAAACATTCTGTTTTAGTATTTCTACCAGCAAAGACAGGTTGCTTGTTCAAAGCCAATTCACCTCTTTTATAGCTCCCTCCTGAACTATGATAAGCTTCCTTATCACACACTACAAGCAGGGATTCATTTGCCAGTTCAGGGTCACTCACAGCCAGCGCCCGAGAACATGAAGTGGAACCCAGACAGTCCCGATCCAGCAGCCCAGGAGAATTTGTGCATGGTAGATGCAGTTTTTGTCAGTCAGTCCCAGAGGGATATAAAATGGAAATTGCAGAAACTGGATGGATTTGCAGGCATGACAGTTAATGAAAGTTGCTCAGAAAGTATGTGAATCGTGAAAATGAATGTGACAGAGAAAGTGAAGAAAGCAGATCTTCTTGCTGCTGCTTTAGTTGAACGACGAGGTTTTCTTAATCGAAGGAGCAGAGGAAGTGGAAGGGGTCGTGAAAATGATCGGCCCCCACTGTGTGCGAATCAGTGCACCCATTGCAGAGAAGAAGGACATTAGAGAAGTGAATGCCCGTATCTTGACTCCACCCCCAGGAAGGGAGGAGGGAGCACTTGGAGAACAGGGGTCATGGAAGAATAAACCGAGCACAGTGTTCCAGCAAGAGAGGGAAGCAGCTATAGAGTGAGTGGCAGCCGAAGAGGGGACCAATATATGGACTTTATGGGGGATACAGGAGCAGAATACTAAAGCCAGTAGCCCCTTTGTTTTCTCGATGCATCACCACTGTCAGAGCTACTGGGGCTAAGGCCACAAAGCCTTTCCTGCAGAACCGTATGTGTGAACTAGGGGGACAGAAAATAACCAGTTCTTGTATATGCCTGAATGCCCTATTCCACTTTTGGGCCGAGATCTGCTTGCAAAGCTCCAGGCACAGATATCCTTTGCTGAAGGGGGAGAAATGCAAATGACTGCTGGATTGATGGTGCTGACTGTTCCCCGAGAAGAAGAGTAACAGTTCTATAGTGCATCTCCAATCAAGCCAGCTAGTTCCTGTATACCTCCTAACCTTTTAGCCCCACCTGAAGTATGGGCAGAAGATAATCCACCTGGCCTAGCGAAGAACATAGCCCCTGTCATCGTCACCCCCAAGCCAGGAGCGGAACCAGTGCATGTGAAGCAGTATCCTCTTCCCCGACCAGCCATTGAAGGTATCCACTGCCATTTAATGAAACTGCTGAAGTATAGACTTCTCAAGGAGTGCCAGTCACCTTGGAACACCCCCTCCTCCCAGTTAAGAAACCTGGGACAGGGGATTACCGCCCAGTACAAAATCTGAGGCGAGTGAATGCTGCAGCTGAAAACTATACACCCAGTGGTACCAAATCCTTATATTCTCTTGGGACTGATCCCCGCTGAGGCTACTCATTTTACCGTCCTGGACCTGAAAGATGCCTTTTTCTGCGTACGCTTAGCCCCACCAGTCAACTTTTGTTCACTTTTGAATGGCAAGACCCCACAACAGGAAGGCGGGGCCAACTCACCAGGACTCAATTACCCCAAGGATTTAAGAATTCACCTACTCTCTCCAGTGCAATCTTTCAAGCTACTATGTGAACCCAGGAGAAAGGGCTCTTCTTGCTCATAGCCACCAACTCAGAAAGTGAATGTCTACAAGCCACCAGTGAACTCTTGCACCTTTTTAATGAGGCTGGATACAAAGTCTCAAGAGCCAAAGCGCAATTATGTCAAACAAGTTAAATATCTGGGATTCCAGTTGTCCAGCGGAATTCGACGCCTGGGACCAGAACGCCAAGAAGCTGTATTTATTTATTACAATCTCTTATATACCGCACTATTTAGCATCAGCGTGGTTTACATAAAACAAAGGACCATAACATCAAGCTGTTTGGTTTTACAGAAAACAGGAAAGGCAACTTGGATAACATAGGGAAAAATGAACTGGAACTATTTACATATGTACAGTATACTTTGTGCTACGGATTAGGATATTATATTTCAAAGGTATGCAGTATTCCTGCTCCAACCACCAGGAGGCAAGTGAGAGCCTTCTTGGGTGCCGCGGGGTACTGTCGTATATGGATTCCCGATTTTGCGCTGCTAGCCAAACCCTTGTATCGAGCTACCAAAGGAATGAAAAAGTCTCCATTGGAATGGGGACTTGAACAGGATGCAGCCTTTCGATCTTTGCAAACCGCTCTGATGTTATCACCAGCTCTGGGTCTACCAGATGTCCAGAAAACCTTTCAGTCGCTATGTTCATGAGTCACAAGGAAATGTTCTAGGAGTGTTGACTCGATCTCTTGGATCTTGGCAACGGCCAGTAGCCTATCTGTCAAAACAATTGGATGTAGTTGCAAAAGGCCCCTTTGTTTGAGAGCTGTTGCAGCTACAGCCCTCCTAGTGAGCGAAGCTGACAAGCTCACCCTGGGACAAAATCTTCCAGTTACTGTGCCGCACTTTGTTCTGACCCTTATGGAATACAAAGGATGTTTTTGGCTCACGCATTCACGGATGTTGAAGTATCAGAGCATGTTGAGCATGTTGTGCTCAGGAAGCAAGTCCATTAAGTATGATCCCAAGATATTGACATTATCAGATGCATAATGCCTACAGACCGCAGAAGTTAGGAAGAGTAGACCGTATGAATAGAACCCTGGAATCTAATCTTTGTCAAGAGGTTCACCTGAAGTGGCCCCAGTTCTGAGTTCTTTCTATAGCCCTTCTTAGGATATACTTAGCCCCTACTAAGTCTTTCGGAGTTTCCCCTTTTGAGATTCTGTATGGGCGACCCCCGCCTATTGTATAGGGAATGAAGGGAGATATGGAACAGATTAGATGAAATTACTAGCCAGGAACTATTGGTTTTAAGTTCTGTTTTGCAGAGTCTTCATACATGGGTATCAGATCGGCTGCCCATCCATCTAACAGAACCTCTGCATCCTCTCAAGCCTGGAGTCCCGGTGTGGATCAAAGAGTGGAGAAAGAGTGGAGAAAGACACCGTTGATACCGCATTGGAAGGAACCTTGTGTTGTCATCTTATTAACCCCAACAGCAGATAAATTGCAGAACTCGAACCCTGGATTCATCACAGTCGAGTACAGTCAGCAGCCATTGATAGCACCGTAGAACGGAAGGCAGCTACAAAAGTTTTAGCTATGTGGCAATATTACCCTATACCCCAAAATGATGCTTTTACGCAAGTATAATATGTGATTTAATTCTCACCCTTACTCACTAGCGGGTGAGAATAATCAAAGGGGGGAATGTGGTAGGCTATGGCCTATATAATAGCCTGTACATGTATGAGAGGCCTGCAAGCTAGGCCTGAGTCCCCACCCCCACTTAGAAGTAGTGCTGCGAAAGATCAGAGTCAGTGAAGGTCTGAGGATCTGCCTTAAACCGCTCTAAACGGCTTTTGATAAGTTTGTGTTAATCCTTATTCAATTCTTTTATGCTGATGATAGATATGTTCCAGTGTTTTGCATTCTCACATTCTCTGAGCCTAGAGATGACCTTGTAGTAGGGATGTGTTTATGTCTATGTCTAGAAACTGAGCCTTTGTTAGAATAGCCTGAGAAGAGGGAACAGGGTGACCCAGAAAAGGTCCCCAATTGGAGAGATGCTGGGGGCATTGGAACCAATAGAAAGTCTGCATGTATCAAGCTGAAGAAAAGGTATAAATGAGTATGTCTCTGTAAGAATGTTGCTCAGTCTTTTGAAGCTTGTCTCTCTGAGCCATGTGCACAATAAATGGCTTGGATCTTTGAACTGACTCCTGGTTTTATTTATTGCATGCTTATCAGCTGCTACAGTGGTACCTTCATAACAAGCACCCTCTTTTACAAGCTGCAAGGGGGTAAACTGAAAGGCAATGTCAGGAAATACTTTTTCACTGAAAGGATGGTGGATGCTTGGAATGCCCTCCCAATGGAAGTGGTGGGGGGTGGGGGGGCAAATACAGTGACAGAATTCAAAATGGCATGGGACAGACACAGTGGATCCCTTATAGCAACAGGATAAAATCAAAAACATAATTATCTCTTATATCTCAACAAATAGGGGTGACCTACACGGATCAGTGGGTACACCCCTAAACAAAGGTATGGGGAGGGGTGACCTGCACGAAGCGGCAGGTGCACCTACTCTTGCCTCCTTGCTGGGCAGACTAGATGGACCATACTGGTCTTTATCTGCCGTCATTTACTATGATGCTATAATTATAGCTACAAGCTAGGAAAAGCACTAATCCAGCAATTGGAGGTGATCACCAAACCTGATGTCCAGAGAGAATTTGTTTAATTTCTGTAGAATGGACTACAGAAGTATGAAGAGTTTTCTCCTATTTCTAAATTATTATTGGAAACGGACCTCAAAGAAGGTTCAAGTTAATCAACCATGCAACTATGTAGCCAGGTTTCCCAGTATGGCAGCATTGTAATACATAAGTAAAATGGGAGATCTAGGGTCCTCAGTTTTAACTTATCAAGGGTTTATTTTTATTTTATTTAGCTGTATTTATATCCCGCTTTTCACCGGGTCAAAGCGGTCAATTGGGAGATACATTTAACACGAGGGGATATGACACACATACGCTAATACTTACAGGGAACATGGGCAATGGAGGGTTAAGTGGCTTGCCCAAGACCACAAGGAGTGCCTATAGGACTAGAAATCCCAGTCCCTCCGGCCTGAGATTGCTGTCCCCAGGTGGGACTTGAACCCCCGGCCCTCCGGCCCGAAGTACCTTGTCCTAACCACTAGGCCACTCCTCCCCCCTTCACTTCAACACCTCCTTGCAATCTCCTTGGTTCTTCGTATGGCTGGACAGAAGAAATGGTTGTTGAGCACAAAAGGAAAAAACCCCCACAGATGCTTAGAATTAGTCTTTACACCATCTTAGGCCGAAGAGGAAGCCAGGAAAGGACAGTTAACCGCGTAGTTTCTCCATGTCTGGTTCAAACTCAGTATTTTCACTGGCCCTTTTATTAAGAATTTCAAATAAATTAATACAGACTCCTCACAAATCAGAGCATCATTGTCCTGTATCAGTCTTGATCTTTTTGATGCTACTAATTCACCTACATAAATTCCAAGGTAACACCTCCCAGATATTCTGGGCAAATAAGCAGCAAACGGTCTCACATTCCTGATTAAGATAACCTGCTTTCTCTCTAAGGGGAGCACCTGCTCTTAGTCAAATTCACAGCCTACACACGGCTGTGAACATAATTCATAATATTACTAATACAAGCTTAGACTAGCCATCTATAACTACAGATGTAATTCATAATATTCTAGTAAACTGCTGGGGGGAGGGGCTTTATGTTTTTGTCTCTTCAAAAACTAGATGGTCTACAAGTCGGTATCTGCTGTCAGTTTCTGTGTTTTGGTAAGTGCTGGCATTTAGTACCTGGACAAAAATCCCCACAACATAACTCTACAGTGGTGGGATCTAACTCATCCCACTGTGCTTGGCTATTAGTACAAGCCAAACCCTGGCGGCCATTCACACAGCTGGGAGCCTTGCAACCTTCTGCGACTAAATAAACACATTATGGCACTGATACGCTAAGGTGTGAAACTGTTTTATTTTTAAAAGTGAACACACTTGGAAATGAGCAAAAATAGCACAATTTGGATTTTGTACCTGAGGCAATGGATGGTCAAGTGGCTTGCCAAGGCCACAAGGCGTGCCAGTGGGATACAAGCCCTGCACAAGCCCTGCTCCTTCTGGTTCCAGGCGGCTGCTGCAACCACCAGGCCACTCCTACATCTCCCTCATTATGCATACAAATATATATATATATATATATCTACAAAACAAAGTTCAATATTTAAAAAGGTGGTGGCCAAATATGCATTGTTATAGGGCTGCACTGGGAGGGATGATGTTAACTGCAAGGGGACAGAAGGTTGAAGTTAGAGTGTCTGATACCCTTGTACTGGCCTTCCTCTCCTACCTGCTTTATTGGAAAGCAAAGGCAGGAGGTGGAGACCGTCATGTCCACAGGCAGGGTAGGGGAGGACATGACGTCTCCACCTCCTGCCTTTGCTTTCAGGAGGAAGGCCGGTACCAAGGGTATCAGACACTCTAACTTCAACCTTCTGACCCCTGGCAATTAGCTTTTAGACCCTACTGCCTCTCATCAACACATCGAGGCGGTTTACAAATATAAAAATCAATAAAAGATAAGAAAGGAGCTCCATTATAAAAAATAGGATAGACAACCACAGTCATTGTGACAAAAGGCCACCTATCATTTTGGTCGCCTTCCTCTGAGCCATTTAAAGTCTTTTTATATCTTTTGAGAAGTATAGTCTCCAAAACTGAACACAAAACTCCAAGTGTGGCCTCATCAATGACTTATACTGGGCACCAATAGGGTGGCAGCTTCGAGGGGGGGGTGCAAAAAGCATGTCATTCAAAGATAAACAATAGATTCAGACAGTTGGGGGGGCATAAGGCTTAGGGTTAATCTAGGGAGTTGATAGCTTCGATTTTTGTATAATTCTGCTGCACATCTGAGGTGTTTGGCGTGAAGGAGAACAGACAAGGTCAACGAGGCAAGGAGAAAAGGCCTGTTCACTATTTAGTGTGTTAGCTTCCTGCTCCACTGCTTAGGGAGCTTCTGGAGACCATGGTAGGGGAGGGGAAGAAAGTGAAGGTGGGAGGAAGGGCAAGAGAGCGAGTGGATTGAGAGGTCTAAAGGTTGTGTGGAGGAGTAAGAGGGAGTGAAGGTATTGGGTTTGAGGTAGGGAACTGGAGGAGACCACAAGGTGTGAGCGGAGGGGCAGGCTGAAGGATAGCATGAGGGATACAAAGAAGTTAGTGAATGAGGAGAGCATGAAGGGCTCTTTCTTCCCCATGCCCTAAAAGGCAAAATGTAGGCCATGTTTTTGAATTCCAGGACCCCCACCCCATCCATTCATGGAGAATGAGGAGAGTGGTATTGCAGCCAGTTTGTCTGCATCCTCCAAAGAAGAGAGCCAGCTGATTCTAACTCTCTCAGGGGCCTGCGCCTTACTGGTCAAGGATGGGAAGGTGGAGAGTTGCTGCAGATGTTAATTTTTCCAGAGAAAGGGAATTAGTGACCACTATGGGGGAGGGAAATTTGGTAAGTAAGCCTTGGGGGCTTTAAGGCCACTGGGGAACTCATTGGGAAAGGGACCTTGGGCTGAAGGATCAGGATGAGAGGGCAGGAAGGAGGAGAAGGTTAGAAGGTCCTCATTCTCTTTACCCTGCTCCCACTCTCCACTTCATCTTCAGCCCCAACCAGCACTCAACCTCCAGTCTCTGCCCATCAGCAATGGCAGAAGTTCAAATTAAGGGCCCCAAGCAAAATATTGGAAAGAGTGCCCAGAGCAGGGGTGATCCACCTTAAAATATAGGGGTGTGGCTATAAGTGGGCCCCTCCTTCCTTAGACCTCCTTCCCCCTCAAGGGGATAAGGAAAATAGTGTGTTCAGGTATAATATGTCTGACAGCTCAATGCAGCTGTGTTTGCACAGAATGCAGGAAGGAATCTAACGTGACCATAAACAATGTGCAAATACCTGTGCTAATGGCAGAGCACCATACATTTAAATCCATTTAAAAGGATGGTAGTGAAGTAATTACCTCTGCAGATGCAGAGAAGTGTGTAGAAGGTTGAGGTCAATGTGAGATTTTAAAGTGAGGTCTGAAGGGGTGTTAAGGGTTAGCTCGTAAGTTTGCAATCGCTAGTGGTGTGGAATTTATGCCCGTTTCTTGAGTGTACAGTACCTGCAACTTTCTTCTGGCTTTACTGAACGCAGTACTGAAAAAAATGGCAGGGAAAGTATGCTGGAAGAATGTTATGCGCATGTGATGGAATGCTATGTGACACATAAACAGCAATATTCTGCACAGAGCTTCTGCTCATGATAATACTGCTGTTTATGCGAGTCTAGCACAGGTACCAAAAGGGCCACTGCAGAAATGTTAGCGCACAGTCTGCACATAGGTAGCGCGACATCTGCACTTCTTTTTTATGCACAGATGTTGCGCCGCAATGCAGAAAATGGATTGGCACAAATGTAATCGCTGCACAGAGAACAGCGCCAATGCCAGCGCGCAGCCCATAGAAATCCATTCAGTTTACAAGATAAGTCAAGCAATTAGCTATTCTGCCCAGGTGCAGAGAAACGTACGGAAGAGCAAAGATCGAATTTAATACCGGAACTTTAATGCCTACTCGAAGGAGACATAAGGGATCTGCATTTAGTGCCAAGGAGGAATTTATCCGTAAAAGAAACCACTAACCCCCTTTTTTTTTAATCATTTCAAATATTTGTCGGATATCACCGGAAAGGGGCAAGTATTGCAAACAATGCCCTCCACTCGGTTTTAATTATGTGCAAATCCCAAAATCGTTCCAAATGTAACAACAACTTAATTTTGATGTGAAGATACTCAAAGTCCGGCACGACGTGCATGTTTCGGGTTATCACCCTGTCTCAAGTGCCACCATCATGTCTTTTCATAACCACTCACATGATGGTGGCACTTGAGACAGGGTGATAACCCGAAACGTGCACGTCGTGCCGGACTTTGAGTATCTTCACATCAAAATTAAGTTAAGTTGTTGTTTCATTCCATTCATTTGGAACGATTTTGGGATTTGCACATAATTAAAAGGATAAAACCGAGTGGAGGGCATTGTTTGCAATACTTGCCCCTTTCCGGTGATATCCGACAAATATTTGAAATGATTAAAAAAAAGGGGGTTAGTGGTTTCTTTTACGGATATATACAGTGATCACTACGGAAAGGAGGAATTTATGCCTGTCTCGTGAGCGGACAACCCCTCCCCCCCGGTAGCATTTTCTGGGCTCTGCTGAAATGAGTTCTGAAAAAAAAAAGGCAGGGAATTGGGCTGGAATTAATGTATAGATGGAATCTGATGTGCCATCTGATGTGGCACTTGTGACAGCAACCATTCTGCTTGGAATACTGCTCAGAATCAAAGACACCATATGCAGGATGTAGGCAGTACTAACGCAGATGTCGTGCACATGTGCCTGCCAGTTTAACTCAAAATGCTGCACCTACCTCTTTTATTTATTTAACCAGTTTTATATACCACCTTATCCTTCAATCAAAGTGGTTACAAGACAAGGTATACAAATATAGGTAAAAGCAAGGAAAGGTATTGGGGGGTATAGGAAGAATACACAAAACAGGAATAAATACATGCTTATGCTAAATCCTAACTGCTTGCTGCATATAGGTCAGGGCCACTGTTCCCTCTAAGCTGTGCGCGTGTGCGCGCGCACACACCTCGCCAAGCGAGCACACATACAACAGAGCGCACAAAAATTACAGCTCTGATTCTGATAGAAAACAACACAGACGTCTTAAAATTTTAAAGTTATGATTGTAATTACTAGAAATTTCCCGCTTCATTTAGTAATCGTCTATTTTCATTTAATTTGATTATAATCAATGTGTTGTACATACTGTATTCTGACGTGTAGTCAAATTTTAAAGTATATAACTCCGAGTGTCGTTATGTGGCGCACAAAAATTTAACCTTCCTTCAAAAGCTGCACACAGCTGATATTTTATGCGCACACAGCCTACAGAAAATTAGAGGGAACATTGGTCAGGGCTGGCCTAAGTGCTTCTGCTGTCCCAGGCTGTGCCGCCCCCGCTGAGCCACACCACTGTCCCCTGCTGCTGCCGATTCTGTCGGAGGTGGGAGGGAGGTGGGTGGCAGCAGCAGAAACGGCATTATTTTAAAAGCAGCAGCTTTGTGCCGCCACCTTGTTGTCTGCAGCAGGCCATGTGCTTCAGCATATCTGGCCTGCCGCTTCTGACCCCTCTGACAGTAAGTGGTATTGGAGGGGGGAGGGGGGGGTCAGAAGTGGCAGGTCATGTGTGCCAAAGCAGATGGCCTGCTGCAAGCAATAAAGTAACCTTAAAAAAAAAACACACCCCAAACACGATTTTTCTTCAGTTAGTTTTTGCATTTGCTGCAGCACTCTATTGAACTGTTGTTGTTTTTTTTAAATCTATTACCCTTTTATTCCATACATTTAAAACAATTTTCTTAGTACAATATATTTTTTTAACTTTACAATCATCATTGCAAAACAAGTGTCTTTATATAAAAACTTTAGATAAAATCCTTACTACAAACAGCAGGTGAGGTAGCAAGATTTTATCTAAAGCTATATAACGATACTTGTTTGCAATGATGATTGCTAAGTAAAAAAAAAAAAATGATTGTATGAAGAAAATTGTTTTAAACGTATGGAATAAGAGGGTAAATGGATTAAAAACAACAAAACGATTTTTCCTCAGTCTGTTTTGGGAGTGTATGCTTTTCTAGACAGAATTGAGACAACGAAGTGACAACACAAAGCCGCTACCCAGGTTAGCCGCCGTAGGTGGCAGCCTAGCTCACCTAGTGGACGAGCCGGCCCTGATACAGGTGCAGAACTTCTGCAATACTCTAGTGTTTGATACCTGTGCGCACAGCTCTAAGGGGTATGTTTACTAAACCGTCTTAACGTCGCAGCGGTGGTATTATCGCGCGATAACGCAGTGGTGGCGTTAAGGCACCCTAATGCTGTGAAATCCGGCTCTGAAGGGTGGAGTAAGGCTTCCCAGAGGGCGGAGAGAAGGGGTCAATGGGCGGAGAGTGGGAGGGGAGAGGTTCCAGGCACACTAACGCTGTGAAATCCGGGTCTGAACACTAACGCCCGAGAAACCCTCGCGTTAGAGGCACATTTGCAGGAAAGAGAAACCATTTCAGTCAGCAATGTGCAGCAAAGGCAGGGAAACCCAGAAAAGTAATACTTGTGATACATGTGCAGGGACCAAAAACACAAATAAGCATATAAAAGGACCAGAACCACATCTAAAATCCCAATAGCCAAGCTGGCCAAAAGTGATATTAATGATAAACATAAAGCAACACCACTGACAAAGCGTATAAATTAAGATATCATGTTTGGAAGGGTCTATGCTCTGTCCCCCTACAAAGTGAATGATCCCACATTGACATAGCGCTGATCAGGGTTTCTGTCGTTTAGATTGGGCAGGTTTGTTATGGCGTGCACATATGCAGCAACAGCAGAGTGGGCACGTAGGAAAGGGCAACTGTACTGATGCTGTAAATGGGATACAGGGGGCTGCAGGCAGCACATGCTGTGGTCCAGCTGGGGCACAGTGCGGGCTAGGCAGATGCCTAGGTGGCACATAGGAATGCCAAAACTGTAAAGCAGCAAGACAGCAACTGACGAGGGTCCAACATGGGCACGAGTGTGTGTCCCACAGTGTCACAGGGGATATTACCCAGCAGGTACCCCCAAGGGCACATAACATTGGCAGGCTGTGCAGGGGGGGAAGCGCACATGTCCATGTAGGCAACCCTACCCGAGAACCCACACCATAGGCGGCTGCCTACCGGCATACTGGATGGCCTGGGACTGCACCACCACCAGCATGGTGGCGGAGGGGTGCTGGTGGCGGAGGGGTGTTGGTGGCGGAGGGGGCAGTGGCGTCTGCCCACAGCAGACCATGGCCTAGCCCCGTTTAGGAGGGGGCCGTGCAATGCAACAGACAGGGTCTGTCTGACGAACAGTCATGGTATCCCCAGGGAATGAACTGTCCCTGTGGCAACAGTGTGGTGCAGTACACACAGCCAGTGTGTTCGGGAGCAGAAGGTCACAAGTTCAAGTCCCAGCTGTGGCTCCTGCCAACCCTTTCCCCATATTTTACCCAGTACTAAACCATGGTAATAAAGACGGAACCTTTATTGCAGATAAAATAAACATGCCTGAAACGCCTATATTTTACCCTATAGAGCACAGACACCATAAACATGTGCAATCCCTAGAGCAGAGTTTCCCAACTGCAGTCCTGGAGGGCCAAACACCAATCAGGTTTCATGCTGTCCCTAATAAATATGCCTGTGCTGCATTAGTATGCGCCGCCCCCATTGTATACAAATGTATCTCATGCATATTTATTAGGGACAGCATGAAAACCTGAACAGTGTTTGCCCCACCAGGACCGGAGTTGGGAACCTCTGCCCTAGAGCAGCGGCCAACAGGGGCATAAACACCCACACCCACAAGCTCCACTATCCAAAGCCTCATGGAGAGTCTGGCTGTTGGACCCTGCGTGCAGCAGAATCTCCCAATACTAGCACTTGCATACCTTAGCAATGCTGCCCTAAACTTGGGAATACGTTACACATATATCAAAAGGTTGCTATGATTAATGGCAGATAACAATTCCTAAGTTAAGCACAATTTGCTGATAGAGCTGCATCATAGCAACCTTTCTGATATCTGTGGAGTGTGTTTCAATTTTGGTTTCTGACAGTGTTTACCACCCCGGGGAGTGACCCCAACAGTATTGCATACCATAGCCATGCCTGCACTGTGCCCAGGACTGGTGCGGTGGCCAGGGCTGCCAAAAGCCTCTATATTTGCACAATGCTGGCATAGGTGTGGGAGTGTGTGTCTGTCTATCCAGTGTGTTGTGGCTGCCTACACCTTACTCAGCCCACACTGCTTGCACTGTTTCCAGTGTTAGCCTGCCAATGTGCATAATGAGCAGCAAGATACTGTGGGTATGGCCCGGACAGGGTGGCCTGGGCAGGATGCATCTACATAGGGCAATGGCTGGGACATTGTAGTGCCCGGCCACCACCTGCATGGACAGGGTGGCCACAGCATGTCCTGCTGGGAGGTCACTCTCACCCTGACTGAGCAGTGACAACGGCATGGCTAGGTTCCCCCATTGTGCTATATAGTATTTCTCTCAAGTGATATTTATGGGTTCTCTTTTCTAGGGCCCAATCACTGACTTATCTGCTTGGTGTGTGTGCTCACATCCCAGTTTTCGGTGCACACAGTTCCACCAGGAACATGCACTATGGACTAGCTAGCAGACTGTCTGCTGTTAGTATGTGTATGGCTGGAACACCTTGCAGGGTGCAGCGGCTGTGCTTGCTGCTGGAGAATGTCAGATGGGGGGGGGGGGGCAGCTGAGCATTTCCAGGCCTACTGTCTGTCTGCCATTGCCTTATGGATGTGTACAGATCTGCATTGACTGCCCTGTAGGGTGCCTGTTCCCGAGCAGGACTGGGGTTGATGGTCCCCTCTACTGCCACCATTGCAGGGATGTAGAATGTGGATCTGTTGGTGGGAGATCCTGTCCCCCACCCTGAGCCCCAGAGGGTGGGTTGGGTGGTGCTACATAATCCGCCTATGGGTCCAAACACCCCCCTTCACTTAAATCATGTGACCATGGCACCCACACAGGATATGCACTATTCTGGGTGCATCATAGTCCACAAGGGCTAGACGTGACTGGGAAATACAGATGGACACAGGTGTATCCTAGGTGTGTCTGCAAGGACTACCTATCACACACTGGCACTGACGGCAACCTGCAGCATAGCCTATCTCAGCTAAGCCAGGTGCTGCGGACCTGGTGCTGGGCACCCCACCTTGCCCTCAGGGTGAGCACAGTATCCCCACAATGTGTCAGTCTGTAGCTACTCTGTGCCAGTAACACACATGGTCAGTTCCCCCTACCAGGCCGAGGTGCTGTGGGAGTGCATACCCCATCTTGTGATCATCTGTAGACTGCTGATCTGTATGTGCAGTGCATCATGGGTACGGGTGGGTTAACCCTATCCTGGTAACCACAGCAGACAGTTTGTGTGGTGACCTGTAGTCCTTCTGTAGCCAGCCAGGGGTTTGTTAGTAGCTATAGAGATGTAGCCCACTGGTTACTTCACTGACTGTGGAGGTAGAGGTCATGGGTTTGATCCCAAAGTGGTGTTATTTGATAGGGCTGTCTGAGGCATTTCCTTTTTTAATTTAAATTAGTGCTGCCAGCAAAAACACCCTCACAGTGCTGTAACCTTAAGGTGCCTCATAAGGTGCCCTATAGGGAACATTATAAGGTGTCTTGGCAGACATTGCACATTATAATGTGCCCTCTGGAGTGCCTTATAGGGTGCCTTATGCGGCACCTTAGGTTACGGCACTGTGAGGGTGTGTTTCCTGGCAGCACTAATTTAAATCAAAAAAGAAAATGCCTCAGACAGCACTGATTTAAAGTAAAGGGTAATGCCTCAGACAGCCTTACTCATTAAGCCCACTGGGGGATTGAACTCATGAAAGGAATGGAAAATAAAACAAAGGATATTATAATGCCTCTGTATCGTTCCATGGTAGGACCGCACCTTGAATATTGTGTGCAATTCTGGTTACCGTATCATAAGAAGGATATAGCGTTATTAGAAAAGGAACAGAGAAGAGCCACCAAAATGGTAAAGGGGATAGAAGGCTACTCCTATGAAGAGAGGCT
The DNA here is from genome assembly GCA_033557465.1 of Ichthyophis bannanicus. Taxonomy (NCBI): domain Eukaryota; kingdom Metazoa; phylum Chordata; class Amphibia; order Gymnophiona; family Ichthyophiidae; genus Ichthyophis; species Ichthyophis bannanicus. Next base: position 171,675,891 of record CM066032.1, on the reverse strand, counting down.
AGAAAGGATAGGGCTCTTCAACCTGGAAAAGAGACAGCTCAGGGGAGATATGATAGAGGTCTATAAATTAATGAATGGAGTGGAACGGGTAAACGTAGATTAATTGTTTACGCTATCAGAATATAGAAAGACTAGGGGACATGTAATGAAGCTACAGGGTAAACTATCTAAGACAAATAAGAGAAAATATTTTTTCACTCAACGTGTAATCAAACTGTGGAATTTGTTACTGGAAGATGTAATAAGAGCTGTTAGTGTAGCTGGGTTTAAAAAAGGTTTGGTCAAGTTCCTGGAGGAAAGGTCCATAAACCATTATTAAGAAGGGACCCAGGATATCAATGCTTGACCCAATACAAGCATTGTGGAACCTGTCTTTTGGGGAAACTGCTAGGTAGGTATGACCTAGATTGGCCACTGTTGGAAACAGGATACTGGGCTTGATGGACCTTGGTCTGACCCAGTATGGCATATCTTATGTTCTTATGCCCCTGTTTCATCAGTCATTGTATTAAACAGTGTGCTACACCTCTGTTGCTGTGCTTGCAGGTCAGCGCACCTAATCAAGGCTAACGCGCATTAAAGTGCCACGGCTCCCTTTATCGTGTGATAACCCTAAATGCTACCTAAGACCGGAATGCCCACTACCTTATATGGCATTCGTCACAGTAAGACTGCAACTAACGCCAGGTAACATTAAGTTGTTGTTGTTGTTAAGTGCCGTCGAATCGGAGTCGACTCATGGCGACCCTCTGGATAGCTATCCTAAACTGTGTTCGGTCTTCAGTCAGGCGGCTCATTGTTGACAGACTGGTACCCATAGCTGCTGTTATTGTATCGATCCATCTCATTGCTGGCCTTCCTCTTTTGCGTTGACCTTCTATCTTGCCAAGCATAATGTCTTTCTCTAATGATCTCTCTCTTCGCATGATGTGTCCAAAGTACGAAAGTCGAAGTCTTGTCATCTGAGCTTCTAAAGAAAGCTTAGGTTTGATCTCCTCTAGTACCGACTGGTTTGTTCTTCGGGCAGTCCATGGTATACACAGAATTCGCCGCCAGCACCATAATTCAGAGGCATCAATTTTCTTCCTGTCTATCTTTTTCACTGTCCAGCTTTCACATCCATATGATGTTATTGAAAATACCATGGCTTGAACAAGTCGAATCTTTGTATGGAGAGAGACATCTCTGCTCTTGTGAATCTTATCTAGGTCTTTCATAGCCATTCTGCCAAGAGCAATGCGTCGTCTGATTTCTTGACTGCTTGTTGCTTCATTATTGATAGTTGATCCAAGTAGGTTAAAGTTATTCACGATTTCAATTTCTTCTCCTTCGACGATGAACCTGTTGATTATGCCAGTTGTCATGATCTTTGTCTTCTTTACATTAAGGTGCAGGCCCATTTTGAGACTATGTTCTTTGATTGTGAGAAGCAAATGTTTCAGATCATCTTCACTTTCCGCCAGTAATGTGGTATCATCAGCATAGCGAAGGTTGTTGATGAGTCTTCCACCAATCTTCACACCTCTGTTGTCTTCATACAATCCTGCTTCTCTGATGATTTGTTCTGCATATAAATTAAACAGGTAGGGGGAAAGTATGCAGCCTTGTCTTACACCTTTGCTTATTTTAAACCATTCTGTTTCTCCTTGTTCTGTTCGAACTGTTGCTTCTTGATCAATGTACAGATTGCGCAAGAGAACGATCAGGTGTTCTGGTATACCCATGCTTCTTAATGTGGCCCAGAGTTTCTCATGGTTTACACAGTCAAAAGCCTTGCTATAGTCGATAAAGCACAAATAGATATCCTTTTGGTATTCTTTAGCCTTTTCAAGGATCCATCTCACATCCGCAATGATGTCTCTTGTTCCTCGCCCTTTCCTGAACCCTGCTTGCACTTCAGGTAGTTCTTGTTCCAGGTATGGTTGTAGTCTCTTTTGAATAATCTTCAGTAGAATCTTGCTGGCATGTGGGATCAGAGCGATTGTGCGATAATTTCCACAGTCAGTTGGATCACCTTTCTTTAGTATTGGTATAAACACAGATCTTTTCCAGTCAGTTGGCCATGATGTTGTCTTCCATATTTCTTGGCAGAGCCTTGTGAGTACGGTAACAGCTGCATCAGATTGCTGCAATACTTCTATGGGAATGCTATCAATGCCTGGTGCTTTGTTCTTTGATAAGGCTTTCAATGCTGCTTCAACTTCTTCTTTCATCACCAATGGTTCCAGATCATAAGGTACAGGTTGAAACGGCTGTTGGTCCACTTGATCTTTATCATATAAAAACTATGTATATTCCTTCCACCTTTTCTTGATATTCTCAGCATCATTCAACATAGAACCTTGAGCATCTTGTAACATTCCAATTCGAGGCTGGAACTTTTTCTTTAACTCTCGTAGCTTTAGGAAAGCCGATCTTGTTCTTCCTCTAATAGTTTCTGCTTCTATTTCCTTGCAAGTGTCATTGTAGTACTTTTCCTTGTACTGTCTTGCTGCATGTTGGAAATCTCTGAGTTCTGCGATTGTCTTTCTTTCTCCTCTGGCTTTAGCTTCTCTGCGTTTCTGGGCAATTTTCAGAGTTTCTTCCGTCATCCATTTTGGCCGTTTTTGCTTTTTCACCTTTTGTAGAGACTTCTCGCTTTCTTCCAACACAACCTTCTTGATGTCATTCCATAACTCTTCCGAAGCTCTGTCATTTGTATCTAAAGCAGCAAATTGATTTTGCAGGCAGTCTTTAAATTCCAGTGGTATATTCTCAAGGTCATATTTTGCTGCATTCATGAGTGGTTTGCTCTTTTTCAACTTTAGCTTGAGTTTGCATACTAGTAGTTGATGATCTGTACCACAGTCAGCTCCAGGTTTTGTCTTTGTTGATGTTACAGAGCTTTTCCATCGTTGACTTCCACATATGTAGTCAATTTGATTTTTATATAATCCATTCGGTGAAGTCCATGTGTACAGTCGCCGCTTGTGTTGCTGGAAGAAGGTGTTTGAGATGAATAGATCATTGGTCCTGCAGAATTCTATCAGTCTTTCTCCAGCTTCATTTCTGTTGCCAAGTCCATATTTTCCAACTACTTTGCCTTCTTCTTTGTTGCCAACCTTTGCGTTCCAGTCACCCATGACTATCAGGATATCCTGTTTGCATGTTCTGTCAATTTCAGCTTGTACTTGTTCATAGAACTCTTCAATTTCATTCTCTTCAGCAGCTGTTGTTGGGGCATATACTTGAATTATAGTTGTGTTGATAGGCAATCCTCGTAGACGAATAGAGATTAAGCGTTCGCTGACTGCATTGTATTTCATTACAGTTCTTGCAAGTTTCTTCTTTATTATAAATGCAACACCATTTCTTTTTGTCTTTCATTTCCAGCATAGTAGACCATGTGATCATCTGATGCAAAGTGCCCCATGCCAGTCCATTTCAGTTCGCTGACATCCAACAGATCAAGTTGTACACGTTCCATTTCATTCTTGACCACCTCCAACTTCCCTTGGTTCATGCTTCGTACGTTCCATGTTCCAATGTGTAAGACATCTTTACAGCTTCCGACTCTCATTTCATGCGCAGCTACATCAGCAGTCAGACTTCCCGAGGGCTTTGATCCAACCACATCATAAATGCTGGCTTTACTCTGAAAAGTCTTCAGTTCTTCCCCAGTAGCTAGTTGAGTGCCTTCTGACCTGGGGGTCTCATCTTCCAGCACCATAGCACAATTTGTTTTGTTGTAACTATCCATTGGGTTTTCATGGCAAGATACAGAAGTAGATTGCCGGGCCTTTCTTCCGCGCAGTTTAAGTTTGGTGTTGTTGCCGTTGTCACAAAAATGTGATCCTCCGCCGTCAACACTGTCCCATTCTGCTGCTGCCCAGATGGGTGGTTTATCTTGGTCTGGCACCTCAGCTGAGACCTGTCCATCTTGGGAGACCCTGCCAGTAGTTAAACTACCGATAGTTTAGCTCTCAGCATCACTGATGCACTGCAAGCCCTCACAGCACGACAAGCTGCAAACCAAGTGAGACATTAAGACGGTTTAGTAAACATACTCCTAATACCAGCTTTCTGCATCAGGCCCAAATCGTTGGGTTTTCTTTTTGGGCTTAGGTTAGAGTATAGGTGCTGCCAACGCAGAGCTTTACGCACGTGTACCTGGCTTGCTCTCCTATAGCGTAAAGGTTTTGCGCACAGCTCATTTACATATTGTTTGCATCTCTGCTCAGTAGAGAAACGGCTCAGATCCCCCTCTCAATGGCAGGGCCGGCCCGTCCATTGAGCAAGAATGTTCTTTGCACAGGGTCCCGCGTTTCAGGGGGCCCCGCGCAAAGAACATTCTGCTTTTTTTTTAAAATTATATAAAAAATAAAAAAAGCTGGCTTTGGTTGCTGCCGCGGCCTCCGCGGCAAAATGGAGTGTCCCGCGGGGCCCCCTCTCCTCGCTGAGCCTCTCTGCAAGGGCTTTCAGATTCGCAAAGGGAGAGTGTCTCCCTCGCGTCTCTGTTAAGCCCGCAGGGGCTAATGGGAAATTTCCCATTAGCCCCTGCGGGCTTAACAGAGACGCGAGGGAGACACTCTCCCTTTGCGAATCTGAAAGCCCTTGCAGAGAGGCTCAGCGAGGAGAGGGGGCCCCGCGGGACCCTCCATTCTGCTGCTGCCGCGGCGGCAGCGGCAGCAGCCAGAGCCAGGTTTTTGTTTTAATTTTAAATTTGCCATAAGCCGATAGGGGGGGGGGGGGGTGTGTTAAGACTGGTGCTGGGCTGGGTGGTGTCAAGACTGGGGCGGGGCTGGGCTGGGCTGGGGGGGGCTGGGGTGTCAAGACTGGGGCTGGGCTGGGGGTGTGTGTCAAGACTGGGACTGGGGCTGGGCTGGGGGGGGTGTCAAGACTGGGCTGGGCTGGGCTGGGGGTGTCAAGACTGGGGCTGGGCTGGGCTGGGCTGGGGGGGGTGTCAAGACGGGCTGGGCTGGGCTGGGCTGGGGGGGGTGTTTACACTGGTAATGGGCTGGGCTGGGCTGGGCTGGGGGGGTGTTAAGACTGGTAATTGGCTGCGGGGGGGGGGTTAAGACTGGTAATGAGCTGCGGGGGGGTTAAGACTGGTAATGGGCTGGGCTGGGCTGGGGGGTGTTAAGACTGGTAATGGGCTGCGGGGGGGGGGGTTAAGACAGGTTATGAGCTGCGGGGGGGGGGGGTTAAGACTGGTAATGGGCTGGGCTGGGCTGGGGGGGTGTTTAGACTGCTAATGGGCTGGGCTGGGCTGGGGGGGTGTTAAGACTGGTAATGGGCTGCGGGGGGGGGGGTTAAGACTGGTTATGAGCTGCGGGGGGGGGGGGTTAAGACTGGTAATGGGCTGGGGGGGGGGTAGGAAAGATAATGGGCTGGGGGGGGCTAGGACTGGTAATGGGCTGTGAGCTGTTGGGGGGGTTAGGACTGGTAATGGGCTATGGGGGGGTTAAGACTGGCAATGGGCTGTGGGCTGATGGGAGCTGTCTGGAAATGGGGCTATGGGGGGGTTAGGACTGGTAATGGGCTATGGGGGGTAAGACTGATAATGGGCTATGGGGGGGGGGGCTAGGACAGGAAATGGGCTGATGGGGAGGGGGTAGGACTGGTAATGGGCTATGGGGGGGGATAAGACTGGTAATGGGCTATGGGGGGGGCTAGGACAGGACATGGGCTGATGGGGAGGGGTTAGGACTTGAGGTGGGCTGATGTGGTTAGGACTGGTAATGGGCTGTGGGCTGATGGGGGGGGGTTAGGACTGGAAATGGGCTGATGGGGTTAAGACTGTACGTGGGCTGATGGGGGGTTAGGACTGGTAATGGGTTATAGGGGGGGCTTAAACTGAAAATGGGGTGATGGGGGGGTTAGGACTGAAAGTGGGTTGATGGGGGGCTAGGACTGGTAATGGGTTGGGGGGTTGCTATGACTGGAAATGGGCTGAGTGGAAGGGGAGGCTTGAACTGCAAATAGCTGATGGGGAGGGAGCTTGGAATGGAAATGGGCTGTGAGGGAAGGGAGCTAGGACTGAAAATGGGCTGATGGAGCAGCTAGGATAGGACTGGAAATGGGCTGTTGGGGGAGCTAAGATTGGAAATGGGCTGTGGTGGGGGCTCGAATTGAAATGGACTCATGGAGGGGCTAGAACTGGAAGTAGGCTCATGGGGGGGCTTGGACTGGAATTGGGCTGAGTGGAGGGGAGCTAGGATTTGACATGGGCTGATGGTGGGGCTAGGAAATGACTAGAAATGGGCTGATGGGGGGCTAGGATTAGAAATGAGCTGATGAAGGGACTCAGACTGAAAATGGATGGGGGAGCTAGGACCGGAAATGGGTTGATGGGGGGTAGGACTGGAAATGGGCTGATGCAGGGACTAGAAGGGAATGGATGCTGGGTGAGACTGGAACTAGAAGGGAGCTGATGTTGGGGGATGATTAGAATGGGATGGGGCTGGGAGAGTAAAATGGAGAGGGGAAAAATATTTTGTGTGGGAGGGATGAAAAATCTACAATTGGCCGGTTATTGGGAGAGTAAGTGGGGATTGAGGATGGAGGGGTAAAATTTGTGTGGATGAAATAGGAATGAGGAAAGAGCAAAAGGAGAAAGATTAGTATGTTAAAGCAGATGTAGAGAGAGAGAATGGAGAAAAAAAACTAGAAGAGAGAAGAAAGAACAAATGGACAGCAGACGATGGAGAGTTAGCAGAAAACATGAAGAAACCAGAAGAAAGTGGCTGGAGCAATTGCAACTGAAAAAAATGCACAAAAGGTAGAAAGATATCTCTTTATTTTGAATTTATTAACTGGAATATGAAAGCTCTGGGAAATGTGCATCATTAACGTCTGCGCTTTGTTTGGTACAAGAGGAAATTAATTTATAGTTTTATTTCTACAGTGTTGTTGTACATTCCAAGTTTGGCTTTTGGGGTTCCCAGTTTAATTATTGCCTTCCTGTTTCTAAATTGTGATTCCTTGTTTGATGATGGTCTATGTTCTGCATGTGTAACTGAGCTGAGGTATTCTGTTTATGTAATTCCTATTTGACATTGCCACTTGTTCTCTTTCCCCAGTATTCTCTGAAATGTATTGGTTTAATATTTGCAGTGTTGCCTTTTGATAGGTAGGGTATGGTGCTTTGTGAGTCCTGGTAATGCTGTCAGGATACGGCGGTTTGCTATGGGTTCTAAATGGGCAGCGTTTGTAGTAGTTCCTAATGTGCCTGGCGGTTGGCACTGGATTATAGTAATGTAGAAATCTTTTAGTCTTTCTTTATCCATACACTCATTAAGAGACATGTTTACTAAAAGTTAGTGTATGGTAACATTATGCAAATATTTATGCAAATAAGGCCACTTATGCAAATGAGGCCCCGCACCGAGTCTCCGCACATGGCCCCGCACCCCCCTTGGGCCGCCCCTGCTCAACGGTTCCACTTCCTTTTTTTCTTCAGCTCAAACTCTAGCGTTCGCGTGGCAGCGAAGAGCCGCTCTATGCTGCACCGTGCTGCCGAAACAGCGAGGAAGTGGCTCGTGCATGGAGCGCTCTTTGACCAGGACAGGACTCCACTTCCCAGGCTGCCCTGCGGCGACGGCAGGGCGTCCTTTACAGCCTTCGCACGTGGTGCTGGGTGGGGGCTGGGCTTGGGCGTCAGATCTGTCCGATCTCTCACCCTGGCTGCTTGTGGCAGAGCCGGGCAGGAAAAGCCCTTTCTCCGGACTCATGAAACGGAAAGCAGCAGTTTGAAGCCCCGGAGTGTCTTGCATCTGCCGGTGACGGGAGCTAAGGTAAGGTAATGTGCTGTCGCTGCTACTCTCGGCCACCTTTTCAAACTTGGTGGCGAGTAGCCATGAGTGACTCAGTGCTACGGCGGGGCTGGACTGGGGGATGCGGGAGGCTGAACTCGCACCGGGGAGCTCGTGCTCTTCGGCTATTTGTCCTTGAGGCTTTTCTTGGCATCGTCTCGTCTCCGGTTGCTTCCCCCTGGCATGCATCCCCCCTCCCCTTCTTTTGTTTTGAGGCTGCTCGTCTCTACGTTGAGTAGCAGCGGTGCTGTCAAACAAAAGGCTGCAGGTGTTAACTATAGAAATGCGAAAGTTGGCCGTGGTCGCATTCCGAAACGGCGACAGCGTGCGGGGAAAAACGCTATTTACTGTCACTTCTACATTGCATCGGATCGAGTTTCTATTTAGGCCATGTCCGTTTTCTTTTGCCATGTGTATATCTTTGCTTTAACCCTCAGGCAGAGAATTTATACTGGGCTTGCTTGGCATGCATTTCTTCCTTACTACGCAGCTAGCTCACAAGAGTTTATGTTGGGGGGATAAGAACAGTCTTTGTTTAGTGAAAGTCATTTTATTTTTTTCATTGTGGCCGGTGTAGGCAAGGCCTTGCAGTCCTCTTGAATAGCCCTTTCTTATTGCATCATTGTAGTCCAGACATTGAGTTGTGTCGAACACATTATTTACTACACAGACATGACTGATCTTGGCATGCAAGCTTGTTGGAATTGTTACAGAATATTAGTTACGATTATAGCTGGGCTTCCCAATTACTCTTTATGTGAGAGACGTGTCTGAGCTTTCAGTAGTGATGAATGATGGTCACGATTCATGGTAAGGCTATGCATTTGTCTTTGTTAATGCTGCTTGGGATCCTGGAAATGCAATATATTTGAAAAGGATGCGTTGTAAAACCTTAGTCAGAATTGTTTAGCTTGCGCCAGGTTGTGCGTTTCCATTGTCTCACACCTATCATTCGAGAGGTGAGAACGCGCTGTGACAATGCAGTATTAACACCGACGTACCGTAGCCGCGCGTTAACGAAAGAAGGAGTAACACATTTTCTGGTGGTAAAGGGTCCTGGGAAATCTGATCGCACAACCACAGATTTTTCCTTTCAGTCGGGATTGTAATCTGTGCAGTTTCAATAGGCTTTTGTTGTGGGGGAGCAGACAGCCTGTCAGTGATAGGCGACAGTCTCGCAGGCAGCAATACTGTGTTGTGCAGTTTAGGATCACAGCTCCTGCCTTCCTGCAATTGTTGACAATGCAAAGGGGAAGCATGGTGATGGGGGAGGGATGAACCTTTTGCCTTGAGATATTGCAGAAAAACTGTTCTCTTTCCCTAGATTTGGGTGCGGTCCCTGTGCTGTGTCTCTTGCCTGGCACCTCTCACTGATTGCCTCTCCCATCCCTATTGTAGCACCCCCCCCCCCCCCCCCCCCCACCCCCCCCCCCCCCATATTACAGTGTGTAGCATCTATGGGCAGGTTTATCTCGAAACGCTGGGGCAGCACTTCTGTCACAGACATGCTGATAGGCTTGGAACTGTTTTTCAGGATTTGTCTGGGAAAAATTACTACCGTTAATACTAAAGAAATGCTACCGTGAGCGCTGTCCCTTGAAGTGTTAGAAGTGATCCAGCATCTTATCGATAGGATGCTGCAGCAATGGCAAAGTTAAGTGATGCGACTGTGACCAGTGAAATAAAGCAAGTTCAGATCGGTGCTGCTTGCCTAGGGCTTTCTGTCTGGCAGATTGTTAAAAGCTGTAGGTGCCAGGTTTGAAGAGACTTGATCACAGAAAGTGGGGGAGAACCCACCAAAGTGCCATGTTTTTAATAGTAGAGAAAGAGTGCCAGACGCTGAAGCCTTGCTGTGGCTCAGACTTATACCATTGTACTTTTTTGGGGAGGAGGGAACACAGATTTTGTTCACTGTAGAGGTATTTTTTTCCAGGTTAGGTCGTAGGATAGTGAGGTGTGCTGAGTGTAGGTTTTTGTTTGCAAAGAACAGAATTCTGATGTCTTGTGAGGGTCTTAAAAAAGCAAGCCTCTGTTCCATAGCCTTCCCTTCCCCCCCTCTTCTCTACTGAGGTCATCTTTCATTGGAAAGTTGTGTGTATGGTAAAGCACTTTCTGCCCACAGCCTTTGCATTTGTGCTATCTTGTAGCCCATAGGTTCAATCAAAGTTTTCTTTACTGTTACCATTATGACTACAAAATAAAGCATTTCAAATGGCCTACTATCAATCTTTTTTTTTCTTATTAAATGTTTCCAAAACTTTCAGTTATAGGCATTTAAACATGATTTCAAGAATAATGGAAAAGAGTCACATTGTCTCAAGCTTATTTTTGGTATTTTTTAACAGAAAAAAATTGACACTGCAATCTAAGATTAGGAGGAAAAAAAAGGAGGGATGGAAGAATGGTCTAATGCTTGGCAATTAAGATTTAATGCAAAGAAGTGCAGTGTCATGCACTTGGGAAGCAGAAATCCAAGGGAAATGTACGCAATAAGGGGCAAGAGGTTGGTGCGCATGGATCAGGAGAAGGATCTTGGTGTGATTATTTCTGAGGATCTCAAGGTGGCAAAACAGTGCGACAAGGCGGTGGCAAAAGCCAGGAGGATGTTGGGCTACATACAAAGAGGAATTACCAGCAGAAAGGAACAGGTACTAATTCCACTGTATAAGTCACTGGTGAGGCCTCACTTGGAATACTGTGTTCAGTTTTGGAGACCATATCTTGCAAAGGATGTAAAAAGACTGGAAACTGTTCAGAGGAAGGCGACCAAAATGATTTGGAGCCTGCGTCAGAAGCCTTTTGAGAAGAGACTAGAAGACCTAAATATGTACACTCGGGAGGAGAGGAGGGATAGAGGAGATATGATTCAGACCTTTAAATACTTAAAGAGAAATAATGAACAAACAAACCTCTTCCAAAGACGGGGAAGGTGTAAAACTAGAGGGCATAACGTGAAGCTGCAAGGAGGTAAATTGAAAGGCAATATCAGGAAATACTTTTTCACTGAAAGGGTGGTGGATGCTTGGAATGCCCTCCCAATGGAGGTGGTGGGGCAAATGCAGTGACGGAATTCAAAATGGCATGGGACAGACATAGTGGATCCCTTTACAGCAAGAGGATAAAATCAAAATAAACGTGACCATCTAATTTCGCAACAAATAGGGGTGTCCTACAAGGAGCAGTGGGTTCACCCCCTAAACAAAAACATGGGGAGGGGTGGCCTGCACAGAGCGGCAGGTGCATCTACTCTTGCCATCTTACTGGGCAGACTAGATGGACCATACTGGTCTTTATCTGCCGTCATTTACTATGTTACTATGACAGGAGAATCAGAGGAGCCGGGCCATCCCGTGTAAATAAATTGATACATCAACCATTAATTACTTTGGAATGGATTAACTGAGATTTATAAATATCCTCTATTGGGGGGGGGGACACAAAATTAGTATTATCTAATTGAACTAAACATCTACATGGAAACTGTGAAAACTAGGCCACTTGGAGTGGAGGAGTGGCCTAGTGGTTGGGGCAAGGTACTTCAGGCCGGAAGGTCGGGGGTTCAAATCCCACTAGAGGACAGCAACCTTGGGCCGGAAGGACTGGGGTTTCTAGTCCCACAGGTACTCCTTGTGGTCTTGGGCAAGCCACTTAACCCTCCATAGCCCATGTTCCCTGTAAAATAGTTATCTCCAAGTTATAATGCCCTGTTCAATGTAACTTCAGTTTGTTCAATGTAAACCGCACTGATGCAGAATAGCGCGGTATATAAGAGAATGGAAATAAAAAAATAAATAAATAAAAAAAACCAAATTGCCCCAAAGCCAAAATGTTTTTGGCTAAACACCAGAAGTCTTTATACCTAGCTTTTGTGTGCTACTTTCTTGGACCAAAATGTTTCTAATGAAGAGTTTTTCAAGAGCGGAATTAAATCGAGTTATCTGATTTTCTTCCTCTTCATCCCCTCTTGCTCCAGAATTGACCTAGTAGTCACGAGACAACAGTGGGACTCTAGGCATATTTAGTACTTTCAAAAAGTGCTTTTAACCATGCCCATAGGATTGATGAAAGAAGACTTTGGAAAGTTCGGGCGACAGTTTTGATTTCCAGCACTTCCAGTCAGTGTTGAGAAAGCGTCTTCATTTTTTATCAAGGCAGCATTGCAAGTTCTTAATTCTGCCATTTGCTGTTCTAAAACATCTATACTCCCATCATATTGTTCCAGAGACTCTGCCTGGATGTTACACGGAGTCTGCAGTAAAGTAGTATTTGTAATGGCCTTGTCTAGCCTTTGTCAAGGATTTCTCCAATTGCCTGCTAGCATTTACCACCTCTGCCATAGGTATTTCTGCAGAATTCATCATGCTCGCAGCTCTCCCTTCACTGATGGTGATATTAGTGGGCACAGTCTCCTCCATACATGCTGACCCCGTAGGAGGCTCATCACTCAAAATTCCACCAGCCACTCCTAATTCCATTCCTTCAACAGTTGAAGAGGGATCTGAAATATCTGGTGGAGCACTTGCAGTCAGCCTGTCATCCCACTCATGGCCCTCGGTGCAGCTTCCAGTTCTGTGGGAGGTCTCTCAAATCTCTCAGCTGAATGAGACGTCTACCTTCTCTGGGGACAGGCCCCCCCTGCCAATCAGCATCTGTAGTCTCAGCTGCAGGAAACACAAAGGAGTTAAGGCCATTGTCCATCTAGACTAGCAAGGCATGTGTGGTGTCTATATTTCTGCTTCCCTATAGTGATTAACGCAAGGCCTCTAGGAGCATGCTAAACACCTCGGAGCTCAAAATTCTGTGACCTTTCCCAGTGCCATCTTGCTCCTTCCCCTTATTGAATGATCTTTAATTTTTTATTTCTTTCATACTAGGTTCAGATCTAGTGGCATAGCTAAGAGAGTCAATTATGGCAGAACGAGCACTTGAGATGAAAAGTGGAAGTAACATGGTATATGACGGCAGATAAAGACCTTCACATGGCCTTGTGCTCAACCATATTAATCCAAGTCCCCTCCAAAAAATCAGTCCTGATTATGTCCCTTTTCAGACCAGAAATCCATCAAGCCCATATCTGGCTCCAAACAGTGACTAATCCAGATCATGAGCATATGTGATATATCCGAAAGATAGAAAATTGTACTAAAAAAAAATTAAGAGCCACATTCACAAAAACCTATCTAAAAGGTTCTCGGTTCAAACCTTAGTGTGCCATCATTTTTACAGTCATAAAATTAATATATAATATTTTATTTCTAATACGTCGTGAATAAATCTGAAAACGTAGAATAAAACTAGTGAATTTGTTAAGGGGCTGGCAGTGCCAGTAACCAGTGATACCCAAGAGACAAGAGTACGAGGAGACAAAGACCACAGTCCACAACTAATGTCCCTTTACCTGGCAGAAATCTGCCCAAGGGGAGCTGCTTTCACCCACATCACAGGTCTAAAAAACCCCTTCTTTTTCTTTTATTCATTCTATAAATGTTAGATTCTCAAATTTAAGATTGTCGTTCTCTCTTACCCGCCCCCCCCCCACTCTCACTTTGGATAAGTGTCCCATATTTAAACAACCTTAATCTGCTTCTCATTGCCAATTTCAACTGATAAAAAGCTTGATGCAAGACAACCAGAAAAACCCAAGAACTGTATTGCTAAGAAGGGCCACTACTATGTGATTGTAGAGAATGTTTGGAGAAAAAAACTGAAGTAATGCTTATCTCTAAGAACCATGAACTTAAACATCCTCCCACAATCATACTAAATAATACTTCATATAACATTAAACAGGAATTAAAGTACTTAGGTGTAACTCTCGACAAGACTCTTAGCATGGAAGCCCACCTGAGACTTTTAAATAGATCTATTTTCTACAAACTCAGAATATTACAGCCATTACGAAACATCATTGAACATTCAGATTTCAGAACAATATTACAAACCCTCATAACACCACATCTGGACTACTGTAATGGTATACTTGTTGGTTTACCTAAAAAAACAACCAACATACTCCAAATGGCCCAGAATGTTACAGCTCGGATACTAATGAATGTGCAGATATCAGACCACATCACACCTATCCTTCGAGAACTCCACTGGCTACCTATACAAGCACGCATCAGATACAAAATAATAATTACAACTTTTAAGCTAATACACAATATCGCTCCATCTTTCCTCACTACACTCATTAATACACAACCACCTAATAGAAACAGACAAAGGCATAATCTAAATATGCTGCAAATCCCAATCACCATACGCAAGGTGAAACTAAACACTAGCAATAGGGCCTTCACTTACATAGCCCCCTCACAATGGAACAAGCTCTCAGAGTCACTAAGAGCCAACAAGGACCTCCAATCATTCCGCAAAAACCTCAGAACACATCTTTTCCATGAATACTACAATTTGAATGAAGTAACCTAATTCCCATTTTAAACCATATCCTTGATAGATACTTAACAACATAATCATAATCCATCCCAAACAAAGCACGAGTACAATTGTATGTCTCGAGTCCACAAACCCTTAATTTAACCTTGACTTATACATAAGCTATTTACTGTTTACTTTGTTTTCTGATTAACTGTCACTTCTTATGATGTACATAGTTTAACTATTGATACCGTTGTTAACTGTACATAGTTTGTTTGTTATTGCCACTACTGTTATATGTAACTGCTATTGTTGCAGAACCAATTTGTTAAAATGTAAACTGCGACTGATCGCTGGAAGGTGCGGTATAGAAATAAATAAAAATAAATAAAAACATCCTCAAGAACCACAAAACACAATCGGAGACTAAGGCAATTTGACAGAGAATTATTCACTTAAATTGTATGCCGCTGGCAGAATGAAAATTTTCAAGCACATTGGGGCCTGTCTACTAAGCGTTTCCTCATAGGCACAAAATGGGAAAAATCCTTTAGTAGATGGGGCCCCTTTGTCTAATGTTTATCGTCAATAGTCAGCTATATGGATAATATATATAGTTTTGGAATGGCTAACTTAGTTTCAAATCATACGTCTGTTCAATGATGCAGTCGGTTTAAGTAGCACTACCACATATAAGTTGAACTTGGGTATTTCAGGCTATTTGTGTGGCTTGCGTGGTTGGCACTTTTTATATTTTAGTAGTCAAATGTTGCCCTTAGATATGTTACATGTCTTAAGTGGTGCTGTCCCTGGAATGCCACAAATTCTGCCCCTTCTTAGATGGATAATTTTGGCCGTTGGTCATTTTGCACCCAAAAGTATCCATTCAACCCCTGAGATTTAAAAAAAAAAAACAGACAAATGCTTCTCCCCACCTCCCTTTTTAAGTGGTGGTTTAATATTGACCTTTTAAAGTGCTGTTGAGTCAGTGCTGACTCATAGTGATCTTCTAGATGGTTGTCCTAAACTGTGTTTGGTCTTCAGTAACTGCTGTTGTTGTATCAATCCATCTCATTGATGGCCTTCCACTTTTCCATATGACCTTCAACCTTACCAAGTATGATGTCTCTAATGATATCTTTGCATGATGAAAGTTGAAGTCCTTGTCATCTGAGCTAATAACTCACCTCTGCCACAATGTGGGCATCAAAGCAAGCACCAGCAGTAGAACTTCCTGGTGAAGTATGCAACCAAATGTCAGTCTGGGTCTTTCACTGTAATGTATTTGCAATCTTTGGAATTAGGTTTATTATGGTCAGGATATAGTCTTTTGCAGTTACCCTGGGCCTCTTCTTACCAGAACACCATGTTCCATGGTGACTAAACTGGGTGGGTGTGATGTCTTTTTATAGATTTGCCTGCCACATTTAATTCAGTCAGTTGTTCTATTTTGTTGGAAAGACTTAATTCCACAGGGATTGTTGGAAAAGTGTTCTCATGATTTGAATCCTCTTTTAAGGATCTGTTTTTGGCTGTTAAGAAGTCTTATCTAAGGATTTTTGATCAACGAGGGAGGGTCTTCCCTCACTGCAACTTTTTTCATTTGTATGTAGGCCTTCTTTATGAGCTTCTGAATGACCACGGAATAGGCTTTAAAATGTATGCGGACAATAACTTGCTGTCTGTCCCTCTCATCTTAACAGAGAGTATGATGTGTGCCATCGAGTCAATACTGACTTTTGGCAACCCAGCCTCTGGGCTTTCTTGGCAAGGTGCATCTCAAAGTAGAGTGCCAGGCCTTTATATTTTGCTAACAGGTTTAGATGCATTTCTCTTGATTTGAAAAATGGTTGAATGATGGTTTACAAATCGATTTAAAACAGACTGAATCTATGTAGCAACAATCATTGCTATTTTGTTTCCCTCTTTTATATTAGTATAGCGACTAATAGTTTTACCTTAGAGGTGCTATCTATTTAGGTATTTTAGAATATAAATGGACTTTTAATAGGGTAATAACCCCCCCCCCCCACAAAAACATTCTTCAAGATGAAGGATGGTACAGTGGTGACATTCTGTATTTGGAATGAGAAGCTTCACACAGTGGTCCAGATAACTGATTTTATCATATCTGGACCACTATAAATAGTTGAGCGCACATCCTTGCAGCACCTGTGGCAAAGAGGTGCTGTTTAAAAAGTATGTTTTTTGGTTTGTAAAAGTATGTGATTACTAGTTGAACCTTTTACATGTTTTATAGTCAGGTATGTTGAAGTAATTCAGTGACTCTTTCGTCTCTTCCTTCTTTCACAAGTAAAGAGAACAGACAAGCAAAAGAACAATTTCCTGTGTTGGTCCATTTTGTTGGAAAATGTTGCCGGATGTTTTGCATGTGAATTGTGATGTGTGTCCTGATTTAGGAACACCTATTGAAAGCATATTTATTCCAGCAGTCCTTTGAAGAACTAACATAGGGAGAATATTTAAATTAATTATCTTTTAATTTACTGTTTTAAAAACATTAAACACTAATTAATTAAAATAACATTCATAATATCAAAATACATAGAAATTAATTGCACGGATCGTAGTAGTGGTCTGTGCCATTTAAAAGGAAGGGACGAATGAATGATGGCAAGAATTGTAACAGCCTTCCTGTAGATCTGGGACTCTTCTGATCAGATTGTCATATTTCTGCAGTCAATATGCACTTCTGACCTTGAAATCCTATTTCTTGAGCTGTGATCACTCGCAAGAGCAGAACATTGTTGTGATTACAATTCAGTCTGTTTGACTGTTGTTCATGGGGATTTCTACATCCTACCTGGAGTGTCTCCTTTTAAGAGATGCAGTCTTTCCAGATCATTAGAAAGAGATGTCCGTCGATTTCTGGTTTTCAAGTCCTATCGCATGCCATGCAGAAACTTTGTAATCCTGTTTCTTTTTTTTAAATGAAATTGGATTTGGAAAAATGGTTGACTATGTGGAAAAGGGAAAATATATAGCTCGGTTGGTCCTTAGTGACCTGGATACAGCTGGTAACCTAGATTCTTCCTGCTTTACACAGAGGCCTCTCCCTCCCTGACTTTTCCAGTAATTCCTGTAGGTCTTGCTCTGGCATCTTCACACTTCCTGGCTCCGTGTCCTTTCCAGGTGGTGGTTCACAGTTTTGGGTTTCCCATATGATGGATGTCTTATACTTCAGTCTGCAAAGTCTTCCTTAGAATAGACTTGTTATTTCATCACTAATTAACATTTCAGTTTTATTGCCCTTGGACCTTGTGAGCTGTGTTCCACTAAACGAGTCGGTCACACTTGGCATGAGACGGCTGGCAGGTGTGTAGGTGCCAGACAGAGGAAAGCTGTCGGATCTCATAAAGGCTTGAAGCACACCTCTTTACGTACAAAGTAAAACTGGCCAACTTCAACTTCTAGTAACTTTAAAAAGTTGTTTCTCTTCCTCCCCCTTATCTTTTTGGTTAAATTGAGGGCTGGATAGGAAATATTCTCCTCTTCCTTCAAAAAATTTAAAATGAAGCCTTCAAGTCTACTGTGCTTACTCCCAGAGAATTCAGTCATCTGTCTAAGGACCCAGAATTTAGCCCCTTCAGGGCATGCCTAAATGCTGTCTCACCTCCCGACCTTTCACTTATGAGGATACAGTCAAAAGCTTTTACTGAACTTCATAACAATGTAGTAAATTGAGGAATGCTGTTGTGCACCCTTCCCACCCCAGTGCAGGCAATCACATGGATCCATGTAAAGCATGTTAAGTGCCGTCGAGTCGGTGTCTACTCATGGCGACCCTCTGGATAGTTGTCCTAAATTGTGTTCGGTATGTAAAGCATAAATGTGTACAATTAAAGTAGACAAGAGCAGGGCTGGTGTAACCATCAGGCTAACTAGCCAGTCGCCTAAGGTGGCAGCCTCTTTAGGGGAGGGAGGGTGCAGTGCAGTGTTGGAGCATCTGCTTTCAAGGCAAAACAATAGGTCCTCCCAGCTGAAGAACCATCAGCATATACTGACAGCCACAGGGAGGTAGGAAGTCTTCAGACAGTCCATTTACCTGGATAAATGGCTTTTAGAAATTGTCCTCCTCAAGTAAATACATACAAAACAAAGTATACATGTTTTTAGGCAGGATTGTTCTGGGAAGCGTAATGAGATGGTCATGATTATCTAAAGCTCAGGGCAGAGAGGGAGGGGCTAGGGACTTGACAGTTAACGGGGGAGGGAAGGGGAGCGGTGCCCCCAATATCCTTGCATGAACCCTGGACTTTGGGAAGGAGATTTTTTGAAAACAGATTGTGGTTGTAAGGTGTATGTGTGGGGGGGGGGGGGAGGGAGGTGTTCACATACATTTTCATACATTTTGTAAAATAAAATATGAATGCATAGGAAATAAAACTTATTAGGAAAGCTGAAGAATTTTTGCAGTCTTCTCTGTGCAGAGAACATCGTTACATTGCTTAACTGGAGTTGACGTTGACATGATGTCTGAACCTTACTAGACGTCTTGCTGAAATACCTTCATTTTCTACTACGACTACTACTGAGCATTTATATAGCGCTACAAGTCGTACGCAGCGCTGTACAAACAAGTAAGAGACAGTCCCCGCTCATCAGAGCTTACAATCTAGTCAAATGTGTTACCCTTACATGGTATCTAAGACTGTGTTTTTTGTGATTAGGGAAGAAGGTTCAGGTGATGAGGGTATTCTATATGGGCCACTACTGATGTACAGTGATAGTGAAAAAGAGTGCACACACTGTGGGGCACGTTTACTAAGCTGGTCTAACGTTTAACCCGGGCTATCTGCAACTGGGTCCCATATTATTCAATGGGACCTAGTTGCAAATAGCCTGGGTTAACTGTTAATCTGGCTTAGTAAACATAGCCCTATGAGTGCAAAGACCCAGATTGCCAAGACCTCTGGCTGGTTGTCTTTTATCCTTTGGAAAGGATAAGGTGCCTCTCTCCCCTTCTTAGAACAGGAATTACAGTAGCCAATTTCACAACTTTACGAAAGCATGGTAATTTTAGCTCTAGCAACTCCCTGTATTCCAGATTACCAAAACATATATATATAAAAGCAGCATGTGGAAATTGTAGGTGGTCCAGATTATTACATGGAGAAACATTTTGCCATCTTTTTACTTCTGTTATGAAAGGCTGGTTGCCAGTTTGGGGCACAATGTATTTAAAATGACATCATTGACTTCTAAGCTGCACCATGGGAAAGGCCTTACTTACAATTAGGCAACGTTTTGGTGGTGGTGAGAATCGAGAAGGAATGTGACACATTCTATCTAACCTTTTTGATGTCTTGGACATCTGCACCTTGCCCACTCACAATCTTAAATGACAGAGGTGTAAGGCAGGGGTCTCCAAATCCAGCCCTGGAGGGCCACAAACCAGTCAGGTTGGCAGGATCTCTCTAATGCATATATATCTCATGCATATTCATTAGGGATATCCCGAAAACCTGCAGGGTTGCGGACCTCCAGGACCGGATTTGAGTAGCCGTGGGTTATAGTCCTCCACCAACAGATGGAGGCATAAAAAACATGAAAGAAAAAGACCACGTGGTCTGTCTAGTCTGCCCTTCCATACCAACTAGTCCCTTTCTTTTTTTCCTTTAGAGATCTTCTGTGTTGGTCCCATGCTTTTTTTAATTCAGGTGGAGGCTGATTCTGTAACCTGTACACCTGAGCCGTGGGCTCACCGAAATATTAGATGGGATGGAGAGACCCAATTTTTGCCACTGCAGGGCGTAGATGCACCCAAGATGGTGGCATCGGGGAACTTGACTGCCAGGTGCTCACTGGATTTCGAGGTGGAACATGTACCCAAACCTGCCTGTCCCCATGCCACAACACCACTGCTAGTATAAGTGTGCAGTGGTGTCCGAGCACCATGGCGGCAACCCGTCTACCTGGCAGCTCAGAATGTGGTGACCCACAATGCCTCCCTGCAAACCGCTGTCATTGTTGCTGGAGGGCCCCTATGGGCAGGATCATGGCAGCAGGCGCAGCGGTAAGCCATTGCTGGGAGGGGGGAGGGTGCAGCCCACAAACTGAGCTGCGCCTTGCCTTTATACCACGGTTGGGGTGGCAGAGGCTGCACGTCTGTGGGGGTGCTGGGGAAACGTACACAGGCTGTTCCTCAATACGCTGTGTACGTCCCAGCACTTGACCACTCCCTCGCTCCATCCCTCCCACTCGCATACAGTGCTCCCCGCACAAACACTGAGAACGTTCAGGGCGCGATGGATGCGGAATATACTTAGGAGCTGATCACTGCTTACATGTCCAGCTCACACGTACGAAGCTGCTATTCACCATGGGGAATGACCTCCACCGGGCAACTATTCCACACATCTATGACTCTTTCTGTAAAGAAATATTTCTGCATATTACTCCTGAGTCTATCCCCTTTCACCCTCATCCTATGTCCCCTTGTAGCGGAGCTTGCTTTCAATCGAAAGAGGCTTTTCTCTTGTGCATTTATGCCATGGAGGTATTTAAACCTCTTTAACGTATACATATTAAGATCTTTTATCTGTCCTCATATGCTTTATAACAAAGACCACTAACTATTTTAGTAGCCACCCTCTGCACTGACTCCATCCTGTTTATATCCTTTTGAAGATGCCGTCGTCAGAATTGCACACACTACTCCAAATGAGTACCTCTCTATGGGTCTCTGGTGCCACCTATCACTGCCTCCTTTTTTTTTTTTTTCTGCTGGCCATTCCTCTCCCTATGCACCCAAGCATCCTTCTGGCTTTTGCCGTTTGTCTTTTCTACCTGTTTGACCACTTTATTTAACAACTTTTTCTATACCGTCTTTAGCCAAGGCAGTTTACAGAGAATAAGCAAACTCCATTGAGATGCAGTTACATCAAACTTAGGGAGAGGTCAACTTGGTTTAACAAAACAGGGGAATAGTATATTACAATTTGGTGTGATACAAAGTGAGCTGCGAGTCCCAGAATTCTTTGTGCATATAGATGGGGGAAGGGCCCATATAACTAGGAAGAAATATCGAACCTAGGTTTCCAAAGACAGTGCTGCTGGTAGGATTTACAGAAATGAAACGGATAAAGAATAGTGCTCGGTAGTAAAGGACATATCCTCTTTCTCCCTCTTTTCTCTCACTAATTGCGTGTGTGCATGCAGTGAGCATGCACACACGCAATTAGTGAGAGTGGTATGGCCCACCCCGGCTGCTGGCTCTGAGGGGGTGCCGAATCTTGAGCCCACACAGAGTACCCAGCATAGAAAACCTATCTTGATTTGGTTGGTGCCTCTGCTCCAGGCCCGGTATTTGTTGCCTCCAGGGCCAAAGTCTCTCATGAACTGCTAAGGTGGGTTTGCCACAGTGGGTCTTCTGTGTGGGCCCTGCAAGTAGGGGCTCTCGCTCTGGGTGCAGAGGAGTCTAGGAACACCTGTGTGTATGTTTGCCTCCCTTGTATGTATATCCATCTCATGCATATTTATCATAGATTAAAAACTCAACTGGCCTAGAGAGTACTGAAAGACTGGGTTGAGAACCATGGCTGAAGGACCCAATTAGTCCTCCCAGCTTTTCAAATCAGAAAAGGCCTTTCAGCAATTCTATATAGTTCAGTGTGTTAATTAGAGAAGCAGATGAACAAAAGCAAGATACATTTATTTTATTATGGAGATGCTCTGTGATAACTGACGATAGAGAAAAGCTAGCTGCATCATGTGACCCCAATCCAGTGCTTTCAAAAGATAGGGAGCTTTATGCTGTTTCATGTTGCATAATTTTCGAAGACCTAGGCTTGTGGCCTAAACTGATAACCAATTTTTATGTACAGAATCTGTCCTGACATCTGAAGAAATGTGAAAGCTGGCCAAGTTTCAAAAGATACAAGTGGGTCTGCATTTTCTGAATTTCTTCTCATATTTAGGACTTCCAGTGGCCAACAAATGCCAAGAGACCTGGCTTAATTTGAAGTCCTGTGATCAAGTACTTTGTTCTCCCTATCTCTTATCTAAATGGAGATAAGCAGTATAGTTTGCTAACAAAAAGTGATTCATAGAATGTGAAAAACTAATCTATAGGACAAACATCCTGAGCATGAAAAGAGCATAGGATATAAACATGCTGCTGCTACAACTACTACTACTACTACTGATCATCTGTACAGCATTACAAGGCATACACAGCGCTGTACAGAGACATGTAAAAGACGGTCCCTACTCATCAGAGCTTACAATCTAGTTAAGGCAGACAACACAACAGCTGAAGACAAGGATAAATCTAGGGGAATGGTAAGGAAACACATAGGAGAATAAGAGCAACTCTTGCACATTATTTCTTCTATAAACACATGCACTTCTCCCACTGACCCATGTCCTGTATCGTGGATCAAGTCGACAAAGTCAAATTTTATTCACATCATACAAAACATTGTGCAAAATTCCCTCTCTCAAGGTATTTTACCAGAGCAACTTAAGCTTGCAACTGTTAGACCAATTCCGAAGAAAACAACGCTAGACAAGAATAATCCAGCAGCCTACCGGCCAATTTCCAGCATACCCTTTTTAGCAAAGATCATAGAGAAGATAGTGCAACTTCAACTTCAAGAACACATTGATGTTCATGCACCTCTAGATATTAACCAACATGGTTTTCGCCCAAACCATGGAGTTGAAACTTTAATGATTTATCTTTTTGACTGCATACTCCGCACCATTGATGACATTAAGAAAGGTATTATAATGATTTTTATAGACATCTCTGCAGCATTCGACTCAGTAAATCACAATAGATTATTAAATAGATTAGAGGAATTGGTCTACATGGGGTCACTTTAAAATGGTTCCATTCCTATTTGACAGAGAGATTTTTACAAGTAAAGATAGGGGAAAAAACCTCTATGCCCATAAGAGTAATACAAGGTGTACCACAAGGATCTGCACTTTCATCGCTCCTTTTCAATATTTATATGCAACCAATATGCAAAATTCCTTTGAAAAGTGGAATTAAGTATACAATCTATGCTGATGATATTATGATTTTCACAACTATCACTATTGAGAACCCTGATTTCTCGGGCATTACAGAATGTCTCTCAGAAATGTCCAACTGGTGTAAAACAAACAACATGGAAATTAATTTTAGCAAAACAGAGGCGTTATTTATTTCTCGTAACCATAATTGCGCATCCTCCTGACATCAAAATAGATAATTCAACTATTCCTATTAAATCAGAAGTGAAATATCTTGGAGTTACTCTGGATAATGAGTTGAATCTCAGATCACACATAAATAAGACAATTAAAAGCGCTTATTACAGAATGAAGCTCATCAAAAGACTAAGGCCGCTTCTTGATACTGTTCACTTCAGAAATGTTTGTCAAGCATTGATTACTCCATTACTTGACTTCTGTAATCCAATATATCTGGGTTTATCTAAGCAAGCACTTAAGCCTTTACAACTGGCGCAGAATACTGCTGCACGTATAATTTTTGGTCTATCAAGTAGAGAACATATAACTCCCATCTTGAAAGAGCTTCACTGGTTACCTATAGCTTCACATGTAAAATAAAACTATAATTTATATTTTCAAGATAAAACAACAATATTCTGCAGAAAGCCTGACATATCTCATACAGTCAGATATTAGCAACAGACCTAGAAGAAGAGGATCTGACAACAGAATCAGCTTATCAAATGATGTCAGAAAAACACGTAAAGACACCTCTGAAAGGGCTTTCTCTTTTGCTGCACCTTCCATCTGGAACTCTCTACCTAATGAGCTGAGAGCAGCTCAGGACATCAATGACTTTAGAAAGCAACTGAAAACATCTTTGTTTATAGAACACTACGGTCATGCAATTAACTAACTTAATTTGTCTGGAATGTAAATCATATACATATTGTATAATAGCTCACATTATAGTATAGCTCACTATGTAGATAATGCAACTCACTCTAACACATTATACCATAACTTTAACTTTTATTTCTTTACATTTTCTCACTAATACTCTTAATATCTTTGTTTGTAAGACCGCTTTGATTGTATGATAAGGCGGTATAGAAATCCAATTAAATAAATAAATAAATAAATAAATAAATAAGCAGATCAGGATCGAAAAGCAGCCTCGAAGAGGTGAATATTCAGTCTGGATTTAAAAGGCCAGAGATGAAGCCTGACATACAGACTTGGGTAGCTTGCTCCAAGCATAAGGAACAGCAAGGTGGAAGGATCGAAGTCTGGAAATAGCAGTAGAAGAGAAGGGCATAGATAGAAGTGATCTGCCAGAAGTTCCCAAGGAGGGCTGTAAGGAGAGAGAAAAGAGGAAAGGCAGTGAGGAGCAGCATAATGAGTGCACTTATAGATCAATAGGAGAAGTTTGAACAGGATATGGAAACAGATAGGGAGCCATTGAAGCGACTTGAGAAGAGGGGTTATAAGAGCATATTGAGACTCAGAAAATTCACTGCACAGTTGAGGTTTGAGCAGGGTTTAGGGGAAAGAGATGATTCAGAGGGCAACCAACAAGGAAGAGGTTGCAGTAGTCTAGATGGGAGGTGATATAAGTGTGGATAAGTCTTAGTAATGTGTTCAGAAAGGGAGAGGCAAATTTTGCTGTTAGAAACAGGTTTTAACTTTCTCTATATCAGTTGGATGATTGTGGAGAAGTTCAGGGAGATGTCAAAGATGATCCCAAGGTTGCGAGCCAAGGAAACGAGGATGAGTAGAGCATTTATCCAAAGAGATTTGAGAAAGAAGGAAGGGGGGAGGTGGGTTTAGGGGGAAAATAATTAGCTCAATTTTGGCCATGTTCGATTTTCAAGTGGCAGTGAGACAGCCAGGCAGCAATGTCAGATAGGCAGGCAGAGATCCAGTCCTGAATTGCTGGAGAGATTTCAGGTGTAGATAGGTAGATTTACATAGAAACATAGAAACATGATGACAGAAAAAGACCACATGGCCTATCTAGTCTGTCCTTCCATATCAACAACTACAACAGTCCACTTTTTACCTTTAGAGATCCTCTGTGTTGGTCCCATGCTTTTTTGAATTCAGTTACTGTCCTCATCTCTACCACCTCCACTGGGAGACTATTCCACAGATCCACTACTCTTTCCGTAAAGAAATATTTCCGCATATCACTCCTGAATCTATCTCCCTTCACCCTCATCCCATGTCCCCTCGTAGCAGAACTTGCTTTCAATTGAAAGAGGCTCTCTCCCTGAACATTTATGCCACGGAGGTATTTAAACATCTCAATCATATCACCTCTATCCCGCCTTTCCTCTAAGGTGTACATATTAAGATCCTTAAGTCTGTCCTCATATGCTTTATAATGAAGCCCACTAATCATTTTAGTAGCCACCCTCTGCACCGACTCCATCCTGTTAACATCCTTTTGAAGGTGCGGTCTCCAGAATTGCACACTATACTCCAAATGAGGTCGCACCAAAGACTTATACAGAGGCATTATCACCTCCTTTTTTTCTGCTAGCCATTCCTCTCCGTATGCACCCAAGCATCCTTCTAGCTTTTGCCGTCGCCTTTTCTACCTGTTTAGCTACTTTAAGATCATCAGACACAACCACGCCTAGGTCCCGCTCTTCTTTAGTGGACAAAAGTACTTCACCTCCTATACTGTATTGCTCCCTTGGATTGCTGCAGCCCAAATGCATGACCTTACATTTTTTAACATTAAATCCCAGCTGCCAAATTCTAGACCATTCTTCAAGCTTAGCTAGATCCCTCCTCATGTTATCTACACCTTCCTGGGTGTCTATTCTATTGCATATTTTGGTATCATCTGCAAAGAGGCAAACCTTACCCGACAGCCCTTCCTTATCGTCACTTCAGTCCAGTCCCTTAACTTCTGGGTTGCGTAACCCTTCCAGCAGCTTGGAGGCTGAGCCCATCATCCTTTTGATGATGGTGTGGTATAAATACCACTGGCACCAGTAATCTCAGCCTCCAAGCAGCTGGAGGGTTCCCGTAAGCCAGTGTGCTTACAGGGTCTTAGTCTTTGCAAGGGTTTATTTTAATTTTAACCTTCATTTATTTTATTTCATTTGTTTTCATTTTCTCCTTAGTTCTTTAGTTAGGGCGCCTGTGCCTTTAAGTTTCTGTTCCCTCTCCTCCTCCCCCCCCCCTCGGCCTCCTGGCAACCCTGCTTCCTTGCGGCCCCGGAGGAGGAGGTTTACCTGGAGAGCGGGGAGGATCGGAGAGCTCTCTTCCCGCTCTCTCAGCTACCCGGCTCCAGAGTCCCTCGTTCAGCGGCTACTTCTGCCTCGCGCCGAAGCCCCTTAGGCGGCTCAGCGCTAGAGGCACCACCGGGGAGAACTCTCGGCGCCATTTCTGGCCTCGCGCTACAGCCCGCAGCGGCTGGACGCTTGAGGCAGCTTCGGTGGGCAGAGTGTGTGAGAAATCGCCGCTGGAGCCCCGGCGGAGCGCGACGCATCGGCGAACACACGGCCACCACCCGTAAGCCCGGCCTCCACGTGGCTGCGGCCTATCACGTGGGAACCAGGCTGCTTCCCTCGTTCCCAGAACAACGCTCCAGAACCGCAAGTATTCAAGAGAAAACTTCTCTAGTTTAGCATTTTTAAAATTTAAAAGAGAATAAAGAGTAAAAAATTTTTTATTTTTATTTTTTAATTCTTTGTTTTTAACGGCGGTAAGGAAAGGGAGTCACTGAGAGCCGTTTATTTTGGTTCAGGGCACAAGTTTATCTTTTTTGTTGCATTTTAAGTTGATCTGTATTGGATTTCTCCTGAAGTCTAATTTCTAAATTAGTCTCATTCCAAGGGGTTATGACGGGTAAGCTGCGGTGCCCTTCTTGCGGCACCCGTAGAGGGACGTCGTCGGAAGCAGGGGTCTGCAGAGGTTGTGCAGCAGAAGCTGCTTCCGTGGAGAAAGAGATCCACTTGAACATGACTCCAGTCCCTCTGGGGTCAGGGGACCTTCTGCAAGAGGAAAGGGATTCCCATTCCCCCCCTCCCTCTGCCGTAGAGGGTCCAGGCCCCTCCCGGTCCCCCCCCCTCCTCCCTCTGGGGCGGAGGGAGCCTGGGGTCACTTTTCTCCTGAATTTGTTCTTTTACTACACAAGGCCTATTGCTTGCGCAAGCAGGGTCCAACAGAGCCAGGGGCAGCGAGGGACAGCTCGAACGCTGGAGCAAGGAATTCTAGATCCCTTGACTCTAGACTTCCTCCTAAACGCCCGAGGCTTTTGGGCAAGGAGCCTTTCGAGTCCCCGCCTCAGGACACCCCTGACGAGGAGCTCTCGGACAAAGAAGGGGTGGAGGAGGGGGAGGAGCTCGAAGAGGGAGAGATCCCGGAGGAGGACCAATCCCGCATAGTCCGGGTGTTTCGGCGTGAGGAGCTCCCGGCCTTAATAAGTGAGTCTCTAAAGGTGCTCAATATGTCCTCAGAGACTCCTACAGATGAAGAGGTTCTGGAGGATCCATTGATCCAAGCCGTCAGGAGATCTCAGAAGGTCTTTCCAGTTCATAGAGTGGTACGTCAGATGATTCAGGAAGAGTGGGACCAGCCAGAGTCTGCCCTGAGAGGGGTCCGGGCGATGTCCCGTCTCTACCCATTACCTGAACCGGACAAAGACTTACTGAAGTCACCTAGGGTGGACGCGGCGGTCTCGGAAGTAACAAAGAAAACCACTATCCCGGTCGAGGGCGGTGCGGCCCTGAGAGACAGTCAAGATAGAAGACTGGATACTCTACTAAAGCAAGCCTTTGATGTTAGTGCCCTCGCCTTGCAGGCATCAGTTTCAGGGGCTTGGGTAGCTAGAGCCTGTCTCAGGTGGTCTCAACAGCTGCATCTGGCTGACAGTCCCTCAAACAACGATCAGTCTGTGGCGTCTAAGTTAGAGTCCGGTTCGGCCTACTTAGCGGATAGCCAGTATGACCTGATTAGGAGCCTGGCAAAGAATATGGCCTCTGTCGTTGCAGCCAGAAGGTACCTATGGCTACGTAATTGGGCAGCGGATGCATCCTCAAAGGCGCGCCTGAGTCGACTTCCTTTCAAGGGAAAACTGCTGTTTGGAGAAGACCTGGATAAGTTAGTAAAGGATCTGGGAGAATTGAAAGGAGGCAGGCTCCCGGAAGATAGACCAAAGCTGGGTCGCTCTGTGGCACCGGTCCGGAGCCAGCCAAAGGACTTCCGAAGGTTCCGACAGTCCAGACCGAACCCCTTTCCCAGGGGCCGCTTTCCTTCCAGGGGTCAAAGCTTCAGGGGGTTTCGCGGGGCAGGCAGAGGTTTTTGGGGCCTCTTCCTCCTCCTCGGGACCTAGGAAATCACAATGAGAGGCCGGGGGTCCAGGAGGGAGTGCTGCCGGTAGGAGGTCGGTTAAGGCAGTTTCTCCCCGCCTGGTCCCGGGTCACGTCCGATCAGTGGGTCTTAGAAGTGATCCGAGACGGCTATGCTCTCGAGTTCGCAAAGCGATTAGCCCCAGCCTTTATTCAGTCCCCCTGTGGCCCACCAGAAAAAAGAGCGGCGGTGGAAGTCACTCTGTCAAGGCTTCTAGCCTTAGGAGCGGTCCTGCCTGTTCCTCAAGATCAAAGAGGGTCCGGTCGATACTCTATTTATTTTGTAGTCCCAAAGAAGGAAGGTTCCTTCCGTCCAATTCTGGACTTAAAACAAGTCAATCGGTGTCTCAGAGTTCCTCACTTCCGCATGGAAACACTGCGGTCAGTGATTGCGGCCGTTCATCAGGGAGAGTTTCTGACATCCCTAGATTTGACAGAAGCATACTTACATATCCCGGTCCGGAAGTCGCATCAGCAGTTCCTAAGATTTGCCGTCCCGAGAGGCCACTTCCAATTTCAGGCTCTCCCCTTCGGCCTAGCAACAGCTCCAAGGACGTTCACCATGGTAATGGTGGTAGTGGCCGCAGCCCTTCGAAAGGAAGGAATCCTAGTCTATCCTTACCTGGACGATTGGCTGATCCGAGCAAAGTCAGAAGCGGAGAGTCGCTTGGCGACGGACAGAGTCGTGGAATTTCTGGAAAAGCTGGGGTGGGTCATCAATCGGGCAAAGAGCAGTCTAATTCCCACCCAAGAGATCGAGTACCTTGGAGCTCGGTTCGACACCAGAGAGGGAAGAGTGTTCCTGTCGAAGCAGAGGGCAATTGCCTTGAGGAATCTCGTCTTTCATTTCCTATTCACGAGATGTCCCACGGCTTGGCAGTACCTTCAGCTACTGGGTACCATGGTAGCGGCATTGGAAGTTGTCCCGTGGGCACGGGCGCATATGCGACCTCTCCAACGCACTCTGTTACGACAGTGGTCCCCTCAGCATCACCCCTTATTCAGACGGATTCCCTGCCCCTCCCAGGATCAGGAGGTCCCTGCGGTGGTGGAGAAGCACAAGGAACCTGGAACGCGGGATGCACCTCGACCCTCCACAATGGATTCAACTGACGACGGATGCAAGCTTAGCAGGCTGGGGGGCTCACTGCGAGGGACAGTTCGCCCAAGGCTGCTGGTCTCCGAGAGAGTCGCAGTGGGCAATCAACAGGTTGGAGTTGAGGGCGGTGACCTTAGCTCTCCGGGCGTTCGAGCTCCTGCTGCATCAAAGGGCAGTCCGTGTCCTGTCCGACAACGCCACTGCGGTGGCCTGCATCAACCGACAAGGGGGAACAAGCAGTCCGTCTCTGGAGAAGGAGGCGGATATCCTCTTGCAGTGGGCCGAAGTCCATTTGCTGGCAATATCGGCACAGCACGTGGCCGGAACAGACAACGTGACCGCAGATTACCTCAGCAGGTTCAGGATAGGCCACGGAGAGTGGGAACTCGACCAAGAAGTGTTCGAACGAGTGGTTGCCCGCTGGGGGAGACCGATCATGGATCTCATGGCTCGGTACTCGACTGCGAAAGCGAACCGGTTCTTCAGCCGAAGAAAGGAAAGAATGTCGGAGGGTCTGGACGCTCTGGCCCAAAGATGGCCTTCAGAGGGCCTTCTCTACGTGTTCCCTCCCTGGGCGCTCATAGGGAAGGTCCTACGTCGGGTGGAGGCCCACAACGGATTGGTAGTTCTCATAGCCCCAGACTGGCCTCGACGCCCTTGGTATGCAGACCTCGTGAGGTTGACGGCCGATCGACCGTGGCAGCTCCCCTGCAAGAAGGATCTCTTACGACAGGGCCCGGTGTCCATGCCCCACGTGCATCGGTTCTCGCTTACGGCCTGGCTATTGAAAGGGCACGGTTCAGGAAGCGGGGGTATTCCGGATCTGTAATTTAGACTCTGTTGAGCGCTCAAACGCTCCACCTGCCTTTCTTATGTGCAAGTTTGGCGTATCTTTGAGGCCTGGTGTGCAGAGCGCCAGATCAGACCCCTTTCAGCATTAGTCCCAGAGGTCCTGGAGTTCTTACAGTCGGGCTTCGAGAAGGGTCTAGCTCCTAGCTCCTTGCGGGTTCAGCTAGCAGCCATCTCTTGCTATAGGGGGAAGGTTAAAGGCAAGTCTCTAGGGGCCCATGCAGATGTGGGCAGATTTCTCAGAGCGGTTAGACGGTTACGTCCCCAGCAGAGATCCGTTATTCCTCCATGGGATCTCAACCTTGTCTTGAATGCCTTATCCGGAGAGCCCTTCGAACCTCTGCAGAAGTCCTCCCTGAAAGACTTGACTCTAAAGACGGTGTTTTTGGTAGCAATTTGTTCGGCCAGACGCGTTTCAGAGCTTCAGGCATTGTCTTCTCGTCCTCCCTTCCTCTCTTTGGAGATAAGGTGGTCTTGCGTACAGTTCCTTCCTTCTTGCCTAAGGTAATCTCCCCTTTTCATGTAAACCAGGCAGTGTCTCTTCCGTCCTTCCCAGACAAGGGTCAATCAGGCGACGGGAAAAAGCTTAGGCTTCTAGACGTGCATAGGGTGTTGAAGCGTTACCTCTCCCGCATGGTACCTTTCAGAAGGTCCGAACGCCTATTCGTTCAATTTGGAGGGCCGCATAAGGGAGAGGCAGCGGCCAAGGCTTCCATCTCCAGGTGGATCAGGGAAGCGATCGCCTCCGCTTATATCCTCAAAGGGAAACAGGTCCCAGGAGGCCTTAGCGCACATACAACTAGAGCGCAAGCCACTTCCTGGGCGGAACATAGTTTAGTGCCGCCACTGGACATTTGCAAGGCAGCCACCTGGTCGTCCCTGCACACCTTTACCAAACATTATAGACTGGATGTCCAAGGGGCTACGGATGCCAGGTTTGGCAGCGCGGTCCTTCGGTCCGATATAGCGAACCCCCCCCCCAGTCTTGAACTGCTCTTTTACATCCCAGAAGTTAAGGGACTGGACTGAAGTGACGATAAGGAAGAAGTAATTAGTCCTTACCTGCTAATTACTGTTCCTGAAGGAACTTCAGTCCAGTCCCTGATCCCTCCCGAGTTCTGTGACTTTCAGTTGACGGACTGAAGGCAGAGTACGGAACAAATCGTAAGGTTCTTTGCATAGGGCCCAGGGGGAATGATGACCTGCAAGAAGAGGTTCTGCTGGGAAGGGGGAAGGCCTTCTTTCAGCCTCAGGTAAGCTGCCTCCTCCCTTCCTTTTCCTGTCCATCCTTGTCTTAAAAAGAAAAAAAAGGAAAAAAAAAAAGAGGAAAAGGAGGTTTACAAGTTTTAGGATGTGAGTTGTTGGTTTATTACATGTTGTTTTGTAGTTATAAGTTCTTAATTATCTATCCTTTAAGTCTGCTTTTGCAATAGTTTACTGGTGCCAGTGGTATTTATACCACACCATCATCAAAAGGATGATGGGCTCAGCCTCCAAGCTGCTGGAAGGGTTACGCAACCCAGAGGTTAAGGGACTGGACTGAAGTTCCTTCAAGAACACTAATTAGCAGGTAAGGACTAATTACTTCTTCCGCTTTATCACTAACAAAGATGTTAAAAAGAATCGGACCAAGGACAGATCCCTGGGGCACACCACTGGTAACATCCTTCTCCTCAGAGTGAGCTCCATTTACTTGTACTCTTTGTCGCCTCCCCCCCAATCAATTTCTAACCCAAGCAGTAACTTTAGGGTCCATCCCTAGGGTGCTCAGTTTGTTTATAAGTCGCCTGTGAGGAACAGTGTCAAAGGCTTTACTGAAATCTAAATATACCACATCTAGAGCTCTCCCTCGGTCCAACTCCCTGGTCACCCAGTCAAAGAGTCATCAGCGTAAAGATGGTACTAAAAACTATTGGAGTGGTGGGAAAGATTAAGAAAGAGAGAACCAGGATAGTGCAGAGCCCTTAAAACCAAGTGAGGACAAGGTATCAAGGAAAAGGTGGTGGTCAACAGTGTCAAAAGCAGTAGACAGGTCAAGAAGGATGAGGATCGAGTAGAGGCCCTTGGAGTTTGTCTGGAATAAGTTTCTGGGGGACTTTGGCAAGAACTGTTTCAGTAGAATGTAAAGGACAAAAGCCACATTGCAATGGATTCTGTAGGGCTTGAGAGGAGAAAGTCAAGGCAACAGCGGTGACTACATGTTCAAGTAGTTTAGAAATGTACTGGCAATAGATATAGGAGTCACTGTCAGTGAGATTAGTAGAAAAATATTAAATTGAAAAAAGGTGGAAAGGAATAAGGGAAAGATTTTGGGATATTACCTTTTTATATCTTCACAACATTTATTATTCCTAGGGCATAACAGAGGTGATACGTCTCCGCCCCATTATTAACTTTATGGGAACTCTTGCTTTAATAGTAGGAGTGGAGGAGTGGCCTAGTGGTTGGGGCAAGATACTTCAGGCCGGAAGGTCGGGGGTTCAAATCCCACTAGAGAACAGCAACCTCAGGCCGGAAGGACTGGGGTTTCTAGTCCCACAGGTGCTCGTTGTGGTCTTGGGCAAGCCACTTAACCCTCCATAGCACATGTTCCCTGTAAAATAGTTATCTCCAAGTTATAATTTATTTATTTATTTATTTAACAGTATTTCTAAACCGCCTTATCATAATAATCAAGGTGGTATCACAGCAAACAATCTGGTAGTGTGAGTGTTGATACATGCAGTGAGGGTGGAAAGTTCGTTGGGTGTGTGTTTTGTGTGCTAGATTGGTGTGAGCTATGTACAATGTGGGCTACTTACAGTGGTGCTAAAATCATTTTATATACATCTAGTGTTAGGCGGTAACGTGTGCTGCTATACAGTAACTTAGTTTATGTGATGCCGTTTAATGTAATTTCAGTTTGTTTAATGTAAACCGCACTGATGCAGAATAGCGTGGTATGTAAGAGAATGTAAATAAATAAATAAAAATAAATAAATAGCTCATTATGACAGCATCTCTCTTGACCATTTGTTCAAAAGTCAAACAGAAGTAAGCAGAAGGTAACACAGCCATGCAAAAGGACCTAGCTTTCAGCTCTTGAGTTGGGTATCCTGCTACCTAGGCCAGCTAGAGCTACGAATGCTATGGAGCCTCAGGGAGAGAGATGTTGTGATCATCGCTCAAAGGATAACAACATCTAAAGCCGCGTATATACTAGGTGCAATATAACATGCAATGCAACATAGCCTGCAACGTGTTTGCCTAGTTGGGACGTGTTCGTGGATCACACTGTGTGTAGCTTGTCTCCGAGAATGCTCGCTCTGCATCCCAATTAGCTAGAGGTTTTGTTGCAGGTTGCATTACATGTTTGGATTGTCCAGTGTATATGCATCTTAATGGCTGGATTGAGGGCCCATGATTATGGGGTTCCAGAAAAAGTCTTGGTGAATGGTCCCAGCTCTGGAATGTTGCTGCAATGTACATAAGGCATATTGGGGAGGAGGCATATAAAATAAGAGAAACATCTCTGGGTAGTGGCGAATAGCCTTGTGGTGGCAGGGTCTCTGCTCTGGTTGCAGCGGATGGGGAGCTAAAGAAGTAGGAAGGCAAAATGATGCAAAGACAGGCTCATTATCCATCATGAGAAAAGAAAGATGGGTTCATTGGTTTATCTAATAAGGGTGTGTGCAATGTTATCCTTGCAGCCTGAGGGGAGAGAACATTTTATTCTATCATGTGATGCTTCACCAGGAATGACACATTACTATTCCAATTTGTGCTCTCAACAAAAATATTGGCATATTTTAGCAGTAAAAGCTTTTTGAGTTTTATCACCTTTAATTTAATTAAAAGAAAACTGAACAGCTGAAGTTTTCATTGCCTGCTGAAGTGTTAACCTTGACCTCCTACAATCGGGGAAATAGAGCATTATGAAAAACTAATGTATCAGAAAAAAATAAAAGGTGATCAGGACTATTGTTTCCCACTTATTAATAGTGAGTTAATGCTGAAGTAGTATGTACTAAAAGGTGAACTTCATGGTCATACTGCTAGCAAGTCCTGACCTGTTGGGTTATATTTCCTTGCCAGCAGGTGGAGGTAGTCTTGAAGGACTACCAAGAAGGCGGCTACTGCTGGGAAGAAATTTCACTTGTAAGTACTTGCCTCCTGAGAAATTCTCTAAATCCTTGGGGGGAAAAGGGAATTTTTTGGTGTTTAAAACTGATAAAATCTGTGTATTTTAAAATTTTAGCGCTGTGTGAAGTCAGGGCATAGTATTACAAGTCAGCTTTCACTTAGGGTATATCTTAACTGGCTTATTTAACAGAGAGAGTAGAATAGGGTAAATTTTTATTCTTTGAGTATATAGAGACCTTTTACAAAGAGGCCTTCCAGTTAGGAGACAAGAGAACTGTGACATTTTGTTTTAAGTAAGTGTTAAAGCCAAGTGACGGATCAAAGGAGCACCTTGAAAGGATCCCTCTATCAAACCAAGGGCAGTATGAGTCACCCAGGAAATTAAGAGATTGCCTTAGAAGCACAGATATAAATAGGTCATCCCTCCCACCCACCCAGCCCAGGCATAATTCTTGATTTATAGCCTCCTAAACTAGTTAAGGGCAAGAGGGTGATCTTACTCGCTCACTTTCAGGTTTAACTGGTTATCTTCATCAGCAGGTTATGAGGTCTTCAGAGTAGATTCATTAAATCCTTAAAGTTCACCTTGAGGTGAACACGAAAAGTCCTTTTATACTTATTTGAACCAATACAAATTATATTGAATCTCTATTCCCCAAGCAACTTTACATAACTTTTACAAATTTCTTTTAGCTTTTTAAATGAAAAATGCAGATAGCAGAACAGCAGCGAGATGGGGGCTATGCAGACTTCTGAACAGTGTTACATGTATGATTTTCTCCCAGTTGGTGAGAGAGGTCTTATGTGTGTGGTGGTATTGTTAAGTGCCGTCAAGTCGGAGTCGACTCATGGCGACCCTCTGGATAGCTATCCTAAATTGTGTTCGATCTTCAGTCAGGCGGCTCATTGTTGACAGACTGGTACCCGTAGCTGCTGTTGTTGTATCGGTCCATCTCATTGCTGGCCTTCCTCTTTTGCGTTGACCTTCTATCTTGCCAAGCATGATGTCTTTCTCTAATGATCTCTCTCTCCGCATGATGTGTCCAAAGTATGAAAGTCGAAGTCTTGTCATCTGAGCTTCTAAAGAAAGCTTAGGTTTGATCTCCTCTAGTACAGACTGGTTTGTTCTTTGGGCAGTCCATGGTATACACAGTATTCGCCGCCAGCACCATAATTCAAAGGCATCAATTTTCTTCCTGTCTATCTTTTTCACTGTCCAGCTTTCACATCCATATGATGTTATTGAAAATACCATGACTTGAACAAGTCGAATCTTTGTATGGAGAGAGACATCTCTGCTCTTGAGAATCTTATCTAGGTCTTTCATAGCCATTCTGCCAAGAGCAATGCGTCGTCTGATTTCTTGACTGCTTGTTGCTTCATTATTGATAGTTGATCCAAGTAGGTTAAAGTTATTCACGATTTCAATTTCTTCTCCTTCGACGATGAACCTGTTGATTATGCCAGTTGTCATGATCTTTGTCTTCTTTACATTAAGGTGCAGGCCCATTTTTAGACTATGTTCTTTGATTGTGAGAAGCAAATGTTTCAGATCATCTTCACTTTCCGCCAGTAATGTGGTATCATCAGCATAGCGAAGGTTGTTGATGAGTCTTCCACCAATCTTCACACCTCTGTTGTCTTCATACAATCCTGCTTCTCTGATGATTTGTTCTGCATATAAATTAAACAGGTAGGGGGAAAGTATGCAGCCTTGTCTTACACCTTTGCTTATTTTAAACCATTCTGTTTCTCCTTGTTCCGTTTGAACTGTTGCTTCTTGATCAATGTACAGATTGTGCAAGAGAATGATCAGGTGTTCTGGTATACCCATGCTTCTTAATGTGGCCCAGAGTTTCTCATGGTTTACACAGTCAAAAGCTTTGCTATAGTCGATAAAGCACAAATAGATATCCTTTTGGTATTCTTTAGTCTTTTCAAGGATCCATCTCACATCCGCAGTGATGTCTCTCGTTCCTCGCCCTTTTCTGAACCCTGCTTGCACTTCAGGTAGTTCTCGTTCCAGGTATGATTGTAGTCTCTTTTGAATAATCTTCAGTAGAATTTTGCTGGCATGTGGGATCAGAGCGATTGTGCGATATTTTCCACAGTCAGTTGGATCACCTTTCTTTAGTACTGGTATAAACACAGATCTTTTCCAGTCAGTTGGCCATGATGCTGTCTTCCATATTTCTTGGCAGAGCCTTGTAAGTATGGTAACAGCTACATCAGATTGCTGTAATACTTCTATGGGAATGCAATCAATGCCTGGTGCTTTGTTCTTTGATAAGGCTTTCAATGCTGCTTCAACTTCTTCTTTCATCACCAATGGTTCCAGATCATAAGGTACAGGTTGAAACGGCTGTTGGTCCACTTGATCTTTATCATATAAAAACTCTGTATATTCCTTTAATCTTTTCTTGATCTTCTCAGCATCATTCAACATAGAACCTTGAGCATCTTGTAACATTCCAATTCGAGGCTGGAACTTTTTCTTTAACTCTCGTAGCTTTAGGAAAGCTGATCTTGTTCTTCCTCTAATAGTTTCTGCTTCTATTTCCTTGCATGCGTCATTGTAGTACTTTTCCTTGTCCTGTCTTGCTGCACGTTGGAAATCTCTGAGTTC
The DNA here is from genome assembly GCA_033557465.1 of Ichthyophis bannanicus. NCBI lineage: Eukaryota > Metazoa > Chordata > Amphibia > Gymnophiona > Ichthyophiidae > Ichthyophis > Ichthyophis bannanicus. The sequence continues at coordinate 171,638,688 of CM066032.1, read as the reverse complement.
TGTGATTGTCTGTCTTTCTCCTCTGGCTTTAGCTTCTCTGCGTTTCTGGGCAATTTTCAGAGTTTCTTCTTCCGTCATCCATTTTGGCCGTTTTTTCTTTTTTACCTTTTGTAGAGACTTCTCGCTTTCTTCCAACACAACCTTCTTGATGTCATTCCATAACTCTTCTGGAACTCTATCATTTGTATCTAAAGCAGCAAATCGATTTTGCAGGCAATCTTGAAATTCCAGTGGTATCTTTGCTCTCAGGGTGTGAGTCTGATCTCTGGAGGTTAGAGTAGCGGCTGAAGCAAACAGAGGTATATGATGGGACTTGCCATGGAGGAGAGAGCTCACATGGAAGGAGAGCATCACCTTGGTGTAGCAGGAAACAATCCTATAGTTAGAATCTGTCCTCCAAGTGATGTAATATCCTCTCGCAGAGAGGACGTGTCTCCAGGGCCCATGTGTCCATTAGGGAAAGGTTAGAACAACTGTTGGCTATTCGATCATTAGATAACTAGTGTACATGAGGACCATCTGTTAACATGCCTGCTTAGTGTGAATGTATTGGATCTCACGTGCCACGTAAATAAGGGTTTAGATAGTGCTGGGGAGGAGCCTGCTGTCTTGGTACATGTTGGTACCAGTGACATAGGAAATGTGGGAGGGAGGTTCTGGAAGCTAAATTTTAGGCTTTTAGGGAGAAACTTGAAATCCAGAACTTCCAGGGCAGCATGCTCAGGCATGCATCCCGTTCCACGTGCAGGACCCAAAAGGCAGGCAGAGCTCCAGAGTTTCAATGTGTGGATGAGACGATGGTGCAAGGAAGAGGGTTTTGGATTTGTTAGGAGCTGGGCATCATCCTAGGGAAAGGGAGGGGGGGTTTCCAAAAGGACGGGTTCCACCTTAACCATAGTGGAACCAGGCTGCTGCCATTAACCTTTTAGAAAGAAGAGAGAGAGCAGCTTTAGAACTAGAAAATGGGGGGGGGGGGGAGAGAGACAGGCGCCCAAGAGCGCATGTTTGGAGTGATGTATCTTCAAAGGATACTAGAAAAAGAAGGAAGTTCGGGCATCTTGACAGGTTCCAATGCAGATACATATAACCCAGGTGCCTTTAAGTAAAAGCCAGACCAAGCTGAAAGATTCAAAATTATCCCATCATGCAATAGTCACTGTTAATATGAACAAAAATCTAACTTTGATATGCCTGTATGCAGATTCTAGAAGTCTAAAAAATAAGATGGGTGAGTTAGAATATATAGCACTGAATGAAAGGTTAGCTATAATTGGCGTCTTGAAGGCCTGGTAGAAGGACAACCAATAGGACACTGATGCCAGGCTACAAACTATATCACAATAAGGTGGATCACATAGGTGGAAGGGTAGTGCTATATGTTAGAGGGCATCGCGTCAAAGAGGGTTAAAGGTTTGCAGGAAATGAAAATACACTGTAGAATCTTTATGGATAGAAATTCCATGTAAAAAGGGGAAGGGAATGGCAGTGGGGGTGTACTACCGTCTGCCTGGACAAAATGAACGGACAGCTGATGAAAAGCTAAAAGAAATTAGGGAAGCTTGCAAAGTTTACAACACAGTAATAATGGGAGATTTCAATTACCCTAGTATTGACTGGGTCAATGTTGCATCAGGTTATGCTAGGGAGATTAGTTTTTCTAGATGAAATAAATGACTGCTTCATGGAGTAGCTGGTTCAGGAATCTGCTCGAGGGGAAGCTATTTTAGAATTAGTTATTAGTAGAACACAGGCTCTAGTGCAAGAGGTAACTGTGTTGGGGCCACTTGGCAATAACGATCATAACATGGTTACATTTGATTTAATAAATGGCAAGAGGATTATAAGGAAATCCACTGCACTAGCAGTTAACTTTCAAAAAGGAGACTGATAAAAATGAGGAAAATGGTTAAAGAAAAAGAAAATAAAAGCCTAAAAGGAGTAACTGCAAAGTTTGAGTCAACATCGGGCCTGGGCGTTATTTAAATATACTGTCTTGGAAGCTCAGACCAGATGTTTTCCACACTTTAAGAAAGGTATAAGGAAAGACAAATGACAGCCAGCATGGCTTAAAGGTGAGGTCAAAGAGGCTGTTATAGCTAAGAGAAAATCCTTCAGAAAATGGAAAAATAAGCCAAACGAAAATGAGGAAACATAAGTTCTCCAGGACCAAGCAGGAAGTCAGTCCTCACATATGGATGACGTCGGCGCCGACGGAGCCCTCGCGGAGCAATTTTCCCCAGCTTTCAAAGAAAGCCTTTGGGAATTGCAGCGCGCATGCGCGGTCCCCTTCCCGCCAAAGGTGCCATCTTGGCCAGTCTTCTTTTTTCCGCGGAGCCCTACAGACGCTGTCTACAAGTCACCGCTGAAAAGTTGATTTTCTTTCTTTCTTTTAGTATTTTCTTCGGTTTGACGCCGGTCCTTTTTCCGTCCGGCCTCGCGACGCCGGTTGCGAGACCTCCCCTTCTTTTCGGTTTTTCTGTCCTTCGTGACAAATTCGCGCTTTTTTCACTTTTCCCTGGCGGCACGAACGTTTGACCTCGCAGGGGCCCTTTTTCCCCCGATGGCCGCCAGTGGTTTTAAAAAGTGTGTTCAGTGTAAAACTTATGTCTCTTACTGACACACATGATTGCTGCCTCCGTTGCCTGGGCCCAGATCATGAAGAAATGATCTGTGGAGCCTGTAGCAAGATGTCTGCGAAATCTTTGCGGAGTCGGCAGCATCAGCGGGAGAGAATCTTCTCTGACCCCAGCCGTACCCGGACCTCGTCAGAAGCTTCGGTGTCCAGGGAATCTGGCTCTGAACACCGTCGGAGCTCCTCTGAGAGGGGGTCTCCTTCCCGGGAACATCATCGGAGGAAGAAACCCGCGAGGACGGCGTCGGTGGACGCTCCTGGCTCCGCGAGGGCCAGGTCGCATAGCCCCGATAGCCGTCCCGGGTCTTTGGAGCTGGAGCGGCCGTCCAAGCAGCCTCGTCTGGAGATGGACTCGTCTGCTCACGTAAGTCCTGTTGTCCTCGTGGACTCGCCTCCGAGGGGTCCGACGTCGGGCCCGACGCCGTCAGGGCCCGAGTCGGGGGCTGCTGGGTCTCCTGAGTTCGGACTCAGGTTGACGGCCTTGGAGAGCAGCCTAGCTGCCTTCATGGACCAGCAGCGGGCATTGATCGCTGGCCTCGCTGGCGCTTCTGCCCTGACTGCCGGGACGTCGACGTCTAAGTCGACCCCGGAGACTGAGCCGATCCTCGAGTCCATGCGGGCTCGAGTCGATCCTCGGTCGAGGTCCCCTTCGGCCTCCTGTTCGGGGCCGCGGTCGTTGACGCCGACTCCCTCGGCGTCGGGGCGGACGGCGTCTGTGCCCGCCCGGCCAGAGCCGCTCGACTCCTCCTCCGAGGAGTCCGCCTGGGAATCCGAGGTGGAAGAGTCACCTGATTCTTTTCGGACTCGGTGTATTCCTTCGGACTCCCCCGAGTCCGAACCTCGGAGACAGTGCCCTCTGGAGGATGCACGGTTCTCGGACTTCGTGAGGGATATGGCCAAGGCCTTGGCCTTCCCTGCGGATCCCGAGGAGGAGCCTCGAGCCGAAGAGCTCGATGCCCTCCAGTATGACTCTCCTGCAAAGGAGCATTTTACTGTACCGGTTCCTCCGATGCTGGAACGACTTCTCTTCCGCATGTGGGAGAGCCCGTCGTCGTCGCTGGTATTAAGCAAGCGGGTCGATGCCATATATCGAGTCCGCAAGAGCCCTGGCTTCCAAAAAGCACAGCTGCTGCACCATTCCATGGTGGTGGAATCGACCATGCATAGGCTCAAGAGCCAGAAGATGTACTCCTCGGTGCCTCCCGGCAGGGAAGCCCGCAGCCTGGATGGCATCGGTAAGAAGTGTTTCCAGGGCTCTATGCTTGCTTGTCGGGTCCAGACTTACCAGCTCTACATGGGCATGTATCTCAGGGACCTGGCTAAGGAAATAGCCGGATTCTCTGCTGGTCTCTCCGAGGAACCTTTGCGGAGGTTCCTGGCCTTGTCCACTGGTATTCGAGAGTGCTCAAAGTTTATCTCTCGAGCAGCTTATGATGGCTTTGAGGCATCGGCTCGAGTAGCCGCAGCCGGCATCGGGGCCCGCCGACAGGCTTGGCTTCAGTCATCCGACCTCGAGCCCTGGGTGCAGGACAAGTTGGTCGATGTCCCCTGCAGAGGTGAAAACCTCTTTGGCAAACCTATGGACGAGAAGGCTGCACAACTCGAGACAGAGACTCTCACCAGGACTCGGCTCTCCAGGAAAACCTCTGCCCCTTCCCAGAAGAAGAAGGGCTCGGGGGAAAAAGCCCTTTTACCCGAGGAAGACGGCTGCTTATAAACACTACCCTCATTATCAGGCCTCCGCAGCTCCCCAACAGGGTCATCAGGCCAAGGGACGGGGTAACGGGTCCCGTAGGCAGCAAGCCCCCAAGCCTGCGCCACCGGCCCCTGCTCCGCAGGGTGGGGGTTTTTGACTCTTTCAGCATAGCCTCTCCCCCTCCGCTGGTTTCTCTCAGCACGGGAGGCCGGCTGGTCCACTTTGCCCACAGGTGGTCCAACATCACGTCAGATACCTGGGTGCTCCACATAGTCCGAGAGGGCTATCTTCTACACTTCCACCAGGTACCTCCCCCCTACTTTCCAGGGGAGCCTCTGCGACCCCCTCTTCACCGGGACTTACTCCTTCAAGAGTTGGCAAGTCTTCTTCAGGAACAGGCGGTGGAACCGGTGCCCCACCACCTGAGAGGTCAAGGCTTTTATTCCAGGTACTTCCTGGTACCAAAGCGAACTGGAGGCCTCAGACCCATCCTGGACTTGCGGAACCTCCAACAAGTTCCTGGAAAGGGAAAAGTTCAAGATGCTTACCCTTGGAATCCTGCTGCCCTACCTCCGGCAGGGAGATTGGCTATGCTCCTTGGATCTAAAGGATGCCTACACTCACATCCTCATCCACCCAAGCCACCGACAATACCTAAGGTTTGTGGTGGCAGGCAATCATTACCAGTACAGGGTACTGCCCTTTGGCCTATCCTCTGCACCCCGAGTCTTCACAAAATGTCTCGCAGTGGTAGCGGCTTATCTCCGGCTTCAAGGCCTCTTTGTCTTCCCTTACCTAGACGACTGGCTCATCAGAGCACCGTCCTCCACGGAGGCCACTCACGCCACGCAACGTACTGTGACTCTGCTCCAGTACTTGGGCTTTGTCATAAACTTCGAAAAGTCCACTTTGCTCCCCTCTCAGGATCTCGAGTTCATCGGCGCCAGGTTAAACACGCTTCAAGCGCGAGCCTTTCTGCCGCTCGACAGGGCACAACGGCTCATGGCTCTTGCCAGCCGCTTTCGCAGCCATTCCCGGGTCTCGGCCAGGCACTTTCTGAAACTGCTCGGCCATATGGCTTCCACGGTCCATGTGACCCCCAATGCCCGCCTGAACATGCGTCCTGCTCAATGGTGCCTTCGCTCACAATGGCGTCAGGCCTCGGGGAGACTAGCGGACTCAGTACGAATCTCCAGCCCGCTGGTCTCTTCTCTACGGTGGTGGCTTCATCTGCCCAACCTAGTGCTCGGAATGCCTTTTCAGTCTCCTCCGCCTGTTCAGGTACTGACGACCGACGCTTCTCTCCTGGGTTGGGGAGCACATTGCCAAGGGACATGTACTCAGGGTCTCTGGACCCCGTGGGAATCTGCCCAGCAGATCAACTTCCTGGAGCTCAGAGCGATCCGCCTGGCTCTCCGGGCCTTCTCCCACCTTACCACTCGCCAGTCCGTCCTCGTCCAGACGGACAATCAAGTGGCCATGTTCTACGTGAACAAACAGGGGGGCACGGGCTCCTTCCTTCTCTGTCGGGAAGCACAAAAGCTCTGCGCTTGGGCCATCAGCCGAGGGATCCTCCTCAAAGCTGTCTACCTCCCAGGTCAAGAAAATTACCTGGCAGACAAACTGAGCAGAATCCTCCAACCACACGAGTGGTGATTGGACCCGTTGGTGGTTCAAAGGATCTTTCTCCAGTGGGGCCTCCCCACGCTGGATCTATTTGCCAGTCCTCTGAACAGGCAACTTCCTCGGTTCTGCTCTCGGGAACCGCATCCCCTCCGAGTAGCGGCGGATGCTTTTCTGCTCTCATGGTCCACGGGCCTTCTGTATGCCTTTCCTCCCATGCCGCTGGTGTCTTCGAACACTTTTCAAGGTTCTCCAGGACAAGGCTTCGATGATCCTGATAGCTCCCCGGTGGCCCAGGCAACCGTGGTTCCCGCTTCTGATGCAACTGGCGGTAGATACTCAGTTGCCTCTGGGGTTTCAACCCGATCTCCTGACCCAGGATCAGGGGTCTCTCCTACACCCCAACCTCAGATCTCTTCATCTGATGGCCTGGCTGCTGAAAGGGTAGTCCTTGCTCCCCTCCTGCTGCCTCCGGAGGTGGAAGAGGTCGTGCTAGCTTCCAGGCGACCCTCTACCCGGAAATCCTACGCCCTTAAATGGCGTCGCTTCTCCACCTGGTGTACTCAACAGTCTCAAGACCCCTTCTCCTGCTCGGTGTCGGTGGTCTTGCAGTACTTGCTTTCCCTCTCCAATCTTGGACTTAAGTCCAACTCGGGTCAAAGTTCACCTCAGTGCTATTTCTGCACATCATGTGCCGGTGGAAGGCAGACCTCTTTCCGGCCACCCTCTCGTGGTACGGTTCTCCCGAGGTCTCCTTCTCCTTAAACCACCTTTGCGCCCCCCAGCCCCCGACTGGGACCTGAACGTGGTTTTACAGCGGATCACCTGTCCGCCTTTTGAACCCATGGCTACCTGTCCTCTCCGTTTTCTTTCTTGGAAAACCTTATTCCTGGTAGCCCTCACTTCCGCTAGACGCGTTAGTGAACTGCAGGCCCTAGTGTCTGATCCCCCTTACACTAGGTTCTACAAGAACAGGGTAGTCCTGCGGACTCACCCTAAGTTTCTTCCAAAAGTGGTCTCCCCTTTTCACATCAATCAGGAGGTGGAGCTTCCGACCTTCTTTCCCAGGCCACACTCCAGCCGAGCTGAAATGGTCTTGCATACCCTGGACTGTCGGAGGGCGTTAACCTTCTAACTTGATCGTACGCGGGAGCACCGTAAGACTGTTCAGCTCTTCCTGTCTTACGACCCTAATAAATTAGGGCTCCCTGTCTCCAAGCGTACTCTGTCCATCTGGGTAGCTGACTGTATCGCTTGGACTTATGGGGCGGCAGGCCTCTCGTTGGAAAGTCGAGTCACGGCTCATCGGGTTAGGGCGAAGGCTGCGTCAGTGGCTTACCTCCGCTCTGTTCCATTGGCAGACATCTGCCGGGCCGCCACTTGGTCTTCGAGCCAGACTTTTGCAACCCATTACTGCCTCGAGAGGGAGTCCCGCAGGGACAGTGCTTTCGGACAGGCAGTCCTCCGTAATCTCTTCGAGGTTTAAGCAACTCCTACCCTCCATCCCGGATGTTGGGCTACCGGTTGGAGATTAGTCAGAGAAGATTCCTTCCTTCTGTGCTGCTGAGCTAGAGGGAGCTCATTTTTGTGCTTAGGGTCTCCGGTAGCCTTAAGCTTGGGAGTCCCATATGTGAGGACTGACTTCCTGCTTGGTCCTGGAGAAAGCGTAGTTACTCACCTGTAACAGGTGTTCTCCAGGAGCAGCAGGAATCAGTCCTCACAACCCTCCCTCCTCCCCGTGGAGTTGCAGTCATATGATTTAGTTTTTGCAAATTTTTTGCTGTCTTTTCGCTATGTCATCAGACTGGCCAAGATGGCACCTTTGGGCGGGGAGGGGACCGCGCATGCGCGCTGCAATTCCCAAAGGCTTTCTTTGAAAGCTGGGGAAAATTGCTCCGCGAGGGCTCCATCGGCGCCGACGTCACCCATATGTGAGGACTGATTCCTGCTGCTCCTGGAGAACACCTGTTACAGGTGAGTAACTACGCTTACTGGCAAGTTCAATGCAAGGCAAGCAAAGAGAATTTGAAAAGAAGTTTGCCATGGAAGCAAAAGCACATAATTATTTTTCAATTACATTTGTAGCAAATCGCCTGTGAGAGAGTCAGTTGGACCAGTAGATGATACAGGGTTAAAAGGGGTACGAAGAGGACCCTTAGGAAACTTACCTATGCCAGAAATAATAATATGCAAAAGTGATGTATTGGAGGAATTGAAACAAATCTTGATAAATCGGGAAGATGTATTATAGCTAGTTGATAAACCAGAGAGCAGCAAATCACCTGGCATACAACCCAGGATGCTGACAGAGCTGAAACACGAGATTATTGATCTACTTTTAGTAATCTATGAACTATTTCTTAAAATGATCTGTAGCATCTGAGGATTGGAGAGTAGCCAATGTAATGCCAATTTTTAAAAAAGGTTCTGGGAGTGATCCGGGAAACTACAGACAAGTGGACTTGGCGTCTGTACCAGGCAAAATGGTAGAAACCATTAGAACAAAATTACTGAAAGTGGATTTTTTTCCTCTTTAATGCCATCAAGCCAATGCAGACTCCTGGCGACCAGCAGCCCCCTGGGTTTTCTTGGCAAGGAAAGTAGATTGTCAGGCCTTTTCTTCCCAGGCAGTGGAAGGTAAAGTGACTTGCCCAAGGTCACAAGGAGTGCCAGTGGGAATTGAACAGAGATCTCTTGGGTGTGCTAGACTACTCCTCCACTCACGTGGAAATGAATATGTGGATAGTCATGGTTTAATGACAGGAAGCCAACATGGATTTAGCTAAGGAAAGTCTTGTTTCACTAATCTGTTCTGTTATATTTTTTTCAAAGGTTTGTATAAACAGGTAAAGGTGAGCTGGTTGATTAATAGTATATCTGGCTTTTCTGAAAGCCTTTGATAAGGTTCCTCATGAGAGACTTTTACAAAAATAAGTCATGGAATAGGAGGCGGTGTTCTATTGTGAATTAGGAACTGGTTAAAAGATAGAAAAATGTTTTCAATGAAAAAACATGAATAGTGGAGTAGCCCAGAGTTCTGTGCTGGGACTGTTGCTTTTTAACATATTTATAAATGATCTTGAAATGGGAGTAACGAGCAAGGTGATCAAATTTGCAGATGACAAGAAATTATTCAAAGTTGTTAAAACATAAGAGCATTGTGAAAAAGTGCAAGAGTACCTTGACAACTGGGGAGACTGGGCGTCCAAACAGCAGATGAAATTTAATGTGGACAAGTACAGAATCATGCACTTTGTGGTGGTCTTCCCTAACTACAGTTGCACAATGCAAGGTTCCATATTAGGAATCACCACTCAGGAAAAGGATCTGGTCACAGGGCCGAACCAAGCCATAAATGCACCCTGTCTGTTTTGCATATCTGGCCCCCCCCATCCCATTTGCCCTATGCCAGCATCTCCCCATCTTGCCATACACCTCTATGTCCAGTCAGCTCCTGCACAACCCCCCCCCCCCCACCATGCTGCCTGCCCTTGCTTCACTTCCACTTTTTGTGTTCTCACAGTGGCAGCAGCGGAGCAGACCCAATCTCGAATTGGGAGGAGGGTGGGGAAAACCATGCAGTTCTTTCTGACTCTGTGCTTGCACACATGTCTGATCCTACCTCCTCTGAGAGGAAGCCAGAGGAGAGAAGGACCAGATCAGCCATTCCAGCGTGGAGTTGCAAAGACCCCAAATGTGCCCCTAATGTTTTGTGCCCTGTGTGGCGGCACTGTCTGGACGTCATTGTGGCTAGTATGTTGAAACCCTCCACCCAGCATACAGTCGCACCCAAGAAAGCAAATAGAATGCTAGGAAGCATAAGGAAAGGAATGGAAACTAAAACCCAGGATGATATAATTCCTCTCTATCACTCCATTGTGCAACCACACATTGAGTATTATAGTGACAAGGATTGCAAACATCTTAAAAAGGATATAGCAGAATTTGGAAAGGGTACAGAAGAGTGATCAAAATGGTAAAGGGGGTGTAAGGATATCACTACGAGGGAAGGTTTAAAAGGTTAGGATTCTTCAACTTGGAAAAGAGACGGCTGAGGGGAGATATGATAGAGATCTATAAAATAATGAATGGAGTGGAAGGGGTAAATGTAAATCAGTTGTTTACGCCTTCAAAAAAGAAAAACTACGATGTGGCACATTTTAAGACTAATTGGAGAAGAATTTTTTTTCTCTCAACTTGTAATCAAACTCTGGAATTCATTACCAGAGGATGTAGTAAAAACTGTTAGTGGAGCTGGATTTAAGAGGTTTGGACGTGTTCTTGGAGGGAAAGTCCATAAACCATTATTAAAGAGGACTGGGGAAGCCCACTGCTTATTCCTGGGACAAGCAGCCTGGAATGTGTATACTTTTTGGGAACCCAACAGGTACCTGAGACCGGGAATGGTCACTGTTGGAAACGGGATGCTGGGCTTGATGGAGCTTGGTCTGACCCAGTATGACATCTTATGATATGTTAACTTTCGGTGATGATGTCACTCTATGTAAGTATTGGTACAGTGCTGGAAAACCAGTATTGTCTACCTCCAGCAGAGGTGGCAAGGTGTGAGGCCTGTTTGCACTGCTGCACTAGTCCAGTCTCCCCTTGTGCACGCCCTGGTGGTGTGATCTGAGACAAGTGGGCCCAATGTTTGTTGGAGCACAGGTATGCCTCTGTCTTATTGAGTCAATAGTGCTGGAACCTAGTTTCCCACAGGTTCGAACTGTGATGGGCTAGAGAGAGGAGCAAAAGGACCTCATTGGGCCTCTGAGGGGGCTGGTAAGTTGGGCCTAGTCCCCTTTCTCTCTTGCTGTCCTCTGTTAACTAGATTCGTTTGGAATTTGTTTTCCAGTTTCCTACCCCTTCTCTGCCCATTACTTTCTGTAGGGAGATATTAAACTCTTTTACTGCTGAATAAAGTAGCTTCAAATTTTAAAAAAATCAATCCGTCTTTTGACATTGGGTCCTCCTACACTTGTGTAGGCAGCTGGAGAAGCTCTGCTCTGGATTTCCTCAATGAGCCTGTTGGATGCTGCGATCCTTCTTCAGGTCTCCCTTTTTGCTACAGCAGTGTTCCTCCTTCTCTTTTTTGTCTCCCCCCCAGCCTGTTTTTTTTTTTAGCAGTCTTTTGTGTCCTGTGCTGCTCCCCCCCCCCTTGATGGTTCTTCTGTATTTATTTTTTTTTCCATGAGCCCCTTTTTTCTTTTGCCATGTGGAGCCTTGCTGACGTGCCCAGGGTGAGGTGATGGTCCTCCTATTTCTGGTCAGGTCAGGTCAACTGTGCAGCAGGCCTTTTGCCCACTCTGTGGGTGGGATGCCCAGAGCTCATTCTTCCCCCCCCCCCCCGCTATGTCCTCCTGCCCATGGCACAGGCAGCCTTCTCAGGGGTCAGTGGGGTATTACTGAGAATTGTGGAGGCTTCAGGATCTGACTAGCAGCTTCCCTTGGGGTCCCAGGGTTCCCTTTCTGCTGGTTCTAAGCAGCTACAGGCATGGATTATGGGCTGTCTTCAGTCCTTTTTGCTGCTTGACAACCTCCCTTTGCAGAGGTTTGAGGTCCAAGACTCCCCTATGGGACCCCCTGGGCCCCTTGAGTGACACTGCTATGGCTGCTAAGGGGCTAAGTGGCCCCTACTTTGCTTTTTTGCCCATATGTCCCTATGGGAACTCAGTCTTTCCTTCCTGGAGAAAGTCCTCTTCAGCATGCCACCAACCTCCGCAGCGGATAACTGTTACTACTACTATTAGGCATTTGTAAAACACTACAAGGCGTACAAGACAGACAACACAGCAGCTGAGGACAAGGGTATATCTAGGGGAATGGTAAGGAGACACGTCTGAGGGAGAGCTGCTTCTTTTAGAGGATGAGGACCTTTCAAGGATTTGTATTTTTGTTTTTTTGTAGAGGGTACCTTTTGGAGGCTGATTTCAGGTCACCATGGAGGCCTTGCACTTTGTGGAGCCTGACCTGGTGCTGATGAATATCGGGTATCCTTTTTACTTCTTTCCATTGCTTGTGCCCATGCAGTGGCTCCTCAGCTCTCAATAGGAGAACCAAGAGCTCAGTCTTCAGAATCCTAAGGTCCTTTTTGGGTAGTGTCCTCTGCTCCAGGGTGAGCTGGATCAATTCTTTAGGCTCCCATGATGATGAGGGTAGTGACCAAGTATGTCCTCTAAGGCTCTCAGATATGCCCAGGAGCACTAGATCTGCCTCTTGAAGGGTCAGCTGACTAGATGTCCTGATGGAGCCTTTTCCTCTTATGGAAGTAGGATCATGAAGGGCCAGTCCTTCTAGAGCTCTTTGTGATCTCAAGATGCATCGGCAGCTTCTTCCAGTGCCGGTAAGCCCTTGCGATGAGATCGGGCAGGTCCCTTTGAAGGTACAGTTGGATGGAGCATGGTTTAGACCAGTGGTTCCCAACCCAGTCCTCAGGTACCCCCAGGCCAGTCAGGTTTTCAGGGTATCCACAATAAATACGCATGAGATGAATCTGCATGCACTGTTTCCATTATATGCAGATCTATCTCATGCATATTCATTGTGGATATCCTGAAAACCTGACTGGCCTGGGGGTACCAAAGGACTAGTTTGGGAATCACTGGTTTAGACTATTCCTCGGAGAGTGGACCCAAACTACCACAGACAATTGAATTCTTGAGGTTCTGAATCAAGAGTACTCGCTAGAGTTTGCAGAGCCTCTGAGTGACGCCTTTTGTAGAATCTCCCTGTGTCTCCCTGTTAAAGTACATTGTGGTCGCAAAAACTCTTTAGCACCTCCTTCAGTTACAGGTTATTTTACCCATGACAGTTGTGGTGCTGGACCTGGGCTTGTGCTGCCCAAGAAGAGAGGTTCTTTCTGGGCTGGCTACCCTGGAATGGAAAATGGTCCATGTCACTCCAAGTACATCATTTCCTCATGGAAGCCATCGGATTTGCCAAAAGAGATGCAATGACAGGTGAGTTCCTTACCTCCCCAGATTTCGCCAGAGCGTACTTCCTTATTCCCATCTTTAGAACAGCACCAGCAGTTAATTTGCTTATGCATCCTGGGCTGCCACTTTCAGTTTTGGGTTCTGCCCTTTGGCTTGGCCATGACTCCTTGACCTTTCTCAATGGTCATAATGGTGGTGGCAGCATTTCTGTGCAGGCAGAGGATCTGGGTTCACACCTATGGATAAGTGGTTGCTCTAATCAAAATCTCTGGAGAAGGCCCCCTCTATCAAATCAAGGGCTGTCTGAATCACCCAGGAAATTGGTAAGCCTTTACTTTAGAAGCACAGGTCAGGGCACTATGTAGCAAGCCAGCTTATATTAAGTTGTCTTTCCCCCTCTCCCACCCACCCCAAGGATAGTCTTAGCTTTATGGGCTATTAAAGGGAAGGAGGTGCCCATATTCACTTTCAAGTGTGGCTGGTTATCCTCATCAGGAACAGATTAATTAAGGCCCAAGATTGATTAATTTTGAGGTGAACGAAGTCCATTAAAGATATTAGGTATAGTTGTATTAGTATAAGTATCCCCAGCAAATTTAATTTAGTAAACAACTTAAATAGCTAAACAAAACCGTTAAAACTAAAACTAAGATGCAGACAGCAGTCCAGCAGCGAAATGGGGGGCTTTCCAGTCTTTTGCATTGAGCCTCGCATGTATGATTTTCTCCCAGTTGGTGAGAAGTCTTAGGTGTGCGCTAGATGGAAGGAGCACTCTTGCTCCCAGGGAACAAGTCCGAACTCTGGAGGCTAGAGTTGCAGAACTGGAGTACATAAGGAAGAGAGAGGTCTACAGGAACGTAGTACTGACATCCAAATTCTAGTCTGGCAGCCTCCCTGTTGCCACGGAGGAGAGAGGTCACATGACTGGAGAGCATCACCCTGGTGTGGCAGGAAGTGACCCTCTAGCTAGGACCTGTCCTCCAGGTGATGTAAAACCCTCTCGCACCGAGGAGGTTTCTCCAGGGATATGTGCCCATGAAGAAAAGGATTGGGATGGCCGTTGGCAATTCAATCATTAGGCATGTAAATAGCTGAGTGACTGGTGGGCATGAGGATCACCTGGTAACATGCCTACCTGGTGCAAAGGTAGCAGACCTTAGCGCCACCTAGACAAGGTTTTTGATTGCACTGGGGAAGTCTGCTGTCTTGATACATGTTGGTTCCAATGACATCTGTGGTAGGGAGGTTCTGGAGGCCAAATTTAGGCTTTTAGGTCGGAAGTTGAAATCCATTACTTCCAGGGTAGCATTCTCAGAAATGCTTCCCATCCCACACGCAGGACTCAAAAGGCAGGCAGAGCTCTGGAGTCTCAACGCATGATTGAGATGATGGTGCAAGGAAAAGGATTTTGGATTTGTTGGAACTGGGCAACATTCTGGGGAAAGTAGAGGCTTTTCTGAAAGGACGGGCCCCACCTTAACTGGGATGGAACCAGGCTGCCGGCATTAACTTTTTTTTTTTTAAAGGAGATAATAGCAGGGGAGGGGGCGCGGAGCCAACCATGGAGCAGAATGGCTGCCTAGAGGAGTAGCTCCTGTTTATCGGAGAATCCTGAACCTCTCTCCCTACATTGTTAGCATTGGCAAGCGACTACTAGTCACAGTGTAAGAAGACGATATTGGTGCTGAAACAGACTCATCTCAAATTCCAGCAAACAACCGGTTCGGCTGCAAAAAGGTCGAAACAGGAATCGGGATTCCCACAAAAAATGGCGCTGGAGAAAGAAGCGGCTGAAGGCCTACGTGAGATACTGGCGGAGCTGAAATAAGTGAAGGAATTGATAGCAGCCAATGTAATGACCCTAGCGCAAATGCAAGGAGACTTGAGCGAAGTTGAGGATAAACTGTCGGACATAAAAACACACTTGGACTCAGTGGAAGCAATATGCAAAGGCATGACAGTTTGCTCGCACAGATGGGGCCGTTTACTAAGTGTATTGCAGCACTGGAGAGCCAAATGGAAGACCAAAATAATCAGGCAAGAAGAAGCAGTATCCGAATAAAAGGAGTACCAGAGGGGGCAGAAGGATCTGACTCGGCTGGATTTCTCAAAAAGTTGATACCAGAACTGCTACAAATAACATTCCTAAAGCCTTTTGAGCTAGAACGTGCCCACCGGGTCCCTACAAATAAAACAAACACCACTAGATATCCGAGGCCAATCGTGTTGAAAGTTTTTCGATACCCTCAAGTATTACAGATTCTACAAGCAGAGTACCTCACTGTAGATCCAGGGTCATAAAGTTGCTTTCTTCCCAGACCTCGGTAAGAAAATGGTTGAGCATCGCAAACAACTCTTGGCCTGTAGGCCGCTGATGCATAAATTACAGGCTAGATATGGTCTATTTTATCTGGCGAAAATGCGAGTGACACTGTATAACATCACACGCACCTTTGAGGATGCCGCAGCACTTTGTGCCTTTCTGCAAGAGCAAGACTGTATGGAATCTTGAAGCTAAAATGGACAAATGTGAGGGTAATAAATAAAGAATCCTATGTTTATGCATGTAGTCATAATGTAGTGCACGGGGTAATGCCGGAATGATAGAGACTGTATTAATGGATGTCACTGTTGGCATATCCGGATGTTAGTTTACTTTTTGAAGGAGGGGATAGTACAGGGCTGGGTTCTCATGAGAACCTTCTGACAGGGTCATTTTCTTATGCGTGATCTCTCACTGGTAAAACAAAGGGAGGTTGATAAGGGAGATTGTTAGAACTACCTATTGAGGAAAGGGAATGAAAGATGGGGGAGGGAGGGAATTTAATGATATGCATATCAACCAATGGCAATGGGAGGATCTCAGGATCCGTTCTACATATTTTGTGGGATGGACTCCGCCACACAGTTCCTAGAGTTAATGTTGTGCTGGCTATGCCAATTCATTAAAACACATATGGTGCAGGAGACTGAGGAGTTTAGCAGTCTATTAATACAGAAATGATGTTTAGTTGAATATACATGGCAAACAACAACTTGAACATAATAACCTTTAAATGTGAAGGGTATCACAAATCCAATCAAACGCAAGAAAATTCCAATATACTGTCAACAAAAGAAGGCCGATATAGTTATACATACAGGAAACGCACCTATCGGCAGTTGAGTCCTACAAAGTAATGTCAGGAATCTACCAAAATATCCTTGCAGCGCCGACAAGGAATAAAAAAGGGGGAGTGCTTATAATAAGGAATTAGGCAGAGACTAAGATAAACCCTAATGGGAGATGGGCTAAAGTCACACTACAGTTAGATCAGAGAATATACACCTTAATGACCGTTTGTTCCCAACCAAGAAGATCCTAATCTCTTTACACAAGTAGCGATGGAGTTAACTAAAGCAGCATCCACGCATATAATCCTGGGGGGGGGGGGGGAATTTTAATCTAATTCAAGACCCTCTTATTGATCGGACCCCATATAAATGCCAAACTAAAACCAGATCTCATGCAGTACTCCAGAATGTGATGGAATCTCTGGGTTTGACTGACTCATGGAGGTTGTTGCATCCACTTCCACTTAACTCTCAGACCAGAATTTACTTTTTTCTGATATCAAATACATTGCTTCCACAACTGGTATCCTCGGAGGTATATACAAAAACAGTATTGGATCATGCGGCAGTGACTCTTACCCTAGACAGTCTCTTTGCGACAGGCCCAAGCAAGGTGGAAGTTTGATAAGTCCTTGCTGACTGATAAGGCCTTCTTAGCCTATATCCGGGATGAAACGCTAACTTATCTCCAGTTTAACTTACCCTCAGATACGTCAACTTGGGCCTGGTGGGAAGCTTTTAAAGCTCAAATACTGTCTCAAACCAATTTCAACTCCTTCAACAATTTTTTACAAGGCAATAAGACCTCAGGATGGCTAGTACCCCTCATGCAGCGAGCAACTCACTGTAGGGAATAACTGGTGTTACGTCGCCGGTGGGCTTTACTAGCGACGCATCCTACGTTTTCAAAATATTCTTTGCGGCTTGCGTATAGCCGCAGCTTTAACTTAAAAGACCATCTATGTCCAGCTGTGCTGCGACAACCATCTGTTTCAACTTTGGAAATTGGTCATTTTGCGTGTCAATGTTGCTCTTATTGCAGCATCATGTCTCCTTTGATCTGTGCAGCATACCAAGTGAAGGTTCGTGAATTGTTAGTTCATACTACCTGTGCTACTACACATGTAATCTATGGCCTTTGGTGTCCATGTTCAAAACTTTATATTGGAAAGACTACCCGGCCTCTACGGACGCCCCTAGCTGAACATAAATATTGTCGTCTTAAGAAACGTATTTGTCTGGATTTTGATCATCAGTTTTTTGATTTGCGATGTACTGTTTTGGAACATGTCCCTTTAAATATTCGACGGGGAGATCGTGGTAAAATATTGCTGCAAAAGGAGCAACGATGGATTTATCATTTGAACACTTCATACCCTTCGGGATTGAATGATAAAATCGAGTGGACACTTTTTTTGATTTTGGGCTATCTTATAATCTGGTTAGGTGTTCCCTGTGGGCTCCTCCTCATTCATTCCTTTTTGTTTTTATGTTTAGTGTCTTTAAATGTGGATTGATAGGTTAATTTTGGGAGATGGTGATGACGGGACTATGAAGGCTTTTTGATTGGCTGTCGGGACGGTTTAAAAGTGACGTCAGACGCCGTCTTTCGGGATGGCGGGTTTAGTCTTTGTGGAGTTGAGACGCAGAAATTTAAACCCCTGAAGAAGCCTGTATCTGGCGAAACAAAAGCTTTTGTAGGGTTTCCTGTTATTTTATGAGAAGTGCAGTCTCTTTTTTTCCCGCCAAGCTATATTTTGGGGAAGTATTCCCGGTCGCTATTCATTGTTTTTTGCTGCCATCAAAGCATTCTATTGGGAGGAGTTACTGAGCAGACTATTTGAGGCGGCCATGGAGCAGGCTATTGGATATCACTATGATATAAGATAAGTTGATGTGGGCTACTTTGCTCCGATTTTGAGATATGGATGCTAATTATATCTTTTTCATTCTTGTAGGATTTTCCTTGGCCGTTTCTGAGCTGCTTAATGTGCATTGTGTACATAGATTAATTCTCTGATGCTTTAAGGTAGCATGTATGTATGTTTTATTGGATGTTGATTGGATGAATTGAATGTGTTTGTGGAGATATTTTGTAGTGTGTTTTTGTAGGATCCCAGAGTGAAATCGTTGTGGTGTGAGATTGATGGGTTATTGTTTTAATGTATATATTGTGAAGCTCGCGCCCCTACCAGGCGGCCGCCTAGTAGGGACGGGTGATCACCTCTTCTATTTCCTAGGGTTGTAGTTGTGTAAGGAATGATGAGGCCGAGTGGTTTATAAAGCGCACAGGAATTTATTCAGCTTCCTTGCAGGTAAGTGGATACAATTTCTCCCAAACACATGTACTCTCCAGACAAAAGAAAATAGTGGATACTTCTCCAGTAACAAATGTCCAAAACAAAACAACAGTGAATTCAAATATCAAGTGTTTCTGGCTCACACTAATTTACCTTAGTGCAGGCATCGCATTCCATCTCTGAGACATTTGAATTTACCTCAGCCTCCTTGGCTTCAATGTCCATACTCTCTGCTGAGCTGTAGTAGGGTTCTGCTAGGTACCGCTCAGGAACTTTCTGCTTTAGACTTTTTAACAGGTTAAACAACCTCTCCCACTTTCTTGCCTTCCCTGCTCTAGGCAGGTCTCCTATGGGTTGCTCTTGCTTAACCTTCCTGGTACAACATTTCTTTTTGTGCTGTTTTATCTGAGGCATAACAGTTTCATCAGAGTCAGAAGAATAAACATACTTAGAAGGCCTTGCTGCCTCCCTTCTCCTACCTTGGGCTTCTTGTGCAATATTCTCCTGGTTAGAGCTTTGGCCAGTCAGGACTCCCTCTGCCTCAGCGTAGGGCAGAGACCTGTGGTAACACTTTCCCACTCTCTTGCTAGGGTAGGTGGTTCTCCCCCTGTAACCTTCCCTATATCCTCGGTGGCTACTGCGCTGAGTATGGTGGCTTCCTTTGTACCTTCTCTGGCTGTCTTTATAGCGGTTCCTTTTTCTGCTGCTCCTTTTGGCTACAGGGCTGTTCCCTCTACCTTCTGGAACCAGGACTGGAACCTGAGCTGCAACTCCCACTTAGGCCTGGACTGCAACTCCTCCAACAACTGCCACTGCAACTGGAACTGTATCTCCAATCATGCTTCTCACCATGCTTCCAACCAGCACTTGAACCAACTCCTGAATCAGCTCTCCAACCATGCTTCCAACTGCACTCTGAACCACCTCTTGAACCAGCCCTCAAACCAACTCTACAACCGACTCTATCTCTAGTGTTTGTTTGCTCCCTTTCAAACACTGAGCAGGGCAACTCCCTTCCTGGCTCCGCCCTTCTGTACCTCCCACTCCTGTCTGTGGCTGACCTGGAGTGTGGGCGTGACTTCCAGCTAGGTCTGCCCTCTAGGTTTCTCTCCTGGTTCCTGCTGTGGACTATGTGATCCTGTGTGCCCATCCCCCGCAAAGAGGAAAAATTCTTCCTTTTTCCACTTTTCCCTGGCTGGGCTGCACTCTCCTTATCACAATATGAATAGAATTAGAAAGGCTGTGACCTATGATGTGAGCATCAGCTATTCCCTACAGTGAGTTGCTCGCTGCATGAGGGGTACTATTATTATTATTATTATTTACATTCTCTTATATACCGCGCTATTCTGCATACTAGCCATCCTGAGGTCTTATTGCCTTGTAAAAAATTGTTGAAGGAGTTGAAATTGGTTTGAGACAGTATTTGAGTTTTGCTTGGATTTGGAAGCGTGTGTTTGGTGTCATTTGGAATTGCTCCCATACAGCTTTTTTAGTGGTAAGCTTTTAAAGCTACCATTGAATCACACATAGCGTTTTCTATACAGAGGATGAAAATTAAGAAGAAAGAGCTTGAAGAGCTGAACTCTCAAATACGAGCAGGAGAAAGGCTCCTAACCAAGAGAACTGTTTTGATCTTGATGTGACTGCAAAAGCTGAGATACCAGTATAATTGCATCCTTAGCACAGATGTGCAGCAACAAATCAGAGCACAGCAAAGTAAATACTAGCACGAAAACAACCGGTTGGGGACCTTACTGTCTGGTACACTAAAGGCTAAAGAAGCGGTGACCTGCATCGCAGCACTGCAAAGTGCAAAAGGCGACCTGCTCACTAAAGATGGGCATATACTGCAATGTGTAGAGAGTTTTATTTAAACTTTATCAATCGGAGAAAGAGTGGGATGCAGGGGCATTTGAAGACCTGGTCTCCACTATTGATGGACCAAAACTTTGAGGCCCAAACCTCGTCTCTTGAAAAGGATATTAACTTTTCTGAGATTCAAAAGGCTATCAGATAGCTAGCCAAAGGTAAGGCCACTGGCCCTGATGGTCTCACGTTAGAATTCTACTCTACATTCGAGGAACAACTACTACCCATGTTGCAGATATACTATAACGGGCTATATGAGGAGTGTCATGCTGTCAGGGCTCTTGCAGAAGATGCCATTTGTTGTTCATCCTAAACCAGGGAGAGATCCTCAGAAGGTGGAAAACTATCAGCCTATATCCCTTTTAAATGCAGATTATACAATATATGCTAAAATCATAGCTAATAGATTAGGCAAGGTTCTGAATACATTAATCCACCCCGATCAGTGTGGCTTCATGCCTGGTAGATCTACCACAGACAATGGTAGACTGCTGGCGCATATTTTGGTTCAAGCTCAATGACCATCAGACCCTGTTATAGGCCTGGCACTAGATGCCGAAAAGGCATTTGATAGATTGGAATGACCCTTTCTATTCTGGATCCTGCAATGGTTTGAGATTGAGGAAAAATTTGTGAGGAGACTTTCTCTGCTGTACGCCAATCCATCTGCGTGTATAACAGCTAATGCAGTGCTTTCCACACCATTCAAGCTGCACAGAGGCACTAGACAAGGTTGCCTTCTCTCGCCACTCCTCTTCAATTTGGCACTAGAACTTTTAGCAATAGCTATTCGACAAAATAAATATACTGTGGAGATTGAGATTAAAGGCTTTCGGTGTAAATTATCAACATATGCTGATGACCTACTCCTTTTTATAAAACCTGGATTCTTAACAACTGCGCTGCAAGTCATAGATAACTACTCAGCATTATCTGTGTGCAAAGTGAATTTGATGAAGACCACTATAATACCTCTCAACTTCCATGTTACTCCATTGCTAGTGCAAGATTATCCCTTTCAATTTGCACAGTCCTCTTTCAGATACTTAGGAATTACGTACTGGGCCACACTGCAAGAAACAGTTGACCAGAATATGAAAACATGTGAAAGAATTATCAATGATTATACTGTTAAATGGACCCCACTTCATCTAATGTGGTGGGGTAGATTGGAAACCATTAAAATAGTCATGGTTTCCAAAGTCAACTGTATCTTAAGCATGATCCCAGTATTTCCCCATGCTTTTTACAAAAAGCTAGACAAACTCTTGCTCACATTCCTATGGCGGAACAAAACCCCCAGAATAGTGGAGTGGAAACTCAGATTACCCAAAATAAGAGGTGGAGTGCACTTCTCAGATTTCTACTAGTTTCATAATGCTTCTTTGCTCAAACAAGGAGTCCAGTGGACCAAGGAAGAAGGCCTAGATGACATCCCCATGTGGTTGCGTGTGGAACAGGCCATAAGTAGCCCTTTTCCAATGAATATGCTCATTGGGACAATCGGGTCCTTGATGAGTTCACACAATGAGATCATTATGACTACACAACAGGCCTGCCAAACGATAACATCATGCATTAAAAATGCCAGAGATTATTTACAGGGCATGCCAATATGGTCAAATGCACGGTTCCAAATCAATGGTCATCCCTTCATATGGAAAGAATGGATGAAACATGGTATATGGGTACTTGGTCAACTGGTTCATAATGTCACTTTCAAATCCTTCCAGATGTTACAACAAGAATTTGGATTACTTGACAAGTGTCTGTATCAGTGGTACCAACTGCGACATTGTCTAAGTAAAGCTGGAGTTTCCCCAATTCAGATGCATCCAGGATGGCCTCTGTTGCAGACATTCAAGGAAATGCAAAGTGGCACACAACCAGTATCCAAGTTTTTTACATTGCTGCGATCAGGTAAGAGGAGAGAGTGCACAGGAACTCAATATGGGAGACAGAGGCAGGAGAAGTTGAAAGTCCTAGGATCTGGGGCGCCTTTTGGGGATCCCATATAAAGGATCACCCGTGTAGCCTCCCTCACTCAGACTCTATATTTTTTGGTCCATCGGGCATACTTAACTCCCCTGAAAATGGCTATGTGGCAGTCCTAGGCAGGTAATCAATGCTGGTCATATATGACAGATATTGGTACGCTATCACTGTGCAAATCTTCAAGGGTACTGGTGACAGGTTTGGCAGTGCATCACTCAACTCCTGAATATACAAGTGCCTCTTACGTACTTTATAGTGGCATATAAATCCCAGGCGGAAATTCCAGTGCTAGAAAAAAAAAAGATTATCAGCTCTTGGATTTAATGTTAAGCTTGGCCTTAAAAGCAATTCTAATATACTGGTAGAATTCATCGCGGTTACATGATGTCCATTGTATTATTTTTTGTTCTATTGTAAACCACCACCCCTGATCTCTGGAAGGGGTGGTATAGAAAACCATCCAAATAAAAAAATAAATAAATAAATGCAGAGTTCTGGTGGAATCTGCTTTGTATCTACCGGTCATACGAAGAAGCCTACGTGGTTCAAAACTCTCACTCCCGAAATCTACTCAAAAAAATAGGATACCCTAAATATGCATCTGTTGAATACATAATTAACAGTAACCATAAAGCACAGTTACTTACCTGTAACAGGTGATCTCTGGGAACAGCAGGAATAAGTCTTCACATATGGGTATCGTCGGTACCGACGGAGCCTGCGCGGGAACGCTCCCCAGCGTCTGGTAAGAAAGATTTTGGGAGCATCCCACAGCGCCTGCGCGCTGCCTTCCCGCCTTTCCAAACCGCCTCTCTCCAGTTCGAGTTTTAAAGCTGAGACAAAGAGAGAGAGGAAAGGAAAGATAGAGAGATACAACTCCTAGGGGAGGAGGGTGGGTTGTGAAGACTTATTCCTGCTGTTTCCAGAGATCACCTGTTACAGGTAAGTAACTGTGCTATCTCCAGGAACAAGCAGGAATGAGTCTTCACATATGGGGACTCCCCAGCTAGAGATGCCAGGGAGATCTCCAAAGTTGTGAGTCCCTGAGAAGGGCTCTACCTCATCCCATGGATCACGGGCATCCAACCAGGGATGGGGGGTAGGAGTTGATTAGGTATGGAACAGGTGTTTGAGAACAGCCTGACCAAACAAGGCATCCCGGCGGGAGTCCTTGTCCAAGCAGTAATGGGCTGTAAAGGTATGAACCGAGGCCCAGGTGGCCGCACGACAGTTTAGATGAGCCATAGAGGCTGCCATGGCCCTCACATTGGGAGCAGTGACATGGCCCTCCAGAGAAAGATTCTTACTGTGGTAGGCGAAGGAAATACACTGAGCAATCCAATTGGACAGAGTTCTCTTAGAGACTGGAAGTCCTAAATGAGAGGGATCATAAGCAACAAAGAGTTGAGAGGACTTTCTATGTTGCTGTGTCCTTTGTAAGTAAAAAGCGAGCGCTCTTTTACAATCCAGGGTATGGAGATTCCTCTCTGCAGTAGATGCATGAGGTCCTGGAAAAAAGACAGGTAAATATACCTCCTGATTTAGATGAAAAGGTGAAAACACTTTAGGCATAAAGTGTGGATTGGTCCTGAGGACTACCTTTATTATGATGGAACCTTGTATAAGAAGGATTAGCCACCAAGGCTTGCAGCTCACTGATGCGGCGAGCTGAAGTGACTGCAATGAGAAAAATAACCTTCCAGAAGAGAAATTTCAAGGAGGTAGTGGCTAAGGGTTCAAAGGGTGGCTTCATAAGCTGGCCAAGAACCAGATTCAAGTCCCATGCCACTGGAGGTGGTCTAATGGGAGGTTTAATCAAAAGAAGGCCTCTCATTAATCTTGCTATAAGAGAATGAGAGGAAATAGGCTGTCCATTGAGAGGCTTAATGAATGCTGCAATAGCACTCAAATGGACTCTTACTGAATTCGTTTTAAGGCCTGCATGGGATAAATGCAGCAAATACTCTAGTAAAGAATTCAGAGGTATTGCAAGAGGGTTAAGACCCTTCTCTGCACACCAAATGGTAAATCTTTTCCATTTAAAAGCATAGGAACATCTAGTGGAAGGCTTTCTGGAAGCATGAAGGATATCCTTCACTTGCTGAGAAAGATGCAAATCTTGAAGGTCTAGGCCTTCAGCAACCAGGCTCTGAGGTGAAGAGACTGGGGATTTGGGTGCCACAACGTTCCCTCTTCCTGGGACAGGAGGTCTGGAGCAGATCCCAAGTCCAGGGAGGGAGCTTGAGAGTGATGCAGAAGTAGAGGGTACCAACTTGGCGTGGCCAACGTGGTGCTATGAGGATCATAGACCCCCTGTCTCTCTCTGAAGTTTGAACACTGTCTTGGGAATTAGGGGAATGGGTGGAAAGGCATAGAGGAAGTCCTGCCCCCAATGAAGGAGGAAGGCATCCCTGGCCTGAACTCCCTGACACGGAAACCTGGAATAGAACCGGGGAAGTTTGGCATTCCACGGACTTGCAAACAGGTCTATGTCTGGGGTTCCCCAAATTTGAAAGATCCTGGTTATCTGGTCCCCATGGAGGGACCATTCGTGTGGAAGCAGAACTCGACTGAGTCTGTCTGCCCAAGAGCTTTGAACCCCTGGAAGATACCCTGCCATGAGATGAATTTGATGCTCTCTGGCGAAGGCCCACAATCTCAGAGCGTTGTTGCAAAGCGACAGAGAGCCAGTTCCCCCCTGCTTGTTTACGTAGAACATGGTTACTTGGTTGTCTGTGTGGATGAGGACTGTCTTGTAGCTGAGCAGGGTGTGGAAGACTGAGAGCTAGAAAAATTGCTCTGAGCTCTAAGAGGTTGATATGTAGAGATGTCTCCTGTGGAGACCAGATGCCCTGGGTGGAGAGATCTTGTAGATGAGCCCCCCAACCCTTTGGGGAGGCATCTGTTGTGAGGGTTGCTTGGGGTAACACTTGTTGAAAGGGGGACCCCAGCAACAGATTATGGGTGGACTTCCACCACTGGAGAGAGCAAAAAAGACGACTGGAAGTTGCTATTTTGTCTGACAGGCATCCTGATGCCTGGGTCCATTGGGTGGACAAAGTCCATTGAGCTGCCCTCATGTGAAGGCGAGCATAAGGGACCACATGCACAGTGGATGCCATGTGGCCTAAGAGTTGTAACATCTCTCGAGCAGTTAAGTGGGACTTTAACTGAATCTGGGAGGCTAACTGCACCAAGCGTAGGCAACGGTCCTGGGGAAGATAGGCCCTTGCAGTGGTGGTATCCAGTAAGGCCCCTATGAACTCCAGAGATTGAGTAGGGGTGAGATGGGATTTTGGGATGTTTATTACAAGTCCCAGATATTGAAGGATACGGCTTGTGTAGGCCAGGGAATCCTAGGCCTCTGACTGGGATGGAGCTCGGATGAGCCAGTCGTCCAGATATGGGAACACAAATATTCCTAGAGTGCGTAGAAATGCAGCTACTACTGCCATGCATTTTGTGAACACCCTTGGGGCAGAGGCCAGACCGAAGGGAAGCACTCTGTATTGATAGTGCTTTCCTTGGAAAAGGAACCGAAGGAACCTTCTGTGTATTGGATGGATGAGGACATGGGTGTACGCATCCTTGAGATCTAGAGAACAAAGCCAGTCCTGACTCTGGAGGTATGGAAGGAGAGTACCGAGAGAGGTCATCTTGAATTTCTCCTTGCATAGAAACTTGTTCAATTCTCTGAGATCTAAAATGGGTCTGTAGCCCCCTGTTTTCTTTGGAATGAGAAAGTAGGGGGAGTAGAACCCTGAGCCCTGTTGAAGAAGGGGTACTTCTTCTATTGCCCCTTGGGCAAGAAGGGTAGCAATCTCCTGACCCAGAAGGTCGAGGAGAGATTTTGGAGAATTGAACTGTTTCACCATGGTGTGAAGGGGAAGGTTTAAGAAATGAAGCTTGTACCCGTCTCTTATGATGGAGAGGGTCCATTGCTCTGCTGTGATTTGTTCCCATCTGGGAGCAAAATGAGCTAACCTTCCTGGAATGGTGAGAGGCTCTGGATGTTCTAGAGCCAGAAAGGCTAAGTTCTCTAGTGGTAAGTCAAAGGCCCTGAGGAGGCTGAGGCTGTTGGTCCGTAGCAGTCCTCGCAGCCTTAGGCTTGGCCTATTTTGGTTGTTGCTGTCTCTTTGTAGCAAAACGCCCTGCAGAAGATGCCTGCTGACCATAAGCAGAATAATATTTCCCTTTTTTTGGGAAAAATCCCTTTTTGAACAACTTTTTTTTTTTTTTAAAAGGAGCAGAAGTAGACTTTGAAAGTCTATCTAAAGCAGAATTTTCAGCATCCATCTGGGTGGCCGTTGCTTGCCAATCTTTGCCAAAAGGTTTTCACCTGTACAAGGAAGGTTTCCTAGTCCATCCTGAACCCAGGGTTCCAAATCAGAAGCTTGTAACCAAGCAACTCTGCGTGCACCTTTGGCAATAGCCAAGACTCTGCTGGCACCTTCAAAAGAGTCAAAGGCTGCACGGTTGGAAAACTTGCAAGTATCCTGGGCATGTTTAAGCCAGGTGAGAAACTCTTCCCTTTTATCTTCTGATATAAAAGGAGATAAGGTTTGCAGGTGATCTGTAACTTCCTTTAGAAACATCCCCATATAGAGACTATAGGAGTTGATTCTGGCAACAAGCATACTGGCCTGGAAAATTCTCCTGCCAAAGGCATCTAAGGTTCTGCATTCTCTTCCTGGAGGAGTAGAAGAGTGCCTTTTTGCACTCTTGATTTTTTTCATAGTAGACTCCACCACAATGGAGTGGTGAGGAAGCTGAAGTCTTATGAAAACCAGGACAAGGAGGAACACGATACATGTGTCCAACCTCCGAGAATGAGGGGAGGTGGTGAGAGGAGTCTCCCATATGCCCAACATGTGATCATAAAGAATCTCATGTATTGGTAAAGTGGCTGCCTCTTTAGGAGCCTTAGGATATTGTAAAATATCTAATTTTTTGGCTCTAGGCTCTGTCTCAGAGGCCACTGAGATGGAAAGGACCCTGGCCACTTCCCTTATGAAGTCTTGAAAAGACAAGTCTTCTGGAGGAGACATTCTCCTTTTTGGTGAAGAGGGCTCCTGAGGAAGGATCCCCGATGCTTCGATAGAGGCCTCTGATTCATCAGAGTCTTCAGAGGAATCGAAGTATTGCCTGTCTGGATGCTCTTGCAGAGCCCGATATGCGTACCGGGGGGTATCGACATCGGGAGTGATCGGTACCGATTCGGTACCGATGGGCATCACAGAATAGTCTACCGCTGCCGTCGACACCGAAGCCAATGTCGATGCAATTGGTACCGGAACCGATATCGGGTCCGGTACCGGAATCGGTACAGACAGTGGAGTTTGTTGTGGTACTGAAGGCGTCGCAGCTTGTATGAATGCCGTGATGGCACGCTGCATGGTCAGAATATTCTGATCCATCGACGCCACCAATGTCTGGATGTCGGTACCGGTGGAAACCACCGGTACCCCAGAATATTGCAACAGGTGATCGGTCGAGGCCGAGCCATCGATCTCCAACCTGTGACCCCATAGATAAAGCTTTGGAAGCCGGAGCCTCCCGCCGGGGTAATTTTGCCGGTGCGGATTCCTCGAGAGCAAGCCCGGAGGCATCTCGATACTTAGAGGGAGATCTACTCTTCGAGGACCGGCTGGACTTAAATTTGGTTACCCGAGGTCCATGGGAGGAAGTGGAAGCCCGGGAGGAAGTGGAAGCCCTGGAAGACGTCTATGCCACCGAAGCTGCATCAGAGGGAAACAGGGTACTGAGCTTGGCTGCTCGATTCTGTAGACCTTTTTTAGACATCATGGAACAGGACTCACAGTCCGCAATGGAATGGTCAGGACCTAAACATTTGAGACACCAGTCATGGGTATCGGTGACAGAAATAGTACCGCTGCACTTCGTGCACTTTTTAAACCCGGAGGCGGGCTTTTCCATGAGGAAAAATTTCATAGGCCTAAGGCCACAGAAAGAAAGAAAAATGCACTGAAGTGAGGAAAACTGTAGCTTTTTTTTTTTTTGAAGAAAGAAAGAAAAGACCGGTGGTACCGGTCCGGCGTCGAAAAGGCAGACACGCGACTAAAGAAATAAAAGAAAATAAGAAATTCTTCAGCGGTGACAGGAAACACGACCTGCTGGCTCCGCGGAAAAGAAGAACTGGAGAGAGGCGGTTGGGAAAGGCGGGAAGGCAGCGTGCAGGTGCTGTGGGATGCTCCCAAAAGCTTTCTTACTGGACGCTGGGGAGTGTTCCCACACAGGCTCTGTCGCTACCGACGATACCCATATGTGAAGACTCATTTCTGCTTGTTCCTGGAGATAAATATGCTAACTAGACACAACTCTTAGTCAAGGCTAGGGCAAAAGGTGAAGTCGCCTTGTCTAGTGGAATTAGAAGGAATAAATAGGCTAATTAGTAGACTTTGTGATGACTCATAATAAAGTCAATCAAACAGTGCACTGGATCAGCAATAGCCAGTTATGTTATGTTTTATGTTTAAGTGTTGATGCCTAAGAAATGTACTGTATGATTAATTGTACATGAATGCAAAGCTTAATAAAAAGGACCCCCCCTCCCCCAAACCTAGATAATAGCGGAAAGCCAACAGTTGCCCAAAAGCGCATGATTCGGAAGGATGTATCCTTGAAGGACACCAGCAAAAGATTGAACTTGGGGCATATTGACAGAGAGGTTCCTATAAAGACAGAAGTAACCCAAATGCCCTTAAGTACAGAGCTTAAAGATTGCAAATTACCCTTGTCTACCGATTAACCAGATTGTGAAGAAAATACAACCTCTAAAATGCTTGTATGCGAAAGCTAGACGTTTAAAAATAAAATGGGATAGTTAGAATATATAGCACTAAATGAGAGATTAGATATGTCTGGTATCTCGGAGACCTGATGGAAGGACGACAACCAATGGGACACTGATACAAATTATATTGCAGTGATAAAGTGCAACCCCTCCACCAATTTGAACTACTCTGTTAGAGAGGGCATTGAGTCACAAGGATTACATTTTTGCGGATAACAAAATACACTGTTGAATCTCTATGGATTGAAATCCTAGGTAAAAAGGGTAAGACACGGGGGGGGGGGGGGGGGGTATACTACCGACTGCCTGACCAGAATGAACAAATGGATTCTGAAATGCTCAAAGAAATCAGGGAAGCTAACAAAAGTTAAAACACAGTAATAATGGGTGATTTCAGTTAACCCAGTGTTGACTGGGTCAGTGTCATGGCAGGACTTGCTAGGGAGATAGTTTCTAGATGAAATAAATGATTGCTTCTTGGAGCAGCTGGTTCATGAACTGACAAGAGGGGAAGCCATTTTGGACCTAGTCCTTAGTGGAACACAAGATCTGGTACAAGAGATAAGGGTATTGGGGTCACTTGACAATACTGATCATAGCATGATCGTGTTTGATTTAATAAATGGAGGAAGGATGGCAATGAAATCCACAGTACTGCCTCCAATGGCTTCCTATTGCAACCAGAACCAAATACAAATATATTATGATAGTATTTAAGCTATATGACAAAATTGCTCCCTCCCTATCTATCCTCCCTTGTACATCTTCCTGATCACATTAGAGTTAGAAGAACCAGCTCTCAAAATACGCTAACCATACCCACACATACATAGCACCAACAAAGTTACCAGCTCCAGGGCATTCACCTATGTAACCCCTGTTCTTTGAAATGCCCTTCCTGACAATTTAAGAATGATTGTGAAAGAGTTAGATTTTTAATCAAAGAACTCAAAACTCACCTATTCATCCAGTACTATGGCCTTACTACCTTGGATCAACAGTCACAAGCAACTTAACCCAGTACCTACTCAACATATCCATCACAATCCATCATAACACTTCAAATCCCCTAAGAACCACTCAATTGCCAAGATGCACATTGCTCAGGTGACACTACTTATCTCACCATCGCTTAATTGTAAATAAGTTACAAAGTTGATACAATGTTTTTAGTTACTTTGCTACTCAACATGTTTGTACATAAATTCATGAATGTTATAATGTAACTTGGTTGTGTTTCATTGTAAACCGCCACTGATCTATGGAAGTGGTGGTATATAAAAGAGTTTGTTTATTTAAAAGATCATTAAAATCATCTGTAATACCCGAAGATTGGCAAATGGCCAATGTAATGACAATTCTTAAAAAGAGTTCTAGGGGTGATCGGGAAGCTACAGACTGGTGAGCCTGAAGTCAGTACCGGGCAAAATGGTAGAAACCATTATAAAAAACAAAATTACTGAACATGTAGATAGTCATGGTTTAATGGGAGAAAGCCACCATTGCTTTAGCCAAGGAAGGGCTTGTCTTCCTAATTTGTGTGTGATATTTTTTGAAGGTGTGAATAACACAATATCAACCTTTGTCTACCTATTTATCTGGATTTTCAAAAAGCCTTTGATAAGGTCCCTCCATGAGATTCTTGGTGGAATTAAAAAGTCATAGGATAGGAGGCAGCATACTATTATGGATCAGGAACTGGTTAAAAGATAGAAAGCAGAGGGTAGGGCTCAATGGCCAATTTTCCCGAAGGAGAAAGTTGAAAAGTGCAGTACCCCAGGGACATTTGCTGAGTCCACTGCTTTTTAACATATTTGTAAATGACCTGGAAATGGGAATAATGAGTGAGGTAATCAAATTTGCAGATGACACAAAATTATTCAAAGTTGTTAGAGCCCAAGAGGATTGTGAAAAATTGCAAGAGCACCTTGATAAATTAGAAGACTGGACATTCAAATGGCAGATGAAATTTAATGGGGGCAAGTGCAAAGCTGTGCACCTAGGGTAGAACCCAAAATGTGGTTACACAATGCGAGGTTTCACATTAGGAACCACCACCCAGGAAAAATATTAAGGCGTTATCATGGATAACATGTTGAAAGGCAGATAGAATGCTAGGAGTTATAAGGAAAGGAATGGAGAATAAAACACAGGATATTGTGCCTCTATATCGTTCCATGGTGTGACTGCACCTTGAATTTTGTGTGCAATTCTGGTTGCCAGATATAGCGTTATTGGAAAAGGAACAGAGACGAGCCACCAATATCGTAAAGTGGGGATGGAAGGATACCCCTATGAGGAGAGGCTTAAAAGGTTAGGGTTCTTCATCCTGGAAAAGAGACGGCTGAGGGAAGATATGATAGAGGTTTATACATTAATGAATGGAGTGGAATGAGTAAACGTAAATCTATTGTTTATGCTATCAAAAGTAGAAAGATTAGGGGATATGCAACGAAGCTAGTATAACCTGTGTTTAGACTAATAAGAGAATAATTTTTCACTTAATGTGTAATCAAACTCTGGAATTGGTTACCAGAGGATGTAGTAAAAGCTGTTAGTGTAGCTGGGTTTAAAAAAGGGTTGGACATGTTCCTGGAGGAAAGGTCCATAAACCATTTAAACAGTATCTAGGAAATCCACTGCTTGCCTCAATAAAAGCAGTGTGGAACCCGTGTCTTGGGGAAACTGCTAGGTAATTGTGACCTGAATTGGACACTGTTGGAAACAGGATAGTGGGCTTCATGGACCTTGGTCTGACCCAGTATGGCATTTCTTATGTTATGTGAAGTCCATGGATAATGCTTCCCTGGTGATTCACTGGTTGGAAAGGCTGGGGTTAGTGATCAACTATCCCAAGAGTGGTGCGCTTTCTTCATAAGACTTGAATACATGATCCAGGAGACTATGAGCTGAGCCCTGAGGTACTCCATCACCACAGAAGTCTCTCAAAATTCAGAGCCAACTTGGAATATTTTGCACTCAGTCAGTCTCTTGGGCTTGGGACTACCTCCAGCTCCTCAGATCCATGTTATCGACCTTGGAACTTGTTCCTTGGGTCAGAGTGCACATGTGTTCTGCAGAGGCATCTTATGGCCTGCTGGTCATCTTCTCAGTTGTTCGACCAGACCCTTGGCGAATCAGAGCAGCTAAATTGGTGGTTGCAGTCCTGCCATCTGATGGTGGGGATGCTGTTGGAGGTGCTGGTTTGAACAATTGTCACCTCTGATGCCAACTTGAAGTGCTGGGATGTTCATTGCCTGAATCAGTTGGCCCAAGAACTGTGGTTCCCCCATCTGGGCAATAAATTGCTTGGAGGTAAGAGTGATTCATCGTGCTCTAGAGATGTTTTAACCTCTCCTGGCATGCGAAACTAACACTGCTGGCTTCAAAAATGTGCACGTCAACTTTGAGTCAGAACACCATGGATCTAGGCAAGTGGAAACTCTGCCCTTGCATGTTTAGTCGTCTTGTACAGAAGTGGCGCTTTCTAGTGTTCGACTTGGTGATGGCCACTCAGGGGAAGCCCAATGTGGTGAAGAAAATATTTTTTCTCCCCCCCCCCCTTAGCTGCAGGAAAGATCATGAGTGGAGCTTGGCTACCTTGCTTCAGGAGTGGCCCCGGGAGGGGAGGCTGTATTCTTCCCCCCCCCCCTTCCTATCATGACCCTTGTTGAACTTTCTTCTGTGCAGAATTCAGGCTTATCTGAGATTGATTCTAGTGACTTTGAACTGTCCTTGAAGGCCGTGGTATGCAGTTTTCTCAAACTTGTTGGTGGAGGGGGTGGGGACGGACTGGTAATGAAGTATTCCAGTCCCTTCTCACTGAAATCTGGCCTTTGAGGTGTAAGCTATCCAAGGAGGACTTCTCTGGAGCTGTAGTGGGCACTCTGCTTAAGGCCCAGAGGACCTTTTACATCCTTGGCTTACATGAGTCTTGAGGGGTTCCCACTAGGACACAGGCCTCCAGGGTAGAGTCTGCCTTGTTGTCTCCAAAGGACAGTTGTAAGGGGACCACTTCATCCTTGAGCTCCTTTGCTACACCCTACAGGTTGCATGTGGGAGTTGGGAACAATTGATGCCTTTTGGCTGGGCATTCCTGTTCAGAGCATAGTCTTCCTCCCACTCTGGGTCTTGACTGGTACGTCTCACATGTCTGAACTGGTCTAGCAAAAGAAGGAAGGAGAAATTTTACATGATACATTTTCTTTCCTTGAATCTTGCTGGACAAGTCCAGGAACTGCACTGGAAGACGACTTTTTTTTTCTATCCCTAGAGGTCTGACTGCTGTAGTAGTCAGTACCATGGTCTGATGAGATTCCATTGTGGTAAGAGCCAGTGCCGTATCTAGTCCTATGCAAGCAGTGCAGTTGCACAGGGCACAAAAAAATAGAGACACATTTGGGGTTGCCAGTCGCTGCTCTCCTCCTCCCCCCCCCCCCCCACTGCCTGCCCTTGCCTACTGCTGCTTTTTGTGTTCACTTGGTGGCAGCAATGCAGCAGACCTCCAAATGGGGGGAAAAATGTGGGCCTTTCCGACCCCACGTTTGAATGCTGGCCTGATCCCTCTCTCCCTCTGATGTATGCTTGCATCAGAGGAGGGAGGGACCAGACCAGCCATTCAAACATGGATCTTTGCAACTCTGCGCTTAATTGGCTGATCTGGTCCCTCCCTTCTCTAATAAATCTACATCAGAGGAAGGAGGGACCAGACCAGCATGCAAGTGCAGAGTTGGAAAGACCTGTGTGTTGTGTGTGGAGGTGTTCTTTTTTCTCAATTGGAGGTTCATTCCACTGCTGCCAAGGAAACATGAAAACCAGTAGTGGTGGGGCAAGGGCAGGCAGTGTAGGGGGGAGGGGGGAGAAAGACAGCTGGACATGGAGGTGTTGGGTAAGATGGGGAGTTGCTGAACATGTGGCAAATGACAAACCTGGTGGGGAGGGGGGGGGGGACGTGCCAGATGTACAAATTGCACATGGTGCATTTATGGCTTGGTACGGCCCTGGTAAGAATCAAATACTTATTCAGATATTTATGATTTTTTTTTACTGCTTACTGCTTGTGAAGTGTCATACTGGCTTCTCTCAGTGCTGCACTATATACCTAATGGTGAAATAAGAATTTAAGAATAAGAGATGCCATACTGCCACTTAACCCTCCATAGCCCATGTTCCCTGTAAATAGTTATCTCCAAGTTATAATGCCCTGTTCAATGTAATTTCAGTTTGTTCAATGTAAACCGCACTGATGCAGAATAGCGCGGTATATAAGAGAATGTAAATAAATAAAAATAAAATAAATAAATAAATACTGGGTCAGACCAAAGGTCCATCAAGCCCAGTATCCTGTTGCCAACAATAGTCAATCCAGGTCATGAGTACCTGTCAGATTCACAGTGACATCAGTGAACGTTGCTCAGGTCTGCCTCTATTGGCTGACAAGAGAGCATAACCCACAAGTCTGGACTAGTCTAGCAGGATTCAGGGAAAGTTAAATTTTATCAGGTATGTAAAGTTTCTCTCAGGAGCAATTTCTCCAAATAGGTTAGTTTTGTGCATACCATGACAGTCATGAACCTCACTCCTAAGCCAAGGTATGTAAAGTATGATCTCAGTCTCAAATGTACTGCTAACGCTCGCCATAGTACTTTCATTGTGCCAAAGAGGCCTTTCTTCTGGTATTTGGGTGTGACTAAGTTCTTTATCGGGCCTGTGGCTGTCTATACGATGGGAAAAATTTCTGTATCTTTCTACTGCATTTATTGGTAGTTCAGGATCTTCTCCCTCTCCATGCAATTTACAAAATAACCTCTTGGAACTGATGCCTCTGTAATTAATGCCGTTCTGGTGTTTTTTTTCTTTCCTACTGTGTCTGGTTTCCTTGCATCCAGTTTCTTATCTGTTGGAATGGGCATGTTCCATGTTATAACTTCATTCTCCATAATTCTCTTAGGGTCATGATCCCAGTGCTTTTCTGGTCCACAATGTTGTAGTGCTTTTACAAAATTTCCAATAAATGAGATGTCCCTCTTTGTGATGTTCATAGTGTTATGTTTTTTTTGCACATTCTCAGCAACTAAAAAGTTTGAACAAGCTAACGCTAAGAAAAGGTTGTAGGCATTTTACTGTGTGACAAAAGTGGTTAAGCCACCTGGTGACTTTGTCTATTGAGTATCATCTTGCAAAAAAAAATTTGACTTTGTAAAACTATGAATTATCTCCCATGGAAAAAGATCCATAAAAAGAAAGTAAAGTGGCTCATTTGCAAAATCTTTGCAGCTATGTTGGCTAAAACACCTTTCAGATAGCATAGTATAAAAACTTTTGTTAACCTTAACTTGGAAATGACAACACTTCAGCTTTCCGATAAGATATCAAGACCAAAGGCTGCCTTTAAGATATCGCAATTGTGGGAGCCCTGACTAAGGCCATATTTCACTGAAACCAAAGCGAGGCATAAGAAATAAATATGTAGGAGATGTTTGGAAGTTTAATAGAAACTTAGGGTCCGCTATTCAACGTGGTGGCTAGCCGCTGCCACTAAACATTACGCCCATATCTGGGTCGTGGCGCTGAATGTCTGGGTTGCCCAGATAGCGATGAAGCTAACTGGGCAGACGATATTCAGCCATCACCCAGTTAGCCTCAGCGGTGAAAGTTAAGACGGTCTTTGCTGCGCCTGACTCTTGCCGCTTTGCGATAACCGGGCGGTGGCTGAATATCGCTGCTGCTCGGTTATCTCCGGGTGCTGTCCCCGGAACAGCCCAAGGCTAACCGATTTAACGTCGGGGCCTGCACCAGTGCCCCTGCGGATACTTGGTGATACCAACTGTGTTACTGCCACTCGGTATCCCAGACAAGGGGATTAACACTGTTACCCAATCTGCTACCTGTGTTAATCCCTTTAAATATTGGCCCCTTAGCCTTCTGGATTCATGAGACTTTGTGTATATTGCATGCTGTGTGTATGCTGGCCTGCAGAAGCGCTGCTTGGGGCTCTGCTAACTCTACATGTTTTGGCTTTTGTGTACTCCAGTTTTTGGTTCTCTGTTCCATGTATATGAGCATATAGGGGGCATATTAAAAAAAAGAAAAGTTCATAATATCGTTTATAGACCTGCTTACAGTGTCTTAATTCTGGTGACACATACCCAGCTTCTGCCATTGAATACCCCCTTCTAAAGCTGCTGCACACTCCAGTGTAGTGCTCGCATTAACCAGAATTCAGCCACTGGCTAGTTAACCTAAACCAGCTAACATTGGCACATAAAAGGCTGGCATTACTTTAGCTGGTTTAACTGTCTGACCAGTGGTTGAATGTTGTTGCTGCTCGTTTAGTGATTTAGCAAACCGGGCAGACGGGTGGCTGGGCATGACCCTGGCATTAAAGAATACTTGTGACCTAGATTGGCCACTATTGGAAACAGGATACTGGGCTTGATGGACCTTGGTCTGACCCAGTATGGCATATCTTATGTTCTTATTATATTCTTATCATGTTCTTAAAAACAGACACGGATAAGATCTGGTGATAAGGGTGTTGGGGCCACTTGGCAATAGTGATCATAGCATAATTGTGTTTGATTTAATAAATGGAGGAAGGTCGGTAAGGAAATCAACAGTACTACCTTTTAACTTTCAAAAGAGAGACTATGATAAAATGAGGAAATTAGTTAAGAAAAGACTAAAAGGAGCAGTTGCAAAGGTTAGATTTACATCAAGCATGAGTGGTGTTTAAAAATACTATCTTGGAAGCACAGACCAGCTTTATTCCACGTTTTAAGAAAAGTGGAAGGAAGTCCAAAAAACTGCCAGCATGGTTTAAAGGTGAGGTCAGAGAGGCTGTTGCCAATGAAGTATCTTTCAGAAAATGGAAAAAGGAGCCAAATGACGAAAACTGGAAACAACATAAGCACTGACAAGTTAGACGCAATGATAAGGCAGGCAAAGAGAGAATTTGAGAAGAAGCTTGCTGCGGAAGCAAAAACGCAAAATAGACTTTTTCAAGTACATTCCTAGCAAAAAAACCCGTGAGAGTCAGTTGGACCGTTAGATGATAGAGAGGTAAAAGGGAGCACTAAGAGAGGACAAGGCCATAGTAGAGAGACTGAATGAATTCTTTGCTTTGGTTTTTACTGAGGAATATGTAGGGATGTTACCCATGACTGAAATGGTATTTAAAGGTGATGCCGCAGAAGAATTGAAAGAAATATCGATACACCGGGAAGATGTATTACAACTATTTGATAAACTCAATGGTAGCAAATAACCTCGACTGGATAGTATACATCCAAGGTGCTGAAAGAACTGAAATATGAGATAGCTCACAGATTACTAATAGTAGGTCTGCAATCATTAAAATCATCTGTAGTACCTGAAGATTGGAGGATGGCCAATGTAACACCAATTTTTAAAAAGGATTCCAGAGGTGATCCGGGAAACCTCAGACTGGTGAGCCTGACTTCAGTACTGGGAAAATGGTAGAAACCTTTATAAAGAATACAATTTCTGAACATGTAGATAGTCATGGCTTAATGGGAGACAGCCAAACATAAGAACATAAGATATGCCATACTGGGTCAGACCAAGGTCCATCAAGCCCAGTATCCTGTTTCCAACAGTGGCCAATCTAGGTCATACGTATCTGGCAGTATCCCCAAAAGACACAGGTTCCACAATGCTTGTATTGGGTCAAGCATTGATATCCTGGGTCCCTTTTTAATAATGGTTTATGGACCTTTCCTCCAGGAACTTGTCCAAACCTTTTTTTAAACCCAGCTACACTAACCGCTCTTACTACATCCTCCGGTAACAAATTCCAGAGTTTGATTACACATTGAGTGAAAAAATATTTTCTCTTATTTGTCTTAAATAGTTTACCCTGTAGCTTCATTACATGTCCCCTAGTCTTTCTATATTGTGATAGCGTAAACATTCGATCTACGTTTACCCGTTCCACTCAATTTATAGACCTCTATCATATCTCCCCTCAGCCGTCTCTCTTCCAGGTTGAAGAGCTGTAACCTTTGTAGCCTCTCTTCATAGGAGTAGCCTTCCATCCCCTTTACCATTTTGGTGGCTCTTCTCTGTACCTTTTCTAATAACGCTATATCCTTTTTAAGATACGGTGACCAGAATTGCACACAATATTCAAGGTGCGGTCATACCATTGAACGATACAGAGGCATTATAATATCTTTTGTTTTATTTTCCATTCCTTTCCTTATGATACCTAGCATTCTATTTGCTTTCTTGGCCGCCGCTGCACACTGGGCAGAGGGTTTTAACATGTTATCCATGATGACTCCTAAATCTTTTTTTATCTTTAAATAAGACCTATTAAAAGAGGGCTGTTACAAGGTACCCTGTCCTGTACCCTCAGCAGGGGGGGGGGGGGGGTTAGTCCCTCAGGTAGGCTAGAGTAGGAAAAAATGTTTAAAACTCAGCAGGTTCTGGGGGACAGAGCAGGGAGAGATATTTAATTTAAAGTAACAGTTGACCTGGCTACCACACAAAGGCCAGTTAGTTGAGAGAGGCAAGGTAAGTTATACAGCTGAGAAAGGCAAACGGGCAACATGGCTTTAGCCAAGGAAGGTCTTGTCTTACTAATCTGTTTGGTTTTTTTTTGAAGGTGTGAATAAGCAAGTAGACGAAAGTGAGTCAGTTGATATAGTGTATCTAGATATTCAGAAAGCCTTTGAGATGGTCCCTCATGAGAGACCTTTGACAAAATTAAAGAGTCATGGGATAGGAGGCAGTGTACTATTGTGTATCAGGAACTGGTTAAAAGATAGAAAGCAGAGGGTAAGGCTAAATGGCCAATTTTCCCAATGGAGAAAGGTGAATAGTGGAGTATCCCAGGGATCTGTGTTGGGTCCACTGCTTTTTCACATATTCATAAATGACCTGGAAATGGGAATAACAAGTGAGGTAATCAAATTTGCAGATGACACAAAATTATTGAAAGTTGTTAAAAACCCATGAGGATTATGAAAAATTGCAAGAGGACCTTCATAGATTGGAAGACTGGGCATCCAAATGACAGGTGAAATTTAATGTGGACAAGTGCAAAGTTATGTGCTTAGGAAAGAACAACCCAAACTATGGTTACATGATACATTAGGAACTATCACCCAGGAAAAATATTTAGGCATCATCGTGGTTAACATGTTGAAACACTCTTCCCTGTGTGCCACAGCGGCCAAGACAGCAAATAGAATGCTTGTTATCAGGAAAGGAATGGAGAATAAAACAAAAGGATATTATAATGCCTCTGTATCGTTCCATGGTGTGACTGCACCTTGAATATTGTGTGCAATTCTGGTCGCTGTAAAAAGGATATAGCGTTAGAAAAGGTACAGAAAAGAGCCACCGAAATGGTAAAGGGGATGGAAGGATACCCGTATGAAGAGAGGCTACAAAGATTAGGGCTCTTCAACCTGGAAAAGAGACGGCTGAGGGGAGATATGATAGAGGTCTATAAATTAATGAATGGAATGGAACGGGTAAACTTAGATTGTTTACGCCATCAAAATATAGAAAGACTAGGGGACATGCAATGAAGCTACAGTGTAACCCATTTAAGACTAATAAGAGAAATTATTTTTTTCATTCAATGTGTAATCAAACTCTGGAATTCATTACCGGAGGATGTAGTAAAAGTTGTTAATGTAGCTGGGCTTAAAGGTTTGGACAAGTTCCTGGAGGAAAGGTCCATAAACCATTATTAAAGGGGACCTGGGATATCCACTTCTTGCCCCTATACAAGCATTGTGGAACCTGTGTTTTTTGGGGAAACTGCTAGGCACTTGTAACCTAGATTTGCCACTGTTGGAAACAGGATACTGGGTTTCATGGACGTTGGTCTGACCCAGTATGGCATTTCTTATATTCTTATCAATGTCTGTTTTTACATGGTGGTGTTCAGTTGCTTTACAAGCACTGGCTGCATCTGTTGAATATTGACCCCCATAGAGTTTTGTGGTGAAGCCAATACCCAGTCCCTATACACATCTGCACTCTTTATTTATAGCTCTTGTACTGTCCTATTCTAGTTAGTTTAAAAGTTGTAATAACCATTTGAGACCTACTTTGACACACGTGGGAGCTGCATCAATATAGTTAAGTCAAATTATACATTACTTCTGAGCAAAACGTTTTAGGCACCCCTGGTCAAATTGTATGCTTCAGTGAATCGCTAAGTGAAAAAAAGCTGACACAGCCTCTGCATAGTACAAAGTTATAAACACGCCTTCTTTCTGCAAACTGTAAAGCATATTTGCCATTTTATTTGAAGGGTGGGGTTTTTTTTTTTAGAGCTTCAGTTATTCAGCAGTGGCAGTTAGCATTTCTTTTTAAACAAGTGGAGGAGTGGCCTAGTGGTTAGAGCGGCAGCCTAGAGCCAGAAAGACACAGGTTCCAATCCCACTGGCACTCCTTGGCAGAAACCCTGGCTTCTCTGTCCCCTCCTAGCCACCCCCCCCCTCCCAGCTGCTGCCGCTGCCCCCCTCCAGCTGCTGCCGATTCCATATAAGGAGGGGGAGCAGGCAGTATTCCTAAAAGCAGTGGCAAAAGCCACTGCCTGCTTCCCCACCCCCCCACCAAACGGAATCTGCAGTGATCACCCATCCTAGGCGGCTGCCTAGCTCACCTAATGGACGGACTGACTCTGCTCCTTTTGGCCTTGGGCAAACCACTTAACCCTTCATTGCTTCAGGTATAAACTTAGATTGTCCCCAAAGGGCTCACAGTGAAATGCCTACTGTACCTGAATATAACTCACCTTGATCTCCCCCTGGAAAGCGGTGAGTTAAGTACTAAAATAAAAAGATCTCTGTCTTTATGTATGTATCCTGAGGATTTACGTTCCTTCAATCCTGCTACATCAGCCCAGATGAGTGGGCTATGCTCCCTTGTCAGCAGGTGGAGGCAGATGCGAGCATTGTTCAGTGATGTCATCATTCAGTATACCTTCCTGGTGCAGCACTAAGAAGCCAGTATAAAACATCACAAGCAGTAAGCGAGCCTGAAAAACTCATAAAATGTTAACCGCAAACAACTTGTCCATGAATAGCTTAAGTGTTTGACTCCTGCCATGATGAATTGGTGTCAGACTGCAAGACTGACTAGGCCTTTAACAGCGCCAGACCCCTACTCTTGCAGGAAAGAGTCTTAAAGGTTGGATCCTAGACTGATCTAGCAGGATTCGAATTAAGTAAATTATCAGGTATGTAAAATTTTTATCCTTCCTGATCATTCTACTAAACAAGTCTAGACCAATGGGGCCTATCCAAGCAGTCAGGACCCTCGGTGTGGGAAGAAGACCATTTATTTATTTATTTATTTAACTCCTTTTATATCCCGCTTTTCACCGGGTCAAAGCGGTGTAACATATAACATAGGGGGGGGGGGGGCAATTTTAAGGGTGGGGCCATCACCAAGGGGCAACAATTAATGATTTGGGTAGACATGGACATGTATACTTCTGCTGAATCTAAGCATTAGGTAATGCGGATGGGGTGGTATTTCTGTTCAGAGATGTTCACGGAAGAGGATTGTCTTCAGCTGTTTCTTAAATGATGTGATGTCAGCGTTGTTCCTGATGTGGTTTGGTAGAGCATTCCAGAGGGATGGAGCATAAAGTTCGAAGGCTCTGTTGCAGGTCCGTTGTGTGGATTTGGTTCTTTTGTGGGGGACAACGATAGACCATGCTCAGAATAGACTAACCTGTCAAAGATGCCATCTGTACCAACCTCCATGTAGGGCTTCACAAAGGTATTCAGTGATAACCAGAAAGCCACCTTTCCAAATCTCTTCTGGAGAGTCTGGAGAAGATTCCATCCAGGAGACCTACACATAGTGGAGTGAGTTTGATCCATTCTAGCATATGCTTACCACCCAGAATGTACACTGATCCAATGACATACTTAAGCAATTGGACATTAGAGGATTTGACTTCTACAGTTCTTTCGTCCTCGGCAGTTCGAGGAAAGAAGATCCAACCAGTGGAAGGAAATAACAATTGGTCCTGTATCTGAGCAGCACCATCTACACATCCAGCTGATGCAGCAAGGGTTCCTTTCCAAGATCTTCTCTGAGAAGGAAAGCTGAACTGTCTGGTCAAAATGAAAAAAAGGGGGACAGCGCCCTTGAAAGAAGGATGACATAGACCTCAGCAGAAAAGATGTTGAGAGGATCAGGAAGGTTTTCCTGAAGGGCTATGCCTGCAGCTTGGGCACTACCTGGTGACCAATAGATCCCCAGGAAGCCATTGTAAGGATCCAACCCCCAAGGGAGCCTTTAGGCATGGGCCAGGGAAGGGCCCTCACAGTACTATCAACCTTAGAGACCCACTGAGGCACAACAGAACACACTTAGAGCTGCTTCACTCTTTAGGAAGTGGGCAATGCAGAGATGCACTGCTAAGGAAATCCCATGGATGTAATTCCTGTAACACAACAGGGCCACCACCTGAACCTTGAGAGTTCAGGGCCATCCATGGTCCGGGTTGGACTACCAAAAGAGCTCTGGCCTAAAATAAGGACATGGCTGCCCACCAGGCCATTCCAAACAGTCCTTCTTGAAAAGCCTGAGTCTCACAAGGGCCAGACCATAAGTTAGAAAGGACCAGAAATCTCCATTACGGGGGGAAACTTGTGTATCAAGGTCTATGAGGTCAGTCCAGGTCTACTAAGATCAGCAGGCATGATGAGCCCAAAAGCTGTGCAAAAGGCAGCTCACCAAGGGTAGGGAGGGAGACAGACATACATATAGCATCCCATCCTGAAGCCACTCCTGAAGTAGGGCAACCACACCTATCATCTACTGATCTTTCCACTCACTGAAATAGGTCCTCACATTGGCATTCTACTGAGTGGTTATCAAGTAGAGCACTGAAAGACCCTCTTTGCACTGAGTTCGCATGTGGGAGAACTGAACTCCCTTATTTCATCTGAACCTATGGATTTCTGACACAGGAAGTTGGCCTGACTACTGTCTAAGCTAGCAAAGTGTGCTGCAGATGGGCACAGAAACATCTGATAGCCCTAACACCACCTCAAGATCCACTCCAGCACTGCTAGTTCTGCTTAGCTGGAAAACACACACCACCATCAGGGCAGTGTCCAAGAACGCACAGCCTGCTTGGTCCACTAGAAGAGGCCTGAACCTCTAAAGGGCCA
The DNA here is from genome assembly GCA_033557465.1 of Ichthyophis bannanicus. NCBI lineage: Eukaryota > Metazoa > Chordata > Amphibia > Gymnophiona > Ichthyophiidae > Ichthyophis > Ichthyophis bannanicus. The sequence continues at coordinate 171,595,533 of CM066032.1, read as the reverse complement.
AATTGATTGCTGAGGCTTATTGGAGGAGTTCCTAGACCAACTGGGCTGTGGGGGATAAGGTTGGGCTCTTAGCAGAATGGAAATGTTCAAGGGTGAAGTGGGGGCAGTGACCCCTCTTAACTGTCCATATCAGAAGCAATCGTGGACCCTGGGTCTCCAGAGGGGAAGCCTGGGCTTTTGGGCCCCATCAAAGGGGGTTGCTAAGCAACTAGCCAAACCTGAATATAGTCCCAGGAGCTACACTGCTAGCCAGATGAAAAGGTGAGCCCTGGGGACCCAGAGAGCCCCCAGTATTCTGTGGCTAAGGTCACCCTGCCAAGCTGCACAGTCACCATCCAAAATGGCTCTGCCAACTGGTGGGGAAAGACCACAGAAACAGTATTGGGTCCTGGACCCCTGTTGGTGGGGGGGGGGATGGGGGGTTGTCCCAAAAATGCCCAAAAACTAAAGGTCGGGTGCCCCAGGCTTTGCTGCCATAATGGGAGGGGAGGGGAATAAACAGGACTGAAGAAAAAACACTGAGTCACAGACCATATTGGGCCACATAGCTGAACACCGCAGTGGCAATTTTGTTTGTTTAAAAAAAGTCCAAAAAAAAAGAAGGCGGGGGGGGGGGGGGGGTGGGTGGCGATAAGGGACTTACAGCACCTGTCAGGCTGAACAGGGAAACCCTAGCAGGGAAGCTCCAGGTATCCATGCATGCCTGAGAGGTGCAGGTGCAGCTGCAGCATAGAGGTCTTGGTTAGTTTTCAGGTTTTTAATTTTTGGAGCTGCTTTATTGAAAGCAGCAGAGAGCCAGATACTGTCCATTTAAACCAATAGAGGGAAAAATTACAGGGTATGCGGATAAGGACAGTAAGAGGGAAAGGAGGCTGGGCCAAACTTACTGCCCCCCCCTCCCCCACCTCAGGCTGCATGGGGTCCTGCTTCTCTTCTGGCCCACCAATCACTGGTAACCTGTGGAAAATAGCATGGACATAGTGTGGCTGTCCTCTTCAAGAAACAGTCATACCTGCACACTAAGCAACATTGTGATGGAGTCTGGTAAGGCACAATGACTACTGCATTGTAGTGTGGACCAGGAGAATCGGGCCTATCTGCACTGCTGTACCAAATCACACACCTTGCCACCTGCTGGAGACAGAAACTACTGGCTTCTCTGTGCTGCACTAGAGGATATACTGAGTGATGACATCGCCAGAAGTTGCTCAAGTCTGCTTCCACCTGCTGGCAAGGGAGTATAACCCACACATCTGGACTCATCTAGCAGGATAAGGAATCAGCACTGCTGTATGGATAGGCAGCTGATAGAGCTTTCACAGCCGGTAGATACATGCATAATGGTGAAAATGTCAGTTTTAAAGCATGGAAACACATGGCCATGGATACCCATTTTTACTAATGGTTTTTCTGAGGGAGTGTTGAAAACCTCCATGTTGTGCATTAGCATTATACTATCTTATATGGGGGAGGAGTGGCTTAGTGGTTGGGGCAAGTTCTCTGACTGGAAGGTCGGGGGTTCAAATCCCACTAGAGGACAGCAACCTTGGACAGGAAGGACTGGGGTTTCTAGTCCCACAGGTGCTCCTTGTGGTCTTGGGCAAGCCACTTAACCCTCCATAGCCCATGTTCCCTGTAAAATAGTTAACTCCAAGTTATAATGCCCTGTTCAGTGTAATTTCAGTTTGTTCAATGTAAACCGCCTTGATATCATGAAAGGCGGTATATAAGAAATGTTAAATAAAATAAATTTATATTCCAAATCATCCCTCCAGTCCACACCCATGGGTTGTGCCCCCCCCCCAACCAGCAGGCAGAGACTGAGCATGACAGCTTTGTGATGCCATCCTTTAAGGGCTCTGTGCATCAGAAGGTTGGCCAGTATTTCTGAGTCTTCAGCAGGTGGTTGGCTTCTGTGTGTCTGGACTGCACTTCAGGGATCATTACGGCTTTCTAGGTCTAGTTCCCCCAGGGGTAGCAGTGTCAGCGCATCTGCTAATTTTTGCAAAAAATCCCAGAACAAAACTTGCAGGAATCTAAAAGAGAGAGGTATTTCTTGCAAGAGGCAACCCCGCTCCCCCCCTCAAACCAAAACCTTGAAGGAAAGCATTATTCAGCAGCCTGTCTCTCTCCACAATGAGTACCATGAATCATTTTGGAACGGTGTCAGACTCTCTCGTGTGCAGGGTGAGCACCCGGGTGCCCCGGGTCCCTCCCCACTTTCCTGCCACCTCCCCTTGGCTGCTGCATTGAGTAAGATTTCTGGGCTACAATTGGGTGACTTGTTGCAGGGGTGCTTACCTTTTTTGTTTTTCTTGCTTCAAGCTATTGGCTCTGTTTTCATGGTGAATTGGGGCTAGTGATGCAGAGCAGCTCGTCTCCCCGGCCAAGTCGGCATTTCTACGTACGCATGTTTGGCATGACTGGAAAACAGGTCTGTGTGGCCTGCGGGGCACAAAGGGGGACTTTGTCTTTGGTGGACCTCTGACCGATCTGCTCAGAGGAGGGCAGATTGGTGGAGGCAGTGCTTGATTTGGTGGCCTGCTCTTCTCCAGCACCCAGTAATGCTGTGGTTCTGGAGTAGACAAGGTTGGGTTTCTCCAGGCAGCTGTTTGGCTCACAGAATGTGGGAAAAGCAGCCATTTTAGGAAGCATGACTGCGAGAAGCAAATCGGACAGGACCAAGTTCTCTGGGACCTATGCAAAGTCCAAGAAGCATCAGATTCTGACTCTCTGGAGCAGCCAGTGGGGCTGCCTTTACCCCCAGAGTCTGTTTTATTAATGCACAGTGCTTCCTGTTGAGGCGCAGGGTCTGGGGTATGAGAGAGCTCGCAAAACAGATGGACCATGAGTCAGCAGGGGTTGCTTACCCGTTTCAGAGGGGGTGGGAGTGCCGTTGGTCAAATGGTCCAGGACTCAGTTGGAGCAGTTGGGGGAGCTTGCCTTTCCAGGCTGTTTTCATGGGGGATGCCCTAGAAGGCACCTCCAGAGATTAAGGGGTTCCCATTGAAGAGGGGGAGATTACCTCTGCTGATGAGTCCATGGTGGGCCATGTTTCCATAAGCAAGAGCTTGCGGCCCTCATATCCCATTCCCTATCAGCCCTGAGCATGTTGGTGGCTCCACCTTTGGAGGAAATGGACCTGGAGGACCCTTTGCTCCAGGGCATACAATCTCCACAGGATTTCTCGCCAGTGCACAAGGCTATCAAACAGATGATTGATGTGGAATGGAAACTCCCTGAGGCTATCTTGCACAAGGAAGAGCACTATGTCCTGCTTGTACCCACTTTCTCCACAGGAGAACAGCAAATTTGCATTAAATTCTGCCAGAAACTTGGAGGTTCGTGTAAAGAGACTTATGACAAGTTACGGCAAGTGTATGGTGATGAATGCATGAGTTGTGCTAGAGTTTGACTGACTGGTACAAACGTTTCCAAGAGCTGCCAAAGTGTTGATAGCGACGAACGTTCTGGAAGGCCGTCCTCGAGCAGGGATGAAGACAAAGTTGAAGCAGTGCATGCCGCAATACACTCAGTCAGTTGACTATCAGGGAGCTTGCTGAGGACATGGACATCAGTCCACAGGAGAAAGAGGCCCTCAGAGTGCCAAAGGTAGATGCCGTGGTCACTGCAGTCACTAATGCAAATGCAATGTGTGCCTTCAAGTCAGTCCTGACTCCTGGTGACCCAGAAGCTCCTGGGTTTTCTTGGCAGTGTCACCGGAAGTAGATTGCCAGGCCTTTCTTCCGAGGCAATGGAGGGTTAAGTGACTTGCCCAAGGCCACAAGGAGTGCTAGTAGGACTTGAACCCTGGTTGCTTGGTTATCAAGCCAGTGTTCTAACCACTAATCTACTCAAGAAGACCATTATTCCAATGGAAGGTGTGCCTCTCTGAAAGACCCACAAAACAGGAAACTACGGAAACCATGCTGAAGCAGGCTTTCGAGGCCAACGCCTTTACCCTGCAGATGTCTGTCTTCAGGGCCTATGTAGTTTGGGTGTGCCTGTGATGCGCCAAGGTGTTAATGGTGGCAATTTGCTCAGCTCGGAGGATTTCAGAGCTCCAGGCCCTATCCTGTTGTGAACCTTACTTGATGATCCACCCAGAGAAGGTGGTGGTATGCACAGTGCCATATTTCCTGCCAAAGGTAGTGATGGCATTTCATCTTAACCAGCCTTTCACCCTTCTGGTCCTTTTGAGCCAAGGGGCTTGGGGGGGGGGGGGGGACGGATGGACGGACGATGGGCTCTAGCTTGTGCTTGCTTGACACATGGAGGGCGTTGCAGCAGTATTTGTAAGAGGACGGAACCCTTCTGCCACTCAGAGGCTTTTTGTAGCATTTGGAGGGGTGCATCACAGGGAGGCAGTGGCAAAGGTGTCTATTGCCTGGTAGCTAAGGGAGGTGATTTGCTTCCACCTACCTGCTAAGATACAGACCCATGCCGTTGGGGCTATAAGCTCATTCAACGAGAGTGCAGGTGGCTACCTGGGTAGAGGCATGCCTTGTGCTGCTGGGTGAGATCAGTAGAGCAGCCACCTGGGCATCCCTGCACCTGTTAGCAAAGCATTGTCTCCATCTTCGGCAAGGGAGGAAGCCCAGTTCGGGGACGTAAGCGGGTCTAGTGCGTGGGGTGTGGTTTTCTTCCCCCCCCCCCCTAAAGGTACTGCTGTGGTGCGTCACATACATCTGGACTGGACTGGAGGGATGACTTGGAAGGTGAGAAATTAGGCCTTGCCTGTTAATTACCTTTTCTTGAATCCCTTCAGTCAAGTCCAGAACCTGCCCACTTATGCCTGCTTGGTTTGGGTGTCCGGGATCCGTAGGTGTGAGCAGTGCTGGTAGTGGTAAGGGTCTCGGGTGTTCCTGTACTTTCTGGACATGACAGGAGGCTTGCCATCTAGGGGTAGGAGCTTCAGTGTTACGATCCTTCCAGGTTTTTCATTCATAGAGTATGAAAGGATATTTAAAAAAAACAAAAACAAAAAAAAAACCCCACATGGGTTTGCTGCATGTGATGGGGGACCACACATTTTTGTGTGTGTAGAGGGATCAGCTGTGATTGAGAGGCTGACACTCTTTGTTAGTCATTACTTTATAAAACACAACTGGAAGTTTACATTGAACAATGTAAACAGCTTTGAAATCTACAAGGTATGATCAAAAAGTATTGAGACTTGTGTAGCTATATAACAATATGTTGCACCGCGATGCTGTTAAACATGCAGTGACCTTAATTATGTGCTCTTTGTGTGCAGAGTGTAGCATGGCTGCAGCACACATACTTTTTTAAATCACGGATGTTTGGTATCATGTAAAAGCAGTTTGTCAGATTTACGACGAGTGAAAAAATTGAACAGCAAATTTGCATTAAATTCTGCCAGAAACTTGGAGGTTCGTGTAAAGAGACTTATGACAAGTTACGGCAAGTGTATGGTGATGAATGCATGAGTTGTGCTAGAGTTTGACTGACTGGTACAAACGTTTCCAAGAGCTGCCAAAGTGTTGATAGTGACGAACGTTCTGGAAGGCCGTCCTCGAGCAGGAATGAAGACAAAGTTGAAGCAGTGCATGCCGCAATACACTCAGTCAGTTGACTATCAGGGAGCTTGCTGAGGACATGGACATCAGTTTTAAGCTGGTGCAATCCATTCTTACTGTCTACTTGGGAATGAGGCATAGGTTGGCAAAATTTGTGCAGAAACTCCTATCCACTGACCAAAAAGAAGATCGTTTGCAGCCAGGGAGTTTATTGGAATGTGTTTGAAAATGACTCAGATTTTATCAAAGATTATTACTGTGATGACCCAGAGACTAAGGTTCATTCCTCACAATGGAAGACTGCAGACTGTCCAGATCTAAGAAAACCTGTCAGGTGAGCAGCAATGTCTAGATCATGCTTGCAATTTTCTTTGATTACCAGGGTGCTGTTCATCATGAGTATGCTCCAAAAGGCCACACTATCAATAAGGAGGAGTACTCCAAAGTTTTGACTTGTTTTGAGAGATGCAGTTCGTCGTAAGAGGCCAGAGTTGCATAGGAATGGTGAAATGGTTGCTTCATCGCGATAACACCCCAGCTCACGCATCACATCTTGTCCAGCAGTTCTTGGCCAAACACCAAATCAAGCAAGTCCATCAGCCTCCATACTCGTCTGACCTCGCACCCTTGTGACTTGTTTCCAAAACTGAACTTTATCACAAAGGAAGGAGATTTGATGACTTGGGAATCCATTGAACAAAATTTGACATAGCAGCTTCACAGCATAACGAAAGAGGCATTTCAAAATTGTTTCCAGCAGTGGCAGGAATGCTGGACGAAGTGTGTGTGTGTTTGTGTTTTTTTTATCGGAAGGGGACTATTTTGAAGGAGACTAAGTGCAATAATTGTCAGTGTTGTACTACTTGTGTTACTGTACAAGTTTCTGTACTTTTTGATTGCACCTCGTATGATAAGGTGGTATAAAAAACTTGTTTAATGACTAGCCAACCTTCTGATTCACAGAGCCCTTACAGGACGGCATCATAAAGCTGTCATGCTCGGTCTCCACCTGCTGGTTGGGGGGCACAACCCATGCATCTGGACTGGACTGAAGGGATTCAAGGAAAGGTAATTAGCAGTAAGGCCTAATTTCACCTTGAGATGCTGCCTTTGAGTTGGAATTTGTGACGCCTACAGTGGAGAAAAGCTAATGGCTGAATACTATTTTGGAGGAGAAGATAGTTTTGCAAATTGATTTGCTGCATCTGTGGCAAACAAAGGCCTTTGTCAGGTGTATGACAGAAAGGAGTAATATGCAGATAAGTACAATAACAGCACGCGGTTACTTCACTATGAATTTGTGCAAATGGTATGGATTTGAATGAAATAGAATTGTGTAATGCAATCAATTGATGGTGAAGCCATTTTTAAGATTCTGCATATTCTATGCAGATTTTTGGATTAACTTTGGTGCATCGGTATTAAACATATTAAGAACATAAGAACATAAGAAATGCCATACTGGGTCAGACCGAGGTCCATCAAGCCCAGTATCCTGTTTCCAACAGTGGCCATTGGGAATATTGGCCATTTAGCCCTACCCTCTGCTTTCTATCTTTTAACCAGTTCCCGATCCACAATCCAAGCAGAGGGTAGGGCTAAATGGCCAATATTCCCAATGGAAAAAGGTGAATAGTGGAGTACCCCAGGGATCTGTACTGGGTCCGCTACTTTTTGACATATTCATAAATGACCTGGAAAAGGGAATAACTAGTGAGGTTATCAAATTTGCAGATGACACAAAACTGTTTAAAGTTGTTAAAACCCAAGAAGATTGTGGAAAACTGCAGGAAGATCTGGATAAATTGGAAGACTGGGCATCCAAATGGCAGATGAAATTTAATGTGGACAAGTGCAAAGTTATGCACCTAGGAAAGAACAACCCACACTATAGTTACACGATGCAAGGCTCCACATTAGAAACCACCACCCAGGAAAAAGATTTAGGAGTCATCGTGGATAACATGTTAAAACCCTCCGCCCAGTGTGCAGCGGCGGCCAAGAAAGCAAATAGAATGCTAGGTATCATAAGGAAAGGGATGGAGAATAAAACAAAGGATATTATAATGCCTCTGTATCGCTCCATGTCTCTGATGGGGGACCTTGTCAAAAGCTTTCTGAAAGTCCAGATACACTATATCAACCGACTCACCTTTGTCTACCTGTTTATGCACACCTTCAAAAAAACAGATCAGATTAGTAAGACAAGATCTTCCTTGTCTAAAGCCATGTTGTCTGTCTCCCATTAGGCCATGACTATCTACATGCTGTGTAATTTTGTTCTTTATGATGGTTTCTACCATTTTCCCTGGTACTGACGTCGGTCTGTAATTTCCCGAGTCACCCCTGGAACCCTTTTTAAAAATTGGTGTTACGTTGGCGACCCTCCAATCTTCAGGTATTACAGATGATTTTAATGAAAGTTCACAGATTACCAATAGCAGGTCTGCAATCTCGTATTTCAGTTCTTTCAACACTCTGGGATGTATACCATCCGGTCCAGGTGATTTGCTACTATTCAGTTTATCAAATAGTTGTAATATATCTTCCCGGTGTAGCGATATTTCTCTCAATTCCTCTGCAGTATCACCTTTAAATACCACTTCAGTCTTGGGTAACATCCCTACATCTTCCTCAGTAAAGATCGAAGTAAAGAATTCATTCAGTCTCTCTGCTATAGCCTTGTCTCCTCTTACTGCCCCTTTTACCCCTCTATCATCTAACGGTCCAATTGACTCTCTCACAGGCCTTTTGCTACGAATGTACTTGAAAAAGTCTTTATTTCGTGTTTTTGCTTCCGTAGCAAGTTTCTTCTCAAATTCCCGCTTTGCCTGCCTTATCAATGCTTTGCATTTAACTTGCCAGTGCTTGTGCTGTTTCCAGTTTTCATCATTTGGCTCTTTTTTCCATTTCCTGAAGGTTGCTCTTTTGGCAGCAACAGCCTCTCTGACCTCACCTTTAAACCATGCTGGCAGTTTTTTGGACTTTCTTCCACTTTTCTTAATGCGTGGAATACAGCTGGTCTGGGCTTCGAGGATAGTATTTTTAAATAACACCCAAGCTTGCTGTAAGTCTTTAACCTTTGGAACCGCTCCTTTTAGTTTTTTCCGAACTATATTCCTCATTCTATCATAGTCTCCCTTTTGAAAGTTAAAAGGTAGTACTGTGGATTGCTTTACTATCTGTCCTCCACTGATTAAATCAAACATGATCATACTATGATCACTATTGCCAAGTGGTCCCAACACCCTTATTTCTTGCACCAGATCTGGCGTTCCACTAAGGACTAGGTCCAGTATGGCTTCCCCTCTGGTTGGTTCATGAATCAGCTGCTCCAAGAAGCAGTCATTTATTTCATCTAGAAACTTTATCTCGTTAGCTTGTCCTGCTGTGACACTGTCCCAGTCGATACCGGGGTAATTGAAATCACCCATTATTACTACTCTGTTGTGGCTTTTGTTAGCTTCCTTGATTTCTTTGAGCATTTCATCATCCATTTGTTCATTCTGGCCAGGCGGTCGATAGTATACTCCCACTGCCATCACCTTCCCCTTCATAAATGGAATTTCAATCCATAGAGATTCTACAGCAAATTTTGTTCCCTGCAAAACTTTAATCCTTTCTGACTCAATGCCCTCTCTAACATAGAGCGCAACCCCTCCACCAATTTGTTCAGCTCTATCATTACGATATAGTTTGTATCCAGGTATCACAGTGTCCCACTGGTTATCCTCCTTCCACCATGTCTCTGAGAGTGCAATCATATCTAACCTCTCATTTAGTGCTATATATTCTAATTCTCCCATCTTATTGTTTAGACTTCTAGCATTGGCATACAAGCATTTTAGAGACTGTATTTTATTAATATTAATCTGGCTATTGGTAGGCATGGGTAATTGGGAATCTTTATGCTCTGTCTGCTCCTTACTCAAGGGCATTTGGGCTACTATACTCCCTTTTGGAACCTCACTGCTTTTGGTAGTATCCTTCAAGGATACCTTTGTCCGAACCATGCGCTCTTGGGTGACTGTCGGCTTTCCCCTATTTTCTAGTTTAAAAGCTTCTCTATCTCTTTTTTAAAGGTTAATGCCAGCAGTCTGGTCCCATCCTGATTAAGGTGAAGCCCATCCCTTCGGAAGAGCCCCCCCTTTCCCCAGAATGTTCCCCAGTTCCTAACAAATCCAAAACCCTCATCCTTGCACCATTGTCTCATCCACGCATTGAGACTCCGGAGCTCTGCCTGTCTTTTGGGTCCTGCACGTGGAACAGGAAGCATTTCGGAGAATGCTATCCTGGAAGTTCTGGATTTCAACTTCCTACCTAAAAGCTTAAATTTAGCCTCCAGAACTTCCCTACCACATTTTCCTATGTCATTGGTACCAACATGTACCAAGACAGCAGACTCCCCCCCCCAGCACTATCTATGATCCTATCTAGGCGGTGCGTGAGATCTGCTACCTTCGCACCAGGCAGGCATGTTACCAGGCGATCCTCACGTCCACCAGCCACCCAGCTATCTACATTCCTAATGATTGAATCACCAACTATAACAGCTGTCCTGACCCTCCCCTCATGGGGACATGGCCCTGGAGAAACGTCCTCGGTGCGAGAGGGTTTTACATCACCTGGAGGACAGGTCCTAGTTACAGGATCACTTCCTGCCACACCAGGGTGATGCTCTCCTGTCACGTGACCTCTCTCCTCCATGGCAACAGGGATGCTGCCAGACTGGAGGTGGGACTTCAGGACTATATCCCTGTAGGTCTCGTCCATGTACTTCTCTGTCTTTCTTATGTCTTCCAGGTCTGCTACTCTAGCCTCTAGAGAACGGACTCGTTCCCTGAGAGCAAAGAGCTCCCTGCACTTAGTGCATATGTAGGACCTCTCACCAACTGGGAGAAAATCATACATGTGACACTCAATGCAAAAGACCGGAGAACCCCCATCTCGTTGCTGGACCTCTGTCTGCATCTTAGTTTATAGCTTGTGTTTAGGTCTTTTAAATTCGGTATATAATAAGGATTGGTGTAGATGCTTATACTAATAAAAGTGTATCTAATACCCCTAATACACCCTGTGTACCTGAAGCTTAATTAATCTCAGGTCCTCTGTGTATGACTGATTTGGATTAAGAGCTGCACCTGAGAGCAGCCCCTTTCCTCTAAGATGTGCAAGTACCTATAAAACTACAATTACCCCAGGGGTGGGTGGGTGCTGGGGAGGGAGGGAGGGAGATAAGTCCTATTAAAGAGGGCAGTTACAAGGTACCCTGTCCTGAACCCTCAGCAGGGGGATGGGGGTACCACACAAAATATTGTAAGTCTTGACTTTTTTCTTTTCTTTTTTTCATTCACAAACATTAACTCTGTTGCTCCTTTGGTCATGGTTTGAAAAAGGACCCAGTATTTCGGGGGCAGTCCTTCTCAAATGTTAGAAGAATGCATGCTAATTAGGTAAAATATTTCATAGGGTGGCATGAAGGTACTTGATGCTGTTTTTTGCACTGAAATTCAAGTTTCACATTTTGATGATTCTTTTTATTCTTTGTATTTTGTTCCCTTGATGGTGGTTTGTGTTCATTTTATTTAATGGGTTTTATAAACTACTTCCCCAGTAGATTGCCCAAAGCGGTGTAAATAATTAAATTTATTTTATCTCGCGCACACTAGCATAATAAAATAGTAGGCATTTTGTGCATGCAAACCCAAAATAACTGAAATGAAGACATAAATACACATTAAATACATGAAATGTAAATGAAACCTTTTCTCCTGCATAATCCTCCCAAGTGTATTTGATGGCCCGTTTGCGCTGACAAGCTATCAAACCACCTAATTGCTGCAACACAAATTTACACTTAAATTCATGCTGTTTACATCAACTGGTGTCCCAGTGACCCACATTATTGGTGGAGGTTGAGCACAGGCTAGCAATGGAAGATACCTTCCCCAGCACACACGTCTTATGATTTCTTAAAGTAAGAGCAGAACAGCTGCCCTGAAAAGTATAAATGGATATTTTGTGGGACTGTAATAAGAGCTGTCGCTCTTGTTTTCTGTGTTTGGGTAATTGGAGCTTTGCTGTGTGGTTGGTTACCAGAGTCCTCTGGTGTCGACTTCTACTCATTTTTTCCCCCAGCCCCAGAATTTACATGTGATCAGTTTAGTTAGAACCCAGAGTTACAAACCTGGAGGCAACTTTTCGGCTGTTCCATACGCTGCTCGGTGTGTGGTGTGTATTTGATTTTTCTTATGCTGAAGTGGGAATTGTCTTTACCATCAGTTAATATTCCTAGTAACTCTTACTGCTGTTCAGAAAAGCTATCTGAGAACAGAAGGCACATCACAGCACTCTTTCCTACAGCTGCTTCCTCCTCTGCCGCCTCCTGAAGTTTGTTTCCCCTCCTTTAGTAATTCATTTTATGAAATGGATATTCCCTTATCCTGCTAGACCAGTCCAAACGAGTAGTTTATGCTCCCTAGCCAGAAGGTGGAGGCAGACTTGAGCAACTTTCAATGATGTCATCACTTGGTATATCTGCTGGTGCAGTACTCAGAGAAGCCATCATAGGCAGAGGAATGGGAGGGGCCGTAGGGGCCACAACCAGATAGACAAGAATACATGTCAAAACGGCGAGAGTACAACAAATTAATTCTTAACCGCAAGAAGCAACACCACACAAACATCATCATGAGTTCTCTAAACAGTCCTAGAGAGCTTTTCTCCATAGTCAAAGACCTATCAAGAGCTCCTCAAAGCCAAGACATAGATGCTCTAACACCAGAGTCCTATGCATACTATCTCAGAAACAGGTTGGCTTGTTGAGGCTTGTGAACAAGATAACTTATCACCTCTCCAACTGATCCAAATCGAGCAAACATATGGACATTTTTACTCTCTCTGAAGAACTTTATACCAATCTCCTAAATCCTTGAACACGTCCACTTCCCCCTAGACCCATGTCCAACCCTTTGGATAAAGGCAATGGCTCAAGAATTAGCTCCTTCACTCTGCAAAATAATACTTATCCCTCTCACAAGGGATCATGCCACCACCACTGAAAATCTCTTCCATAAGATCACTACCGAAGAACAACACCTTGGACCCAACTTCTCCTGCCTCGTATCGCCCCATATCTAGCATTCCGCTGTTATCCAAATTAATTGAAAAGACTGTCCAATGCAAGCTACAAGACCACGTTGATGCTACCTTCCCACTCAACCCACAACAGCATGGTTTCCAAGAGCTTCACGGGGTGGAAACTTTATTAACATCCCTTCTGAACATTGTACTCAAAGGAATTGAAGACATCAGGAAAAGCTTCATCCTCATTTTCATAGATATAACATCTGCCTTTGATTCTAAGTGAAATAAGAGTAAGTGACACACCGCTCGCTTGGTTTCATTCCTACATACCTGATAGAAAATCACAAGTCAAGATAAAATCCAATACGTCTAGACCATTCCCACTGAAACATGGTCTTCCACAAGACTCTGCACTCTCAGCTGTCCTCTTCAATCTTTATATAAGTTGGTATGCAAAATATCACAGGAGCACAACATACACTACCATCTATACTCAGATGACTTAATGATATACTCCACCCTAGACATAAAAAAATGACTACTCTGCCATCTCAGCCTGCATGACAGCAGTCACAGAAGGGTTAATACAATGCAATCTGGAAATCAACTACAATAAATCAAAGCCCTCATAATCACGAGAGACATCGCATTTAACCTCCCTGACAACTTACCAATAGGAAACAGATCAATCCCAGTAAAGAGTGAGGTAAAATACTTAGGAATATACCTTGATCAGAGACTCACTTTCCAGTCCCACATCAGCAAAACAACCACAAAAGTATATAGCAGCACACGTTACCGACTAACACTATATGTATATATAAAATGTTTTTAGCACCACTGTATATAGCCCACATTGTACATAGCTCAAACCAATCTAGCTCACAACACAACACACACCCAACTAAATTTCCACCCTCACTGCATGTATAACACACTCACACTACCAGATTGTTTGCTGTGATACCACCTTGATTATCATGATAAGGCGGTTTAGAAATACTGTTAAATAAATAAATAAATAAAATATTACAAAATGAAGTTTCTACAAAATCTTCAACCTTTTACTTGAGCAGGACCACTTCCGCTCCGTATGTCAGGCGCTAATTACACTGAACCTCGACTATTGCAAAATAATTCTACACGGTTTACCCAAATGCGCAATCCATGCCTTACAACTGGCACAAAACGCAGCAGCCCGACTAATCACTAGAACTAATAAACACGCCTACATCACCCCCATACTCTAATCTCTCTATTGACTCCCCATAAGTTCATGTATAAAATATAAGGCAATAATGATGGCATTCAAAATTCTACACAATCAATCTGCCAGTTGCTTAAACTTAATCAGAAGAGTCCCAGACAACAGATCAAGGAAGACACGGCACCAAAACTCCCTTGCATCCTCAATGGTACCTATGGGCACTTCTCAGAACGCCCTACATAGTGTTTGAACTTTACTTACCATCCCTATGGAACTCTCTTCCACACCAACTCAGAGCAGCCATTGATATTACAGACTTCAGGAAATACTTGAAAACCCATCTATTTTCCGATCACTTCAATACCATACAAGTAAAGTAATTATACCGGCTATTGCAGCATATAGACAATTGGTAAATCTTTAAGCATCTGTAAGAGCTCAAGCTCCCGTGTAAATAATTAAAATGGTATCTGTAAGCACTGTTGATATTTGACATTGTAAATAGTTCTGATGAAAAGTTCCATGTAAACAAAGTTTTATGTTCACTGTAAACCGCCTTGAGAATCTGAAAGGTGGAATATAAACAATGTTAAATCTCCACCAATACTTTGCACAGTAAAGCGTCAGAAACTAAACGGCTTGGAGAAGAGACTGCATATGGTTGGTTTGGCTCCTCCAACCAAAAAAAAATATTCTGCTACCCCTGGAAGCCAGTATTTGTCTTCATCCAGCAGGTTGCAAGGTGTTTGGACAGGCACAGCAGACTGGATAGACCTGTGTCCCCTGGCTCCAGACCACGGTCCTGTGGCTTGTATGACTAAGACCTGTAGGCCCAGTATTTGTTCAGAACTCGTGTATGCCCTGTGTCCAGCACCAGTGGACAGGAGGACCCTGTGGGGTTCTTTTGGAGGAAGGGGGGGATAGGGGTAAGTTTGGGCCAAGGTCTCCTTCCCTCTTGTCCTCTGCTTGCTGAGCTTTCTGATATGCTTAGTTTTCTATTCTTCCATTCAGTTCATTTGCCTGTATTTGCCTCCTTTTGGCTGCTTGTATAAAGCAGCTTCAAATTTTAAAAGTTTTTTATTTTCTTCAGATCTGCAGATGTGATTAGGGCAGCCCTTCTCAGTTTTACAAGCTGGCCTGACAGATTCTGGGCTTCCCCTTTCTGGATTCCATTTTTTTTTTTTGCCACATTTTGTTCTTTGCTAGCATTCTCCCTTTTTGGCATTTTTCCCCTCCAGTGCTCAACTCTTTTCCGATGCAGCTGGTAGACTTGATCAATTCCCCCCCCCCCCCTGCAGTTGTCTGTGTCCTAAAAGCAGTGGGGGATGCCTTGGGGCATGTTTGGGACCCCCCATGGGGAACCTGAGGCTCAATGCTGTCTTGGTATCTCTGCCACATTCCCTCCCTCCCTCTTTTTTTTTTTTCTACTGGCAGTCCTGTAGCCATTTTGAATGACTGCATGGTCCCTGTGGAGAGGGAACATGGTGGGACGGCCACAGCTTTAAGCCCATAGGCCCCTGAAGGTCCTGTGGGGCCATTTTTTCAATCTGCTTGAGCAGCAGCTTTTGAAACAGCTCATGGGATATTGCTATCCATGCTGGTAGCCCCCTTCACCCCTTCATGGGGGTAGAAGTCCAGGTCGCCTCTATACGAGGCCCGGGGCCCTTGAGCACCCCTCCCCTTTAAAAAATTTTTTTTTTAATCATTAGTGGTAAAGGGATTTAACGGCCCCTGCTTCACCCTTTCGCACCTCCATTCCTTCAGGAGATGTTTGGGGGGCAGATGAGGAATCCTTTTCTCCAGAGGGCAAGTCAGAGGAAGAAGGGAAAACTCCCTTAATGGAAGGCAAGGATCCATCCATGATCTGCATATCAAATAGAGGATCTTTCTAATTTCATTCAGGATGCCATGGTGGCTTTGCATATTGCAGACCCTGCTCCCATGCAAGCTTCTCAAGTGGACCCCATTCTGGAGGATATCTAGTGTTGTTCTGGATGTTTCCTATCCCTGAGCCTGTGCGTCCGCTCGTAGTCTCCCAGTGGGAAACGCCTGGGTTGTCTGGAGGTCCTTTCTCTGTTGTATCCTCTGCCCCAAAGCAAGCTAGATCAGCTTTGTGGATGCCCTCATCATGGCTGTGACAGTGCATGCCAACACAGAAAATGCCCTCACTAGGGAAGTACAACACCCAACAGAAAAAACCCTAGTCCACACAATAGAATTCAAAAAAGATCAATTCCCTCCCCCACCCCTCCGAAAGGTTTCCTCTCTGTCTGCCCTTCTCTTCAACACTTATATACAACCAATCTGTAACATCTTCAAAAGGCACAAAGTTCACTACGCCATATATGCAGACAACATCATGGTCTATACCCCAATCCATCTTGACACCCCGGACTATGCAACAATGACAAAATGCCTACAAGAGTTGATAGACTGGCTCTCCAGCAACCACTTTCACATCAATTTCAAAAAATCAGAGGCACTAATCAGCACACATGACGTTTCTTTCACCACCCCCCAACCTCAATCAACTTGACCAAGACACAGATCTCCTGGGAGTCACCCTTGACTGCTACCTAAACTTATAAGCCCATATCAACAGAACCACCAGGAATGCATTCCACAAACTGGCCATTATTTGGAGGCTCAAACTCCTTCTCAGCCAAGACCATTTCCGCGCAGTCTGTCAAGCAGTCATTACACCCATACTGGACTACTGCAGTTCCTGTTCCTAGGACTACCAAAGCAAACCATCCGATCCCTGCAACTAGCCAGAACTTCCGCCCACTCCATCACTGGATCCGCAAAGCATGTGCACATAACGCCCCTCCGAGCCAGCTCCACTGGCTGCCAATCGCCTCATGTGCCAAATATAAAACAGCGCTGACCATCTTCAAAATCAGAAACACGTCAGCTGGAATCCTGCAGGACCTGATTTGCACAAAACCAAACAGACCAAGGAGACAGAGCACAATAGACACCATTCCAACTCCCAGCTTATACACGAAAGTCAACAAGTCCACTGTGAAAAGGGCACACTCGTTAGCAGCACCTGCCATTTGGAACTCACTTCCAGAAAAACTAAGGTCTACCACAGACATAAAAGACTTTAGGAAACAGTTCAAAAGTGTCCTCTTCACGGACCACTTCAGGGAAAACACCTACCTCCCCCCCCCCCCCCCCGATTACGGACACATGTTTACATACTACATGATATCTTTATATATGTTTAACTGTAAATGAGTTATACTTCCGAGGATCACCCGCATGTCACCCCTCCCTATGTTTACTATGTGAGCTTTCTGTAATGGTTTGAGTTAAAATCAAAGCGGTTTCCATTATATGATAAGACGGTATAAAAAAAACTTGCTAAATAAAATTCCAAATGTCTACTTTTTTAGGGGAACCACCCTTAAACCCTTATTACAAAAGACATGATTCCCATCACCCAAACAGATCTTTTCACAGGATAACCTTAACCAAATTTTTAAATGGGAGAAAAGGGTCTCAGTAACATAAGAACATAAGATATGCCATACTGGGTCAGACCAAGGTCCATCAAGCCCAGTATTCTGTTTCCAACAGTGGCCAATCTAGGTCATATGTACCTAGCAGTTTCCCCAAGGGACACAGGTTCCACAATGCTTGTATTGGTTCAAGCATTGATATCCTGGGTCCCTTGTTAATAATGGTTTATGGACCTTTCCTCCAGGAACTTGTCCAAACCTTTTTTAAACCCAGCTATACTAACAGCCTTTACTACATCCTCCGGTAACAAATTCCAGAGTTTGATTACACGTTGAGTGAAAAAATATTTTCTTTTATTAGTCTTAAATAGTTTACCCTGTAGCTTCATTACATGTCCCCTAGTCTTTCTATATTCTGATAAGGTAAACAATCGATCTACGTTTACCCGTTCCACTCCGTTCATCAATTTATAGACTTCTATCATATCTCCCCTCAGCCGTCTCTTTTCCAGGTTAAAGAGCCCTAACCTTTTTAGCCTTTCTTCATAGGAGTATCCTTCCATCCCCTTTACCATTTTGGTGGCTCTTCTCTGAACCTTTTCTAAAATCGCTATATCCTTTTTTTTTTTGAAACTTTATTTATTAACCAGTAGCAACAGGATAAACAGTACAGCACTCAGCAAAGGGCCAGCGAGGAGTGATATCTTATCTCCTCTTGAGGCCCTTACAATAAGCAAGTGCGTCACCACAGCAGAACACAGCAGTAAATGTTAACAGGCGAACATGGTTAAACAGTTTTTCCTTTTATGTTCTTCCAGTAAACAGAACAACACCCCCCACCCTGCCCCCTCCCCCCCCTGAACCCCCTAACCCCCCCGTACCCATCCTCGCACCCCGAGCTCCACAGCAGGGCTCAATACACTACACAACAGTGGCTGGTAGCTTTTCCCCCCCCTATAGACAAGGCCTTAAATACCCACATTAACTACAGCGCTGCGGCAACGGGGGGTCAAGTTCTGAATGTAGGGTTCCCAAATCAGCAAAAAGGTAGACCATCGCTTCACGGAGCCCCTAGCCCTCCAGCGCTCAGCTAGCATCAACTGATGAAAATTATTGCGCCACTCCGTAAACGCAGGTGGGGTCCGATCTCTCCAATTACGCAAAATCGGACCTTTCCCCACCAGACAGGCTTTACGCACTAATAAACGCTCCCATTTCCCGATAGGCAAGGTCAGAGGCAATTGATCCAAGATGACTAGAGCACTGGTCCAGGGAAACCTCTGTTGTACAAGTCTCATGATATATCGGTGAATCTGGGACCAATATGGGAAGATGCGCCTGCACTGCCACCACATATGAGTCAAGGTTGCCAAGGGCGCTTGACAGCGAGGGCATGACCCATCCTGCGTAATGTGGCTCTGGAACGCTCGTCTCGGAGAGAAATGTACCCGGGTTAAGGCCTTATACTGGATCTCCCTCCAACGTGCACCCTCTGCTAATTCAATTATCCGTCCCACCGCCAGACAAATCGAGCCGGGAGGAACAACACGGCCCAATTCACCTCCCCAGGCTGCCTCCACCCTCCCATAATCCGGCGCCACCCCAAAGCACACCAACTTGATCCGCAACCCAGCTATTGTTAGGGGTGTATCCCCTCCTAGTTCTAAGAATGCAATAATTTGCTTTGACCTATCCTCTCCCAATTCCTCCCTGGGTAACGTCGCCACATAATGAGAAAGCTGATAATACGCAAAATAATGGGTACCGGGTAGTTTATACTCCTCACGGAGGTCCCTAAACGGCTTACTTTTTCCCGTAAGATCTACTGCATGCCCTAAGGAATGAAGGCCCTGCCGATGCCAGAACCTAAACACTCCGGAATCCAAACCCGGCGGAAAGTGTACATTGCCTTGTATTGGTAACCAACTAGAGACCTGCCAATTATGTTGCCACAATCCATTTAGTTGTTTCCATGTTCGCCTCATCGCATTCAACAACACATTCCGCGTAAGTCGCCGTGGTAGATACTTACTGTCCACGTGCAACGTCCCCACAAGGGAAAGAGGAGCCACTAAGGCTCCCTCTAAGTCTCTGGGAGTATAAACGTCTGTTCCCCCTAGGTAATCTCCAAGATGTCGTATCTGGCAAGCCAAAGCATATAAGCTTAAATCAGGCAACCCCAGGCCTCCCCTTCGCCATCCACCAATCATACGAGATATCGGGATCCGCGCTCGAGCCCCCTTCCACAAAAAGCTTTGTATCTCCCTCTCCATTTTGTGTAGATCTCTACGGAGTAACCAGACCGGTAACGTTTGAAGCCAATAGAGTATACGTGGTAAAATCACCATTTTGATGGCAGCAATTCGCCCCAAAAGTGCCAAGGGCAACGGGTTCCAAGCTCGCAATTGGCGCCTCATTCCAGACAGAACCCTTTCAAAATTCGTATAATATAGATCCTGCGGTAACCTGGTCAGAATAATACCAAGATACTTGAACCCATGCTCGGCCCAGTGCAGAGGAAAAGCCGCCCCCCACCCATTCCGCAACCCCCCCAACACATCCAGGGCCTCCGATTTCTCTGTATTTATCCGAAGACCTGCAAAACTACCAAACCTCCCAAACTCAGCCATCAGCCTCGGCAACGATTCTCGTGGGGCCAGCAAATGTACCAGCATGTCGTCGGCAAAGGCCGACACTTTGAATCCCTGCGCCCCCACCTTTATCCCACGAATCAACCGGTCCTGTTCAATACTACGTATTAGGGGGTCTAAAGACAAAATAAACAGTAAGGGAGATAATGGGCAACCCTGCCGAGTGCCCCTATGCAACGGGAAGGGGGCCGACAAAACCCCGTTACACAGTACTCTAGCTGTCGGAGTATCATATAAACTCTTTACCATGGCACAGAAAGCCTGTCCAAGCCCGTACAGCGGTAGCAGATAATCCAAATAGGTCCAGTCCACCCTGTCGAACGCCTTTTTCCGCATCGAAACTCACCAGGAGGGTCTGTAGTTGGTGGCTATGTACCCACTCCAGAGACGTCAGAATACGGCGTATATTCCGAACCGCATACCGACCACGTACAAACCCCACCTGGGAGTCATGCACTATGTCTCCTAACACCCCCGCTAACCGTTCAGCCAAAATTTTCGCCAGCAGCTTCGCATCATAGTTTAACAGAGAAATCGGCCGATAAGACGCTGCTTGCAGCGGGTCCTTGGCTGGTTTGGGTATCAAGGTAATATAGGCCTGGTTCTCTCCCCAGCGCCTACCGCCTCCACCTATCCGTTGCTGAAAGGTATCTACCAACAACTGTCCCACCCCGGGAGACAGGAGTTTATAGAACTCAGCCCCGAAGCCATCGGGGCCTGGTGCCTTACAACAACTAGCCTGTGCAATGACGGACTGGACCTCCTGTAATGTAATTGGCTGCCCCAATTGAACCCGTTGCGCCTCTGTCACCCTCGGGAGCTGCAGCCCTTGCAGGTAAGCTGTCATAGTTGAGGGGTCGATCTCTTCGGCCTGATAAAGTTGCTGAAAAAAGGTCTTAAAGAGGCCACTGATCGCTTCACGATCTTGGTGGAGTTTCCCTTTCTCATCTCGGAGGGCTGCTACCCCCTTTCCCCCCCGTGGACCCCTCAAACAACGTCCGAGGAGTTTCCCCGGTTTGTCCCCAAAGCAATGAAGCCGATATTTATAATAGAGCAACGATTTCTTTGCACGCTGATGGAGTAATTCATTCAAGGAGACCTGGAGCTCCCATAGCCGTTTACGGTTCGACGTTGTAGGGGACTGACCGCTAAGCACACGTGCATGCGAAACCTGTCGCTCCAACCGAACAATCTGTTCTGTCAGCAGGCGGCGTTTTCGAGCAGTATAGCCAATGATGTCACCTCTCAGCACCACCTTGGCGGTTTCCCAGACCAGTTCGGGGTCCTCTCGATGCGCTTGTTGATGGAATTCAAACTCCCGCCAACGGTGGCTTAAAAACTGCCGAAATTGATCGTCCTTATATAACTCGATGGGGAACCGCCAAAGACGAGATGTACCAACTCTTCCCCCCCAATGCATCTCCACCCAAACCATGGCATGATCAGATATCTCCAAAGGACCAATCTGCGCCTCTATCACTTGAGCAAAGGCAGTGGTGGACAGTAACACATAATCTATTCTCGCACTCGTCCCATGGGCTCGCGAGACATGTGTAAAATCCTTCTCAGAGGGATGTAGGACTCTCCACGGGTCTATCAGGCCCAACCGCTTCCGAAAGCGTTGCAATATTTGAGAGCTAAGTACTCTATCTCTTCCCCCCCTCGCACTAGAGGTATCCAAACTCACATCTAATACCCCATTGAGGTCTCCCCCCATTAGTACAGGTACATCCGGCAATAATTCTACTTTGGCCGCCAAGTGATCAAAGAATTCCCGGTCTAACATATTAGGACCGTATATGGTCCCCAAAATTACCTCCCGGTCTTCCAGTACGCCCCACAATAATATAAAGCGTCCCTCGGGATCAACTAGCTGTTTTTTCAACGAGAAGCGCACTCTCTTATGAAGCAGGATAGCCACCCCTCCCTTCTTCCCCCGTGCAGGCGCACCCCAGACCTGGCCAACCCAATCTCGACCCAATTTAGCATGTTCTTCCGCTGTTTGATGGGTTTCTTGGAGTAGCGCAATATCACAGTGATGTCTAGCCAGCGCCTTCAATACTTTATATCGCTTAATCGGGCTACCCAAACCACATACATTCCAGGAGATAATCTTCAGAGGATCACCGTATGCTTATGGCCTAACTGCCAGCAAAGCGTGTTAAGGGAGACCCTCCCAGCCTGGAGTCTCCCAAGTCTGTAAGTAGTAAAGTGAATACCCTGCCCATATGTGGAGTCTAGAGTGCGACGACCCCTCCCCCCTCCACCTCCCCTCCCCTTCCCCCCCACCCCCCACCTCCCCCCCTGAGTGACCCCGGCCCTACCACCCACTATCACTGTCTTAACCACCCCCTATACCCACCCCTGAAACCCCCCCCCTTCTCCCTTCAATCGTCTACGCCTACTTACAGGACCCCCGACACCTCCCCCCACCGAGGGAGCCCTCCCCAGACCCCTCTGAGCGTGTCCCCCCACCAAACCCATAAAAAGTAGCACACTACCATACCCCACAGTCAGAATCCTTGTGCCATGCCAGAATAAAATGCTCCCCCACCCGCCAACCGTACAGCAAAACGAAACCACAAACCAAAATCATGATGCCCCCCTCCCTTCAACCCACCCACCGGCCCACCACCGCCCAAGAAGTCCCCCCCCGCCTGTCACAGGACATGAACACAAACCCGGATCTAGATGGCACCTGAAGGGGGACAGCCCGGGGGGGGGGGCATCCACTACAGCACTAGGCCCGATTCAGCCAATCCCTTAGGTAGCCCCATCTGCCCGCCCCCCCACCCCTTGAGTTCGACTAACTCTCAGGCACTTTTCTTACCCCATCTTAGGGACAGACATTCCCCTCTGCCATCCGGGGTCCAATAGCCTTAGTGTCCCCCGACCTCCTGCCATTTCCCGATAGGGATAGCAGCAAGATTACTTCAATAAATAGTCGAGGGAACACCATCCACTACATAATAATACCCCCGCGGCCTAGGTAAACCCCCTCCCCCCACCCCAGGGGCAGCGCAGCTGGCATAGTACCAGTCGCGACCCCTGGCCCCTATGCAAGTCAGCAGATTATATCAGGCCTTTACATCCAGGGGCAGACTAAACCAGAACAGCATAGGCACAGAAGTAGATACAAAGCTGGCAACTTAGTTACCTCTCCCCCATAAAAAACATTCAATGTCTCTGAGGGTAAAAAAAAAGAAACAAAGTTACTGGGGAGTGGCAACTCCATAGCAAATGAGAATAGTTGCTACATAGTATGTCCGGAATTCAGGCTGGTATCTCCGGGCTTCACAATAGCAAGATGTCAGGCTAGTTGATAAACTTCGATGCAGCTTCTGGCTCTTCATGTGGCAGGCGATGACGCTGCTTTCTGCTGACCACAGATCTGCTGTACATAGCCCTCCGCTACCGCAGCCGACTCAAAGTTACGGTGGGCCCCTGCAAATAACACATGGAGCCTGGCGGGATATTGTACGGAGAAACGGATGCCGGCTGCAATCAATTTCTCACACAGCGGAGCATACTCCCTCCGTTTTCTGCTCAGCGCCACGGAGTAGTCTTGAGCCACGCGAATCTTAGCATTATCATAGTACACTTCCCCTTTCTGCCGTGCTGCCTTGAGAATTATTTCTTTTTGAGGGTAGTAAAGAAATTTAGCCAGCACGATGCGGGGGCGAGAATCGCGCGGGTGTTTGGCTCCTACCCGGTGCACTCGTTCAATCTGCAGAGGGCCTCCGAGTTCGTCCTCTCCCAGTATATGGCGGACAAGAGCCTCCATATAGCCCCTCAGGTCTTTATCGGGGATAGTCTCCACAATTCCCAGAAAGCGCAGGTTGTTTCTACGCGACCTATTTTCTAGGTCGTCAATCTTCGCCTCTTGCTGGGTTAGCTGGGATTTTAACCCTGCTACCTCCTCAGCCAGCGTCCCCGTCTTCTCCTCCACCTGACCCACACGCTCCTCGGCCTCCCGGAGCCGATTGCCCAGCTGGTCCACCACCGCGTGCAATCCATCGATTTTAACATGGAGAGCATCAAACTGCGGTTTCAAGGCGGCTGCTACCGCTAAGGACATCTCATCAGTTGCGGTCGGTGAGCGGGGTGAAGCCGGCGTCGGGGCCGAGTCCGCCATCTTATTTAAACCGGCAGCTCGCTCCCGGTCCTTCCTCGAGGATTTCACCGCCGTTGCCATGAAGTCAAAGCTCCCAAAACACAGCGAAGCGATCTCCAGGCACTCCGGGACCAGGGAACCAGCTTTTCAGCCAAAAGGTATGGTATTTCACGGTAGTAAACGCCGGTTTGGGCTGAGGGTAGTGGGACACGCTCAGGATGCGACCTCTACTCAGTCCGCATCACGTGGTCTCGCTATATCCTTTTTAAGATACGGCGACCAGAATTGCACACAATATTCAAGGTGTGGTCTCACCATGGAACGATATAGAGGCATTATAATATCTTTTGTTTTATTTTCCATTCCATTCCTTATCATACCTAGCATTCTATTTGCTCTCTTGGCCGCTGCTGCACACTGAGCCAAGGGTTTTAACATGGTATCCACAATCACGCCTAAATCTTTTTCCTGGGTGGTAGTTCCTAATGTGGAACCTTGCATCGTGTAACCATAGTTTGGGTTGTTCTTCCCTAGGTGCATAACCTTGCACTTGTCCACATTAAATTTCATCTGCCATTTTGATGCCCAGTCTTCCAATTTATCAAGATCCTCTTGCAATTTTCCACAATCCTCTTGGGTTTTAACAACTTTAAATAGTTTTGTGTCATCTGCAAATTTGAGAACCTCACTCGTTATTCCACTTTCCAGGTCATTTATGAATATGTCAAAAAGCAGCGGACCCAGCACAGATCCCTGGGGTACACCACTATTCCATTGGGAAAATTTGCCATTTAGCCCTACCCTCTGCTTTCTATCTTTTAACCAGTTCCTGATCCACAATAGTTCACTGCCTCCTATCCCATGACTCTTTAGTTTTGCCAAAAGTCTCTCATGAGGGACTTTGTCAAAGGCTTTCTGAAAGTCCAGATACACAGTATCAACTGACTCACCTTTGTCCACC
Source organism: Ichthyophis bannanicus (assembly GCA_033557465.1). Classification (NCBI taxonomy): domain Eukaryota; kingdom Metazoa; phylum Chordata; class Amphibia; order Gymnophiona; family Ichthyophiidae; genus Ichthyophis; species Ichthyophis bannanicus. The sequence goes on along the minus strand of CM066032.1, from coordinate 171,570,507 downwards.
TGATTATTCACTCCTTCAAAAAAACCGTAACAGATTAGTAAGACAAGATCTTCCTTGTCTAAAGCCATGTTGGCTGTCTCCCATTAGGTCATGACTATCTAATGCTGAGTAATTTTATTCTTAATGATGGTTTCTACCATTTTTCCTGGTACTGATGTCAGGCTCACCGGTCTGTAGTTTCCCGGATCACCCCTGGAACCCTTTTTAAAAATTGGTGTTACATTGGCGATCCTCCAGTCTTCAGGTATTAGAGATGATTTTAATGATAGTTCACAGATTACTAATAGCAGGTCTGCAATCTCATATTTCAGTTCTTTCAACACCCTTGGATGTATACCTTCCAGCCCAGGTGATTTGCTACTCTTCAGTTTATCTAATAGTTGTAATACATCTTCCCGATTTATCGATATTTCCTTCAATTCTTCCGCACCTTTAAATACCACTTCAGTCATGGGTAACATCCCTACATCTTCCTCAGTAAAGACTGAAGCAAAGAATTCATTCAGTCTCTCCGCTATCGCCTTGTCGCCTCTTAGTGCTCCTTTAACCCCTTTATCATCTAATGGACCAACTGATTCTCTCACAGGTTTTTTGCTATGAATGTACTTGAAAAGGTCTTTACTTCGCGTTTTTGCTTCCGCAGCAAGCTTCTTCTCAAACTCTCCCTTTGCCTGCCTTATCAATGCCTTGCATTTGACTTGCCAGTGCTTGTGCTGTTTCCAGGTTTTGTCGTTTGGCTCTTTTTTCCATTTCCTGAAAGATGCTTTTTTGGCAACAGCCTCTCTGACCTCACCTTTAAACCATGCTGGCAGTTTTTTGGACTTCCTTCCACTTTTCTTAAAGCGTGGAATACAGCTGGTCTGGGCTTCCAAGATAGTATTTTTCAACAACAGCCAAGCCTGATGTACGTCTTTAACCTTTGCAACTGCTCCTTTTAGTTTTTTCTTAACTGTTTTCCTCATTTTATCATAGTCTCCCTTTCGAAAGTTAAAAGGTAGTACTGTGGATTTCCTTACTATCCCTCCTCCTCTAATTAAATCAAAGGCGATCATGCTATGATCACTATTGGCAAGCGGCCCCAACAACCTTATCTCTTGCACTAGATCTGGTGTTCCACTAAGGACTAGGTCTAATATGGCTTCCCCTCTGGTCGGTTCATGAACCAGCTGCTCCAAGAAGCAGTCATTTATTTCATCTAGGAACTTTATCTCCCTAGCATGTTCATGGCTAACGTGGTATTCTCTGCTTCTACATCTTTCTCAAACTGCACCTCAGGAGTTAGGATGTGCTCCAGATCTTCTTTCCCAAGAGAACGGGACGCTATGGCACCCGAATCCTCAGTCCCTGCATCTCAGGGCCTGGTTGCTGAAAGCCTAAAACTTCAAGATCTCAACCTTTCTCAACAGGTAAAAGAGATCCTACAGGCTTCTAGAAAACCTTCCACAAGACGATCATACGCCTTTAAGTGGAAACGCTTTACCATATGGTGTTCTCCAAAGGGACTTAACCCCCTTGTGATACCTCTGGAATCAGTACTGGAGTACCTTCTTCATTTATCAAATGCTGGTCTTGAGACCAATTCAGTAAGAGTCCATCTTAGTGCTATTGCAGCTTCCTACAAGCCTCTAAATGGACAACCTATTTCCTCTCATCCACTTATAACAAGATTTATGAGAGGTCTTCTATTAACAAAACCTCCCATTAGACCACCACCGGTGGCATGGGATTTGAAGCTCATGGCTCATGAAGCTGTTCTTTGAACCTTTAGCCACTACATCTCTGAAATTCCTTTCCTGGAAAGTCATCTTCCTAATTGCAATCACCTCCGCACGCTGCATTAGTGAGTTACAAGCTCTAGTGGCTAATCCTCCTTATACGAGATTTCACCATAAGGTTGTTCTTAGGACTCAACCACACTTTATGCCAAGCGGTTTACCTTCCTGTATTCTTTCCGAGGCCTCATGCCTCCAAGGCAGAAAGGAACCTTCATACCTTAGACTGTAAAAGAGCTTTAGCTTTTTACCTACAAAGAACACAGCAACATCGAAAGTCGTCTCAACTCTTTGTTGCTTTTGATTCTAGTCATATGGGACTTCCAGTTTCCAAAAGAACTCTGTCTAACTACATTGCACAATGCATATCTTTTGCCTATGAGAGTAAGGGTCTTCCTCTTGAAGGCCATGTCACAGCTCACAATGTGAGAGCTATGGCAGCCTCTGTGGCTAACCTTCACTCTTTATCTATCGAAGACATTTGTCTAGCAGCCACTTGAGCTTCAGTACATAACTTTACAGCCCACCACTGCTTAGACAAGGACTCCCGCCGGGATGCTTTGTTTGTCCAGGTGGTTCTTCAACATCTCTTTCAGACTTAATTCAACTCCTACCCACCATCCCTGGTGGGATGCCAGAGATCCATGGGAGGAAGCATGGCCCATCTCACAATGGGTTGCAGCTTCCTGGGGCCATCTCCCTGGCATCTTCAGCTAGGGAGTCCCCATATGTGAATACTACATTCCTGTTTGTTCCTGGAGATCACCTGTTACAGGTGAGTAACTACGCTATCTCCAGGAACAAGCAGGAATGAGTCTTCACATATGGGTATCGTCGGTACCGACGGAGCCTGTGCGGGAACGCTCCCCAGCGTCAAATAGGAAAGCTTTTGGGAGCATCCCACAGCGCCTGCGTGCTGCCTTCCCGCCTCTCTCCAGTTCTTTTCTGCGGAGCCAGCAGGTCGTGTTCCTGTCACCACAGAAGAAGTTCTTAATTTTTTCGTTATTCTTTTGTGTCGCGTCTGCCTTCTTCGACGTCAGACCGGTACCGCCGGTCTTTTCTTTTTTTTCTTTCTTCTTTAAAAAATAAAACCGTTATTTTTCTGTGCATTTTCAGGTTTTGGGGTCTAGGCCTAAAACTTTTTCCTCATGGAGAAGCCCGCTTCCGGGTTTAAAAAATGCACAAAATGTGGCGGTACTATTTCTGTCACCGACACCCATGACTGGTGTCTAAAATGTTTGGGACCTGACCATTCCATCACGGATTGTGTGTCCTGTACCATGATGTCCAAGAGAGGTCGGCAGAACCGAGCAGCCAAGCTCAGTACCCTATTTCCCTCTGATGCAGCTTCGGTGGCATGGACGTCTTCCAGGGCCCCCTCTTCCTCCCATGGATCTCAGGTAACCAAGCATAAATCTGGCCGGTCCTCGAAGGGCAGATCTCCCTCTAAGCATCGAGATGCCTCCGGGCTTGCCCTCGAGGATTCCGCACCGGCAAAATTACCCCGGCGGGAAGCTCCGGCTTCCAAAGCATTCATTGGGTCACAGGTTGACATCAATGGCTCGGCCTCGACAGATCACCTGTTGCCGTGTTCTGGGGTACCAGTGGCTCCCACTGGTACTGACATCCAGACTCTGGTGGCGTCGATGGATCAGAAGATTATGACCATGCAGCGCACCTTAACGGCTTTCATGCAGGCTTCGACGCCTCCGGTACCGCAACAATCCCCGTTGCTGGTACCGGCCCCGGTACCGGCCTCGCTCCCGGTACCGGCCTCGCTCCCGGTACCGGTACCGATTGCATCGACATCGGCTTTGGTGTCGACTGCTACAGTACCCTGTCTTACGATGCCCATCGGTACCGAACCGGTACCGATTACGCCTGATGTCGATCCCAATCGATACGGTTATCGGGCTTTACAGGAGCATCCAGACAGGCGATACTTCAATTCATCTGAAGACTGATGAGTCTGAGGGTTCTGTAGAAGCATCGATACTTCTTCCTCAGGAGTCTTCTTCCCCTAAACGAAGAATGTCTCCTCCAGAGGACTTGTCTTTTCAGGATTTTGTTAGGGACGTGGCTAGGGGCCTTTCTATCACAGTGGCCCCTGAGTCAGAACCCAGAGCTAAGCAGTTGGATATTTTACAATATCCCAAAGCTCCTAAGGAGGCAGCTACTTTACCTGTTCATGAGATTCTTTATGATCTCATGTTGAGGATGTGGGAGACACCTCTCACCACCTCTCCTCACTCTCGCAGGTTAGACACCATGTATCGTGTCCCTCCTTGTCCGGGCTTCCACAAGTCTCAGCTTCCTCACCACTCTATTGTGGTAGAGTCTGCCATGAAGAAGATGAAGAGTGCAAAGAGACACTCTTCTAATCCTCCTGGGCGTGAATGCAGGACTCTGGATGCTTTTGGCCGAAGGATTTTCCAAGCAGCTATGCTAGCTGCTAGGATCAATTCCTATAGTCTATATATGGGAATGTTTCTGAAAGAAGTCACAGATCACCTGCAGACTTTATCTCCTTTCATTTCAGAGGATAAAAGACAGGAGTTTCTCACTTGGCTCAAACATGCCCAAGAGGTCTCCAGATTTTCCAATCGTGCAGCCTTTGACTCTTTTGAGTGTGTAAGCAGAGCTTCGGCTATTGCCATAGGGGCACGCAGAATTGCTTGGCTACAAGCTTCTGATTTGGAGATCTGGGTCCAAGATCAATTAGGAAATCTCCCTTGTACAGGTGAGAACCTTTTTGGTAAGGATTGGCAAGCAAAGGCCACTCAGATGGATGCTGAGAACTCTGCTTTGGATCGACTTTCAAAGTCTACCTCTGCCCCTGTCAAGAAAAGATTGTTTAAAAAGACATTCTTTTCCAAAAAGGGGAGATACTATCCTGCTTATGGTCAGCAGGCATCTTCTACAAGTCGTTTTGCTGCAAAGCGTCAGCAACCACCCAAACAGGCCAAGTCAAAGGCAGCTAGATCTTCCACGGCCCAGCAGCCTCAGCCTCCTCAGGGACTTTGACTTGCAACTAGAGAACTTGGTCTTTCTAGCTCTGGAGGGACCAGAGCCCCTTACCATTCCAGGAAGGTTGACTCACTTTGCTCCCAGATGGGGGCAAATCACAGCAGAGCAATGGACGCTTTCCATCATAAGGGAGGGGTACAAGCTTCACTTCTTAAGCCTTCCCCCTTACACCATGGTGAAACAGTTCAATTCTCCAACATCTCTCCTCAACCTTCTGGGTCAGGAGATTGCCACCCTTCTTGCCCAAGGGGCAATAGAAGAAGTACCTCTTCTTCAACAAGGCACAGGGTTCTACTCCCCTTATTTTCTTATTCCAAAGAAGACAGGGGGCCACAGCCCCATTCTAGATCTCAGAGAATTGAACAAATTCCTATGCAAGGAGAAATTCAAGATGATTTCTCTCGGTGCTCTGCTTCCATAACTTCAGAGTCAAGACTGGCTTTGTTCTCTAGATCTCAAGGATGCGTACACCCATGTCCTCATCCATCCAACTCACAGAAGGTTCCTTCGGTTCCTTTTTCAGGGAAAGCACTACCAGTACAGGGTGCTTCCTTTTGGTCTGGCCTCTGCACCAAGGGTGTTCACGAAATGCATGGCAGTAGTAGCTGCATTTCTACGCACTGTAGGAATATTTGTCTTCCCATATCTGGACGACTGGCTCATTCGAGCCCCATCCCAAGCAGAGGCCAAGACTTGAATAATCTGCACAATGCGTGTCCTTCAGTATTTTGGACTAGTAATAAACATCCCAAAATCCAATCTTACCCCTACTCAGTCCCTCGAGTTCATAGGGGCCTTGTTGGATACCACAACTGCAAGGGCCTATCTTCCTCAGGCCCGTTGCCTACGCTTGGTGCAGTTAGCCTCCCAAATACAGTTAAAACCCCTTTTAACTGCTCAAGGAATGTTACAACTCTTAGGCCACATGGCATCCACGGTGCATGTGGTTCCATATGCTCGCCTGCACATGAGGGCAGCTCAATGGACTTTATCCACCCAATGGACTCAGGCATCAGGTTGCCTGTCTGACTAAATAGCAAACTCCAGTCGCCTTTTTTGGTCTCTCCTGTGGTGGAAGTCCTCTCAAAACCTGTTGCTGGGGTCCCCTTTTCAACAGTCACTTCCCCAAACAACCCTTACAACAGATGCTTCTCCAATGGGTTGGGGAGCCCATCTACAAGACCTCTCTACCCAAGGCATCTGGTCTCCACAGGAGACTTCACTACACATAAACCTCTTGGAGCTCAGAGCAATTTTCTTAGCTCTCGGAGTGTTCCACTCCCTGCTCAGCTACAAGACAGTCCTCATCCACACGGACAATCAAGTAGCCATGTTCTATGTAAACAAGCAGGGAGGGACTGGCTCTCTGTCGCATTGCAATGAAGCTTTAAGATTGTGGGCCTTCGCCAGAGAGCATCAAATTCATCTTATGGCAGTGTATCTTCCAGGGGTTCAAAACTCTTGGGCAGACAGACTCAGTCGAGTTCTGCTTCCACACGAATGGTCCCTCCACGGGGACCAGATAGCCAGGATCTTTCGAATTTGGGGAACCCCGGACATAGACCTGTTTGCAAGTCAGTGGAATGCCAAACTTCCACGGTTCTGTTCCAGGATTCCGTGTCAGGGAGTTCAGGCCAGGGATGCCTTCCTCCTTCATTGGGGTCAAGACTTCCTTTATGCCTTTCCACCCATTCCCCTAATTCCCAAAACACTGTTCAAACTTCAGAGAGACAGGGGGTCTATGATCCTTATAGCACCACATTGGCCACGCCAAGTGTGGTACCCTCTACTTCTGCATCTCTCTCAAGCTCCATCCCTGGAGTTGGGCTCTGCTCCAGATCTTCTCTCCCAGGAAGACGGAACGTTGTGGCACCCAAACCCCCAGTCTCTCCATCTCAGAGCCTGGTTGCTGAAGGCCTAGACCTTCAAGTTTTCCATCTCTCTCAGCAAGTCAGAGATATTACTCATGCTTCCAGAAAGCCTTCCACTAGACGTTCCTATGCCTTCAAATGGAAAAGATTTACCATTTGGTGTTCAGAGAAGGGTCTTAACCCTCTAGCAATACCTGTGAATTCTTTATTAGAGTATCTTCTGCATCTTTCACATGCAGGCCTCAAAACGAATTCTGTACGAGTCCATTTGAGTGCTATTGCAGCGTCCCTCAAGCCTCTCAATGGACAACCTGTTTCCTCTCATCCTCTTATAGCAAGATTCATGAGAGGCCTTCTTTTAACTAAACCTCCCATTAGACCACCTCCAGTGGCATGGGATTTAAATCTGGTTCTTGGCCAGCTTATGAAGCCACCATTTGAACCTTTAGCCACCACCTCCTTGAAATTTCTTTCCTGGAAGGTTATCTTTCTCATTGCAGTCACCTCAGCACGTCGCATCAGTGAGTTGCAAGCCTTGGTGGCTAACCCTCCTTATACAAGGTTCCATCATGATAAGGTAGTCCTCAGGACCAATCCTCACTTTATGCCTAAAGTGGTCTCGCCTTTTCATCTGAACCAAGAGGTATACTTAACTGTCTTTTTTCCAGGACCTCATGCATCAAGTGCAGAGAGGAATCTTCATACCTTGGATTGTAAAAGAGCGCTCGCTTTTTACTTACAAAGGACACAGCAACATAGAAAGTCTTCTAAACTTTGTTGCTTTTGATCCTTCCCATTTAGGACTTCCAGTTTCTAAGAGGACACTGTCCAGCTGGATTGCTCAGTGTATTGCTTTCGCCTACCAGAGTAGAAACCTTTCTCTGGAAGGTCATGTCACAGCTCACAATGTGAGAGCCATGGCAGCCTCAATGGCTAATCTGAACTCTGTGTCCATCGACCAGATCTGTCGAGCGGCCACCTGGGCCTCGGTTCATACCTTCACAGCCCATTACTGTTTGGATAAGGACTCCCGCCGGGATGCCTCGTTTGGTCAGGCTGTTCTCAAACACCTGTTCCATTCCTAATCAACTCCAACCCACCTACCCTGGTTGGATGCCAGAGATCCATGGAGGGAGGTGGAGCCCTTTTCAGGGACACACAACTCTGCGGTCTCTCCCTGGCATCTCTAGCTAGGGAGTCCCCATATGTGAAGACTCATTCCTGCTTGTTCCTGGAGATAGCACAGTTACTTACCTGTAACAGGTGATCTCTGGGAACAGCAGGAATAAGTCTTCACAACCCACCCACCTCCCCTAGGAGTTGTATCTCTATCTATCTTTCCTTTCCTCTCTCTCTCTTTGTCTCAGCTTTAAAACTCGAACTGGAGAGAGGCAGGAAGGCAGCACGCAGGCGCTGTGGGATGCTCCCAAAAGCTTTCCTATTGGACGCTGGGGAGCTTTCCCACGCAGGCTCCGTCGGTACCAACGATACCCATATGTGAAGACTTATTCCTGCTGTTCCCAGAGATCACCTGTTACAGGTAAGTAACTGTGCTTTCTCTGCTGCTTCATTGCTCTGTTTGTGCACTGCAGTTAACCTGCCTCTACCTTTTGGTTGGATATATGCAGATACGTAAATTTACTGTGGATATCCTCAAAACCAGACCTGCATGTGACCCTCAAGGACTAGACTTGACTGCCACTGCCCTTGCATGATGACTGAGGCTTCCTTTTCTAGGTGCCATAAGCACTGCCTTTGTTCTCCCAGCCCCTGTTGCCCCAGTACTAGTTGGTAGTTCTTTAAACTGAATTGCAGTCTCTCACATGAGTGTTGTGACTTGTCTGTCTAACCTGGAACCTGGGTTCCAACATGTGTTTTGCCCAGTGCATTTTTCTCAGCAATAAAATGTGCCAGTATTCCATGGGGGGGGGGGGGGTGTCATTTCATTAATACATGATGACCATGAGTCAGTTTTAGCAGGCAATGAAAAAAGTGTTGGGTACTCAGTACCACCTAGTTGTTGTGTTAAGTGCCGTCGAGTCGGCGTAGACTCATAGCGACCCTCTGGATAGTTGTCTTAAGTGGCGTTTGGTTTTCAGTCAGGCAGCTCATTGTTGACAGAGTGACACCTATAGCTGCTGTTGTATCAATCCATCTCATTGCTGGCCTTCCTCTTTTGCGTCAACCTTCTACCTTGCCAAGCATGATGTCTTTCTCTAATGATCTCTCTTTGCATGATGTGTCCAAAGTATGAAAGTTGAAGTCTTGTCATCTGAGCTTCTAAAGAGAGCTTTTTTTGAGGGACCACCACCCTCCAAAAAAAACCACCCTGGTTTTGCCACCATTTAAAAAAGGTAGGATTGGCAGAAATCAAGCAGTCTGTTAAAGCTACAGGGGGAAGAGAGTGGAACACTGCTTCTGAGTCATGAATGTAGATGTACAGCTCTATTGTACCATGTGCTAAAGAATAATGCGGCTCCTGGTGTTGGATATTCCCTGGCATTCTGAAAACATGTGCCGGATAGGACGTTGCTAATTCTCAGCCTGGAGCTTTTGTGGTACATCCGAGAAATGACCAGAGCATGGATTACATGAGAACCGATGGTAGATTTCCCTTCAGCATGAACTGGAATCCGAAAACTTTCAGATGGATGGGGATAGGTGTGTTCTAATAAGGGAAATTCGGTTGCTGGGCTGGGCCAGCCACTAGACAAAATCAGGCAGCTGCCTAGGCAGCATCATTTGAGCAGTTGCAAAGAGCAGCAGAAGTCAGTATGAAACAGATCTTGTTAGCCATAGAAACTCGGCTGTCGGCATATTTTTACCTACAGGGCGAATGGATGCACAGATATATACAAAGTTAAGTTTAATATTTTTAAATATGATGTCCAGCTATGCATTTTTACAGAATTGTTGTGGGATGGGTGCTATTGGGATGATCATGGCTTTTAATTATCAGAATCTAAATGGGGGGGGGGGGGGGTGGCAGCATAAGGCTGAAGGTTTGCCTAGGGCACCCACTACCTTTGCACCGGCCCTGGTCAGTTGTGCTCTAAACTCTCCATGTAGACTAGAAGTAGAAGCTCTGTTAGGAGATAATGTAGATTGTAAACCCTCTGGAGAGAAGCAAATACCTACTAATCATCTGTATGCTGCTACAAAGCATATGCAGCGCTGCACATATGGATGGAAGAGACGGTCCTGCTCATCAGAGCTTACAATCTAGTCAAGACTAAGAACATCACACACCTGGAGACTAGAGTGTGATAAGATAAACATATAACTTGTGTGCCTCTTTGGGAACCCTCCAAGTCTGACCCAGTTAGGCATTTCTTATGTTTTTATGTTCTTATGTGGCTTGAACGAAGTCTGGAGACGGCAGTGGCAGAGAAGGGTACAGATAAAAAGGGTCTGCTTGAGTGGAGTTCGTTAGGAAGCGTGTAGGGTTTAGATAAAGAGAGGGGAAGGTCATGAGGAGCTGCAGAATGAATGCACTTGTAGGTCAGTAGGAGACGTTTGAATTGGATGCGGAAATGCATAGGGAGCCAGTGAAGTGACTTGAGAAGAGGGGGTTACATGAGCATAGCGACACTGGTGGAAGATAAGCTGTGTAGCTGAGTTTTGAACAAATGGAAGGGGAGAGAGATGATTCAGAGGGAGACCAGCAAGGAAGTTACAATAGTCAAGACAGGAGGTGACTAGAGACTGGATAAGGGTCTTTAGTGTGTACAGGAAGGAAGGGATGAATTTTGCTGCTGATAAAGAGAGGACGACCAGATTTTAGATATCTGTTGGATATGTGCAGAGGGAGTCAGTCGGGGGGCATTCCCAGCCTCCTCAGTACCCTGGGCCGGTGCCCCCCACCCCACAGTGTCAGGCACACCCTTCGGAGGTAGCGTGGCAAACTTACCTTAAAGCTGGGTGGCTTGCTGCACTGCCTCCAATCCAGGCCCGGCGGCTCTTCTCTCCTGGGCCGAAGCCTCGCACATTGCTAACTGCAGCCTGCACTAGGATCGTGAGGGGGCAGGTTAGTGGTGGAGAGTGGGAGTGGTGAGCTCAGCGCAGTTAGAGCACAGTGTGAATCCAGCGCTAGTGCGTTAGCATGGGTTCACTTAACCCCACCTTAATAGGTGGGTTAAGTACACCTGCATTAAGGCAGCCCACGTTAGGGGAAGTGCTCTGTGTTAGGGACATGGGAAACATTTCCCTGGCAGTTAACACGCCATCATGCCGCACTTTTGCTGCATTAGGTGCAACACCCTAGCACCTGCTACTAAAAGAGTCTCATCTTCATTTTTCATTATCACAAAAAAAAATTAACTGTATAAACTTGTTCCCCTCATATGCTTAATTTGTAAGGCAATTTCAAAATTCCTCTTCCGATATTTAACCTAGGGTCCAGACTCCACATTCGCCCAATGTCTGAGTTCATTGTTTCCATCTGATTACCTCATCCTCAGTCGATTTCTCTCATGAATATCCCAATTCTTCAGTATTAACTAAACCCAGTATCGGTGCTCACATTCGCTTTGCTTTCTTCAGAAGTGCTGATAAGAAAAATATGCATTAAAAAAACCCAGAAGCATTAAAGATGCCTAAATATCTATAAAATCCCCACCGCCCTTTCTTTACAGCACAACAGGTCAGAGCCAACTGTTCTTATAAAAATGTTATCTAGGTCAGGCCTTGACAGATTTTCTTGGAATCTAGGAACCAGCCTAAAAATTTAGGAGCCGGCTGCCGAAACCTAGGTCACAGTTGCCCCCCTGCTACCAACAATGTCTATTGCATTACTTTTTTAGGTTTTAGGGTCTGATTTACTAAGACTTTAACCATTTTTCTATGGGAAAAATCTTTAATAATGGGTCACTTCACAATGCCAACAGAAGGCAGTAGCCCCTCTCCTCCTCGTCCTCCCTCACCCACCATCACCACTGACCCTTTAAGCTACTCCTGTGCGTGTGGTGCAGAGGTGGGGTGCCTGCATGCCTGAGAGGGGTGCACCTTTTGCACACACACATTGTACCTTTTACTGTACTTCCCAGCATTCATCTCTTCAACCTCTAACCACTTTCTTGCTGACCCTCTCCCTTCCTAGATGCTTCACCTTCCTCCTCCATCCCCCCCCCCCCCCGGCCACCATTTGCCAATTTAAAAGGGACTTTTTTTTTTTTTAACAACAGTCTGAGCAGACACTACTGGCTGCAATCACTTCTGCCCGCAAGAGGGGATCCCCTCAGGCAGATACTGCCAGCAGTCAGTTTCCTTCAGTGCCTCTGGCATCTCTCCTGGGCAGAGGCTGCTGGTCCTACTGCATTTTCTGCCCGTGAGAGAGGGGATCCCTGTGGGCAGACGCTGCTAGTACTGGCCATGTGCTCTCAGCCCCTGGTGCCATAGCGACCTGGCACCTAGGGTTTCTCGAGCCTTGATCTAGGTCAAAATTTAAACCATACAGGCTCATAGTCTGTAATTAGTAGATCCAGGTTTACTGTGTCTCTAATAATTTCCTGTCCACAGTGGATTGTGGCCAGCTTTAATAGTTTATCGATATGGCCCTTATGTGTTGCCTTAGCTTGAAAATCGTTCCAATGTTGACTTGCCTGTGATGTACATGCTATAGACTGTAATGCTGTCAAACAGTGAAATATCTTTTCAAGAGTTGAAATGAATGGCTAGTACATGTCTCGTCTTGTCACATTACATGTACCCAGAGGGGAGACATGAAGTGCTGGCTTCGCATAGTGGTACATTTTTTTTTTCCTCTCCTTTCACAATGAAGAAATATGAGACACAGTAGTGGAATGCCGTTCTCGGAGGGGTTATATGAATAACGAGCAGGATGCCTCAAGCACCTCTCTTAGATTATATAGATCACAATCTATTCACTTTTTTTTTTTTTTTTTTTAATGCTGTGGTTTCACAGTGTATATTACTTCCGTTTATGAAGGCTGCTAATTCTAAACCTTCAGTCCAGTTTGAGTGATATAAACCTCTCTTGCTGCTGGGACCGAAGAAGTCACTGTCTTAAAAAGAAATTTCAGCTGGGCATGAGCGTACAGAATATTTGAGGATGATATCTTCTTTGGAAATGTATCTTCTTTTCCACCAGAATGTTAACCATTGCTGTAGGAAGGATTATCATTGGGTTTCTTTTATTTAGATATTTGTTTGTTTTTATCGACTCCTTTTGGATATATGGGAATTAACGAATAGCTTAAAATCCCCAATTTAAGGGGTTAGTTATCAACACATGTTAAGGGAATGAGCACAGTTTTTGCCAAATAATGCATGATAAGATAAAATAACACACAATTTTGGATTTAATGCACATTGTTTTACCATAACACAAAATACATAATGTTAAGTGGCTCCATTTCTATGTTTAGCATGTGACCTTTTCCACAGCCCCTCTCCTTGGAAGAGTGGCCTAGTGGTTAGGACAGCAATCTAGAGCCAGAAAGACCTGGGTTCAAATCCCACCGGCACTCCCTGTGGCCTTGGGAAAGCCACTTAACCCCTCCATTGACTTGGGTACAAAGTTAGATTGTGAGCCCTTTGGGGGACAGGGAAGTACATTCAGGTACAGTATGTAACTTGCCTTGAACTTCTCCTGTGAGCTAAATACTAATACATAAAAATAAATACATCTCTGTTCTAGAGTAAATCTGCCGTATTTACATTAAAAAGAGCAAATATTTCTAGTTGTACCAGCTTTTCTTTTTTTTTAAATGGGAGCAGTAGTGGGTGTCAATGAAAATGTCCCAAAGGGAAGAGTAAAACGAAGAAGCCTGCAAACATGGGTAGCAACAGAGAGCTTGTTTTCTGCCTGCGCTCTCCTAGCCAAAAGTGTTTGTCTTTATCTGAAAAATAACCAGAAGAGCTCTGAGCAGGGGCTGTCTTTATATGAGTCTGCACAGCTCTGCGTGTGCCTTGTAGTGCTTTATAAATGTTTAATAATAATAGTACTAGTAGCAGAAGAAAATAACACCACCTGAGCAGTCTTTTTGTTCAAACTGTATCTATTTGGACCTACTACAACGGCTGATCCGCTGTCTAGCTAAAGATGTGCATTTAAATCCTTGCAATTCACACTCCCTCCACCTCCTGAATAGCTGATGAGTTCAGTATCCATGAGTTTTGCTGTCTGTCTCCTATTGCTGATCATTCCCCAAATGTGCAAACTGCGAGAGTCATCTAGCCCAATGAAGTTCTAAGGATGGAAACGCCACAAGCAAGCATAAAATCTGCACCACAGACACCTGGAATGTTCCGAGGAGCCTCTATTTGGATAGAACAGAGGCTAAATGCAAAGCTGATATGTTCACAACTCTGTGGTTGTCTTGGACAGGTAGGGCTGTACCTAGGGCTGTGTGAGCGCTGCAGTTGCACAGGGCACAAGTATAAAAGGGGCGCTGATTATTATCACTGGGCTTCCAAGAAGCTTAGAATGAGTTGCTGCAAGTGGCTGGGGGGGTGGGGTTAGGGGCCAGATTTGTTAATCTCACAGGGCGCGTTTCTAGCTTGATACGACCCTGTGGACAGGCCAAGCTTCACCTCATCCCTAGTGTTTCCTGCTGGTGACGCTCCCTCAGTGGTAGTGTGCCCTCAAGCTCATTACTCTGTTTTCAATCAGTCTACCTTCCCCAGGTATATATCTTTTAATCCGCAAGACAGTCATTGGGGTAAAAAGTACGCGTGTACTTTTTAATGGATGCTGACTTTGAAGGATGTTCAAAAGGAAAGTTGTTGTATAAATTTCTTCTGATTTGAAAATTTGTCCTAGGGAAAAAAGTGTACTTCCCCCTCCACTTGCTCTTCAGGGCGCACACATTTTTCTGGGATTAAATTATGTGCGAACTTCATTCTTGCATAAATGGACAGCTTCGGAGGGAGCTGGGGAAGCCCGCGTGAGGCCCCAGCTCCCTCTGCACAGCTGCAATCGTGAAGAGTGTTTTCCCACACGCTGGTGGCGGTTTCTGTGAAGCATGTGAGTGCCGGGAAATGCCCTTTAACCTTTCCCAGCATGCTTCACAGAAACAGCCACCAGCGTGAGGGAAAACACTCTTCACGCTGGCAGCTGTACAGAGGGAGCTGGGGCCTCGTGCGGGTTCCCTTGACTCCCTCTGAAGCTCCTTAGACAGCCGCGGGGCTCTTCGGGGGGGGGGGGGTGGTCTAGCATAGCACTGGAAATGGGCAGATGGGGGGGGGGCAAGGATTGGAAATGGGCTGATGGACTGGAAATGGGTTGATGGAGGGCTGAAATAGGACTGGAAATGGGCTGATGGGGGGCTGGAATAGGACTGGAAATGGGCTGATGGAGGACTGGAAATGGGCTGATGGGGGGCATGAGACAATGGGACTAGAAGGGAGCAGATTCTGGGTGGGTCTAGAACTAGAAGGGAGCTGATGTTGGGGGAGACTAGAAGGGAATGGGGCTGGGGGAATGAGGGACAGAGGGGAAAAGATATTTTGTGTAGGAGGGAAGAAAAGTCTACAATTGGCTGGGTATTGGGAGAGTAAGTGGGGATTGAGAATGGAAGGGTAAAATTTGAGTGGATGATAAAGGAATTATGAAAGAAATGGAGGAAAGAGTATAGTAATGTAGAAATCTGGTAGTCTTTTCTTTATCCAGACACTCATTAAGAGGCATGTTTACTAAAAGTGCATGTCCATAGCCCATGTTCCCTGTAAGTATTAGTGTATGTGTCTCATATCCCTGCGTGTTAAATGTATCCCCCAATTATGTTGTGACCGCTTTGATTGAAGGATAAGGCGGTATACAAAACTGTCTAAATAAATAAATAAATATGTAAATATTTATGCAAATGAGGCTCCTTATGCAAATGAGGCCCCCGCAGTGAATCTCCGCACATGGCCCCGCACCCCCCTTGGTCCGCCCCTGGTTAAATGTGTGCCTGTTTAGACGGGTACTTGTATAGGTTAATAGACATATTGGCTGCTAATTTTTGTAACAAGACATTTCTGTGTGTACTGATGCCAGTTTCCAGAGTGCAGGCGTATCCTCATGGTTAGAAGAATCAGGGAAGTCGGTCCAAATCTCACTGCTGCTGCTCCTTGTGACCTTGGGAAGTCACTTAACCCTCCATTGCCTCTGGTGTAAACTTACAGGCTGATGCAGAAGCTAGCGCAGGCTTTACAAGCCCATAACGCCATGTTTAAGCACATTTTGTAATCCTTTAAATGCAGGAAATAGACATAAATGCTAATGGAAAAACTAGCACCAAATTAACACCATGTGTATTTAAATCTATTTAAATGAATCCTAAGTATTTAAATGTATTTTAATCAGCTGGACTGGTATGCAAATCCTGACTAAGCTGATGCGGAGACAGGCATAGAGGATTTAGCAACCAGCCATAGCACCAAAATGTTTACTACAGGGTCTGAGTAGAAGTAAACCTCTGTGTGCCCCTGCCAGTATTTTGATGGCACTGGGTACTTTTCCCGATATCTACATCTTCTCCTTAAATGATCAGGCATCAGGGAAAAGCCTCTGTTGCCATCAAAATACTGGCGGGGGCTATGCCCCGACAGAAAGTAATCACCTGGTGGTCTAGCGGCCCCGATCATCCCCAATGTCATCAGAATACTGTCGGGTGGGGGAGATCAGGGTCACTGTGCCACCAGGGATTCTCTTTTGATGGGCATCGGCTCCCATCAGTATTTTGATGGCATCAAGAATTGTCCCAGATGCCATCAAAATATTGTCGAGGTTGATATACAAATTAGCCACACGGTGTCTGGAGAGCATGTCAAACTAGCGCAGACTACTTGTGTGCATGTGTTTGGCTTGCTCTCCGTTTAACGCTGTGGTGGCTCATTTGCACGTTAAAATGTGTGTGTTGTCAGGAATGTTTAAAAAAAAAACAACAAATCGGTCTAGCGATGGCTTTCTGCATTGGCCTGTTAGATTGTACGCCCTTCGGAGACTGGGAAATACTTACTGTAACAAAATAACTTGCTTTGAGGCACTAATAAGAGACAGCTAAATACAAACTCCCTTTCCCCTTCCAAAAGCTATTTACTTGAATAAAGAGTGTCTTAAGAATTTTGTACTGGTGTATATGGACATAAGTAGGTGAGATCACAGTGGGGGTAGATCATGGGAGGCAACTCTTTGCATTTTTCTATTTTCCAGTCTACATGCATTGATTTTATTTCAGGAAAAAGTATCCACAGAAAGCAAGTGCAGATCCTGACAGGTACTCTATCTCCAGGCAGCTTTCATAGGGAAAGATGATGTGCGTTATTTTCCCTTGCAAAATGTTTCAGGATCTCTGGGCGAGAGTTCCGAAGGACTTTGTGCCTGCCCACATGGTTCTGAATATTGCCCCTTTAAAGAGCAGGCCTTCATCATGAACTGGGCGTCCATTCATTGGAAACTTTTAGCTTTTAAGGATAGGTGGGTAAGATGTTACGTTGCCTTTGTGAATGCAATTGCTGTAATTGGAAGCTTTGGGGGTGGGGTGGGGGACAATTTCCACATGGGTTAGTTTTGCGCTTATCTCTACCTTGCGAAGGAAAGCTAGGGGCTGTGGTGCCAGGACTCGTGGATTCAAATACACATTCAAACTCGCACACATACAAACATTGTGTATTATTATTTAGCTTGCGCTTTTTCAGTAGTAGTTCAAGGTGAGATATATTTAGGTACGTAAGTAGTTTCCTGTCCCAAGAGGGCTTACAATCTAAGTTTGTACCAGAGGCAATGGAGGGTTAAGTGACTTGCCCAAGGCCACAAGGTGTACCAGTGGAATTTGAATCCTGGTCTCTCTGGTCATCAGGTTGCTACTCTAGTCACTAGGCTACAATACACCTCACTCCTAAGCCAGGGTGTGTGGAGCTTTGTTATGTGTCACATTGACTGTTTTCTTTTCTTTAGAATAGGAGTGTGTAGCATTCTCATTGGGAAAGTTGCCCCTAGATGTTCTTAATGATGTCGGTAGCTCCCATTTGAGAGAGGATCTGCTATTACTGGTACTAATTCCTTTAATGGTGCTACTAGACTTCTGCAGGTCAGGTTTGTTGGAACGGTCATGAACATAGACGCTGGTAAAGATTTTCCCTTATTTTTACTCATTACTCCTTAGATGGAAGATTGAACTATAACATGAGTGGCTTAAGAGAAATGCAGGTTAGGATTATTTCACGTATTTTGCAAGTTCATGATTCTACCAATGTCTAATTCTTTTGTAGGGTTTTTGTTTTCTTATTGGAAATTTCAGTTCTTACCTTACGTAAATGATGTCATTGTGGGGTGATGCTGGTCCCTTTCGGGGTTCAGCAGGATATGGAGAACCGAGGTTCTCATTGGAATATTGTGTAGCCTCATTCCGTAATACATCGGAATACCTGACTTCCACTTACATATTGTGGACAATTTATTTGGGATGCGTTACCTCCATTGTGGACAACATTCCTGAAAGCTGTCTGGAGACAGCAGGCCAGTCCATCCATTGTGAGAGAATGTTGTTCGCACAGGAGCTTGTGCAAACTTCATTATACATGTGTACCGTTTTTAAAGGGCCAGTTTCAGAGGGAGCCTGGGAGACCTGAAGCCCCGGCTCACCGCTGCACAGTGCTGGAATGAAGAGCGGTACATTTTCTTCACTCCGGTAGCTGTATTCTCGTGAAGCGCACTAAGGTCTGGGAAACAGGAAACATGCTGCTCTTCACTCCGGTGCTGTGCAGAGGTGAGCTAGGGTTTCAGGTCTCCCCGGTTCCTTCTGAAGCTGCTCAGAGAGGCACGGGGCTCTCCGTGGGGGGTAAGGGCTAGGATAAGACTGGAAATGAGCTGATGGGGGGGGGGGGCTAGCATTGGAAATGGGCTGATGGGAGGGCTAGGACTTGAAATGAGCTGATGGGGGGGGGGGCAAGGATAGGACTGGAAATAGGCTGATGGAGGGGGGCTAGGACTGGAAATGGGCAATGCAAGGGGATGGGAGAATGGTACTAGAAGGGGCTGGATGCTGGGTGAGTATGGGACTAGAAGGGAGCTGATATTTTGTGTGGGAGGGAAGAAAAATCTACGATTGGCCAGGTATTGGGAGGGTAAGTGGGGATTGAGGTTGGAAGGATGAAATTTGAGAGGATGAAGAAAGAAATAGAGGAAAGAACAAGGGGAAAGATTGGTATGTTAAAGCAGATGTAGAGAGAGAATGGAAAAAAACTGAGAGAAGAGAGAACAAATGGACAGCACTCGAGAGTTAACAGAAGACAAGAAGAAGCCAGAAGAAAGTGACTGGAGCAATTGCAACTGAAAAATATCTAAACAAAAAAAGGTAGAATACTTTTTTATTTTGAATTTATTAACTGGAATATGTCAGCTCTGGGAAATGTGCATTGCTAACGTCTTTGTGTTTTGTTTAGTACAAGAGGAAATTAATTTATAGTTTTATTTCTTCAGTGTTGTACATTCCAAGTTTGGCTTTTGGGGTTCCCAGTTTAATATTGTCTTCCTATTTCTAAATTGTGATCCCTTGTTCTTTGTTTGATGGTCTATGTTGTGCACGTGGAAACAAGCTGAGGTATTCTGTTCATATAGTTTTTATCTGACAGTGCCACTTGTTCTCTTTCCCCAGTAGGAGATGTACTGGTATTCTTTGAGATGTATTGGTTTAATATTTGCAGTGTTGCCTTTTGATAGGTAGGGTTTGGTGCTTTATGAGTCCTGGTAGTTCTGTTATGATATTGTGGGTTTGCTATGGGTGCTAAACGGGCAGTGTTTATAGTACTTCCTAATGTGCCTGGTGGAAGGCACTGGAGTATAGTAATGTACAAATCTGGTAGTCTCTCTTTATCTAGACACTTAAGAGGCATGTTTACTAAAGATTAGGGCACATTAACATTATGCAAATTTATGCAAATGAGGCTCCATTATGCAAGCAAGGCACTGCGATGCATCTCCGCAGAGGCCCCCCCTTGTGCTGCCCCTGTATGGTACTACTTGAAATGGGGGGAGTATAGTTACAAGGTCTTGCTGAAGTTACTTCACATGCTACACTCCTCTCAAATATATTCATCTGTAAAATGAGAAGCTTTGCTGGGCACTTGGCTTGACATTGTACTTGGAGGAAAGGAAAATGAATTTGACTTCTGTTTTTCGTCTTTTTTTTTTTTTTCCAGGTCCCTCCTTGTGCTCCTTTGCTGGCCTGCAGTGATGGAGAGCTCCTCAGTTGCATCGGCCTCCTCTGAGACTGGAAGTTGCCGCTCTCAAGAGATTGAGGAGCTGGAGAAATTCATTGACAGCTATGTTCTAGAGTATCAAGTACAAGGAATATTGACGGACAAGACCGAAGGTGGTGAAGAGAGCCAGAAAACTCAGTCCAATGTCTCACAGGTAGGCAGTGAGTTGGTAGATGGAACTATCTGGCTGGCATGTAAGCCGTGCGGGTTTGGGATACAGTATAGACCTATGAAAATTTGAACTCTGAAATCTCAGTCCAGTTTTCTCTGCATAGCCTCGAGCAAACTACTCTGATTATAGCAAATGCTCTGATTTTATAGTCTTTTGATTAGAAACCAAGGAAGTGTGTTCTACACAATGCTGCATACATCTGTTCCACAATTTAAAAATTGGTCCGGGACCTGGTGGTCTTGACCTGGCTTTGAGTTGCTTGCTTTTTAAAAAAAACAAAAACAAAACAAAACACCATTTATTATTTTATACCAGTTGCTCCAAGGTACAGTCCATTAGTACAAGAGCAGTCACCTCTGGAGATACCTTAAGGTAGGTCACAAGTGAATTGTTTTGCATTGTAACCTATGCACTCATAGATAGGGCAGGAGATTGTGGATAACAAGACCAGACAAAACCGCTGGCGGTCTGAAGAGCAGCGAGCCCGTCAGGTCTGAAGAGCAGCGAGCCCGTCAGGTCTGAAGAGCAGCGAGCCCGTCAGGTCTGAAGAGCAGCGAGCCGGTCAGGTCTGAAGAGCAGCGAGCCGGTCTGGTCTGGGTGGCTGTCACTTATCCTATTTTACCACCTGCTATGTGACCTTGATCATGCCACCTTTAGGTATAGACAAGTTTTTGTGATGCAAGATAAAGAATGATGCCTACACGTAAGTGATGATCTCTGTATGTGTGCAAATACTCTGTGTTCCTTGACTGTGTGGTTCTTTATCAAACAATCCAAAATAATGCAGATTGTTCAGCTGAGTATTCTTTTAGTCTATCCATCCTGCATCTTGCTGCTCAGTGGCATCAGAAAGTCGACTTTTTAGGACAGTCTCAGCCAGCAACTAGACATGTCCGGCTGACACTCGGCACAGTCCAGCTAAATTTTGACTCTACCCCCACAACCCTGCTGCTTCATACTCCTGGTATAGTTTGTCTGACCAGCCAGTTAACCAGACAAAATTTAAGTGATCAGTGGGAGGGGAAGGGAAGATTTTGAAATGGGAAGGTTTGTCTGATAACTCTTAAGGATATCCAGACACATCTTTTGAATATCAACCAACTTGAAAAAAACTTTGAGCTGTGGTACCAAGAAAAATGAGCAAATGCTGCCCTGTTCTGCTGTGCATCGTTGGTGGATGCTTTTTCTAAGCAACTCATGGTGGTTGTTGTGAAGGGGCTTTCACCATGTCAAGCAGCGCGAAAAGACTTCTACAATCATAATGTCTCTAGTTTCTTATTTTTTATTCATGTTCTGATTATATCTAGATCTTTCATATTAAGGGTATAGAATGTTGTGTAGGTCAGTGAAACAGTCTTTTATTTTAATGCATATGGAGTTGTACTTTTTATAGAGTAGAATATGAAAAATACACATGGGGTGTAAAGACATTTGCAGGGTACTGTATATTTCTTCTGAGATGTCTCTTGTGCTTGGTGCCCATCACTATTTCACCCTTGCCTGACCCCAAATAAGTGCACTGCTTTCTTCAGTTTTTCTCCCCCAATTCTTGAGACTGCATATCTTTGCATTGATGCTCAGCTGTCAAGCATTCAAGCACACATCAGGCTTTCTTAAATCTCTTTATTCCATGTATTTCCTCAAGGGTGTTTGTTCTGTGTTAGGCCTTTTATGTCTCTTGCAAAAAAAAAAAGCTGCTATGATTCTCACTTCGGTATAGATTGCAAAAAATATTGGACATAATTGGCCATGGGCCGGATCCATGGGGCACTCCTCTCATTATACTTGCCACAGAGTGAACACCATTTGCCACCACTCCTTTTTGTCATTCAACCAGTTTCTAATCAAGTTTCTAATTTTGAGGCCTTCTTGAAAGCTGCTCAATTTAAATCTCCAGGAACAAGCAGGAATGAGTCTTCACATATGGGTACGTCGGTACTGACGGAGTCCGCGCGGGAACGCTTCCCAGCGTCCAATCAGAAAGCTTTTGGAAGCATCCCAATACGCCTGTGTGCTGCCTTCCCGCCTTCCCGCCTGCCTCTCCTTAGTTTTCGTTTTTCCGTGGAGCCGGCACGATGTCCTCCTGTCACCGCAGAAAATTCTTTTTATTTTTTATTTTTCTTGTGGTCGCGGCTGCCTTCCCTGACGCCACCAGTACCGCCGGTGTTTCTTTTTTCTTTTCTTGAAAATTTTTCCTTTTTAAGGAATATTTTTTCTTCCTTAGTGTCTCACGGTTTCTCAGGCCTTCTAGGCCTCTCCATTTCCTTCATGGAACCACCAGCCACTTTCCCCAAGAAATGTACAAACTGTGGCGGTACAACTTTATTTTTAGACACCCACAATTGGTGTCTAACCTGCTTGGGTCGTGACCATTTTCCTTCGGAGCCCTCGGGCAATAGTTTTGTGAGAAGTTTTCAACATCGAGTTCCTCTCGACACGCGGTTCCCCTCCAACTTCAGGGCACCGACCATATCTTCTTTCCCACAGGATCAGGTAACCCAAAAACAGTCTGTTAAGACTAGCCAGTCCTCGAGCGGCAGTTCTCATGCACAGCATAGAGATGCCTCCGGCCTTGCCCTCGAGAATCCACTGGCTTCAAAACCCCGGTGGGAGTCTTCGGCCTCCAAAGCCTGTGTGGGGTTTCAGGTTGTTCCTGAGGTTCACCCCTCACAGAACATACCTGAGCCATGCCCGGTGGTGGCATCCGCTTCGAGCGGTACCGATACCCCGGCATCGGCACTGGTGTTGGATGAAACATTCCTCACCAAGGATCGTCGTCTGGCGTCCTCGGTACCTACGGGCCCGGTGGATACGTTTCAGACCGACTTTCCAGTATCGGTATCGACACCGATACTAGTACTGACGTCGGTACCCTCCAGACATGCATCGATAGACTCGCTTCCTTTGATGCCGAGTCTGGAATCGATCTCCAGTCTGGAGGACTGGGTACCGACTCGCCTTGGTACCGACTCGCCTTGGTACCGACTCGCCTTGGTACCGAAGGCTTGGTTCCGATACTTCGGATCTGCAACTCTCGGTTCCTCCGATACTTTTAGAGTTGCCACCGGCTGGCCTTCATCCTCTGGTATCAGATACGGTACCGAAGTCGGTACCGATATCCACATTCTTTGTTGTCGGTACCTTCCATGCTTCTCTCGTCAGGCTCGCTTCCCTCGATGCCGAGTTTGGAATCGATCCCTAGCATGGACGATCTGTTACTGACTGTCGCTGTTCCTGACCTGCAGTACCGGAGACAACCATCTAAGGATCCCATACTGCACCATTTAGGATCTTCTATTCCTATATACTTAGATAGATCCCTCGGTGCCAATGCTAGTTCTTCATCAGATCTAGCCTATCCAAGGGACGTTCCCTCTAGGGATCCTTCTTTCCAGACTTTCCTCCTGGATATGGCAAAATCACTTGCCATTCCTATTCCTGGACAAGATCCTCCACATGGGAATACAGAATACCTCTCTGTTCCTAGCAAAGCAAAGGAGAACATAATGCTTCCTTTGCATCATTCTTTGCAGGATCTCCTTCTACGAATGTGGGAAGCTCCTTTATAGGTACCCCCACCTTCTAGAGCAACTGATCTTCTATATCAGGTGCCCCCCTCTCCAGGGTTTCAGAAGACTCAACTTCCTCATCATTCCATTGTGGTAGAATCAGCAATGAGGCGAGTGAAGAGTAATAAAAAGCACTCTTCTTGTCCGCCAGGTCGTGAGTCTAAGACACTAGATGCCTTTGGACGTCAAACCTTCCAGACATCCATGCTTTCAGCAAGAATTCTCTCATACATCTTTTATATGGGTCTATCTCTTGAGGAGGTCACAAAGCAATTACATCTTTTGACTCCTTTTCTTCAAGAGCCCAGATGTACAGACTATTCCCCACTGGTTAGTCATACTCAAAATATCACTAGGTTTCTTACTCGTGCTACCCTAGACTCCTTTGAGTCTGTTAGCAGGACTTCTGCTATAGCTATAGGGGCACGACGTAGAGCCTGGCTTCAAGCCTCAGACTTGGACAAATGGCACAGGAAAGACTGGGAAATACTCCTTGCACTGGAGAAAATCTCTTCAACAAGGAGTCTTTACTTCAGGTTAATCAGTTTTCCACTGACTTTCCTTTTTTCAGAGGCTGTTCTACGCCGCCTTCTTTCCCAGTAGGTAGGAAATGTCCTACCAAACTTTCTTCCCCTAGGGGGAGAAGGTTTTACCCATCATCTACCCATCATTCAGATGTTCCCAAACAGGGGAAACATCGCCCTGGTCTGAGGAATCCACAACCTCAACAGGGTCAACAAACCCAGCAAACGCAAGGTTTCAAATAGATCATTGTCCCTTTTGGTTGGGGGTTAGGATGGCAGTCTGCTTCTTTTCACTTGAAGTATCTGCACTAATTTTATCCTAACCTACCTAGATATCTCTTCATGAGACATCTTTCTCTAACTCTAAGAGTCTTTATGATGATCATGCCCATAATCAATAGATTTTCCTCTTCCTCTTGGAGGAAAGAGAGGTAGCAACTATCAATAGACAGTTGTTTCCCTGTACTGGCATGTATCATCTCATCTGTCCGAGATCTCCTCCATAGTCGGTCTCTTGCAACTCTTTCTTACCTCCCTCTTCCTACAACATTTGCTTTGTAAGAGTGGCTCTTTAAACGGGTAAGCCCCTATGGTCCTCTACCTGTTCTACCGGGGGATTCTCCCTTCTGGAGTTGTCCCTTCCCCCCCCCTTCTTACCTTACAGCAGCTCATCAGAGAATAGGAAGTCCTACCATGTCTGTTTCTTTTTCCCAGTCTAAAAAAGGGAAAATAAATTTTCCATGCTGTCCTGGTAGTTGCTGCAGATACAGCAATTCCTAGGGGTTGAGCCACTGGTTTTGTTTCACTACACAACCAGGGATTCCCCTCCACTAGCAATCCTCCTCGCCTCAGTGCTAAGTTCCAAGCAGGTTCTCTACCTCGTTTGGAAAACCTTATTATCACAGTCTGGTTGGCTAACTTCTATTCTTGTCCTTGGCAGAATAGCTTGTTACCTGTTGGCTTTTCACAGCCAGTTTTTTTTTCTAACCAACCTGCAGCATGCTCTCTGCATCTCTACAGAGTAGCTTTGCACTATGGGCCCTTGCTAGAGAGCATTAGTATCTTGCCTAGCAGATAACCCCAGATGTTTGGGGGGGGTTTCCCCCAGTCATGTTCATGTCTGGCAGGTATTCCCTACCCTTACCATCTCATCTTAAATCTCTTTTGAGGCATAAGCCTCAGGCCTTTCATTACGTGAAAAGCTAAAGGAGGGCCAATTCCCTGGCTTGGCCCATATCTCCTTGGGTCTTCTCGTCAGAGGTAAATTTCTCCAATAGCAGCTAGAGGACGCCTAATACCCATCTTGCCTTCATAGGTGGGTCAATAGGGTATCTCCTCCAGAGGAGTCCTCTATCCATTCTCCATACTGCAATTCTGGAGATATCTGGACTTCCTGTGTGCAGACTGAAGTTTTCCTCTGCAATTTTCACGTAGGCCATCCTGGTTATTCAAGAGCTCAAATTCTACAAGGAATTCAGACTTCTTGTCAGGGAGACCTCTCCTCTGACTGCCAGTCATAACCAGGAAAAGAGGATTCTCTGTGTCTATTCAAGTAGGTATCAACCTTCTTGCATTCAGATAAATCTTTCTCTCTCCCTATATCCCTAGGGGGGGATGAGGTTTTATGCACATCTCTCCATCCTTATACCTGGAGACACGTGTCTATATGCCTGCCTATTTATATAGGTATATATATAGATATATGTATATCTACTTATCTATATCTATCGGTATGTCTTCTGCCCATACATATCTTCTATAGTTATATGCCTATATACCATATAGGTGTATATATTTAAAAAAAAAAAAAAAAAAAAAACATATATATATATATAATGAGATATAGTTTTAGATAGATCTGTATCCATCTACTTATCTATCTGTCAGGTTTAGGTATCCCTACATTCCTATATGACCCTGACAGATGGGCACTACCCCTATCAATGCTGTTCCAGCATACTTAGGGGGGCTACAGCTATAACCACTTCCTGTGGTAATTAACAGGTTTTTTTCCTTAACCTCTTTTCAGGTTAGGTATTATTGAAGTTCTCCATGTACCTTCTTTCTTTTCTAATTGATCCCATTTAGGAAAGACATTGCGGAGCTTCAGTTGTTCTAAGCTCAAGCTTTCTTTAATACCTTTTGCGTCTCCGCTGAAGCTCTACCTCTTATGCTACCCCAGTTTTCCCCTGGGGCTATTTCTCACCCTGAAGGGTTCTGACCTCCACTTGTTTGTCTTCTGTTTATTACCTCTACTTCTCAGTGAGGTACCCCTTGAGCACATTCACTGGCTCTCCTATCAGATCCAGATGTAGCTCAGTGCACTTGTGCAATGTCAACAAGGGAGGCCCAGATTTCAAAATTTCATTACTAAATGCCCTCGATACAGGGTCTTCCCCTTTTGAAGCCCTGTTCTAGCCAGCTGTTTCACAGCTCTTTTTCTATATTCAACTCCTACCCTCCATCCCCAGGATGCCTGAGGTCCTGAGGGAATAGCATGGCTCGTTCTAGACTTGCAACATGCTAAGACTCCCTCCGGGCATCTGAGCTTGGGAGTCCCCATATGTGAAGACTCATTCCTGCTTGTTCCTGGAGATAGCACAGTTACTTACCTGTAACAGGTGATCTCTGGGAACAGCAGGAATAAGTCTTCACAACCCACCCACCTCCCCTAGGAGTTGCATTTCTCTATCTCTTTCTTTCCCTTCCTTGCTCTCTCTCTTTGTCTCAGCTTTAAAACTTAACTGAGGAGAGGCAGTTGGGAAGGCGGGAAGGCAGCACGCAGGCGTGTTGGGATGCTTCCAAAAGCTTTCTGATTGGACGCTGGGAAGCGTTCCCGCGCGGACTCCGTCGGTACTGACGTACCCATATGTGAAGACTTATTCCTGCTGTTCCCAGAGATCACCTGTTACAGGTAAGTAACTGTGCTTTATGAACCTTCTAGGGGTAGTTCTATAAACTTTGTGTATAAAGCCCTGTTATAAGCATACAAAAGGGGTTTTATAAAATTACCCCATGGATTACATGCATAAAAGTATGGAGGAGTCACGAACTACTTGCATGTTTTTAACACGGCTTCAACCTAGCCATAATTTCTGCTGAACTACCCACAGTGTTTTATAAAGACACACAGATGCCTCTGTGGTTTTGTAAAATAGGTGCCCACTTGATGCCCCACCTAGGTGATCACACTCTTCAATCTCTATATCTCCCCACTGGCCTTGTTGTTCCAGGATCGAAACCTTAACTCCTGTTTTTATGCAGATGATATGCAGCTAGTTATTTTTACTGATAATTTGGACTGCACTTTTCAATAGGACCTTGAACTAAAATTTAATAGAATTGCAGACTGGCATCAGAACCATAAAATAGTACTAAACCTTAAGAAAACTGAAGCACTTGGCCTTCCCACAACCAGAAATCACTTCCTTTTCAACCTCGTATTTCTTCCAGCTCTATTCTAGTCTATAGTTCTATTCGCTCCTTGGGTATCATTCTCGACAATCGACTTACATTTGCACGGTATATTTCTAAGACTGAAAACAGCTGTTTAGTTTTCCTTTAAATGGAGCCATTTAAACCATACCTTGATGCTGCAGCTTTAAAGACAGTCGCTCATTCTCTTGTAATTAACAAAATAGATTACTGTAACTCTCTAATGGCTGGAATTTCCCAACATCAATTGAAAAGGCTTCAGATTATTCAAAATACAGCAAACTCATCTACAATGCAAAGAAAACTGATCACGTAACCCTGCTGCACTGAGCAACATTGGCTTCCTGTCTTGTATAAAAGAATTTACACATCCAAAAAGAATTTACACATCCTTCAAAGAGCTCAGAATGTCACTGCTCGAATAATTATGAAAGCTAAAATATTCGATCACATCTCTCCTATCCTATACTCTCTCCACTGGCTTCCTATCTATAGTAGGATTCAATATAAAACACTTGTCACCACTTTTAAACTCATTAATGACCTAGCCCCATCACAGTTGGCCACTCTACTCCAAACCCCACAAGAAAACAGAACCAGAAGAAAAACTAACCTCAACATGCTATTAATTCCCATTGCAGTAACAAAATCAAAGCAAATAACCACCAACACTGCTTTTTCATATTATGCTCCCAGCCAATGGAATAAACTCCCACTATACCTCAGAGAGATTAAAGACCTTACGTCTTTCAGGAAGGAACTTAAAACCTACCTATTTAGTCAACACTATAGCAACCTACAACCTGGAACCAAATTCACTACACAAAAACATGCAACAAACCAAACACAGGTCTACCCCACCTAATGCCGGACTTCATTTCTCATCCACTCAAGTTAGTCTACTCCCAATACTTTATTTATGATCACAAATAACTATTATAGTCTCTTACTAACCATGTAAATCTACCCTTCTGGTTCCTTGTAACATAGTTTTATGACTCCTTGTAACATAGTTTTATACTTCCTTTTATGTTAATAACCCTCACATTGTTTTCCACTTAACCTAGTTATTATGTAACCTAGTTTATGTTCACCAATATTTAATGTAATTCAATATTGCACTGTTCTGCTATATTGTTGTTTAAGTTCCTTGTTTTTACTCAACTAATGTTTAATGTAATTCAATATTGCAATGTTCTGCTATATTGTTGTTTAAGTTCCTTGTAAACCGCCCCTGATCTCTGGAAGGGGCGGTATAGAAAAGCACTGAAATAAATAAAATAAATAAAATTAAATATAAAATCCTTTTACTGACTTACCAAGCCTTTTATACTGGTCTCACGGGTATACCTCTATTCACGACTTGTTCGCTATTATCCAACTTGATCATTGCGCTTGGCTAATCAAAACCTCTTAGTTCTGGTTGGTATGACTATTTTACATCTGGACACATATAAGTCCATTGCCTTTTGCTTTTCATCTCCCCACCTTGGGAATGCTCTTCCAACCGAACTTCAGCTTGAATTCTTTTATGAAAAATTTAAAATAGGCCTTAAAACCTGTTTTTTGGCTGTGCTTTTTCTTGATTACAAATGCCGGTCTTAGACTGCTTAGTACTTTCAGATTGTTTGTCTCCTCAGGTGTCTTGGTTTTTTGTTCTCGGCTGATATTGTTTCCATAACATAGTTTTACCTTATGTCTCTGCCTAGGTCTTGAATGAATTTTATATCTTTTGTACGTTTTGTCCTGTTTTTGTATCCATCCCCCTGCCTCTCTTACTGTAAACAGCTATGATGATTTTATCACTAGTGGTATAGAAACTATAAAATTAATTACTCAAGCACCCTGGCAGTCTCAAACAGTGATACATTATATTGAGAAATATTATGAAAAATGGGAACCATCAACATTGGGATTAGTCTATATTTACTCCATAGACAGAGCTTATATCCCATTAAGTTTCATCTGTTCCCCAAAAAACTGTTAAAACACTAACATTTATTTCAAAAATTATATTTAAAACTTATCTGAATACTGTATATAGGCATAATCAGCCTCTGACATGAATTCATGTTTTGAGGAGATAAAAACTTTCTCCTCTGCTTCAGGGACTTAATTATACACAGCGATCGCTTTCTCAAAAAAAACGAGGGGACTGATGCTAAACTTCATGTTTTGAGATTGCCCGGGTGCTCGAGTAATTCATTTTATAGTTTGTATTTTCTCAAGTATCAGAACTCTTTATTTTTGAACTAGTGGTATGTAAACACTGCAAGAAAATAAATAAGTATAACATTACCCTTTTGTAAAGCATGAAAGCCTTTATTGAAATCATTTATTTAAACAACTTATACCTCATATTCCATCAACTTCAGCCTTAAGGCCAACGAAGGCGGAGTACAGAAAACATCAACATTAAATAACTTTAAAATCTATAAGTAACCCACAATAAATACAATACATCACAAAACCATATCAAACATACCTACACAAAAGCAGACTAAAAATCACAGCACTAATCACAAACCTGACTCAAGCCTTTAACTGTTTCTGGAAAATACTAAAATCCTGCAAGGCTGCAGGCAGAGTTTCATAAGGTCTGCCCAGCCACCGAGGCTGTATTCCTAGTCAACCAGTTGTGCTTCCCGCACTGAAGGCATTGACAACCAATTGGCATCCTATGACCGTAAAGTATGACAGCCTCAAACAGTCCTGCAGATAGCTTGGTCCTACCCTATGTAATACCCTGAATCAGCATACAGTTTTTAAAAGTTAACCCTGTGTGACTGGCAGGCAATGTAATGTGTGCCACACCATACCTCAAAACATTCCATGCATGCCCCTGACATAAATATCAGGTCACCTAATCTAAGATAGAGAACAGATTTCTGTTTCTGCCTTCCCCTAGTAAAATCATGCCACTTCGCATCCTGAAACCCACTAGATTCAAAATAGTTCACTTTCAGTAGAGTCTATTTATTAATCTTCAAGAGAGCGTATAATTCCCAACTTCTGCTTGGTTCTCATTTTTGCTGTGAAACCTGCCATAGATAAACCTACAGCTGCTTTTTCTGTCTGTAGATTGATGGAAAAGAACATGTGAAGATTTACAGATCCCATCTATGTTTGCGCTTTCGCTTGTGAACTAAGCAGTCCTCTGGAATGCTTCCCCTCTGTGCCACTAGAAGTGTGTGTGTGTGTGTTCTGTAAGGATGTGCAGATGTTTAGTGTGTTTTGGCTGTCTATATAGCTTTGAAAATTGTCCTCATTGGGCTTGATTTTATAATGGCTTACCTATTTCATAAAGGCAACAAAAGTAACACAAAAATAAAGACTCCAAGAAGCGATCTTCACAAAATATTATTCATAAAAATGATTAATTGCTTTTTGTCAGACCTCATGACCAATGGCTAGTATTCCTTTAAGGTGCTATCAGCCAGTTCACACTGGAGTTTACTTTTATTCTATCCAAGAAATTTTTTTTTTTAGGAAATGTATTTTTTTTTTTTCAAGGTGAAAACTAAAAAACTTTACTTTTCAAACCCAATACTTGTAAAGGGTTTGTGTTTGCACTTTATTCTTGTCTTCTAAGCATATGCTTCTGCATTTTTTTAATAGAATGTTGCAGTTCCACCAAAACTATGCCCCTGGGAACCCCTGCATGCAGATCGCATAAAAATAGGCCTGCATTTTCCATGCATGTACTATATGCACGTATGTGGTTGTAACTTTATTAGTGCACATTTTCCACACCCTTATGTATTTTACAAAAGGCTCTAGGTTCAGCAAGCCTTTTACAAAATGCAGTGCAAATTTTGAACATCTCAACTTGGATGTCCCTGTTCAGACATCAACCACCAATACATATTTGGGCTTTTTCATTTTACACAAGGGGGCAGAAAAAAAAACAGTTTCTCGAAACAATTGGGAGGGCTAAACTTTATTTCGTTTACCCTGTCCTTTAACATCATGAAGAAGCTTGCTCAAGCACACACACCAAGCTGGTAGCTATGCAAGGGTGTGGGAAGGGTCAACCATCACTAGGGGGATCATTCTTTAAAGGTTTTTCTGAATGGCAAGCCCATTTTACGCATAAAGGGGCTTATATTTAGCATTATGCACAGCTCTACAAAAAGACATTTTAAAAAAGGGCAGCCTCACTTGAGACTGTGTATAAGTTAGGCTATCTACATGTGAAAGCACTACTGCTCGCTTTTTATAAGCAGTAGAATTTTCTAACATTCAGTGTATGAAGGGAGCCACTAAAGGAAATGAACTCAGAAGCCCAATATTTTTTTTTGCATTTTGAGGTAGTTTTCAGTACGTGAGGGGTAAGCACAATTTTCCTTTCAGGCTCCCCTCCCAAATCCAGGCCTCAATTTGGTTCAAAGCAGGTGTAAATGCTGATATAGAAATGTTAATGTGTGTTGCTGTTGCAAAATATGAATATATGTATGCTTTCATGGTCCACCCACAGCACATCCCCCTTTAAACGGTGCCTGCCAATGGGGCTTCTTGTGTGTGCACTTCCTAAAATCTTTGCTTATGTGTGCATGCCTAGTTACACATATGTAAATAGATTTCTTTTTACATGTTTAAACCTTCTAAAATTGCGTCCAGGATATATTTATGGACATCTCCAGGAACAAGCAGGAATGTAGTCTTCACATATGGGTATCGTCGGTACCGACGGAGCCTGCGCGGGAACGCTCCCCAGCGTCCATTAGGAAAGCTTTTGGGAGCATCCCACAGTGCCTGCGTGCTGCCTTCCCGCATTTCCCAACTGTCCCTCTCCAGTTCTTTGTTTTACGCGGAGCTGACAGGTCGCACATCCTGTCACCGTAGAAAAAAATCCCTTCTATTCTTCTTTTTTGTGGTCGCGTCTGCCTTCCCTCGATGCTACACCGGTACCGCCGGTTCTTCTTTCTTTTCTTCTTAAAAAAAAGCAACTTCTTCTGGAGTCTTTCCAGTAATTTTCTCCTCAGGTGCCACGTGCCATTTTGGGCACTAGGCCCAACTTTTTCCTTCAAAATGGAAAAACCCACTTCGGGTTTTAAAAAGTGTTCTAAGTGTGGCGGTACCATCTCCGTCACAGACACCCATGAGTGGTGCCTCAAATGTTTAGGTCCTAACCACTCTATTTCTGAGTGTGTTGCCTGTGGTATGATGTTGAAAAGGGGCCGGCAAATCCGAGCTGCTAAACTTAACACCCTTTTTCCCTCCGATGCAGCTTCCGTGGCATCAACGTCTTCCAGGGCTTCGTCTCCCATGGATCTCAGGTAACTAAACATAAATCTAGCCGGTCCTCAAAGGGTAGGTCTCCTAGACATCGAGATGCCTCTGGCATTGCCCTTGAGGGACTTTCACAAGCAAAATTGCCCTGGCGGGAGGCTTCGGCTTCCAAAGCACTAACGGGGCTCCAGGATGTTCTCGAGGCCTCAACCTCGGCAGAACTGCTGGTGCCATGCTCTGGGGTACCGGCCACTTCATCCGGTACCGATACCCAAGCATTGGCAGCGTCGATAGACCAGAGATTCTTGGCTATTGAACGCAGTCTGGCGGCTCTTCTCACGGCCTCGATGCCCCTGAAACCGCTTCAGACAATTCAACCGGTACCAGCACTGACTGCATCGACATCGGCAGGTATTCTACCGGGACAGAGACATGCGTCTCTATCCGGCATCGACAAGTCTGTACCGGACCACTCCGATGCCGACTTCGATCGGTACCGGTATCGTGCCTTGCGCGATCACCCAGATCGGAGATACTTCGAATCCTCGGATGAGTCTGAAGACTCTGAAAGCTCTGCTGAAACCAGAGTACTTCTTGCTAAGGATTCCTCTTCTCCTCAGCGTAGAATGTCTCCACCAGAGGATATGTCCTTTCAGGATTTTATCCGAGATGTGGCCCGAGGTCTTTCCATCACAGTGGCTCCTGAAAAAGAGCCTAGGGTAGGGGTGGGCAAGTCCGGTCCTGGAGAACCGCAGACCAGTCAGGTTTTCATGATGTCCCTAATGAATATTCATGAGATGTATTTGCATCCACTGCCTTCCATTGTATGGAAATAGGTTTTCATGATGTCCCTAATGAATATTCATGGACCTGACTGGTTTGCGGCTCTCCAGGACCGGACTTGACCACCCCTGGCCTAGGGCAAAGGAATTAGAAATCCTGCAATACCCTAAAGCTCCCAAGGAGACAGCTACCTTACCTATTCATGAGATCTTCCATGATCTCATGTTAAGGATGTGGGAAGCACCTCTAACTACCTCTCCTCACTCTTGAAGACTCGATACCATGTATCGAGTTCCTCCTTGTCCTGGGTTTCAGAAGACTCAATTACCACACTATTCCATGGTGGTGGAATCAGCTATGAGAAGGATAAAGAGTGCAAAAAGGCATGCTTCTAATCCTCCAGGACGTAAGTGTAGGACTCTTGATGCCTTTGGACGTCGGACCTTCCAGGCTTCCATGCTTTCGGCTAGGATCAGTTCCTATATCTTATATATGAGAATGTTCCTTATGGAGGTCACAGAAGATTTAGAGCTTATGAGCCCTCTCCTTCCTGATAAGAGGCAAGATTACCTCGCCCTTGTCAAACATGCCCAGGATGTTTCCAAGTTTGTGAATCGTGCAGCCTTCGACTGCTTTGAGTGCATAAGCAGGACCTCTGCCATTGCCATAGGTGCATGTAGAATTGCCTGGCTCCAGGCATCTGACTTGGAAATTTGGGTACAGGATAAACTAGGGAATATTCCTTGCACAGGGGAGGATCTCTTTGGCAAGAATTGGCAGGAAAAAGCTAATGAGATAGATTCTGACAATATCACTTTGGATAGATTGTCTAAATCTACAGCTGATCCTGCGAGGAAAAAATCCTATAAGAAACCATTGTTCAGTAAGAAGTTGTTGTTTTATCCCTCCTATACCCAGCAGGGGCATCATTTTTAGGTCAGTCTGCCCAAAAGGGACAGCAGCAACAACCTAGACAAAGAAAGACAAAAGCAGCTAAGCCTCAACCGGCTCAGCAGACTCAGCCGCCACAGGGGCTTTGCCTTCCTGGCCCTGAATGGACCAGAACCCTCCACCATCCCGGGAAGGTTATGTCATTTTGCCCCCAGATGGTGTCAGATAACAGCAGAAAATTGGACTCTGTCTATTGTAAGAGAGGGGTACAAGCTTCATTTCTTCAGCATGCCCCCTCCTACAATCGTAAGACAGTTGAATTCTCAGACCTCTCTCAGCGACCAGTTAGGACAAGAGGTCGCTGTGCTCCTTGCTCAAGGGGCAATAGAAGATGTACCCATTCCCCAACGGGATACAGGGTTTTACTCCCCCTATTTCCTTATTCCAAAGAAAACAGGAGGGGACAGACCCATTTTAGACCTCAGAGAATTGAACAAATTCCTGTTCAAAGAGAAATTCAAAATGATTTCTCTGGGAACTCTGCTGCCATACCTTCAGAGTTAGGATTGGCTTTGTTCTCTAGATCTCAAGGATGCGTACACTCATTGTTCTCAT
Source organism: Ichthyophis bannanicus (assembly GCA_033557465.1). Lineage (NCBI taxonomy): Eukaryota > Metazoa > Chordata > Amphibia > Gymnophiona > Ichthyophiidae > Ichthyophis > Ichthyophis bannanicus. The sequence continues at coordinate 171,535,410 of CM066032.1, read as the reverse complement.
CCATCCAACTCACTGAAAGTTCCTTCGCTTTCTGTTTCAAGGGAAGCACTACAAATACAGGGTTCTTCCTTTTGGCCTGGCCTCTGCTCCAAGGGTGTTCACAAAATGCATGGCTGTGGTGGCAGCATTTCTCCGCACCCTAGGAATATTCGTCTTCCCTTATTTAGACGACTGGCTCATTTGAGCCCCTTCAGAGCCAGAGGCCAGGGTTGACCTCTCTCACACAATACACATACTTCAGTATTTGGGATTTGTCATAAACTTCCCAAAATCCAACCTTGCTCCCACTCAGTCTATAGAGTTTATAGGAGCTCTGCTGGATACCAGACAGACAAGGGCCTACCTTCCACAGCCCCGCTGCCTTCGCATTGTGCAGTTAGCTTCCCAAGCAGTGCTAAAACCTCACCTCACTGCTTGGGAAATGTTACAGTTGCTAGGCCACATGGCATCCACCGTGCATGTGGTTCCTTATGCTCGCCTCCATATGAGGGCAGCCCAGTGGACTTTATCCACTCAATGGACTCGGGCGTCAGGTTGCCTGTCAGACAAAATAGCAAACTCAGATTGCCTTATTTTGTCCCTCCAATGGTGGCAATCGCCCCAAAACCTTTTGGTGGGTCTCCTTTTCAGCAACCCCTACCCCAGGCCACTCTAACAACAGATGCTTCACAGGTGGGTTGGGGAGCCCACCTGCAAGGTCTCTCTATCCAGGGTACCTGGACTCCACAGGAGGCCTATTTACACATCAATCTCCTAGAACTCAGAGCAATTTTCCTTGCTCTTCGAGTATTCCACAACCAGCTCAGCTACAAGACAGTCCTAGTTCAAACGGACAATCAAGTAGCCATGTTCTACGTGAACAAGCAGGGCGGAACAGGCTCTCTGTCGCTTTGCAACGAAGCTTTGCGACTATGGGCCCTTGCCAGAGAGCATCAGATTCATCTCCTTGCGGTGTATCTTCCAGGCATTCAAAACTCTTCGGCAGACAGACTCAGTTGAGTTCTGCTTCCACACGAATGGTCTCTCCATGCAGACCAGGTGGCCAGAATTTTTCAAATTTGGGGAACCCCGGACATAGACCTCTTTGCAAGTCCGCTGAATGCCAGACTTCCCTGGTTCTGTTCCAGAATTCCGGCTCAGGGTTGTCAGGCCAGGGATGCTTTCCTCCTCCATTGGGGTCAGGACTTTCTGTATGCCTTTCCACCCATTCCCCTAATTCCCAAAACCCTGTTCAAGCTTCAGAGAGACAGAGGTCATATGATTCTCATAGCTCCACATTGGCCACGGCAAGTGTGGTACCCTCTGCTCCTACATCTCTCTCAAGCTCCGCCTCTGGAGTTGGGATCTGCTCCAAATCTCCTTTCTCAAGAGGACGGGATGCTGTGGCATCCCAATCCCCAGTCTATGCATCTCATGGCCTGGTTGCTGAAAGCCTAGAACTTCACGGTCTTAACCTTTCCCAGCAGGTAAAGGATATCCTTTATGCTTCCAGGAAACCTTCCACAAGACGCTCTTATGCATTTAAGTGGAAAAGGTTTACCATAAGGTGCTCGCAGAAGGGTCTTAACCTTCTTGCGATACCTCCTGGAATCATTACTGGAGTATCTCCTTCATTTATCAAATGCAGGACTTAACACCAATTCAGTGAGAGTTCATTTGAGTGCTATTGCAGCTTCTTTCAAGCCTCTAAATGGACAACCTATTTCCTCTCATCCTGTCATAGCGAGATTTATGAGAGGCCTTCTTTTAACTAAGCCTCCCATTAAGCCACTTAAATCTGTTTCTTTGGTAGCTCATGAAACCACCTTTTGAACCATTAGCCACTACCTCTTTGAAATTCCTTTCCTGGAAGGTCATCTTTCTTATTGCAATCACATCAGCACATCGCATCAGTGAATTGCAAGCGTTGATGGCTGATCCTCCCTTATACAAGGTTCCATCATAAGGTAGTCCTTAGGACTCATCCACACTTTATGCCAAAGGTGGTGTCACCTTTTCATTTAAACCAAGCGGTTTACCTTCCTGTAGTCTTCCCAAGGCCTCATGCCTCAAATGCAGAAAGGAATCTTCATACTTTGGACCTGCAAAAGGGCTTTGGCCTTTTACTTGCAAAGGACACAGCAACATAGAAAGTCCCCTTAACTCTTTGTTGCTTTTGATCCTAGTCATTTAGGACTTCCAGTCTCCAAAAGAACCCTGTCCAGCTGGATTGCACAGTGTATATCCTTTGCCTGTGAGAGTAAAAACCTTCCTCTTGAAGGCCATGTCACAGCTCACAATATGAGAGCCATGGCAGCCTCTGGCTCATCTTCACTCTGTGTCTATCGACCGACATCTGTCGAGCAGCTACTTGGGATTCGGTTCATACCTTCACAGCCTATTACTGCTTAGACAAGGACTCCCGCCGGGATGCCTTGTTTGGTCAGGCTGTTCTTCAACTCCTGTTCCATACTTAATCAACTCCTAGCCACCAAGGGCACACAACTTCTGGGGCCTTCTCTCTGGCATCTGCAGCTAGGGAGTTCCCATATGTGAAGACTACTTTCCTGCTTGTTCCTGGAGATAGCATAGTAACTCACCTGTAACAGGTGATCTCCGGGAACAGCAGGAATTTAGTCTTCACAACACACCCACCTCCCCTGGGAGTTGTATCTCTCTATCTCTCTCTTTCCCTCACTCTTTGTCTCAGCTTTAAACTCAACTGGAGAGGGACAGTTGGGAAAGGCGGGAAGGCAGCACGCAGGCGCTGTGGGATGCTCCCAAAAGCTTTCCTATTGGACGCTGGGGAGCGTTCTTGCGCAGGCTCCGTCGGTACTGACGATACCCATATGTGAAGACTAAATTCCTGCTGTTACCGGAGATCACCTGTTACATGTGAGTAACTATGCTTTTTCTACACTTCTTAATTAAAGAGATATGTGTCACGTTATAGTACTTTGCAGAGTCCCCAACACGTTTTCAGATGGCTAAAATACAGATTTAGCAATGCAAGTGAATGGCGACGTGACTTGAAGTCTGCTAGTTGGAGGCCTTGATAGATTTTCTTGGAATCTAGGAACCAGCTTAAAATAGGAGCTGGCCACTGAAACCTAGGTCATAGTGCACGCCCTCGCCTCCCAAAAAGGTGTATCACATTTCCTATTTAGGTTTTAGGACCTGATTTACTAAGACTGTTTTGTTTTCCCATTTTCTGTGGAGAAAAACAAGCTTAATAAACTGGGCTCTTAATGGGCCACTGTACAGTGCTAACAAAAGACAGGGGCCCCACTCCCCCTCCTTCTTTCCCATCATACCCACTGACCTTTTAAACTATACCTGTGGGTGGGTGGGGGGGGGGGGTGTGCCTATGTGTATGTGATGCGGGGTGGGGGTACGTGTGTGTGTTGTGTGGAGGTGGAATGCACCTTTTACACATACGCATTGTGCCCTTTTCTAACTCCTGCTGTCTGTCCCCCACCCCTTTGGTTTCCCATCGCAGATTCTCACCACCTCCCTCCCCCCCTATTCTTAATTTAAAGGGGCAGAAGGTTTGATTTTAATATTTTCAGTTGTCTGTGCATCAAAATCCCCTGCCTCTAACCCCTTTTTTTTTTGCAGGCTCAGGTGGGCAGATTCCACTAGTCCACATGTGCTCTGAGCCCCAGGCACCAGGTCTGATTGACTGACTGGTTTTATTTATTCATTTTTTTGTTGCCATGGCGACCTGGTGCCTGGGATTTATTGAGCCCTACTCTAGTGAGTAAAGCTCATGTTCCTAACTTTCTACTCTCATTGCTAGGTTATACTTGGAGCTCTACACCTGGGGAAATTTTGCACAAAAAAATTTAAATATGGTGCAAAAAGTCTGAAAATTCGGCATGCATTCTTAGTAAATTTTTGCACAGAATTCCCTCATAAAGCTTGGCTCCTTCTCTTGACCTGAAAATTCTGTCTTTTTCTCGTTTGCTCTCTTGCTCCATTCACAGTTGTGTCCCCCAACCCATCCTTGTCCCCCCCCCCTTTTTTTCTTTCCCTCTAACTTATAGCCCCCAGCCACACCGCTGACTCACCAGCAGTCCATCTCCAGCCTTCAGCAACATCCCTATTCACCAGCAGTTCATCTTTATGATTACTGTTTGCTTTCTTGTCTGCCACTGTACACTGGATAGAGGGCTTCACTGTCATATCCCAGAGAAATGCAGAATTCAATGAAACCAGCAGGAAGCTTTGGACAGTCATGAAGGGAAGTACACTAGCTCAGTCTGGTAAGAGGCTCTGTCTGCGGTGTAAATCTCTTTTGTTTATCACTGTTTCACTGTGCGCCATCCCTGTCGAGCAGCTGACTGGAACATAAGCCTGCAGTGCAAGAGCCTGAACCAGCCTCACAGCCAAAACGGTTATTAGAAGTATTTTATGCTGGGTTGGGCGCAGTTTGCTGTGTCAATTAAAAATAGTTTGACACCAGTGCTCAGACTCACTGAGTGAGAAAATTTAAGACATTAGACATCAGTTTGGAAGCATTTACAGGTGGAAATAATAGTATTTGCGTACACACACAGTGGTGATTTCAGAAAACTGCTGTTTACATGTGTAGGTGGCCGGGATGCAGAAATGTAATGGGTGTGGGGGGAAAAATATATATGGAAATAATATGTATATTTAAAGAAAATTTTCTCATTTGGCTTTTGTGCCTGCTCCAGCCCATGCTCAGATTTCATAAATGTTCTCATTTTGACCAGGCCTTGAAACAAGAGAGAAGGTGTCGTTGTGCTTAACCACGCTGGTTGTTTCATTTCAAAATGTTAAATTTTACCTTTTGGGGGCATCAATCCTTAGTTCCACCTCCACATATATTTTTTTTGAAATGGGGCCCTTATGCATCTAGTTGCTGATAGTTATAGTATGTGAGGAGATATTGAAAATCGGCACTTCTGTATATAATTGCTGGCATCTAAAGGTAGATGCCGAGTGATGCCACTGCTTTTGTGCATTTTTTAAGTTTGTGAAATGGCTGTTCCATATCATTCTAGACCAGTCCAGACAAGTGAGTTGTGTTCTCTATTGGGAGTTTATCAATTCCCTACCAGCTTGTCTCTACCCCCCTCCCCCTTTTCCCTCCCCTGTCTAGTCTGTGGTGGGCATATTTCCTGTTTCTATATGAAAACAATGGTCACTTTTAGTTAGACCTTTTGCTATAACTCTGCTTCTGGTCACTCTGTTAGGCCACAAGGATTGCTTCTGGATATGGTAAGAAGTGGACTTCAACCCGCTTCATCCCAGCATTTCCCCCCTGAAGCACACTTCATTCAGAGTGCCTTACCGCCACCAGCTGAAAGCTTCTGGAATTACAGGACCATTGTAAGAGGCAGGATCATGCAGGTTAGGAAAGAGAGCAGTATATCTGGCAGAACTGCCTGATGGAGCGAGGATTATTGTGGTAGTGGATGCATGAATTAAACATTTACGGCAGCAACCAATGATAAAAAAGGAGAGAGAGCAGCCTTAGTAAACCAAAATCCTCATGATCCCCTAGCAGCAGATTGGTGGAGACAAAGAACCAATGAAAAAAACAAGATTCCAATTACTTCACTCCCATGCCTCTATTTACCTCAGCTACTAGAGGCCCCTTCAGCATTTCTTTGTTTCCAGCACATGGTGGATGGATTTTCTCCTCTCTGAAGAATATTCTGAAGATTTGTGAGGAAAAAATGATTTAAACGCTCATGAATGACAGCGTGCAGGTTGATCTCTCACCAGAGCGCAACGTGGAAGGCTCCACTAGACTGCAGTCTAAGTAGCCATAGGAGGAGGGAAAATTGGTTCTGCTCCATGCTCTTATCCAGCCAGGAATTGGAAGGATTTGGAAAGATCTGAAAGAGTACAGCTGCCTCACACAACCTCAACACCCCCTCCCTCCTCCTCTGTTCCCCCTGCTCTCTCCCAAAGATTGCAGAAGGCTCTCAGAGGGATCTGCCTACTAGCCACATTAAACACAGTGCTGCAAAATCCATAGAAATGGTTCCTAGAAGGTAGAGCTGAGCCCAGCACTTGTTTTCAGCCTGGGGCTCTCAGGGAGTGAGTACCAAGGTTTGACCTTGTCACTGTCCTTGTTGGAGGCTCCTGATTCCGTTTTCCTGGGACGCAATTTGGAGTGGACCGCTGGCAACCGTTCGGGCAGCGTGGATGTTTGTTTTCCACTGTTTTCTGCACGTATTAGCATTATTACTTATTGTGTGCCTGACACACATTTTGCCAAATCAGCTCCAACGCATGTTCCTTCTCTAGCACTGTAACGCATGTTGCTCAAAAAAGCACAGTAAAATGTAGTTAACATGAACCATTGGGCTGTTGCAGCCTTAGCATGTGCTGTTGTGATACTTGCTTTAAATCTGCCGCCTTCCAGGAAACATCATTTGGCCTGTGGCAAGCGAGGTGCCTCATCTCTGTGTTCTACACATTGCTTTTTTTGCATGGCAGTTTGAATCATCCCTGTAGGGCCTGCTCCCCTTGGGGTAATGAGATTAGTCCAGCCTTGCCTGCCTCAGGGCAGGAGGTGACTAGCGCTATGGGTAAGGATATCCAGCCAGTCAGAGGATCTGGTGACCTTGTTAGGAGCCGCTTTATGATCCTTGAGGAGGATAGTGGCGGCTGGGCCCCTTGGTGTTGGGGAATCCTTTCTAAGAGGAGAGCTTCTGGACTCCAGATTGTCCTCCCCAGAATTCATTCTTTTTTTTGCAGCAGGCCTAGTCCTTCTGGCATGGAAATTCAGACCCTGTGGCCTCTGGGTGCAGTCTCTTGCAGGACAAGCAGAGAGTGGAAGCCCTATTCGGTCACCTTTGACTAAGCATCTTTTGGCATGGGGTTCCCCCTGGAAATGGGGAACAGCTGGGAGCTCTCTGAAAGTTTAACTGACTTGGATTCAGATGGCTCGGTACTGGGCTCTGACGTGGATGTAGAAGTACTCACGCCTTCAGAAGATTGCGAGGAAGTCAGTGTGATCTGCCTATTCTAGAAAGGAGCTGGTGGTGTTGATTGCCAGGGTCTCATCTGCTTTGAACTTAGATGCTTCCGGCATGGAGCAGGAGCCAAAGGTACACCAACTCCTTCAAGGGTGCGACAGTCCACTACTGTCTTTCTGTTTCTGAATGTGATCAAAGATATGATCTGGTCAGAATGGGACTCTCCTGACTCCCTACCTAAAGGGTTAAGGGTGTATAAGATCTACACTGTCCCGGAGGAGGGAGTGCGTTGAGTGGTTTGGCATACTCAAGGTGGGCATGTAGATCACGGCAGTTACCAGACGGACCACCATTCCTGTGGAAGGCGGATCGGCCTTAAAGGATTTTCTGGACTCTACGGTGGATTCATGGTTGAGCCAGTTTCGCCATGGCAGCGGCTATTCTGCAGCTGGCATTGTGTACCAGCCTGATATCTCAAGCCTTGCTCCAATGGATTCAGTCTTTTCCGCCAGATGATACTACCCCTCTTTGGGAGTTTGCTAGGACCTTTCTTTCTGATTCCATGTATGATCTGGTATGTTTGGCAGCCACGGATGGTGCTTTGACAACTGTGTCACGGCACTGGATGTGGCTCTGGCACTGGGCAGCGGACTTATCTTACAAAGCTCGGTTAGCCCAGTTGTTTTTTAAGGGGAAGCTTCTGTTTGGAGCCGATTTGGAGAAGCTGGTGAAGGACCTGGTGAGACGAAATTTACTGCCTTCCAGAAGATGGGTCCAAAGAGTCTGTGAAGCGGGCTGGTGCCCCTTCTAGTCAGCCTCTGCCTGTCCACGGGGGCCTCGGTACTTTCATTGTTACCGACCTGGAAAACCTTTCTTTCCCTCTCCTTCTGGGCTTTGGTCTCATTCTCTCAGTCCTTTTGTGGAGTGTGTGGTCCCAGGGTCCTGAACCCTCCCGGTCTGCACAGTGAAGATTTTGGGCCCATTCTTTGGTTCCTCCAGTCGGAGGCAGGCTTCACTTTTTCGTTCAGGAATGTGCCTGGGTTGCCAAGGATCGCTGGTTGCTAGACAGTATTCAGTTTGGCTATATCCTGGAATGTAAAGAGCTGATTCCAGATGCCTATGTCATTTCCGTTTGTGGGTCTAGGATCAAAATGCCGCTGTGCTGATCACCCTGGACAAATTGCTGTGCCTAAGGACCGTTGGAATTGTAGAGAAGCAGTGTGGTTCATCAACCACCTCGAGGCGAGGGCCATCAGGTTGGCTTTTCTGTGTTTCTGGCTCCTGATCGAGGGCCAAGCAATTCAAATGTTTTCAGACAATGTCACGGCAGTGGCTTCTGTCAATCTGCAAGGTGGCAGGAGGAGTGCCATGGTAGGTCTGGAAATGGCTCTCCTGTTTGCCTGGGTGGAGGAGAACTTCCTAGCCTTGTCTGCTCAGCACATTGCTGGGGTGGACAATGTGGCACTGGACTTCCTCATCTGGCACACTCTGGATCCTGGAGAGAGAGTTGTCAGGAGGCATTTCAGTTGAATCTGCACTGCTGGGGTTGCTTCGAAATGGATCTGACAGTTTTCTCCATTGCTGAAGTTTGCCGCTTCTTCAGTCTCTACATGGAGACTGGGTCAGAGGTCATCAACGCCTTGACCCAACCTTGGCCAAGTCAGCACTGGCTGTATATGTTTCCTCCATGGCCCCTAGTAGGGTGTGTACTTCAGTGTATGGACTGCCACCCAGGCAGGATAGTTCTGGTGGCGCTGGATTGGCCAAGGAGATCGTGGTTCGGAGACCTGATGCGGCTCCCAACAGGTTCCCTTCTCTCTTATGGCTTGGCTCTTGAAAGGAGACAGCTAGCACATAAGAGTTACTCCAGCGGTGGTCTCCACTCTGCTTGGAGCCCAGAGGAGGTCTACCAAGCTAGCATATGTATGAATCTGGTGCCTCTTTGAGGAATGGTTCAGTGCTTGGCAGGTGGCTACTGAGGCAGCCAAGCTGTCATCTCCGTTGGCCTGTCTACAGGATGTCCCGGAGAAGGGCTTTTCCCTTAGTTCCCTGAACATTCAGTCAGCACTTTGGCCTGTTTCTGAGGTCTGGTGACTGGTACGTATCTAGCCTGGCACCCGGGCATCTTGAGCTTTCTCCAGGGGGTTTGGCATCTGCTTCCTCCCCTCCAGTCTGTGATCCCTTTCTGGTATCTATTTGATCCTCAGGGCCCTGATGGCAGCACCCTTTATGCTGTTAAGAATGTTACTTTAAAGGATTAGATGTTCAAGAGGTTTTTTTGTGGTTGTGATTTGTTCTGCAAGGCGGATTTCTGAGCTGCAGGCTCTGACTTGCTGAGATCCTTATGTGTCTTTCAAGGAAGCCATTTCCATTCAGCCTGTGCCTGCCTTCTTGTCTAAGGTGCTTTCGCCCTTTCACGTGAACCAGGTGGTACACCTGCCCTCCTTCTCTTAAGAGTAGTGTCGAGGGAAGGATAAGGATCATCACTTTGTGGTTGCCCGGAGGGTGCTTCTCTGGTACTTGGAAGTTACGAATTCCTTTCGTAAGTTCGACCATCTTTTTGTGCTGTTTGCTGGCCTGCACAAGGGTGACACGTTGGCTAAGTGGACTTTGGGGCGCTGGATTAAGGAGGTCTTTGCCTTGGTGTATCTATTACTGAACCGGCTGGTTCCAGAGGGGGTTTGCATGTCCATTCTATCAGAGTGCAGGCATACTCATGGGCAGAGCTAAGCTCTGTAGCCCCTGCAGACATTTTGTCGGGCAGCAACCTGGGCATCACTTCACTTTTGTCAAGCATAACCACATGGATGTCCACGTGAGCTGCCTTCTTCCCACCCAGTCTAGTTGTAGTTTTGGTACATCCCACTTGTCTGAACTGGTCCAGCAGGATGATATGGAAATTGACCTTTTACTTACTAGATAACATTCTTTCCTTGAGTCTTGCTAATCCAGTTCAGGGCCCACCCCTGGAACTGTATTACTCTGTTCTTCTACTGCAGTATCCATAGGTCCACTTTTATTTTTATACTTGGCTCTGTAGGTTCATTGTCTACTGTCAGCCTTATATTTTATGCTTTCTTGTACATAGTTCTCATTGTTGCCCACGGTTGAGGTTGTTTGAGGCTTGCCATGTTTCTCCTCTATGCTTTGGAATGAATACTTAAGCTTTTTTTTCAAAAATTAAGTATTCCTTTTAGAGGGTTAGCTCTTTGGGTGTTTTCAGACTTGTCGAGGGAAAAACAGTGTAGGAGGAAATAATTTCTCTTGCTCTGTCCTGGAATCCAGCAGTTGGGAGCTTTTTTTTTTCCTTGGTCAAGTGTCTAATTCCTATGTATTTTTTGAGCCTTTCCAACTGCTGTCTTTCCTTAATGCTCACAAGCCCGTTGATCAGCATGTTTTGGGTCTGCCTTTATTTCATGCGTTTTTCATTGGCTAATGTTCTTTGTGATCTCTCCCTGGTATTGTGGACTGGAGAAGGGACAGATGTGTGGGTTTTATCGTCTAAAATCTTTTTTTGTTTTTTTTAATTTTTTCATTATACTCATGTAATCTGTACCCTTACTCCGGTTACAAGTGCATAATGCTTGGATTTATATGTAAATTTATAAATATGTAATTTAAAAAAGAAGAAACTTTAGGCTGCATTCCAATCTTCATTTCACCTTAAGAGGCATTAGTCCTTTCCATCATACTACCAAAATGATTAGATAAAAGTAGGCTTTTGCTGTCATTCTCCCAGTCAAACCAGTCTGGATACACTTGGATACTCCTTCATGCTCCCCCTCAAACCAGTTTTTCTCCATAAACCTCCCACTCTAACCTACCCTATTTGTGCTACTTTATCCCTTGAAGCCTTCATGCCGCAGGTGGGTTTTTTTTTTTTTTTTTGCCCCTCTCCCAGTGCCTTGGGGTATTCTTCCTACTGTTGATATAGCTTCGCTTTGCTCCTAGAATATAAATTCACTTGCTCCTATGTTAAGTGTCGTCGAGTCGATGTCTACTCATGGCGACTCTCTGGATAGTTGTCCTAAATTGTGTTCAGTCTTCAGTCAGGCGGCTCATTGTTGACAGACTGGCACCTATAGCTGCTGTTGTATCGATCCATCTTATTGCTGGCCTTCCTCTCTTGCGTTGACCTTCTATCTTGGAAGCGTGATGTCTTTCTCTAATGATCTCTCTCTTCGCATGATGTGTCCAAAGTATGAAAATCGAAGCCTTGTCATCTGAGCTTCTAAAGAAAGCTTAGGTTTGATCTCCTCTAGTACTGACTAGTTTGTTCTTCAGGCAGTCCATGGGATACACAGTATTCGTCGCCAGCACCATAATTCAAAGGCATCAGTTTTCTTCCTGTCTATCTTTTTCACTGTCCAACTTTTGCATCCATACGGCGTTATTGAAAATGCCATGGCTTGAACAAGTTGAATTTTTGTATGGAGAGAGACATCTCTGCTCTTGAGAATCTTGTCTAGTTCCTTCATAGCCATTCTGCCAAGAGCAATGCGTTGTTGGGTTTCTTGACTGCTTGCTTCTTTATTGATAGTTGATCCAAGTAGGTTAAAGTTGTCCACTATTTCAATTTCTTCTCCAGCTACAATTAACTTATTAATTTTGCCAGTTTTCATGATCTTTGTCTTCTTTACATTAAGGTGCAGGCCCGTTTTAAGACTGTTCCTTGACCTTGAGAAGCAAATGTTTCAGATAGTCTTCACTTTCAGCCATTAATGTGGTATCAGCATAGTGAAGGTTGTCAAGTCTTCCACCATTCACACCTTTGTTGTCTTCATACAATCCTGCTTCTCTAATGATTTGTTCTGCATATAAATTAAATAGGTAGGGGGAAAGTATGCAGCCTTGTCATACACCTTTGCTGATTTTTAAGCATTCTGTTTCTCCTTGTTCCGTTCGAACTGTTGCTTCTTGATCAATGTAAAGGTTGTGCAAGAGAACGATCAGGTGTTCTGGTATACCCATGCTGCTTAATGTGGCCCAGAGTTTCTCATGGTTTACACAGTTAAAAGCCTTGCTGTAGTCAATAAAACACATATGGATATCCTTTTGGTATTCTTTAGTCTTTTCAAGGATCCATCCACATCCGTGATGTCTCTCGTTCCTTGCCCTTTCCTGAACTCTGCTTGCACTTCAAGCAGTTCTCGTTCCAAGTATGGCTGTAGTCTCTGCTGAATGATCTTGAGTAGAATCTTGCTGGCATGTGGGATCAGGACGATTGTGCGATAACTTCCACAGTTAGTTGGATCACTTTTCTTTAGTATTGGTATAAACACAGATCTCTTCCAGTCGATGGGCCATGATGTTTTCCAAATTTTCTGGCAGAGCCTTGAAAGTATGGTAACAACTGCATCTGATTTCTGTAATATTTCTATGGGAATGCCATCAATGCCCGGTTCTTTGTTCTTTGCTTCTATAAAAATGATTTAGTAAGAGACATGTGGCTTTTTCAAATTGATTAAAGTGCCTTGAGGTGTTCCTGCTGTGCCCCCCTTCTGGTGCCTTTGGCATGTTGCTGCCCCTGTTTCTGCTTCGCTCTTCTCCCATTGCCTTGAGGATTTCATGCCATTGTTATAAGAACATAAGATATGCCATACTGGGTTAGACCAAGGTCCATCAAGCCCAGTATTCTGTTTCCAACAGTGGCCAATCTAGGTCATACGTACCTAGCAATTTCCCCAAGGGACACAGGTTCCACAATGCTTGTATTGGTTCAAGCATTGATATCCTGGGTCCCTTCTTAATAATGGTTTATGGACCTTTCCTCCAGGAACTTGTCCAAACCTTTTTAAACCCAGCTACACTAACAGCCTTTACTACATCCTCCAGTAACAAATTCCAGAGTTTGATTACACGTTGAGTGAAAAAATATTTTCTTTTATTAGTCTTAAATAGTTTACCCTGTAGCTTCATTGCATGTCCCCTAGTCTTTCTATATTCTGATAAGGTAAACAATCGATCTATGTTTACCCGTTCCACTCCGTTCATTAATTTATAGACTTCCATCATATCTCCCCTCAGCTGTCTCTTTTCCAGGTTAAAGAGCCCCAACCTTTTTAGCCTTTCTTCATAGGAGTATCCTTCCATCCCCTTTACCATTTTGGTGGCTCTTCTCTGAACCTTTTCTAAAATCGCTATATCCTTTTTAAGATACGGCAACCAGAATTGCACACAATATTCAAGGTGCGGTCTCACCATGGAACGATATAGAGGCATTATAATATCTTTTGTTTTATTTTCCATTCCTTTCCTTATGATACCTAGCATTCTATTTGCTCTCTTGGCCGCTGCTGCACACTGGGCCGAGGGTTTTAACATGGTATCCACAATGACGCCTAAATCTTTTTCCTGGGTGGTGGTTCCTAATGTGGAACCTTGCATCGTGTAACCATAGTTTGGGTTGTTCTTCCCTAGGTGCATAACCTTGCACTTGTCCACATTAAATTTCATCTGCCATTTTGATGCCCAGTCTTCCAGTTTATCAAGATCCTCTTGCAATTTTCCACAATCCTCTTGGGTTTTAACAACTTTAAATAGTTTTGTGTCATCTGCAAATTTGATAACCTCACTTGTTCCACTTTCCAGGTCATTTATGAATATGTCAAAAAGCAGCGGACCCAGCACAGATCCCTGGGGTACACCACTATTCACCTTTCTCCATTGGGAAAATTGGCCATTTAGCCCTACCCTCTGCTTTCTATCTTTTAACCAGTTCCAGATCCACAATAGTACACTGCCTCCTATCCCATGACTCTTTAGTTTTGCCAAATGTCTCTCATGAGGGACCTTGTCAAAGGCTTTCTGAAAGTCCAGATACACAATATCAACCGACTCGCCTTTGTCTACCTGATTATTCACTCCTTTAAAAAAACATAACAGATTAGTAAGACAAGATCTTCCTTGTCTAAAGCCATGTTGGCTGTCTCCCATTAGGTCATGACTATCTACATGCTGAGTAATTTTATTCTTTATGATGGTTTCTACCATTTTTCCCGGTACTGATGTCAGGCTCACCGGTCTGTAGTTTCCCGGATCACCCCTGGAACCCTTTTTAAAAATTGGTGTTACATTGGCGATCCTCCAATCTTCAGGTATTAGAGATGATTTTAATGATAGTTCACAGATTACTAATAGCAGGTCTGCAATCTCGTATTTCAGTTCTTTCAACACCCTTGGATGTATACCATCCGGCCCAGGTGATTTGCTATTCTTCAGTTTATCTAATAGTTGTAATACATCTTCCCGATGTTGTTGGTACATCTTTGCCCCTTTCCCAGTGTTTTGGGTATTCTTGCCATTGTTGGTGCTACTTTTCCTCCTTCGTGATGCTCTTGGTGCAGTTTGGCCCCTCCCTCTATACCTTTAGGGTCTTCATTTCATTGTTGTGTTGCCCTTGCCCCCCCTCTCATAATTACCAAACCAAAAAAGAAAAAAAAACCCGCTCAGGGTAAACTCAACAAGTAGAAAATAAGACAAAACCCCAGCGTACAAAGGACTCCTATAATCATTAATGTGATTTTTATTTATTTATTGTCGGAACAGTCATCCAAAGAGGGAGGAACAAAAGCCTTCCCCTCGCCGTAACCGCTCCTTTTTAATTACTTAGAAAATTGTGTATCACTTATCTTACCGAGTCTTTCATTCAAGCTTGGCAAAACCGCAAAGATCATAAACGACGTGGCCCTGTTTCAGATCAGACTCATTTCTGACCCTGCTTCAGGTTAAGTAAATCTCAGTTGTGTATGCTTTAGCTATCAAAAGCTCCAAGTCCAAAGGTTTTAAAGAATCAGCGTGTGACGTAAGCACTTGATGAACAGGTGTTAATAAAACCACTTTGTAATTGGTCGGTCAGACCTAAAATAAACGGAATTCAACAACCACCAGTGGAGTGAGGGGAAGCCCTACAAACCAGGGAAACTCCATCGCCTATTGGTTGAAAAATTAGATACAAAAAACAATGAAAAACAATGAAAAAAATTGAGCCAGCTATAGCATGCTATACCATTCCAAAGAAATGTTAAGACCCACTGGAGAAACCGTCCTTAAATTATAAATCCAACGCTGTTCCAATTTTTGTAATTTGCAGATACGGTCCCCTCCTCTCGGATCTAGCGGGATACCATCCAAAACCCGCCACTGAAGATGTTCAAAAGCTTGCATTTTTTGTAAACAATGCTCCACCAAGGGTGCTGACAAATTCCTCGTGCGAAGACGGGATGCATGTTCTCCCAGGCGAATCTTAATACTTCTGATGGTGCATCCAACATAATAGAGAATACAAGGACATTGGATCAAATAGACCACAAAGGAAGAATCACAATCAGTACGCCATTTAGATCTGTATATCTTAGAAGTATGAACATCCGTCCATGAAGGGCCCTGAAAAACCTGTTGGCAAGAGCGGCATGAGCCACATATGTAATGTCCCGGGTGTACCATAAGAGGCCGATCCAAAAAAGGTGTAGTTTTTACCACCAAATCACGAAGATTGGGACTCCTTTTATAAGCAATCCTAAGGCATTTTTGTGAAAAACAAGTATGTAAACCCAAAATCGGCCAATAATGATGTAATATATTTACCACTCTGGACATGCCGGATATATAAGGGAACACCCCCACAATATGATCCTGAGAACCCTGCTTAGGTAAAGGTGCTTGAGGTAATAAAAGCCATTCTCTGTGAGAGAAACGTGCCCTCTTATGTGCCATCTTTAATAAAGACTGAGGATAACCATGGCATAATAAGCGATTGTAAAGATCAAACGCATGTCGCTGAAATTCCTATTATGTGGAACAATTCCAGTGTAGGCGTAAAATTTGGCCATATGGGAGGCCCCGTTTAAGTGGAAATGGATGATAACTAGAATACTCCAATAATGTATTCCGTTGTACTGGTTTTCTGTATAGAGTTGTTGTCAAACCTTCAGTGGTCAATTGAACAGTGATGTCCAAAAATTGTATTTGATTCCGCTTTATTTGCGCTGTAAATTGGATATTAGATTTGTAACTATTCAATGAACTTACAAAATATCCAAATCAGATTTCGTACCCGTCCAAAGGAAAAATATATCATCCAGGAAACGACGCCAAAATGCTACATGACGAAACAAAGGCGAGGTGTAAACATACAAATCCTCAAACTGGGACATGTAAATAGTAGCAATAGATGGGGCTACCGTAGCCCCCATCGCAATACCAAACGTTTGTAGAAAAAAAAACGCATTCTGTTTCTCCTTGTTCCGTTCGAACTGTTGCTTCTTGATCAATGTACAGATTGCGCAAGAGAACTTTCAGGTGTTCTGGTATACCCATGCTTCTTAATGTGGTCCAGAGTTTCTCATGGTTTACACAGTCAAAAGCCTTGCTGTAGTCGATAAAGCACAAATAGATATCCTTTTGGTATTCTTTAGTCTTTTCAAGGATCCATCTCGCATCCGCAATGATGTCTCTCGTTCCTCACCCTTTCCTGAACCCTGCTTGCACTTCAGGTAGTTCTTGTTCCAGGTATGGTTGTAGTCTCTTTTGAATAATCTTCAGTAGAATCTTGCTGGCATGTGGGATCGGAGCGATTGTGCGATAATTTCGGTACGGTAACAGCTGCATCAGATTGCTGTAATACATCTATGGGAATGCTACCAATGCCTGGTGCTTTGTTCTTTGATAAGGTTTTCAGTGCTGCTTCAACTTCTTCTTTCATCACCAATGGTTCCCGATCATAAGGTACAGGTTGAAACGGCTGTTGGTCCACTTGATCTTTATCATATAAAAACTCTGTATATTCCTTCCACCTTTTCTTGATCTTCTCAGCATCATTCAGCACAGAACCTTGAGCATCTTGTAACATTCCAATTTGAGGCTGGAACTTTTTCTTTAACTCTCGTAGCTTTAGGAAAGTTGATATTGTACTTCCTGTAATAGTTTCTGCTTCTATTTCCTTGCATGCGTCATTGTAGTACTTTTCCTTGTCCTGTCTTGCTGCACATTGGAAATCTCTGAGTTCTGCAGTTGTCTCTTTCTCCTCTGGCTTTAGCTTCTCTGCGTTTCTGGGCAATTTTCAGAGTTTCTTCCGTCATCCATTTTGGCCATTTTTGCTTTTTCACCTTTTGTAGAGACTTCTCGCTTTCTTCCAACACAACCTTCTTGTTGTCATTCCATAACTCTTCTGGAGCTCTGTCATTTGTATCTAAAGCAGCAAATCGATTTTGCAGGCAGTCTTTAAATTCCAGTGGTATATTCTCAAGGTCATATTTTGCTGCATTCATGAGTGGTTTTCTCCTTTTCAACTTTAGCTTGAGTTTGCATACTAGTAGTTGATG
Source organism: Ichthyophis bannanicus (assembly GCA_033557465.1). Taxonomy (NCBI): domain Eukaryota; kingdom Metazoa; phylum Chordata; class Amphibia; order Gymnophiona; family Ichthyophiidae; genus Ichthyophis; species Ichthyophis bannanicus. The sequence continues at coordinate 171,518,150 of CM066032.1, read as the reverse complement.
ATCTGTACTACAGTCAGCTCCAGGTTTTGTCTTTGTTGATGTTACAGAGCTTTTCCATCGTTGACTTCCACAGATGTAGTCAATTTGATTTTTATACAATCCATTGGGTGAAGTCCATTTGTACAGTCGCCGCTTGTGTTGCTGGAAGAAGGTGTTTGAGATGAATAGTTCGTTGGTCTTGCAGAATTCTATCAGTCTTTCTCCAGCTTCATTTCTGTTGCCAAGTCCATATTTTCCAACTACTTTGCCGCCTTCTTTGTTGCCAACCTTTGCGTTCCAGTCACCCATGACTATCAGGATATTCTGTTTGCATGTTCTGTCAATTTCAGCTTGTACTTGTTCATAGAACTCTTCAATTTCATTCTCTTCTGCAGCTGTTGGGGCATATACTTGAATTATAGTTCTGTTGATAGGCATTCCTCGTAGACGAATAGAGATTAAGCGTTCGCTGACTGCATTGCATTTCATTACAGTTCTTGCAAGTTTCTTCTTATAAATGCAACACCATTTCTTCTTTGTCTTTCATTTCCAGCATAGTAGACCATATGATCATCTGATGCAAAGTGCCCGATGCCAGTCCATTTCAGTTCGCTGACAGCCAACAGATTGAGTTGTACATGTTCCATTTCATTCTTGACCACCTCCAACTTCCCTTGGTTCATGCTTCATACGTTCCATGTTCCATTGCGTAAGACATCTTTACAGCTTCTGACTCTCATTTCATGCGCAGCTACATCAGCAGTCAGATGTCCTGAGGGCTTTGATCTAAATGCTGGCTTCACTCTGAAAAGTCTTCAGCTCTTCCCCAGTAGCTAGTTTGAGTGCCTTCCGACCTGGGGGTCTCATCTTCCAGCACTATAGCACAATTTGTTTTGTTGTAACTATCCATTGGGTTTTCATGGCAAGATACAGAAGTAGATTGCCGGGCCTTTCTTCTGTGTAGTTTGGTGGTGTTGCCGTTGTCACAGAAATGTGATCCTCCGCCGTCAACACTATCCCATTCTGCTGCTGCCCAGATGGGTGGTTTGTCTTGGTCTGGCACCTCAGCTGAGACCTGTCCATCTTGGGAGACCCTGCCAGTAGTTAAACTACCGAAAGTTTAGCTCTCAGCATCATTGATGCACACAAGCCGTCACAGCATGACAAACTGCAAACCAAGTGAGGGCTTGTGTGCGGGAAATACATCTTTAAAAATAAATGCTGTGCTCTGTAGCTGTGCTTTTTAGTTTTCCATATTGTACAAGGCAGTCTCTACAGAGCAGTACTTCCTTTCTTGACCCTTTCCAGAAGAACTGTGGTAATTCTGGCTGCCTGCCCTCTGACCCCTCCCCTCCCCACCACATTCTTTGTCACCACCCCCGCTAGTTTGGGTAAAAGCTTTTCTGTCTTCAGCATGGGGAAACCAAGTACATTGGAGACTGCAGCTGTGAATGCACCCCCTTTGCCCTCACTACCATCGCCTCCGCTACAATCAGGAAGAACAAATGCCAGAAAAACCTACCAGAGGAGGAGCTGCTACCCCCCCCCCTCCCAATCATCGCTACTGCAGCTGCTACTGTAGAATTTCTGCCTGAACTGAAAATTCACAGGAGGTAACACATGGCAGGACTCTGACCATTACATACTGGATGTGACTGCCGAAAAGTGGGGGGAAGTGCAGGCTGGGGGAGCAGTGGGGGGGGGGGGGGACCTACAGACTGGATTTCTGTGCATGGGGGGGTGCAGCATGCAGGCTGTTTTGTGGGCATTGGGAGAAAATATGGAGAGTGGGAGGAGCACTGGGTAAAATGTGCAGGCTTGTTTAATGAAGGATGTGGGGGGGGGGGGGTGGAGGCGGATTGATGGGCATGCTGTGTTTGAAGGTGGAGGAGAAAGGTGTGATTGTGTGTTCATGAGGCATGTAGGGCCCTGCTGGCTGTGTGGGTATATGTGAGACAGAGTGACCTGCTTGCAGTGTCCGTGTGTGTGGGACTGAGAAAAAGGACATGCTGGCAGTGTGTGCGCGGTAGAGGACGGACGACTTGCTGGCAGTGTTTGGGGGGTGGGGAGTCAGAGAGATGGTTGTGCTAGGGGGGAGGGGCACCAGATTTGGTTTGATGTGCCATGAAGATCAAGCAAGCTTGAAAGTGTGCCCTGAAATTAAAAGTTGAGACGCATGGGACTTAGAGTATGGTAAGATACGTGAGTAGTGAATAAGACTGAAGGGCATTGTATCCAAAAGCAGACTCCATGTGTATAAATCTAGGCACATAATGCCTCCGCTCAGCTTGGATAAACTTCCTGGGGGTGGAATTGGAGAGGGTTTAGTGTTTATGTGCATACTACATAAATTATATCTGTGTCTATAAGTCAAATTGTGAAAAGGATGTTGCGGAATTAGAAAAGGTACAGAGAAGAGTGACCAAAATGATAAAGGGGATGGAAGGATACCCCTATGAGGAAAGGTTTTAAAGGTCAGGGCTCTGAAGCTTGGAGAAGAGACGGCTGAGAGGAGATATGATACAGATCTATGAAAGAATGAAGAGTGAACGGGGTAAACAGATTAGTTGTTTACTCCTTCAAAAAGTAGAAAGACTAGGGGACGTGCAATGAAGCTACAATGTAGCGAAATGCTCAGTAGTAGTAGTAGTAAATTCAAGACTAATCGTAGAAATGATTTTTTTCGCTCAATACGTAATACTTTGGACTTTGTTGCTGGAGGATATACTAAAAGCTGTTAGTGAGTGGAATTGGGGACCTGACAGGATTCCTGGAAAGTTCCCTGCCCCCTCCGCCCCTCTCCCTGTCTGCCTGCTACTGCCTGTTCTTCTAATGCAGCCGCGGCTCCCTGTCTCTTAGGGAACCGCGGCTGTGCCCATGAAACCGTTGCGGAGCCTTCCCGTCTCTCGATGGGCTCCGTGCAGCATTGTCCCGCCTCCAAAGGAAGTGGTAAACAGCTTCCTTTGGAGGCGGGACAATGCTGCACAGAACCCATCGAGAGACTCGACGGCTCTGCAGTGATTTCACAAGCTCAACCGTGGTTCCTTAAGAGACAGGGAGCCACGGCTGCATTGGGAGGTGGTTAGTTTGCCGCTGCCGAGAAGCAAACTCTGCAGTGGCAGCAACTTGTGCGTTTTTTTGTTTTTGTTTTGTTTTTAACGGCGGAGTGAGGCGACCCCCGCTAAATCCTGTGGCGACCCCCTTGGGGGTCGCAACCCACAGGTTGAGAACTGCTGCAATAGAGTCTAACCCAGTTTTTCGGCCCATTGGATAGGTGGCCATCACTTTGGGCTCTCTGGAGCCCCAAGGCCTTATCTCCAGGAACAAGCAGGAATGAGTTTTCACATATGGGTACGTCGGTACCGATGGAGCCTGCGCGGGAACGCTCCCCAGCATCCAATCAGAAAGCTTTTGGGAGCATCCCTCAGCGCCTGCGTGCTGCCTTCCCGCCTTTCCAACTGTCTCTCAGTTTTCGTTTTTCCGCGGAGCCGGCAGGACGTCGTCCTGTCACCGCAGAAACTTTCTTCTTTAATTTTTTTAATTCTTGTTTTCTTGTGGTCGCGGCTGTTTTCCCGCCGCCACCGGTATCGCCAGTGGGGTTTTTTCTTTTCTTTTTCTCAAACTGAGGGACAGTTTCCCTCAGTTTTGTCTTAAACGTTTTGGGCCAATAAGGCCTCTCCATCATGGAGCCGCCTTCTCCTAAGAAGTGCCTTCACTGTGGAAATAGTTTTCTTTTTAGACTCCAATAACTGGTGTCTAACCTGTTTGGGCCCTGACCCCTTTTCCCCTGAACCGTCAGGCTTCAATGCTGTGAGAAGAGATTCTCTATTTCGGGTTTCCCTCTATACCGTTTTCCCTCCCTGTGCCAGGGCACCGACCATTTCTTTACAGGATCAGGTAACCCACAAACAGTCTGTTAAGACTAGCCAATCCTTGAGTGGTATGTCTCATGCTAAGCATGCTGACGGCCCCGGCCTTGCCCTCAAGAACCCATTGGCATTAAAACCCCGGCGGGAGTCTTCGGGCTCCAAAGCATTTCAGGGGTTTCAGGTTGTTCCTGGGGCTCACCCCTCACAGAACATACCTGAGCCATGCTCGGGGGTGGCATCTGCTTCGAGCGGTACCGATAACCCATCATCGGCACTGGTGTTGAGCGATTCACTCCTCACCAGGGATCGTCATCTGGTGTACTCGGTGTCTTCGGGACCGATCGATACCCAGATTGACTTTCCAGTATCGGCACCGTCGATACGACCCCTGACGCTGGTACCATCTCGACATGCATCGATCGATTCGCTTCCTTCGATGCCAAGTCTAGAATCGATATCTAGTCTGGAAGACTGGGTACCGACGCGTCTCGGAACCGACACGCACAGATTCCGGATGCGCGGTACCGAGGATAGTCACCGAGACTTTCGAGTTTCCTCGGTACCATTTGAGCAGCCTCCGCTGACGGCTTCGGCGATGCCGGCACAGCTACCGGTATCAGTATCACTGTCGGTACCGGCAGTATCATCGGGACCAGCTCCTTCCATGCTTTTTTCACCTGGATCGCTCCTTTCTATACCTAGTTTGGAGTCGATACCTGGCATGGATGATGCACTACTGACTGTCTCAACTCATGACTGCCAGTTCCAGTGTCCATCCATTACAAGTCCTGTTCTGCACCGGACAGGTTCATCCTCCGGTGCCCAGGCTGCCTTTTCAGGTTTAACCTGTCCAGGGATGGTTCCCATCGGAGATCCTTCTTTTCAGAAATTTCTCCTTGTCATGGCAACCTTCCTTAATATTCCTATCCCTGGCTATGAGTCTTCTCAGGATTTTTCTGCAGAAAAGGAAAATATAATGCTTCCTTTACATCACTCTTTGCAGAATCTTCTTCTGAGGGTATAGGAAAAACCTTTAAAGGTTTCTTCACCTCCTACAACAACTGATCTTCTGTATCAGGTGCCCCCCTCTCCAGGATTTCAAAAGCCTCAACTTCCCCATCATTCCATTGTAGTGGAATCAGCAGAGGAAGGTATAAAGCAAGAAAAAACATTCTTCCTTCCCGCCAGGGCATGCATCTAGAACACTGGATGCCTTTGGACGTCAAACCTTCCAAACATCTATGCTGGCAACAAGGATTCTCTCATATATTTTCTATATGAGTCTATCCCTTCAGGAGATCACAAAGAAATCATCTCTTTTGACTCCTTTTCTATCAGAGTCCAAGGCTGCAGACTATGCCTTACTTCTTAGTCATAGCCAAAATGTCTCTTGGTTTCTTTCTCGTGCTTCCCTAGACTCTTTTGAGTCTTAGCAGAACTTCTGCTATAGCCATAGGAGCACGTCGTAAAGCCTGGCTCCAAGCATCAGACTTGAGTAGATGGGCACAACAAAGACTGAGTAATACTCCTTGTACTGGAGAAAATCTCTTCAATAAGGAGTCTTTACGTCAGGTTGCTCATTGCTCCACTGACCTTCCTGTTTCTGAGGGCCATCCTAAGCCTTCTCCTTCCTCAGCAGGTAGGAAATGCCCTACCAAACCTTCTTTCCCTAAAAGAAAGAGGTTTTCCTCTTCTCCTGCCCATCATTCGGATGTTCCCAAGCAGGGGAAGTCTCGCCCTAGTTTGAGGAATCCAAACTCTAGCCAGGCTGAATAAACACAGTAACCATAGGTTTCTGATTAATCTTTTTATAACTACAGTTAATTTCTTTTCAGCAGAAGTTTTTCACTGTTTTTCCATTCAAAACTCTGCGCAGGGATTCCTATTTTCAGGAAATCCATTTACTTTTCACTATGCTGAACTGTCAGGCTATTCATGTTTATAAGTTACAGAGTTTTCCACCTCTTTCTGACTAGAAGAGAGGTTTACCAACTATCACATGATAGTTTCTCTGTACCAGCATGAATGTTTTCCTTCCAGGGACTTACCATGTGGTAAGTCTTTATTCAGCTTCTATCTCTACCCTCTTTGCCAGGGTTTTCCCTGTAAGAGTGGTACCATACCATTGAAAGACTTTTCTTGTCTTTCTTTTCACTGTAGAGTTTCTTCTCCTGAGTAAACTCCCTTCTTTATCTAGGCAGCTCTGCAGACAGAGACAGCTTGCTCTCTTTGTTCAGTCTGTTCTCTCCGTTTAACACAGACCGACTCTCTCTGTTGTCCTATTCAGTAGCTGCCCATGCAGGAGTCCAGTGCTTGACTACTGGTACTTTTCCACAAGTCCCAGTCTTGTCTTCCACCACTCCTGTCTGGCCTTAGTAGTGATTCCAAGAAAGTTTTCTACATCTTTCTTGCATAATCTTTTCACTACAGGCTTCTTACACTATCTTCTACCCTTACCATCTCCAATCTCTGGATTTGGCAACGTAGTGGACGTGGCTGTCAGTTTTCTCTATCAGCCAGTTCTACGTCCCAGTTCTCCTGCATACTGCTCTCTGCAAGCCTACTCAGAAGCTTTCCACTATGGGCCCTTGCTAGAGAGCATAGAGTTTCTCTAATGGCTATCCATCATGGTTGAAAAATGCTTCCTCAGTCATCCCCTATGACTGTGAGGGCTCTTCATACCCTGCTATCTTCTTTTTAAAAAAAAAAAAAAAAGAAGAGGGAAAGGACATACGCCTTCTACACGTGAAACTCTCAGAGTTATCCCATTCCTTAGGGAATATACCCTTTTTTTCTTGCAGCTTGTCCTCATGGTATCCTAACACTTCAAGGACAGCACATATTAATCTGAAAAACACCTGATACCTCCTTTGTCCCTCACGTAGGTCAATCTGGTATCTCATTCTATGCGTTTCTGTCCTTTTACCATGCTGGAGTTCCACAGGACTCCGGACTTGCTGTTTACAGACTGATGTTATCCTCTGTTTTTTCACGTAACCATCCTGGTAATTCACTCGATAGCATTCCTTTACCATCATCTCGGGGGGAATAGATTCTCTATATATCTTCTCAAGTAGGTTTCACCTCCTTGTTCTTAGATGAATCTTTTCCCCTCACATCTCCACGTGAATGTCCTGATATGCATAGCTCTGTCTGCTTTTGCAGGCATCTTTCTTTAGACCTATATATTCATATATATATATGTATGTGTATGTATGTGTATGTGTATGTATGTGTATGTGTATGTATGTGTATGTGTATGTATGTGTATGTATGTATGTGTATGTATGTATGTGTATGTATGTATGTGTATGTATGTATGTGTATGTGTATGTATGTGTATGTTTATGTATATATGTGTGTGTATATTTATGTATATATGTGTGTGTATGTATATACGTATGTATGTAGATGTATCTGTATGTCAGCTAAGTGTGCATATGCTATGCCCTTTAGATCTTATGATAGTTATATATATATCTATATACCCGTCTCTCTCTCTATATATAGATAGATAGTTATATATATATCTATATACCCGTCTCTCTCTCTATAGATAGATAGATAGTTATATATATAGTTATATATATATATATATATATATTGTCACAACGCCGCCCTGGCGGTTGATGGTGGTCAAGGCAGGTCGGACATAAAGAAAAGTAAAGTTGGGTTTGGTATGTGATTCTTTCTAGGGCCCAGGGTTGTATAGCCCTGGTTGCGTCCTGAATACCAAAAATACCCAAAGAGCAAAAGGTCATCGAGTGTAGGGAAAAATAAGGCTTTATTTCCCTCGTTTGCACAAAGGTTCAAAGGATCGGCTTCAAACACAAACAGAAATATCCTTACATCAGGGTAGAAAAATAACAACTCATGTTCAAAAGAAAAACTGTTCTCTTCACAGAAAAAGGTTACAAAACAAGCATTCCTATTTACACCGGTTTTAAAGATCACTGGTTGTACAAGCATTCCACGCTGCCCGTAATACAATAGCTGCAATCCATTTCTTCTTCTGACAAGGACTCTACCTCTTCCACTTGCATCGGCTCCTCCTGCAATGTATCTGAGCTAGAGTCAACAGTTCCCGGCAAGCTATAGTCAGGTTTCTCCCTCAAATGCTGAATGACCTCCCAGTATCTAGAGTTTAGCGTGGGGCGTCGGCCATGAGCATTTTTACAAAGTGAACATCTTTCTTTCTTCCAAGGACTTCCATGCACTTCATGCAAAGCAGGTTTACTTAAAAGTTTCTTATTCAATAAAAACTTTTCATACCTTTTCTCTTGCGAAGTGGGACATGTACAGGGAGCTTCTGTTTCTTGTCCTTTCCATGCGCTAACCCTCTGTGGGCTATCTTCAATACAGTATGGGTTACCTTGTAACTCCTGCTTCTTCCTCTGGGACGAGGCTTGTGGCCTACTCCTAGTAATATTCTGCCTTGATTCAGCAATATGGGTTGGGTTCTGCCTACAGCATTCACAATGCAGCTTCCGTGTACCTGAATCTCCTGGACCCTTCTGGATTCTTTGGCCTTTCAGGTTCCTTTGGCCTGTACCTCTTTCCTGCACTCCAGCAGTGTCTGTAGCTTCTGCAGTTTCTCCAGCTCCTGCAGTTTCTGCCACTCCTGCAGCTCCTGCCGCTCCTGCCGCTCCTCCGGCTTCTGAAGGCTCCACAACCTTTCTGCTGCCTTCCTTGCTGCTCCTGGCTTTACCGCTACTTCTGCCTTTCCAGTCCTGCGGTGCCTTCCAGTCCGGCTGTGCCTGTGCTTTCCAGTCCGGCTGTGCCTGTGCTTTCCAGTCCGGCTGTGCCTGTGCTTTCCAGTCCGGCTGTGCCTGTGCTTTCCAGTCCGGCTGTGCCTGTGCTTTCCAGTCCGGCTGTGCCTGTGCTTTCCAGTCCGGCTGTGCCTGTGCTTTCCAGTCCGGCTGTGCCTGTGCTTTCCAGTACCTCTGCCCTCCTGTCTCCTCTCCAGTCTTCCTGACTTCCTTTAAAAGGAGTTCCTCTCTTCCTGGATTGGAGGCTGGCTGGCTTTAGGTTACACCCTGTAGGGCGTGGATCCTCAGTCTTCCAGAGGTCCCTCTTGCTCCCCCTATCAGACTCCTGCGAATAATGCAGCTTGTGCATGTCTTTTTTCAGGTTTAAAACATTTTTTCCTAAGCCCTGCTGGTCTGCTGCATCACAATATATAGTTATACTGTATATATATATATAGATAGATAGATAGATGTGTGTGTATCTGTCCAGATACTTATCTCCTGACTGTCTATGCTCATAAAGGTTTTTAGCTTCCTGTATGTTTCTGACAGTGGGCTTGCACAGCTTCATACTGTTCCACAGTATGTTTCGGATATTTTGCACACAACCACTGCTGTGGAACTGACAGCCCTACCGTATCCTAGGTTTACGTATCCCTGAAGCTCCATGCCCCAATGGCTTCCTACCTCTCACCAGTTAGGAAAGACATGGTGGATCTTCAGTGGATTTCAGATTCAATTCCTCAAACATCTGTCCTTTCTTGGGAGTATGGGGTTCTTCTCATACCCTTTCCTCCCTCAAGAACTAGGTCTGTTTGTCCAGATCGATCAGTCTTCCTCTTTTGCTCCTACCTCTGAATACTTCTGTAGCCAAAAGAGTTTTCAGCTTTCCATGAAGCTTCCCACTGAAGACCTGCCGTGTTTGTGTTACCCCAATTGAATCCTGGGGTCATCTCTCACTTCCAGATGTTGACCTCCACCTTCACTACAGTGAGGTCACCTTGGACATTATTCTACTGGATCCCCAGTAGACTCCATCAGCCTCTCTACTTCCTGCAATCCAGTAGGTGAGCGTCATATGGTGATTGTTCTTTTCAATATTATGCTGATCATTTCAATATATCTTTTGATAATGATCATACATACATGGACTCCTTGAGGTTAGTCCTTTCTTAGGTTAGCTGGTTTTTCTGCAGCTCCTCTCTATGCAACTCCTGCCCTCCATCCTCAGGATGCCTGGCCATATGAGATGTAGCATGTTTTCAATCTTCATCATGTTATGGCTCCAGGCATCTTAGCTTGGGAGTCCCCATATGTGAAGACTCATTCCTGCTTGTTCCTGGAGATAGCACAGTTACTTACCTGTAACAGGTGATCTCTGGGAACAGCAGGAATAAGTCTTCACAACCCGCCCACCTCCCCTAGGAGTTGTATTTTTATATCTATCTTTCCTTTCCTCTTTCTCTCTCTTTGTCTCAGCTATGAAACGCAACTGAGGAGAGACAGTTGGAAAGGCGGGAAGGCAGCACGCAGGCGCTGAGGGATGCTCCCAAAAGCTTTCTGATTGGACGCTGGGGAGCGTTCCCGCGCAGGCACTGTTCCCGCGCAGGCACTGTTCCCTCTAAGCTGTGCGCGTGTGCGCGCGCACACACCTCGCCGAGCGAGCGCACATACTTTACAACAGAGCGCACAAAAATTACGGCTCTGATTCTGATGGAAAACAACACAGACGTCTTAAAATTTAAAAGTTATGATTGTAATTATTAGAAATTTCCCGCTTCATTTAGTAATTGTCTATTTTCATTTAATTTGATTAAAATCAATGTGGTGTACATACTGTATTGTGACGTGTAGTCAAATTTTAAAGTATATAACTCCGAGTGTCATTATGTGGCGCACAAAAATTTAACCTTCCTTCAAAAGCTGCACACAGCTGATATTTTATGCGCACACAGCCTACAGAAAATTAGAGGGAACATTGCGCGCAGGCTCCATCGGTACCGACGTACCCATATGTGAAGACTTATTCCTGCTGTTCCCAGAGATCACCTGTTACAGGTAAGTAACTGCTTTCTCAACCAGCTTTGAGAAGCAGATTCTGAAACAGCTCATGGGCTGCTTTCAGTCCATACTAGCTGCTTGGCAGCCTCCTTTCTTTTTGTTTTGGGGGGGGGGGAGAGGCACAAGTTCCAAGCCTTGTGGGGGGACCAGGCCCTCTACCACTTCTGTCACTTAGGACAAAGCAAGGGCATTTAACCCCCTTGCCAATTCTCCCATCCGTTCCTCTGGGAGGCCTGCCTTATTCCCTTCGGACGATGTTTAAGATGCAGAAGATGATTTTTCTTTAGAGGGGGAGTCTGAGAAGAACTTTCCCAAATGGAAGGTGAGTATCTATCTGTGATCTGCCTTTTTTCACAGAGAGGACCTTCCTGTTCTTATTCAGGATGCTATGATGACCTTACATACCATAGTCTATTCCTGTGCGATCTTCATAAGTGCACCCTATTCTGAAGAGTATCCAGCATCCTTCTGGGTGTTTCCCCTCCTCGATTGTGCATCACCTTTTCTCTCAGTGAGAGACTGCTGAACTGGACTTTAAAGGTCCTCTTTCGGCTGTACCTGTTGCCTCAGGGCAAGTTGTATTGGCTTTTTGTGCTCCCTTGGGTGGATGCATCCATCACAGCTGTAACAAAGCACACAGCCATTCCAGTGGAAGGAGGTGCTGTGCTCAAGGAGCCTCATGATAGGGTAGAGGCCCTCCTTAAGAATGCCTTTGTAGTTTCAGCCTTAGACTCTAAAGTAGCGCTGTGTGCAGGCTTAGTGGCCTGAGCTCTCTTAAGTGGAGTCCAGCAGCTGCCAGACAGCATGAAGGCTGCAAGATTAGAGTTCAGAGCTGTGTAGGTGGCTGATGCTCTATATGACTTGCTCAGGACCTCTTCCATGTTCATGGCAGTGTGGTAGTAGCCAGGAGGTGACTTTGGCTCCATAATTGGTTGGCTGCTACTGCTGCCTACCAAATTATGGCTGAGCAGGCTTTCCTTTAAGGGAAGCTTTCTGTTTAGGGAGGACCTGTAGAAGTTGGTGAAAGAACTTGGAGAGGCTTCCAGAAGATGGACCTAGGGGCAGTAGGAGTGTCTCTTGTAGGGCCTTGCATGGAACATTGAAATGCCTGCGGACTGCTGGATGAATAGGTCCTACCTGGACTCTTATAGGTCTAAGCCCAAGAAGGATCAACCCTTTTGGAGCTGTTAGCATCCTAGAGAGTCAACTGTGGCTCTCACTGGTGGTAATTAACCCTTGCAGTGAGATATGGTGGGTTCCTTTCGAGGTACAGCTGGTTGGGAGTGGCTCTGGCTGTTTCTGTCAGAATGGGCTCATATCATGTCAGACCACTGGGTCCTAGGTCCTCTATCAGGGTTATGTGCTGGAGTTTGCAGAGCTTATATAGGATGTGTTTGGTTTTTTTTAATGGCTCCCCCCTCAAGTGGATGGTGATTGAAGAAAGTCTTTAGTACCTTCTGCAGTTGCAAAATATTCTACCCATGCCCTCTGCAGAGCAGGGCCAGGGGTGTTTATTCTCTCTGATTTTTGGTATTGAAGGGCAGATCCTTCTGGCCTATTCTGGACCTGAAGGTGGGAACAACCCTAAACTTGGAGTCCCTCATGGAAAGCATAGGGCCAGCCTGGGGAGTTTCTAACTTCCTGGACATCGCTGAGATATGCTTCCATATTCCCATTTGGGAGCAACACCAATGATTTCTGCAAATCTGTGTCCTGTGATTCTGTTTTTCAGTTCTGGGCTCCACCTTTTGGTTTCTTGCACCTTCTCAAAGGTCAAAGTGGTGGTGACACTTACACAAGCAAGGAATACAGGTTCACCTGTACCTGGATGACTGGGTCAGATTCCATGAAGAAGCCCAGGGAGATGACAGTGTCATCCAAAAGCTAGAGTATCTAGATAGAGATCTGCAACAGGCCCCATAGCGCAGACACATGGGTACCAGAAACCCCTATTTCCTTCTAGTCCCCATCTGGCATGACACAGTGAAGGGCTTACTGGAGCAGCCTAGCCTACTGTGTGGATGACTATCCAACCCTAAGGTCACAGGCTTGAACAGGTGCTCTGAAAAGTTGAGTAGTCAAAATGCCATAATTATGCATTTTCCTGTCCAGAAACCTCAAGCCAGAAGTCTACTATAAAATATCCCTTTTAATTATGGTCAGTATACGCTGCCCCCTCATGAGCACAATAGCTATGAAAAATAAATGCAGTGCAATGCAGGGAAATGAAATGGAAATGCCCTGTAGCAAAATAACACATAATGGCCAAAGCTGCACATGACCAGGAACCCAAACAGACAGACAAGTATATGGCCACGCACCCCTATCATTGGCTAGCCCAATCGGTTTCCCGTTCCTGTAGTGTGCCTACCCTTTGCAGATGGAATGAATGATGTCTGTCTGAGCATGTGGAAAGTGGCAGGTGCCATGAGGGAAACTATATAACCCAAACAGATCATACAGTGCTGTGCCATGTGCACTGCATATACCAGTTTGCCAATGCCGCCAGCCCCAACATAGAGTGCAATCACTGGGTACATGACATGGTCTGAGAAGGTGGCAGGCAGTGCACCTGACTTATGAGTGGTCATGGGTACTACTGACATGCTATCAGCATACTTTGCCTGTGCAACAATGGATGTGGGGGACCAGAGATGCACCATGAAGCAAGGATGCAGCACAAAGGTAATTTATTTTAGTGCAGAAGCACCAAAGGCATAGTGTCCCAAATGGGTTGAAATCTGCAAATGACAGCCAGAGGCAGTAGCATGGAGAGTGACAGAGGGGAAGGCATTCAGGAGTGAACAGCGTGTGGCTAGACCTGAGGTGCTGTTTTCCGCACAGGGAGTTTGGTGTCCATTACCAAATGGAGGTTCTAAAAGCAACATTTCATAACCTCTGGTGCCTACAACCTGCCCATGGTCTAGTGGCTGAGTATTGAGTCAGCAGTGGAAAAAAGTAAGGATGTTTACTCATTGGAGAATGTGTAGCCCACTACCCAAATGCCACACAGCGCAAATGTGGATGTCACCAAAGCAATGGGTGTCACATTGTGCCTGTGCATTGTAACATCGTTGCCCTGCCATGACTGTGGATATGCTGTCGCTATGTACCAGTAGAGACAAGTTTCCCCAACCTGGTTAGTTGCACATATATGCAAGATGTGCCATCAACTGCAGCACAAAGGTGTCTTGTGAAGATGGCCTACCCCACAGGCTTTGGAGAGTGCATCCAAGTGGGTGATGGTGCACCCCAGAATGCAGGCAAAATGTGATAGCCAAAACCTCCAAATTACCTGTCCAAGGGGGCAGGACTGCTGTTTCCTGTATCCACACCATATGTCAACAGTGGGTGCCTGGTATGTGATTCCTTGCTATGCGAGAGCTCATGCATTAGGTGGGTGACAGTAGAACAAATCACTGCAGACGTCCATTATCTGCTGTATAGCGGGGATAGTATGGTGAGTGCAGTGCTGGAGTAGTAGAATGGTGCATGACCCCCATCGACACATCACAGCCAACCATCGTTAGTCACAGTGATGTCCAAGCTGCATGCAGCTGGCAGTAGTTGCCAGTCACAGGCCCATGCACATAGATGTTAAACCAAATCGCACAAAATAACAATCACTCAACACATCTAATCCCTAAACAAAAGAAGAGTGAAAAACCTCCAAAATAGAGCGAGCGCATGAAAGTATTGTGTATTTTTGTCGGAAGGTCAGCCGTGAGTTTAAAAGCCTCTCGAAGCCGTTACTTCCATTTTAATCGGTTTTATTAAAGTCCAATTAAATGAGCTCACATCGGAGCTAAAAAATAAAGGTGAAAAAAACACCACAACTTGGTGCCACCTACAACAGTATAAACATACTTGTATGAGTGTAGATTTGATTTAAAAAACACTACTTATCTGAACTGCTGTCTGCTCACAGTTAGTTGAATTTCACATAAGACGAAATATAGCAGCAGATCGCACAACGTCCTTCTTGAATATCAAAAAGACGAACAGAAGTGGCAACTCCCAAAAAACAATTCCCAAAAAAAGCAGTTGTCAAAAAGAACACAGCACTGCGTTTCGGGCAAATATATGCTCCATGCACTGCTTCAATGCTTACGTGAACTGCCAAATTGAAAACATACATACAGCCTCTCCACCTCTCCGAGACGCCAGCGCATGCTCATTGATGATCCGCGGATGATTCTGAAATGTGGGCTCCCGTCGACTGTGTCCCAGACAACCAATAGTCCTCATGGCAGCCCAGGACGTGCCTGAGAAGGCCGCCATCCCCGGCCGGCTAGCCCGCTTCCAGCGCGTCCTTCCTTGGGTGGACCATGGGGATGGCCGCCTGCTGCGGCTCGGAATGTGCCTCTGAGGCCTCCTTCCTCAGCTGCAAGCCTCCAAAAGCCAGCCCCGCTCCTGGGGGCATGAAGTCTGCTCCTTAGACCGCCACCAGAACTACTGCTGCTCCGGCTCTCCAGAGTCCTCAGAATGCCTCGGACGGTTGGCCTCCCTCCAGTCTCTGCACAGAGACACCTCCCCAGATGGTGCTGAGGAGTTCCTTGCACGCTGCCATGCTCCTGGAAGTGAGTCAGCATTCTACTTCCTGCTTCACTATTGGCTGCAACGCTTCGGCGCAGAGATGTCTCCTCATAGCATCAGTAGCGAGGATCGAAGCTTGCTCTCCGTGCCACCGAGGATCGAAGCTTGCTCTCCACGCCGCCACTCATCGTCTTGACACGGATTGGTGCCTTGGTGCAGATCAACGCCGACTTCAGCGAAACGCTTTGGAGGCTCCCGGATGATTCATTGCTCCGACTGCCTACACTACATCTCTCGTGTGGCGCCCTCTGCCTCGGCGCAGATCGACGCCGACTTCTTAAGGTGGCAAGCAGCGAAATGCTTTGTAGGCTCTCCAGACCATTGCTTGCTCCGACTGCCTACTCTAAATCTCTCGTGTGGCGCCCTCTCCTGGTGGGAGGCTGACAAGATCACTCTCCGAGGCCAAAAACATAGCTGCCTGCACTGTTCCCCGTGCATGGCGCCATCGGCTCGTGGGAAGCCTAGGGCACTCTCTCCTGGTGGGTGGCCAGCAGGATCATGCATTGAGACCAACATCATAGTTGCCTGCACAGATTCACGTGCTTTGCACCATCGCCTGGTGGGAAGCTGACTATTCCATGAGCGGAGAGGCTGCAGGAAAGAGTAAGTGGAAGACTCAGGTAAAAAAACAGATTCTGAAAATCTAAGTATTTCTATTCCAAGTAGCATTATACCACAAGTGTCCCTGGCCAGTAGGCCTTACATGAACTGAGGGCACACTTAGATATCTGATTTTAAAGGCTACGCAAGGAATGTAAGCAGTTAGCCAAGCTACCCACTGGAACCCTAAGCACTTGGAGCCCTTCTTAACAGGATAAGAGGTCAATCCTCCACATACCAGCACTGGGTCTGCATGTGATAACCTACACTCAATCCCTCTGACTGGACGAGGCCGTGATAAAGGGGCAACCCCCTCTTGGGCATCGAGGTCACTCCCAGGCCTTGATGAGGAAGGGCCTCCCAGGCCTTGATGAGGAAGAGCCGTGCTGCTAGCCCAGTGGTAGGTGCTTGTCTTCCTTGAAGCTCACTGCTCCATAGACGGTGCCATACCATCTAGAGGCTCTTCCGGCCTGATGCCTGCACATCGGCGTACATCAAACTCTGAGCCTGTCTTCATAAGGAGGAGCCAAGGGTTTCATTCCTAACCATTCTTTACACGGTTCCTACCTTCTAACCAAAAAAAAAAATAAAATCCTTGGGGATGCAAGCCCTCCACAGGCAATGTCCAGGGCCTGAGCCACACTTCGCTCCACTGCAATGCTTGGTCCGGATCAATGTCAAGGTACAGACCAGATCATGGGTCTTCGACCAGCACTTGCTGAGTCCTCTGGCCAGCGCCGCCCTCCAGCATTGCAAGATCAAGAACTGCTGGTTGTGGCATCTTCCAGCTGGAGCTGTAGATCATGAACAGATCTCTTGACCCTCCATTGGTCTACCTCGACATCCTATGACCTGTCACTACAAATCACTGTCCCCTCCAGCAGTAGGTCCTTCCAAGGCCCTTCCCTAAGACCGATAGGTCATGGTCCATAGCACACCAGGACTGACATTACCCAACAGGGCTTCACCTTGGTATAACCAGTGGCAACAGTTGGTGCAGTACACACAGCCAGTGTGTTCAGGGGCAGAAGGTCACAGGTTCAAGTCCCAGCTGTGGCTCCTGCAAACCATGTCCATATATTTTACCCGAGTCCACCATAATCCTGATCCCACATCTTTCATGCACCAGGTTGACTTACCTCAATACTGAGTGGAGGGGTAGCCTAGTGTTTGGGACACCATCCTATCTCCCCGGAGATCCGCATTCCATTCAGCTGATCCTCCTTTGACAGTGACAGCACAATAGCCTACCAACGGGACCTACCTACCAATCAATGCAGGCACATACAGAGGAGAATGCTCATAGTCCACTGGTTAGTACATGAGCTTCGGGAACTACCTACCACAAATGGCATAGGAAACCATCCTCTGCTCCTAGGGATAAGACAACTGTGGTTGTCCAAGGAGCAGGTCAGCAATCCGCAAACTGGGCAGTTATGGTGGGCACCTGCCCCATCCTCCTCGCACCCAGCAGCACCTCTGACTCAGCAGCATTGGCCCTACTGCCAGGCCAGCCGCTCCTAAATGTTGGCCTGCGCCTCGTGCCCCCTGTCTTCTGCCTGGACCTCCTCACATCCTCTACAGCTCAGGGATGATCAGAAGGTCCATGCCACATACCCGCAACTTGTGGTGGCAACTGACTCCTGTGACAGATATTGGTGTCTCACCCATCTTGAGAATGAGCCGACCTCTGCCTTGCCATCGTGAGGACCAGTCAAGCAAATGGGCTCCCAGAAGCCTTGCACCGACTGGGTGCTGTTGGTGTGAACATCAGCACCGACTGGGTGCTGTTGGTGTGAACATCAGCACCGACTGGGTGCTGTTGGTGTGAACATCAGCACCGACTGGGTGCTGTTGGTGTGAACATCAGCACCGACTGGGTGCTGTTGGTGTGAACATCAGCACCGACTGGGTGCTGTTGGTGTGAACATCAGCACCGACTGGGTGCTGTTGGTGTGAACATCAGCACCGACTGGGTGCTGTTGGTGTGAACATCAGCACCGACTGGGTGCTGTTGGCGTGAACATCAGCACCGACTGGGTGCTGTTGGGCGCCCGAGACAATCCTCATGACTCGGGGCGCCTCCCATAACCCGAAGGGCTACAGTGCGGGACACTACGTACCCACTTTATCTTAGAAGAAAGATTCACAGATCCATGTCCCAATCGTGGATCTCGGAGAACATGTGTCTGCACCTTCCTGAATATCATGGCCTACCGTGTGAAGCCTGCACCTCTGGTGAAATTTCACAAGGCCAATGACAGCACCAAGATTCGCAGTTCCTGGAGGTGCCCAGTGGCTGCGTTCCGTCCCCCAGAAACAGGAACAGTTGACACCGCCTGTCTCCCAGAAATAGGGACAACAGGCTACCATCATGCTATCCTTGCAGAGAGAATCTTGCACTACACAGACCCAGATCTGTGACATGGACCCCAAAAGTCCTGCAGCATTAAACCCAGGTCACCGTGGACATGAGTGCAAGATGGCAGAGTCCTGCGGCACTAAAACCCAGGTCTCTGTGGCCATGAGTGCGAGGTGGCAAAGTCAAGGCCGGTCAGCGGATCACCATTGTACAAAAGGTCACAAGGGCAGATACATTGGCACGAAAGGTCGCATATTCCATACCTGACTGCACGTCCACTGGGGGATTCAAGCACTCCGGCAGAGCGCCCAGATGACTTTGCACTCTAGGGCCCCCACACACACAGTCAGCAGGGTGGCCCTAGTCCCGCGCAGAAAGGAAACATGTTCCCACTTACCCACACGAATGACCTAGAACCTCTGATGTGCCAGACTTAACTACGGCCAAGGGCCCAACAGTACCATCCATCCAGGCAGGGAAACTGCAACCCTTCGCCATCAGCTTCCCTCTCCTGCGGAGGGCTGACCACATATCGACCTACCCACTTCGTGGAGAGCAGGAAGGGCAGCTGTTTGAAACGGTCAGAGCCAGGCCATCTTCATCATGCCCTGGCCAGCTCCAACACATTTTCCCTAAACTTATGGCCTAGGAACTCCTGGATACCGTGCACAAGGAGTAACTTGAGAAGCTGATACGGTATATTGCCCATTCTGTCCCGACTTGTCGTCCCCTGATCTGATACGATTGGAAATCCTGGATACCGTGCACAAGGAGTAACTCAAGAAGCTGACACAGTATCTTCAGGGACAAGCAGGAATGTAGTCTTCACATATGGGTATCATCGGTACCGACGGAGCCTGCGCGGGAGCGCTCCCCAGCGTCCAATAGGAACGCTTTTGGGAGCATCCCTCAGCACATGCGCACTGCCTTCCCGCCTTTCCAACTGTCCCTCTTCAGTTCTTCATTTTTCGCGGAGCCGACAGGACACATACCCTGTCACCGCAGAAAATTTCTTCTTTAATCTTGTTTTCTTGTAGTCGCGTTTGCCTCCGCACGACGCCTACCAGTACCGCCGGTTCTTTTCTTTTCTAAAAAAAAAAAAATTAAAAAAAATTCTGAATTATTTCTCTTCAGAAACTTTTCTTTTTCGGTGCTAGGTGCCATTTTGGGCACTAGGCCCCATTTTTCCTTAAAGGTGGAAAAACCAGCTAGTGGTTTTAAAAAATGCACTAAGTGTGGTGGTACCATTTCCATCACCGACACCAATGACTGGTGTCTTAAATGTTTAGGCCCTGACCATTCTCCATCTGAGTGTCCCTCTTGTATGGAAATGACTAAAAGAGGAAGACAGAACCAGGCTGCAAAGCTCGGTACCCTCTTTTCTTTGGATGCCAGGTCTATTGCATCAACGTCTTCAAAGAGCCTCTTCCTCCCATGGATCTCAGGTAACTAAACATAAAAGCCCGTCCTCAAAGGGTAGCTCTCCTGCAAAGCATTGAGAGGCCATTGGCATTGCCCTTGAGGAAACCACACCAGCAAAACAGCCCTGGCGGGAGGCTTCTGCCTCCGAAGCATTGTCACACCCTTGCTCCTTGCATTCAGCATGGAGGGTCGTGGTTATAATAGAAACGTCCCTTTTCAGCCTTCTCTGACTTGTTCCCCCGCAGTGCTTCTTAGGAAATGTAGTTTAACTGCTACACATATGGCTTCAGGTAGAAAAAAAACTTGTAGTTTGGCTCTTTTGTTAAGGCAATGACAGAAATTTATTAAACTCAAATGCAAGGTTCATAAATACCCTTTTCAGGATTATTTCTCCAGTTTTCTTTCAAAAACACAACAGGACATAAGCAAAAGTCAAAACAAAGTATCAGCTTACAGTATTCTTCAGCTCAAAAGCAAAAACCCTTAAACAGCAAGGCTACCAGCTTTCCCTAGCCTTGCTGGTTAAAGCATAAACACAAACAGCTTTCTTCAAAGGCAGTTTTCTTTCTTTCCAGTTCCAAACATTTTCAAGCTGTTCTCTTTATAAGCAAAGCAAAACTTCCAACAGGTACAAACTTCCAATAAGCAAACAAAGCTCTACTCAGGTTTTCTCAGGAACATTCAAAAGCAAAACAAAAGCTTTTCCCCTCTCACCGTTAGCTTGGCTTCTTGCCGTCTCACTGCACAGGATAGCAGGTGTTTAACAAGCACCATTATACAGCTTCAGCTTGTTCTCGCTTCTCAGCATAAGTTTCCCCTCTTTAACACAGGGAACTCACAAAACATCTTCCTTGCTTTTCAAGATTACCTTGCTCTGGAGAGTTTTCTCTTAAGGTTGGCGTTCCTTCAACGCTCTATAGCTAAGGCTTGGCACAAAGAGCAGTCCATGAATATATCTTCCTCATTCAAAGCTGCATCAGGCTCTCCTAGTTGCATTGGTTCTATCTCTCCTTCTAGCTCACTGGGCTTAGCTGACAGCCTCTCATTAGAGCTGAGAGTGTCTCCGGCAACTCTGCACTGCTCAGTATGGGACAGGCTTCTAAGGCTCGTGCCTTGGCTTGTAGCATCTTCTCCTCTCTCGTGCTCTGTACCTCTCTCTGGCTCTTTCCAGCACTCTCCTCTCCTGCTGTTCCTGTTCCCGTTGCTGCTCCAGCTCTCCTTGCTAACTTCTGTATAATCTAACCTAGGCTTAAATCTCCAGGGTTCCAGCCCCACCTCTTCTCTTCCCAGGTGACGGAGATCAGTTTGCCCTCTGGCACCTGAGTAATCAGGGAGCTTACTGACGTAAGGGTCTTTTACCTTGGGTCTGTATTCACTCTCCCTTAGTCCACTAGGGGAACTCTGAAACCTGTTCCAGCTGGGGATTTTCTGGTTTCTAGGTGCGGTTGTGGTTTTATTTCTCTAACTTTGCAAAATAGGTCCTTTTATTAGGGTGAATTCTTTGGTTTTCTCCCCTTCTCCTAACTCAAAATGAGCTTCCTTATCACAGCATCAACGGGGTTCCAGGATGTTCTCGAGGCCTCTGCCTCTACGGAACTACTGGTGCCATGCTCAGGGGTCCTGTCTGCCTTCACCGGTACTGACACCCAGGCATCGGCAGTGTCAATAGACCAGAGATTCCTCGCTATCGAGCGCAGTATTGTAGCTCTCCTTACAGATGCGGTACCGTTGACACCAATGGTTCAACGGGCACCGGTACCGATGCCGGTACTGGCACAGATACCGGTACCAGCACCGACAGTACCGGCCCTGGTGGGATTTCTTCCCATGCCGTCTTTGCCTGACATCGAAAGATCGGTACCGGATCAACTCGATACCGACTTCAATCGATACCGGGACCGTGCCTTACATGAACATCGTAATCAGAGATACTTCGAATCCTCCGATTCTGATGACTCTGATAATTCTGCCGGTACCAGAGTTTTTCTCCCGGAAGACTCTTCTCCGCAACGCAGAATGTCGCCTCTGGAGGACATGTCTTTTCAGGATTTTATTTGTGATGTTGCCAAAGGCCTTTCAATCTCGGTAGCTCCTGAAAAGGAATCTAGAGCAAAGGAATTGGAAATTCTCCAATATCCTAAGGCTCCAAAGGAGGCAGCCACTCTACCCATTCATGAAATTCTTCATGATTTGATGCTCAGAATGTGGGAGACACTTTTGACCACATCTCCTCATTCTAGGAGGCTTGATACCATGTATCGAGTTCCACCATGTCCTGGCTTTGAAAAGACTCAGCTGCCACACCATTCAATGGTAGTGGAGTCAGCCATGCGTAGGATGAAAAGTGCAAATAGACATGCATCCAATCCTCCAGGTCGTGAATGCAGGACTTTTGATGCTTTTGGACGTCAAACTTTTCAGGCTTCCATGCTTTCAGGTAGGATCAGCTCATATATTGTATATATGGGAATGTTCCTCAGAGGTCACAGGAGATTTGGAGCTTATGAGCCCACTTTTACCAGATGACAGACGACAAGACTTCCTTACGCTTGTCAAGCATGTTCAAGATGTCTCCAAGTTTGTGAATCGTGCAGCCTTTGACTGCTTTGAATGCATCAGCAGAACCTCTGCTATTGCCGTTGGTGCACGATGGATTGCCTGGCTTCAGGCATCATACTTGGAGATTTGGGTACAGGAAAACCTCTTTGGCAAGAATTGGCAGGAAAAGGCTAATGAAATAGATACTGACAATATCACCTTAGATTGTCAAAATCTACAGCCACTCCAGCCAAAAATAAACCCTATAAAAAAACCCTCTTTCAGCAAAAAGAGGAAGTTTTATCCATCCTGTACCCAGCAAAACCAAGCTCATGGTCAAGTTGCCCAAAGGGGACAACAACAGCAATTCAAACAGAAGCAGCCAAAAGGCCCGAGAGCTTAACCAGCTCTGCAGGTTCAGTCCCCTCAAGGGCTTTGACTCCTTCCTAGAGAGCTTAGCCTTCCTGCCTCTGAGGGGTCCAGAACTCCTAAATATTCCAGGCAGGCTGTGTCATTTTGCCAACAGATGGCACCAAATAACAGAAAATTGGACTCTGTCCATTGTAGGAGAGGGGTACAAGCTTCATTTTCACAGCATGCCCCCTCCTACAATCCTAAGGCAGTTCAATTCCCAGACCTCTGCAGACAATCTGCTGAATCACGAGGTCTCAACACTTCTTGCCCAAGGGGCAATAGAGGAAGTACCCATCCTCCAGCAGCAGGGTTCTACTCCTCCCTATTTTCTTATTCCAAACCTTCACTCTGTGTCTATTGATGACATTTGTCGAGCAGCCACCTGGGCTTTGGTACATACCTTTACAGCCCACTACTGCCTTAGATAAAGCCTCCCGTTGGGATGCCTTCTTTGACCAGGCTGTTCTTCAAAATCTCTTTCAAACTTAATACAACTCCTACCCACCAACCCTGGTAGGATGCCAGAGATCCATGGGAGGAAGCATGGCCCACCTCATTATAGGTGGCAGCTTCCTGGGGTCATCTCCCTGGCATCTTCAGCTAGGGAGTCCCCATATGTGAAGACTACATTCCTGCTTGTTCCTGGAGATAGCGTAGTTACTCACCTGTAACAGATGATCTCCGGGAACAGCAGGAATTTAGTCTTCACAACCCACCCACCTCCCCTGGGAGTTGTCTCTCTATTTTTCTGTCTCTTTCCTCTCTCCTTCTGTCCTTTCACTCAGCTACAAACTTAACTGAAGAGGGACATTTGGAAAGGCGGGAAGGCAGTGCACATGTGCTGAGGGATGCTCCCAAAAGCGTTCCTATTGGACGCTGGGGAGCGTTCCCGCGCAGGCTCCATTGGTACCGACGATACCCATATGTGAAGACTAAATTCCCGCTGTTTTATTTATTTATTTATTTGTTTCTTAATACCGCGCTATTAAGATCAGCGAACAGAACAATAGTACAATGTAACAAACACACATTGTGCTAACAATGAAACAGGGTAATAACATGGGTAAGAACTTGGTGAGAACTATTTACAGAACATTTTACAAAATTCCAGAATATTCACCATTGAGTAGGATAGATGGCACCATAGGGCTTAAGCCAAGGGAAGCGTTGATTAACCATTCTCCCGTTGGGTTAAAGTATTGGGGCAGATAGGCCCCCTGACCCCCTTCCATATCACGTGTTTCCCTGGGTTGCCTTCTGGGTAGTGTTTTTGGAATAGGTGGTATTTTATCGCTTTTCTGAATGGTATAAGGCGCATGATCGAATGTCAGAGGGGAGGGCATTCCAGGCTGTGGGTGCATAAACCGAAAAGGCCCTGTTGGCTGTTACTTTTAGGCATTTTGTCATTATCTTAGGGATTTTTAATGCATTCCGCATTACGGATCTTCTGTTCCTGTTGTCAGGCATGCTGTTGATTAATTTACTGATGGGTGAGGGGGGCTGGTTCCTCAGTGCTTTAAATGTCATGACAAGTGTCTTGTAGTGGATTCGAGCTTGTAGAGGTAGCCAGTGGAGCTTCTTCATCACAGGCATAATGTGTTCCGACCTTGACACACCTACAAGTACTCTAGCGGCCGAGTTCATGGCAAGACGGAGTGGATTTAGAGTTGACTGTGGAAGCCCATGGAGGAGGATGTTAGCGAAGTCCAAGTGTGGGATAACTAGGGCTTGGAGTATAGTCCGGTAGTCAGTGAAGTCCAGGAGTGGTCGAAGAAGGCGTAATGTTCCAATCTTATGATATATTGCTTTTGCGACGTTTTTCACTTGTTGTCATGTCAAGTCGCTGATATAGTGTGATGCCTAGATAGCAAATTGTGGTTTTAGTTTTGAGCTCGGCATTTCTGACTTGTAGTGCTGGAGGTGGGGTAAACTTCTGATTTCTCGTGATGAAGAGAACATCAGTTTTACTGTGATTAATTCGTAGGTTTTGGGTGAGAAGCCAGTCTGCAACTACTTTGAAGCATCTTGTAATGGGTGAAAAGTCTGGTTGTTCAGTCCTGAATGGGATGTAAAGCAGAATGTCATCTGCATAGGCAAGGCAGTGCACGTTTAAGGAACGGATCAGGGTGCAGATTGGCTGCATGTAAATGTTAAACAACAGTGCTGATAAGGATGATCCCTGGGGTACCCCCTGTTTCTGAAGGAAAGGCTCTGAAGTCAAGGTACCTGTCTTAACTTGTTGCCATCTGTTAATCAGGTAAGATTTGCACCATTGTAGAGCTGTACCTTGTATCCCTTTATCTTGGAGTCATTGTAGTATCTCATGGTTCACTGAGTCAAATGCGGCTGCAATGTCCATGAAGATGAGAACGAAACCCTGGTGTATATTGTCGAGTCCTGTGATTAAGTCGTTGAAGAGGGTTGTTAGGATGGTGTCAACGCCATGGGCTTCCCTGAAACCATGTTGGGATGGGTCGAGGGGTGCTTCAGTGTCGACATGCTGTTGGATCTAGCGCTGAACAGTCTTTTCGATGATCTTGGCAAGTAGGGGGATACTTGAGATTGGTCTGTAGGATTCGACCTTGGATGGATCAAGTTTGTTGTTTAGCCTGATTGATGTGTGTTTGAGACTCTGAGGGAAGGATCCTGTTGATAGAGATTGGTTTAGTATTTTGCACAGAGTGGGACTTAGGTCGCATCGTAGCTCTTTTATCCAACTGGCTTGACAGGGATCATTAGGTGCCGTGGTGAGGTTGATCGCAGCAATGGTGTCCTCGATTTCCTTGGTGGATATTTCACAAAATTTGAGAAATGGTGTTGGCTGTGGCACAGTGTGCATTTTGGTGATGTTGGAGGAGGTTGAGTTAATGCTGGTCTGGATCATCTTTGATTGTAAGTAGTCAGAGTAATCCTGTGGTTGGGGCATGTGCGGATGGGCTAGAGCTGGGTCACCTGTTAGATTTTACAATATTGAACAAGTCATGTGATTTATTTAAAGATCGTTTTAGAATATCTGTGTGGTGCTGCTTCCTTTTTTCCATTGTTGTATCTCTATGTATTGACAGGTGGGAGTTGTATGTGCAATGTGCTTCATCAGATCGAATTCTGCGCCACTGTCTCTCTAGTTTGCGTAGGTGAAGGAGTGATGCTCGTAGGTCTTTGGAGTACCATGGTGCATGTTCACGTCTCCTTGACTCCTTGTTGACAGGGGGGAGCTGAGCTACGGTATTGAAGCTGCTGTTCCAGTTGGCGACTATCTCATCTGGATCAAGGGTTGTGTCAGAGAGGAGGGGGAGTACCATCTCCTGGATTTCATCTTTGATGAAGGGGTGAAAACGTGTTGTTGGAGTTCTAGCGGAAGGGGCATAACTTTTGCTGCTGTTAGTGCGGCCGCGGGTGGCAGGTATGTAAAATCTGAGCAGGTTGTGGTCAGACCAGGGTACTGGAGTTATAGATATTGGTAGGTATTGGATGGTGTTAACCTCGGACTGAGGGGCAAAAATCAAGTCTAGGATACTTCCCTTTGAGTGTGTGGGAGAGTCAATGAGCTGTTTATAGCCCAGGTCATCCAGTGCTTCAAGGAAGGTTTTTGCTTGTGTGCTTTGTAAGGAAGGGAGGTTAAAGTCTCCCAACATCCAATTTGCAGAACGTGGGTTGCTTGAATTGCAAGCAAGATTAATGATTGTTGGTAGGTCTTCAGGTGATGATGTAGGGGCTCGATAGAGTAGGTTGATGGTACAGTGACTGTTTGATATGGTGATCGTGTCCAGGTGGGTTGAGGTGGTGGAATCATTTAGTTTAAATTGTAGTTTTGCCTTGGCAAGGATGAGTGTTCCTCCTCCCTTCTGGTTGGCTCTGTGGCAGGCAAAAAGTGAGAAACTGTCTGGCATCATCTGATTGTTAATTACATTGTCACAGTCGGACAGCCGTGTCTCGGTGATCATTAAGATATCAAGGTCATAGAGTGTTATCAGGTCGGTGATTGCTGGCCATTTTGAGCGAGTTGACCTGGCGTTTGAGTGCGCATTTCATGAACTGTTGGGGTTGGTGCTTCAGACTGATTCTTCATGTTCTGTAGCGGGATGTGGAGTAAGTGCGGATGAAATGTGTTAGAGGTTTTTGATGTGGTGTGGTAGAGGTTTTCTGACCATCTCCTTCCATTGCTGTGGAGTATCGGGATGTAGTTAGTGCGGGGATTAAGAGCATGCGATATGCTGGGGAGCACTGAAGTGAGGAAGATGGCCACTAGTGATAGGAGTAGAACCATCTTGGAGCAATCATGAATTGTTTAACGGAGATGAGTGGGGCTCAGAATGAGTGAGAGTGTGGCAAATGGGACTGGTGCGGTGGGGAGAGTAAATGGACAATTAGGTATTTGGCAAAAGGTCAAATAATAAGCAGTAGGCAAAACTGGCAATACATGTCAAGGTCAATAATAAAGCATTAGGCAATCTGGTAATACATGTCAAGGTCAAGAATAAAGCATCAAGCAGTCTGGAGAAGCTCTTAAAATACAGGCTGTTGAGAATGATCAAATCAATCTAATAATGACTAATGCTCACTAAGATTACAATGTTGCTTAGCATTCGCTTAAGTTACTTTGTTGCAATAGGACGGTCCTCTTTGAGCAGATGGTTACCTTGTGATCAGTAGAGGACTCTCACTTCTTCAAAACATCAGCAGACCATAATGGTACGTCTGTGAAGTATGAGGGTCGGTCGAGGACATTAGGGCCTCAACAGGGTCGACGCCTAAGGGCCACACCAAAGGGCCCTTTAGCGAGGCCTGACTTGCGCTCTGCTTTAAAGTTGCCCGGGCAGCCCCAATTGGGCTGAGCACGCTTCCGGGGGTGTCGAGTTGCTCCGGCTGCTCTATCCCCCCTTGGGAGAGCCGATGTTGGGCCGGAGGGCAGCAGGCAGATGAAGAGAACGTGCGCCTGACTTGCGCTCTGCTTTAAAGTTCCCGGAGATCACCTGTTACAGGTGAGTAACTACGCTGTTTCCAATTCTGTCCCGACTTGTCGTCCCCTGATCTGATACGATTGGAAATCCATCCTGCAAGTACTACAGAGCCTTGCACAAGCATCATCCACCAGGCAGGACGATTGCAGCCACCGGCGACCGCGCCCAGCAGCCTTGCTGGCACTTGCAGGCAAAACTGGGGTGGACCACCAACAAGATTTCTTAGATAACGGCTCAGATGGCTAGTCCCGTGGCAGCTTGGATAGTGGTCCAAACTGCTAGTCTGGATGGCATACCTACCACACACATAATGCCACCATGGCCGCCAGAGACACTTCACGCTCTGGACATCATCGCAGCTCTACGCAACTATATGCCCAGGACATACACGAAACTGCGCATTAACAACGATCCATCGACAGCCCGTGGCCCACACTTGTGGCAGGGATACCTGCCAACACTACATGCACCACATGTAGCATGGACAAACGCGTCGCCTAGCAGTCTCAGGGTCTTGACTACTACCTAGCCATGAACTGACTCATAACTCATGTCCTTGCGGTGTTAATGCTCCAATTGCATCACTCTTGTAGCACTGTCGATATTGCTGCTGTTGCGTCGATCTTGCACACCCTTGCAGCGCTTCCAACATTGTCACCGTAGCTATCTGCTCTCAGTGGTGAACTCAACGCTACTGCTCGGTGGGACTCCCTCTGCTGCTGAATCTCAGAGGCTGCCCATTGAGACAATTACCCTGCGGCCTCTGCGGCCGCGTAGGAGCGACGTGGGACTGCATGCCTACACGTTCCGTATTACTACACGCTCACTTCAAAGAGGCGCGCACCCATTACCACTACACGCTGCACATTCTTCAGTGTGCGCGCACACTGCACGTTGGCACATTAGGGATGATAGTTCAAAGTGTCCCAGGGTACTCCATTACAACATCCATGCCCTGATAAAGTCACCTGAACCTGATCTCGGCCTCCCCCTTTTCACCACATCGCAGTGACAGCTTGGGAGGCACCAAGTGTGGCTGACTCATCCTGCTTGTCCTAGGAGAAAACGGAGTTACTTACCTGTAACAGGAGTTCTCCGTGGACAGCAGGATAAGTCAGCCACATATACCTGCCCACCTCCCCTGGGAAGGGCTCGGCCTCTGACTAGTGCCCGCCTCCTAGTGGCTAAGGCTCAGCTAGTGATGAACTGGCTAGCTAGGGGTGGGCCGGGGGGGGGGGGGAGCAGGGCCAGTTGGCCCATGCTCAGAAGGGCAAAAGCCCTTCTGAGCTATGGAGAGTACTTCCGTCATGATGCCGTCGGATGATGTCACCAAGTGTGGCTGACTTATCCTGCTGTCCATGGAGAACTCCTGTTACAGGTAAGTAACTCAGTTTTCCAGTTCAGTGCTACATAATTCAAAAAGGGGTACCTTATTAGAAAATGAAATAGGAAAAGGAAAAAAACTCTGAAAGACCATGCTTTTGGACACTGGGCCAAAAATACCTGCCATCTAGTCTGTGTATTTCATGAAAGATCAGGAAATACTCTTGCAAATAACCCCAAAAAAGACGTGTGCATAGTGCTAAAGTCTCAAAACTGTATCTCAGTCTGGCTGAAGAGCATAACTATCAACCAAAGCGGTCCTCTTGGTGTATTGCTAATTAAGGATTTATTTGGATCAGCAAGGAATATTGAACTTTTGAGCCATCCCATATATGAGAAATCATGCTGAGCCAGCTGTTTACTAGCCAGGAGACCAAAGCTGTAGGGAATGACTGACAAGAATTGTTTATTAACTCGGAGAACAAACAAAGGCTGGAGAAGGACTGGTCAAATTACTGTTGAGCAAAGGTGTATGGGGTGGAGAATATCTTTAGGGAAAAGCTCATGTGAGGAGTCATGTGGTCCAGCTGCGACACATTTGTTACAGCCTATAAAAAGAGAGAAAATCCAGAACAGGTAGAATAGATAGCCGCTTGGCCAGGCGCATGCCAGTGCGTGAAGAATCTCAGACTTTTCTCCAGCCTTCGCTGAGGCTCTCCCAGCTGATGTTAAAAATGGGCTGCGATGATGGCAGTTTGACACATTGTTCTGTTCTTGTAAGGGACAGGGAGTTTGGAGATGCAATATCAATTGTTTTATTGTCATTGTAATATCACTAACTTATTGTTCTATTATAATGTCAAGCTAATTGTCATATTAAATAGCTTATTAAATACCATGCGTGTGTGGTTGATTGATCTTGAATTTAATAGAATCATGGGCAATACACTTGGTCACTACCTCCAACAAGGATTCCAAGAAGCCAGTTGGATTCATAACACCCTCTGGGGATTCCAGCCCCTCCCCTTCATCAAGTATAGTGGCAGTTCAGGCCCAGATAGAGACAAATAAGCCATAGTTGTCGGAGAAAGATTATCTGAGAGGTTTTTAAATACCACCACCATGTATTTCCCACTCTGCCCATAGGAAAATATGTATGCATCTTTTTAATCAGCCAAGATGTTAGGATTATTGCAGAATATAACTGATTTGATATAAATAAATAACTAAGGGACACTTAGGGAAATTCAAGAAACTCAAATTATATTTTCTCCTCTGATTTTATGAGTATTCCTTCTTACAATGTGACTTTTCTATCTTTTTAATATGAGTCGATGTTATTTCCTTAGCTGTATTCTGCTGTTCCGTTTTATTGCATCTTGCATGGGAGTGAGTACAAACCATATCTAAATCTGTTGTAAATTTACCCCATACATGCGAAGAAGGAATAGAGGAACTTCATGACGTCCCATAAAGAGTTCATTATAACTACAGCCAGTTTTACCCAAAACTTGTGGCTACTTTCTGGAACGCCATTCTCTTTTCCCACACTCCAACAGTGTCTTTATGTTGATTATGACTTCTTTCCAAAGCTGTCCCTCCAGTCTATGGTCTGCTTCATTCATGCCTCCATGTTGGTGGTCTACTGTCACTGTCTTGAGAGAGGTTCTGTGGATTGGGGGGAGGGGGCAGGGGGCTACACTGTTTTTTGGGCTTAGTGAAACCCCTCCAGCCCTCTGGTCCATGATTGACCTTGCTTGCTGGCCAAAGCTCTAGGATCCCTCAACTTGGAGAAGGCTCTGCATTCTTCCAGCATTGTCCAAATTTGTGGGGGAGGCTGCTCATGAGTAGAGGGACCTTGGTGGGGCTTCCCCTTTTCTTTTTCCCCTCATAGTTTAGATAAATGAGGCACTAGAACAGAAAGCAGGGAGGTAAGGCAGACAGCTCACTCCAAAGTGTCTTTCGACAAAGCCATCTTGGCCAGCCAAAAGAAACTGTTAATACCTTTTATTTTTAGGTTCAGGTTTACTTCTTAACCAGTAGTGTGTCAGGGGTATTTGTGAATTCTGAAGTTACACTCTCTATTTCCTGCTGTATTTGTGTTTTAGCCAATTCTTTTTGTTGTGGTCTTAGTCTGTAAAGTTGTTTTTTTTCTTGTTTTTACAAGTTCTGTTCCTTCATTTCTTGTGTGCTGGTGGATTCTCTCTCAAGCCTCCTGTTCCTCATAGCGCTTGACCATGTTCAGGTTTAAGGATGGAGAAGATGGCTTTGTCGAAAGACACTTTGGAGTGAGCTGTCTGCCTTACCTCCCTGCTTTCTGTTCTAGTGCCTCATTTATCCTACTTCAGCACTTTTGGCGTATTTGGGCCTCTTGATGTCTGGAGGCCTATGTTAGTAACTCAATATGTGAAATCTATTTCTATAAGATCCATACTGACTTCAGCTCTTGTGATATATAAAATCTCAGTTTACACTGTTTTTTTATAGATTACCTGATGGGCATGGATGATTTATTTATTTTGCATCCAATATTTTAAGATTGAAGCCAGACCATTCCAAAACTGTAGTGAGGATTGCAAGGTGATTATTAGCTTATATCCTATTCTGTGCTGTTAAAGTACTTCTTGGTATCTGTTGTACTCATCTGTGAGATTCTTTGATCTTTTTCTCCATAATTTGTGCTCAATATATTCACTTTCTTACTCAAGTTCTTTGTTACAATCGTCAGTGAAAACCTTTCAGTATAGGTGCGTATCCAAAGTAGGCTATTTACAAAGGAAACCCAATCATAAGGTTGTAATCTGAGAAGATCTCCAAGAATCTGCATTATTGCTCACATTTCATTTGGTCTATTGAAAGACACGATTGACAATTCAGGAAAGCCCTTAAATACCATCTTTTCAATAAATATCTCATAGAACCAACGCACTGAGATAGAGAGCCAATCCGCTAAGGAAATATATGGTTTCCCAACAACATGCCATTAAAGTTGCTCTAACAACAACATGCCATGAAAGTTTCTCTAACTCTTAGTGGTTCATTTGTATCTACTGAATCCCTTCCATATGACTCTATGTAACAATATTTGTAAATAGTTTACCACTGTTATCCAAGATCATGTAGCAAATGTTGTAAATAGTTACCCCTGTTATCCAAGTTTCTTACCCTGTTATCTGTAAACTCATACATGTTATCTGTACTGAGCATTTTTTGTTCTATGTAAACCGCGCTGATGCTGAATAGTGCGGTATAGAAGAGATCGTAAATAAATAAATAAATAAATAAATAAGAGGTCCTGGTTGCCTGTGTGGGTGTTGTGTAGTCTCTTGTTCATCTCTGGGCACTATATGTTCAGATTTATTTTAAATACTCTGATATGGTACAGAGGAAAAGAAAAAAATGAAACTAGGGTTATGTTTTTTTTTTCTTGGCTCTTGTCATCAAATTTATATATAATAAATATTGTCAGCCTTTGTTGTCAACTAGGGAAAGATGGTTTCCTGACCTGCTCATTATGATGTTGTTTTAATCAAGTGTTCTCATCCCAGTCCCTGGGACACAGATAGCCAGTCAGATTTTTCAGGGAAAGTGCAATGAATATGCATATGAGAGATTTACATATAATGGAGGCAATGCTTGAAAATCTATCTCATGAATATTCATTGTGGTTATCCTGAAAGTCTGACCTAGCTAGATGTGTCCTGAGGACGGGGTAGAGAACACCTAGTTTTAACTAGCAAAGTGTGCAAATATGGAGAATAATTTTAGACCATGGATTCTATTTTATTTCTCTTTTTATAAAGATAACATGTGCCTATTTGCCTTCATAAAACTGACTCCCTGATAACTCACGCATAAACTTCCACCTTGCCTGGATAGGTCTGTATTACATAACCTACTGATTTTCAACTCTGTTCCAGCGTCCAAGCTCCTCCCTCAGGACCACCTACCCGTATACAGTGTGAAAGTATATGCTATGACTTGGTAATCAGTCCTTTTTTGTGCATGTATAAACTCCAGACAATTTTATAAATGTGCATTTTAGCAGGAAAAAAGGCTTCTAAAATTACCTCCATGGTGTGAAGATCACCCAGGTGATCTGATTGGTATAATTTTTACCACAGGCCACAGTGATTTACATTTCTCTAGGAACAAGCAAGAAGTCAGTCCTCACATATGGATGATGGTGCCGACAGAGCCCACGTGGAGCACTTCCCCAGATTTCAAAGAAAGCCAAAGCCTTTGGGAATGCTACCACACATGCATGGTCCCCTTCCCGCCCAAGGGTGCCATCTTGTCCAGTCTCCTTTTTTCCACGGAGCCCAATGGACGTAGTCCTCTACTTCCCTGGAAAAAGTTCTTAAAATCCTTCAAAATCTCTGGTTTGCATACCGGTTCCCATTCCGCCTCAAGCTGGCACCTTCGGTGCCATCATCTGCTCTCCTTTTCCTTTTTTTCCTCGGTTCCTCCTCGACTGGCCTTCATGCCATTTTTCGCCCAGGGGTTGTAGAACCCAGCCGGGTGTTCTCCCACCATGACTCTTGCTGCAACCGCTGCAGTCAGACTATTTCAGTTACCGATACCCATGACTGCTGTCTCCGCTGCTTGGTCTCAGACCACGACAGCTCCACCTGTGACCAGTGCCAGGCCATGACTGCCAAAACAAACAAATGGTCAGAGTTGTAGGGGAAGCTGTTTCCGAGATCTGACTCTGCCCCAGCCTCCCCATTGCCAAGCCCAAAGCTGGCACTTCCTGTGAGGTCCGGGCGTCCTCTGAGTCCCATGGCAGCGACTCCTCTGGCGTGGCCCCAGTCCCGCCAAAGAAAAAGGCACCAAAGCCTGCTGCGGTGTCCACGCTGAACTCAGCAAAGTCCTGCAGCGGGACTCTGACGACTTTGAGCAGTGCCCTCAAAGTCTCTAGACAGGAGTGCTCAGCCAGTGGAGACCGCCCCAGGGCCCGTGAACCTGTAGTCATCCTCAAGGATGCACTCTCTGGAGTGCTGGCGTTAGACCCGAGACCCTCTGTGTCTATGCCGAGGGCTGCACAGCCATCAAGCCTCAAGTCCCGAATGGTAGCCATGGAGCAGAGCATCTTCTCCTCTATATTAGCCTTGCAACAGGTGTTGATGTCTGGTTTTCCAGCATCTTTGGCCCTGACACCGGGCCTCATGACTTCGGGAGTCCCCAGGCGTCGAGCTGGGCACCGAGCGCCATTGGCCTCGGGTAAGTCCTCAGTGTTGATCGAGGTCTCAGTCATGCTCCTCGGGTATCTAGTCCTCCCTGGCGAGTTTTCAGGAGTCCGACCCCCAGATCCTCTGGGGGGGGCCCTGGTTCCTTGGGGCTACCCCCGAGGCAGATTTCTCCTTGCTCTTGGGATCCGAATGGGACCTCCCTGGCACAGGGATGTTCTTTCTGAGCCCTCTCCCCCGGAGCCTTGGCGCCACTCCCCACCTGAGGACATAGCCTTTCATGACTTCGTTTGTGACATGGCCCGGGCTCTTTCGGTCCAGACAGAGTCAGAGAAAGATCCGTGCACCAAGGAACTCGATCCTGCAATATAAGTCTCCTTCCAAGGAGAGACTCTCATGGTGCCAGTTCCACCCAACCTCAAGAGGCTGCTCCTCAGGATGTGGGTGACCCCAACCTCGGTGCCGGTGGTCAATCAGCATCTGGATGCCATCTACTGCGTCCAGAAGGGCTCCAGGTTCCATAAACAGCAACTCCCCCACAACTGCATGTTGGAGTCCTCCATACAAAAACTGAAGAGCCAAAAAACCTACTCTTTGGTTCCCCCCGGCAGGGAGGCTCGGGTCCTCGATTCTCTGGGCTGCAAGTGTTACCAGGGCACCAGGCTTGGGTGCCATATCCAGGCATACGAACTGTACATGGGAATGTACCTAAAAGGCCTGATTCAGGAGCTCTTGGGGTTCTCGGCGGGCCTTGACGGGGAACCCCTGCAGAGGTTCCAGTCCCTGGCAGTGGGCATCCGGGACTGTTCCAAATTCTTCTCTAGGGCCACCTATGACGGGTTCAAGTCTGTGGCTAGGGTGGCATCACCGGCATTGGTGCCTGGCCCCAGGCATGGTTGCAAACATCGGACCTCAAGCAGTGGGTGCCAGAAAAGCTGCTGGATGTCCCCTGCAATGACCAAAACCTGTTTGGGAAGCTGATGTCTGACAAAGTGGCTGAAATTGAGGCAGAGGTAGTGACCCAGCAAAGGCTGTCCAGGAAGACCTCGACCTCCCACCTCTTGTGGGAAAAAAAGTTTTTTCCTGAGAAAAAAGGGCTATACCAGGCTAGGCCCTACCATCCTTATTTGGGGCAGCAGCAACAGGCCTCACAGCCTTAAAGCCAGGGACATGGGCCCCGGAAGCCCAAGGCCCACAAGCCTCAGACACCAGCCCCCACCCAACTGGGGGGAAGCTTTTGACTCCCTGGGCAGGGCCTCCTCTCCCCCCAGGAGTTCTGCCTGAGCCTACAGGGGGGTCGGCTGGCCTCATTTGCCCACAGCTGGTCCAGCATTTGCCCACAACTGGTCCAGCCCACAACTGGTCCAGCATCACCACAGACAAGTGGGTCCTGCAGGTGGTGAGGGAGGGTTACCACCTCTATCTATAGCAGAGCCCTCCAGACTTCTTCCCAGGAGAACAATCACGACTTCTCCTCCACCAGGCCTTGCTCATTGCAGAACTCGCAAGCTTACTCGGGGACAGGGCAGTGGCACCTGTACCCCAACTCCTTTGGGGAAAGGGATTCTACTCAAGGTAGTTCCTGGTTCCAAAAGAACAGGGGGCCTCCGGCCCATACTGGACCTGCGCAAGTTGAACAAGTTCCTGGTACGGGAGAAGTTCAAGATGCTCTGTCTTGGGACACTGCTGCCCTACCTCTGCCAGGGAGGACTGGCTCTGCTCCTTGGACCTCAAGGACACGTACACTCGTATCCTGGTCCATCCCTCCCACAGACAGTACCTGAGATTCGTGGTGGGGGGGGGAAGGCATCACTACCAGTACAGGATACTGCCATTTGGTCTCGCCTCCTCGCCAAGGGTCTTCACAAAGTGTCTGGCGGTTGTGGCCGTCCATGCACGCCTCCAGGAAGCCCACATCTTCCCCTATCTGGACAACTGGCTCATCGGAGGCAACACAGCCTTTGAGGCCAGCCAAGCTTCAAGGCTTACATTTCACACCACGCAGAAGTTTGGCTTCGTCATCAACTACTCCAATTCCAGCCTCTCCCCATTGCAAGACCTGGAATTCATAGGAGGTCAGCTGGACACTCTGCAGGTCAAGGCCTTCCTCTCGATAGAGAGGACCCGTTGCCTAATGCAGTTAGCAGAGAAGGCTCAAAGCTGCAGGTCGATGCCAGCCCACCTGCTCCTCTGCTTGTTAGGCCACATGGCCTCAACAGTTCATGTCACGCCTTGGGTTTGCCTGCACATGCGAGCAGCCCAGTGGTGCCTCAGATCCCAATGGACTCAGGCCACAGGCAAGCTGAGAGAAAACGTAAGGGTCACTTACCGACTGTGTTTCCAAGCACCGGCACCACAACAGATCCTGACAACAGATGCCTCCCTGATGGGCTGGGGCACACATTGTGAGGGTCATTGCACCCAGGGCAGGTGGTCCCCAGATGAGTCTCCTCAAGCTCAGGGCCATCTTCGTGGCCCTACAGGCCTTCTGCTTCCTCCTGAGCATCCTCTCGGTCCTAATACAGATGGACAATCAGGTTGCCATGTTCTTTGTGAACAAGCAGGGAGGCACAGGTTCCTATTCCCTCTGTCCTTCGCAGTGCACAGCAGAATGTTCCTCAGAGCGCTGTATGTGCTGGGCCAGGACAACCTCCTGGCGGACAGGCTCAGCAAGATCCTTCGCCCACACGAGTGGCGTCTGGATCCTAAAGTGGCACAGAGGCTTTTCCACATCTGTGGCAGACCCTGGCTGGACCTGTTCACTTCTCCGGACAATGCACAGCCTCCCAGATTCTGCTCACCTCAGTCACACCACAGCAGGGTGGCAACGGATGCTTTCCTTGTCTCATGGTTGCGGGGTCTGCTTTATGTATTTCCACCGGCCCCCTCTAATATCCAGGTGCCTTTTCAAGATCCAGAGCGACCATGCCACAGTAATCCTAGTTGTTCATAGGTGGCCCAGACAGCTGTGGCTCCCCCTGCTACTCTCCCTGTCAGTGGCACCCCTGGTGGCACTGGGCCATCAGCCGGATCTTCTTTCGCAGGAGGACGGTTCCCTTCTCCACCCCAACCTGGCATCCCTGTGTTAGCTGCATGGATGCTGAAAGGGTAGCACTGGCCCCATTCATAATGTAAACCGCGCTGATGCCAAATAGTGCGGTATATAAGAACTTGTAATAAATAAAATAAATAAATAAATAAATTCAGTCTCACAGACGAAGTGCAAGAGATCCTCCTGGCCTCCCGGAAACTCTCCATCAGGAGGGCATATGCCTTCAAGTGGAGAAGATTCTCTCTGTGGTGTGCAGAGCGGAATGAGAATCCCTTCTCCTGCCATCTGCAGCTCATCCTGCAGTACCTACTGCATCTCTCCTGCTCAGGGTTGAAATCTAATTTGGTCAGGGTGTATCTCAGCGCCATAGTAGCTAACCATCACCCTGTGGAGCGAAGACCTCTCTCAAGCCAGCCCCTGGTCTCCAGGTTCCTCAGAGCCTTCTGCTATCAAAGCCCCCCTCCTCCCCCCCCCCTCCAGAGTGGGATCTCAATGTGGTACTCAGCTCACCAGACTGAGATTTGAGCCCTTGGCGACTTGCTACCTGAGGTATCTCTCCTGGACAGTGGCCTTCCTGGCGGCCTTGACATCAGCCCGGAGAGTGAGCGAGCTGCAGGCCCCAGTGGCAGATCCACCTTATACCAAGTTCTATACACAGAGGACCCAGGCCCACTGCAAAGCTCCTCAAACCTGTAACCAAGCGAACCCTGTCCACTTTGGTGGCAGACTGTATTGCCCTCACTTATGAGCGAGTTGGCCTCTCCCTAGAGCACCAGATCACTGCTCATCATGTGAGGGTTATGGCCACATCAATGGCCAACCTCCGTTCAGTGATGGTGACAGAAATTTGTAAAGCCACCACATGGTCTTCAGTGCATATGTTCGCAGCTCACTACTGCCTCAAGAGAGTCCCACAGGGACAGTGCCTTTGGCATTCTCGGTGTATAGGCAACTCCTCTCTCCGACCCTTCTGTGTTCAGGCTACCAGTGAATGGTTATGCTGGACCCTGGGGTCTGCAGTCTCTCTTGGTAGGGACTCGCTCTCTGCAACTCACGGCCTTCCTATTGGTAGCCGTTGGTGCTGTCATGGTTTGGTCCCTGGCAGGAGTGACTTCTTTCTTGTTCCTGGAGAAAGCGTAGTTACTCACTTGTAGCAGGTGTTCTCCAGGGACAGCAGGAATCAGTCTCATAATCCTCCCTCCCCCCCCCTAGGAGTTGCCTCCTTTACCTTTTTTACCTTTTCAACATTGGCCTAAGCTATGTCACCTGACTGAACAAGATGGCACCCTTGGGTAAGTAGGGGACCACACATGTGTGGTAGCATTCCCAAAGGCTTTCTTTGAAAGCTGGGGAAATGCTCTGCGCTGGCTCTGTTGGCGCCGATTTCACCCATATGTGAGGACTGATTCCTGCTGTCCCTGGAAAACACCTGTTACAGGTGAGTAACTACATGTTTTGTGCATAGACAGCAGGGTTATTCCAAGCCTCCCATGAACAGTCTTGATAGACCACTGCTAATGCAATTGCTTTGGCATGATGTTTATGCTCTGCCGAGCATTTACAACAGAATGTCTTTCTATCCTTCCTTCAGTGGGCAGCGGACTGTAGCGAGCAGTTAGATGGTAGCTGTTCCTCATCAAAGGGAAAAGTCTCCTCCCATACTCACAACCAGGTAAAGCGTTCTTTTTGCCTTTCATTGCAAAACTGTTAGAATTATGAATGAATGGAAGGTTGACCAGTTCACAAGACTTCAGTTCAAGACATTTGTATGGAAAGTGATGACTGGGTAGAGACTTCTGAAAGTAAAGCAAGACTTGGTATACCTTAGGAAGCAAGTGTTGTATACAGCATACCTTGGGAAGATAAGGCCATAGCAGTATCATTATGCCTAGATTTTTTAGCTCTAGAATCTAAATCTCTGGGTTGCTGTTTGCCCCCCACAGGAATTATGTGTGAGTGTTTCTGAGGGCTAGCAGAAATGAAATCACTTTCTTAGCATGTGTCAGGGGAGAAGGCTGTTGCATTATATTTATTTTTGAATATTTGCTATACTACCATTTGAGCAAGCTTTTGACTTCATGGCAGTTTACTAAACCCTTCAAGCCAAAAGCTTTTGCAACATGTGAAGTAGATCAACAATACAAAAGCAAACAAAAACAATATAAGGAGTGAGGTGCATAGGATAACTTTTTCAACCTTTGAAAAATAAATTGTGCAATCGGCACACATAAGTAAGGGGGGGGGAAGGTTAGTCAATTCGAGATTCTATTGTAGTCATAAATCTTCATAGGAACATTAGAACAGCCATGTTTTCACATTTTTCTTAAAATTCCTGTGTGAACTTTGAGTGAGTGTCTGGGAGGCTAGCGCAAGGCCCTGATAGAATAAAGCAGCACTCTGTATCAAGTGTCAGTGTCTAGCTTATGAAAAGAAGGGGTAACTAATAGGTGGTACTATGAGGATCTCCATCGCCAATGTGGACAATATGGCATGACAAACAATAGAGAATCAAAAGTTTGAATTTAATTCTTAATACTGGTAGCCAATGTTCAATTAATAATGGTGCAATGTGGTTGGATTGTAAAAGCATTATAAATTAATGCAGAATTTTGTATCGGTTGAAGCCATTTTATGATATATTATGGAACACTGGCAAAAAGTGAATTGCAGTAGTCTAGGTGATTTTAGTATAAATCCACAAAGTAGTATTTTGAGGGCTCTGGCATCCAAATATGGTCTAATCGAGCTAATCATTCTGAGTGCAAAAAAAAGATTTCTTAATTATATTGCTCATCCCCTTAAACTAGAAGGAGGCAGTGTCCCAGGGTCTACAACTGCTGCTTGGATAACACAGGTACACTACCAAAAAACTGCCTCCAGTTTTGCAACTGATTCCTATAGATTTTGGAGTGCTGAATCCAGGAAAAATAGCCAAAATGTTCCATCACGTCACGTTTTCTTGCAAAATTAGATTTCTTACCCATATAAGGAATGTTCACATAATTTCTTTTTAGCCGACTGCAGTTTATTTTCTTGGCCCAAAATAGAGGTTGTAATGGTTAACTAACTAGAA
Organism: Ichthyophis bannanicus; assembly: GCA_033557465.1. Lineage (NCBI taxonomy): Eukaryota > Metazoa > Chordata > Amphibia > Gymnophiona > Ichthyophiidae > Ichthyophis > Ichthyophis bannanicus. Next base: position 171,477,963 of record CM066032.1, on the reverse strand, counting down.
ACACTCCCTCATGATATTTTAGAGTGTTTTGTATTCATTTTATACATTAACAGGACAATTGGGAGGCGGGGGGCTAAATCTAGTACTCGCGCTGGCGCATGTTCTTTCCTGTTCGCCTCGCCTCGTTCGCTCGCTCAAACACGGTGGTTGCGACATGAACGTTCCTGTCAAATTTCAGTTTCTTGCAAGTTCATTATTACCTTTTGTTTGCTCAGTCGTAATCCAGCTTTATTCCGAAGTGGTTCACTACAGTTGTAGTTTGCAGTGCTGTGTATTTGTGATGGCTCACAGAGCCAGAGGTTGCGTCAACTCTCCGGACAGTTTTTGTTTTATTTGTGGGGAATATACCGTGAAAAAGCGGCAGAGGAACATTTCTGCATTTATTAAAAAAGTATATTTCGCCTATTTCGGTTTGAAGTTAGGCGATCAAGACAAACCGTGGGCTCCTCACAAAGTGTGCAAGACATGTGAGGAAGATCTACGCTTATGGATGAAAGGTAAAAAACAAGCATTTCGTTTCGGAATACCTATGATGTGGCGTGAACAAAGAGACCACAGCAGTGACTGCTATTTTTGCTCTTGCATTGTGAAGGGATACAACTTAAAAAATAAGAACGTAATAAGTTACCCCAACCTTCCCTCAGCAATTAGGCCTATGCCTCATAGCAACGAAGTACCTGTGCCTGAACCACCAAAATCTTTGGATCATATTTGTGTGGACGGTTCTGATCATGATGAGACTCATCAGATGGCTTTTCCCGATGAGTCCAGTACTTCCGAGTTTGAAACTGAACCAGATCCGAAACCTGAACTTTTCTCTCAAGCTGAATTGAATGATTTAGTCCGGGATTTAGGACTCACAAAAGATGCTGCCCAACTGCTAGGTTCTCGGCTTAAACAGAAAAATCTATTGTCACCAGGAACAACTTTTTATTGGTACCGCAACCGCGAGACACAATTTTTGAAGTATTTCAGCAAAGAGGAAGATTTGGTATTTTGCAACGATATATACGGAGTGATGGAAAAGTTTAAACTCAAGTATGATCCTGCTGAATGGCGGCTGTTCATTGATTCGTCAAAAGACAGCATAAAAGGTGTTCTTCTTCATAATGGCAACACATTTGTCCTATTGCTCGCTCTGTTATTCTCCAAGAAAAATACGAGAATTTGGCCCTGATTCTTCAGAAGATTCGTTATGATGAGCATAAGTGGATGATTTGTGGAGACTTTAAAATTCTATCCATGCTATTAGGGCAGCAATCCGGTTTCACCAAATATCCCTGCTTCCTTTGCTTGTGGGATAGCCGGGCCCGCGACCTACACTGGGGGGAAAAAAGACTGGCCAATTCGGGAGTATTTGAGACCCGGTGAGAAAAATGTTCTTCATGAGAGCTTGGTACCTCGTGATAAAATTCTATTACCACCTCTCCACATTAAGTTGGGTCTCATTAAGAAATTCATCAAGTCCCTTCCAAAAGATGGTGAGTGCTTTCGGTACCTTTGCTCAAAGTTCCCCCGACTTTCTGAAGCAAAGCTAAAGGAAGGAGTGTTTGTTGGCCCTGATATAAGGAAACTCATTTCAGATGGAGCATTCGCTGAAACGATGTCTGAGAAGGAAAAAGAAGCCTGGGATTCCTTCAAGGATGTTGTTCTCAAATTCTTGGGGAACAGGCGAGATGAGAACTATAAGGATATTGTTGCCAGGATGCTCAATGCCTTCAAAGAACAAGGCTGTAACATGAGTTGTAAGTCCATTTCTTGCACTCCCATGTGAACTACTTTCCCGAAAACTTGGGGGCATACAGTGAAGAACAAGGTGAAAGGTTTCACCAGGACATCAAGGACGCAGAGAGAAGGTACCAAGGAAGATGGAACACCACTATGATGGCCTACAGTGCCTTCAATAAATGCGACTGGTGTACCAAAATAATGTCTCACAGATCCGCATGGCTGCTGCCTCCGGTGCCTCGGCCCAGAACATAACTCAGACTGCGAACTCTGCAGAACTATGACCTCAAAGACCCTAAGGAGCAGTCATCAGCAGCAGGAAAAGGTTTTACAGAAGTCCGACTCCACGCTGGAGTTTCCGGCAATGCCACACTCCAGGGCCTCCTCCAATACTTTTGTGCCCTGCAAAGCACAAGCCTCTTCAGAGTCCCATGGCTGTGGTTCCTCTAAGTGAAAAACTCTGGAGGTAGAACGCAAGAAGTCAAAACCCTCGAAGATCGCCTTGGAGGGCAGGCTTGGGAAGAAGGGGGAAATCCAACCCAGGCCCTGCAGTCCCAGGTGCGAGTCCAAGGTGAGTGGGAGTGGCCTTCCAAGCTGCCCTGCAAGGAGGAGTCCAGCCGACCAGCCTCGGACCTCCGAGGCCATCCTCATCGAGGACTTCCCCTCAACAGACAGATGCCAGGCCTCAAGCCCTCGCTGCCTGCATCAAAGGCTGCGGAGCCAACTGGTATGAAGACCAGGATAGTGGCCTTAGAGATCAATATATCTGCCCTCGTGACCATGCAGCAGGCGTTTGTCCAGCTCATCTGTTTCATCCGCCCCAATGAAGGAACCCTCTACATCGAGGGTTCCCCCCAACATTGAGCTGGTCCTCGAATGCCACCAGCCTCGAGTCCCCAGCACCGGATGAGGTCCTGGTCCTGGTCCCGTTCCTTGGGGCACCAGTCCTCCCTGGCGAGTGCCTGTCAACTCAGACCGCAGATTCTTTGTAGGTTGTGGACCTCGACCGAGGTGATCACACAGTATCGGACTCGTACTTGGATGAGTCTGAATGGGAGATCAAGGATGTGCCCTCGGACCTCTCTCCCCCAATGCTACTCCCTGCCTGAGGATGTTTTTCCTCAGTTTTGTGCAGGACATAGCCAAGGCTCTCATGAATAGAGACTGAGGCCGAGGAGGACCCGCATACCGAGAAATTGGAAATGCTGCAATAGAAGGTATTCCCTAAAGAATCCCTTACAGTACTGATGCCTCCAATCCTCAACTGCCTTCTTCTCCGGATGCATGAAATCACTGACGTCTGTACCAATTGTCAGTAGGCACCTATGCCGAAGCCCTGGGTTCCAAAAGACCCAACTTCCCCACAACTCGATGGTTGTGGAGTCGGCCATGTGCCGGCTTAAAAGCCAAAAAACTCCATTCATCTGTGTCGCCCACTAGGGATGCCAGAACCCTCAACGCTCTCAGCCAGAAGGTCTTTTAGGGCTTGATACTAACTTATCAGATCCAGTTCTATCAGTTCTGTATTGGCATGTACCTGAAGGAACTATTGAAGGAGCTTAGTGGATTCTCGGCAGGCCTCAATGGGGAGATTTAATTCCCTGACCTCAGCAATAAGAGTGCACAAGTTTTTGTCTCAAGCAGCCTACTGTGGCTTGGAGTCTTCGACCAGGGTGGCTGCCGCAGGCATCGGGGCATGATGCCAAGCATGGCTGCAGTTGTCTGATCTAGAGCAATGGGTGCAGGACAAACTGATGATGCCCCCTGCATAGGAGAGAACCTATTCAGGGAAACCCATGGCACACAAGGCTGCAGAGATAGAAACAGAGTTCCTGATGAGAACCAGGCTCTCAAAGAAGACCTCTGTGCAACCCTAGAAGAAAGCCTCAGGGGAGAAGCCCTTCTTCCCGAGAAAGAAGGGGGGCTTTGGCAGTACCCTGCATTTCCAGGCCACCTCAGCCCCTTAACAGGGCTAGCAGCAAAAAGGCCAGGGACATGGTCCCCAAAAGCAAAAGACCCTGAAGTCCCAGGCCCTGGCCCCGGCCCCGCCTGGGGGGGGGGGGGGAGCTTTTGACTGCCTGGGCACAACCCCCCCCAAAGGTCCTCTGCAGCCCAGAGGGGGGGGGGGGGTGAGTGCCTAGCTCTGTTTGCTCATAAGTGGACAACCATCACCACCAATACCTCTGTGTTTTGAGTGGTCTGAGGGCTACCTCCTCCACGTACAGCGGGCACCACCCTCATACTTCCCAGGAGAGCCCACCAGACCACTCCATTAGATCCTGCCTTCTCTCAGAGCTAGCAGGCCTAATCCAGGACAAGGCAGTGGAGCCAGTGCCAGAACATCTCTGGGGCACAGGCTTCTACTCCAGGTATTGCCTCGTCCTCAAGAGGACAGGTGGCCTCTGGCCCATCCTGGACCTGCGTGAGCTCAACAGGTTTCTAGTCAGAGAGAAGTTAGAGACTCTCCTTTGGGATACTGCTGCCATTCCTCCAGCAGGAGACTGGCTATGCTTCTTACACCTAAAGGATTCCCACATGCACATCCTAATTCATCCCAGTCACAGAAAGTACCTCTGGTTTGTGATGGGGGGGGGGGGGCAGTACTATCAATACAGGGTGCTGCCCTTTGGTTTGCCCTAGTCACCAAGAGTCTTCATAAAGTGCCTTGGGGTGATTGCAGCCTACCTCTGACTTTAAGAGGCCTTTGTCTTCCTTTATCTGGGCGACTGGCTCATAAAGAGGGACACAGCTACAGAGGCACAGTGCACCACTGGGTGCACCATAAATGCCCTGCAGCACCTGGGGTTTGTCATAAACTACCCCAAGTCCCACCTCATTCCAGCCCAGCGCCTAGAGTTCATAGGAGCACAACTAGATATAACCTCCAGGCAAAAGCCTTCCTCCCTCAGGAGAGGTCAGAATGCCTCAGGGAGTTGACTGCAGAGATGCACCGATGTTGGAAGCTACCTGCCCGGCTTCTACTCTGCCTGTTAGGACACATGGTCTCCATTGTTCACATAACCCCATATGCCCACCTGCACATGAGGGCATCCCAGTGGTGCCTCTGTCTTCAGTGGACACAAGCCACGGGCAGGCTCAGGGACAGAGTGAAAGTGACCTGTCAGCTGGCAGACTCCCTTGGATGGTGGCAGATTCCACGTCACTTTCAGGCCGGGATCCCCTTCCATGCGCCCACTCCTAGAAGGTCCTCACCACAGATGCTTCCCTACTGGGCTGGGGAGCACATTGCGAGGGCCTCCAGGCACAAGGTGGCTGGTCCCAGAAGGAATCACGAATGCAAATCAACCTGCTAAAGTTCTGGGCAATATTCTTGGCTCTCCGAGCCTTTCACCACCAGCTGCAGTACCACTTGGTGCTGATCCAGACCGACAACCAGGTTGCAATATTCTACATGAACAAAGAAGGGGGAACAGGGTCGTATACCCTCTGCCAGGAGGTGGTAGCCCTTTGCTTCTATGTGATATGCAGAGGGATGCTCCTAAGGGCGGTTTAGCTCCCAGACAAGACGATTCCCTGGCAGACAAACTGAGCAGAGTCCTCCAGCCACACGAGTGGCACCTGGAACCAATAGTAGTCTCTGGGGTGTCTCCTTGTTGGACCTATTTGCCAATCCGAGCAACACGCAGTTGCCGCGATTCTTCTCCAACCAGCCGCACCTGTCCCGAGTGGTGGCATATGCGTTCCTCATCCCTTAGATGGAAGGCCTTTCTGTACGCCTTCCCACTGACACTGCTGGTTGCCAAGACCCTATTCAAGGTCCAGCGCGACAGAGCATCACTAATTCTGATAGTTCCTTGGTGGCCCAGGCAGCTCTGGTTCCCATTGCTCCTTTCCCTATCGGCGGAGTCACAGATTCCCGTGGGCTAAGCCCAGGGCTACTCTGAGGAGCAGGGCTCTCTCCTATACCCCACCCTGTGGTCCCTGTCCCTCAGTTTGGCTGCTAAAAAGGTAGTGCTAGCTCCCTTCAACCTCCCATGGAACATAAGAACATAAGATATGCCATACTGGGTCAGACCAAGGTCCATCAAGCCCATTATCCTGTTTCTAACAGTGGCCAATCTAGGTCATAAGTACCTAACAGGTTTCCCCAAAAGACACAGGTTCCACAATGATTATATTGGGTCAAGCAGTGATATCCTGGGTCCTTTTTAATAATGGTTTATGGACCTTTCCTCCAGGAACTTGTCCAAACCTTTTTTTTAAACCCAGCTACACTAATGGCTTTTGCTACGTCCTCCAGTAACAAATTCCAGAGTTTGATTACACGGATGTGGAAGATTTGGTTCTGGCCTCTTGTAAGGCCTCCTCAAGAAGGGCATGCACCTTCAAGTGGCACAAATTTTCGGTGTGGTGTGCAGAAAGACTGGCAAACCTGTTCTCCTGCTCGGTACAAGAGATACACCAGTATCTGTTCCACCTGTTGCAGGTGGGACTAAAGTCCAATTCGGTCAGAGTACACATGAGCGCTATCACAGTGCATTACCATTCTGTTGCGGGAAAGTCCCTCTCTCTTCAGCCCCTTGTGTCTTGGTTCCTGTGGGGCTTCATGTTATCCAAACTACCCATCTGCCCTCCAGCAGTGGAGTGGAATCCGTGTGCTGCTTTTGCAGCTTACTGAGCCAGAGGCTCAAACAGAAGCTATCTGCCACCTGCGGTGCCTCTCCTGGAAGGTTGTCTCCCTTGTAGCACTCACATCGGCTTGCAGTCAGAGAGCTCCAGGCTGTGATGGCAGAACCACCCTACATGAGATTCTATAAGAACAGGGTGGTGCTCCGCACACACCCCAAGTTTCTCCCAAAGGTAGTGTCACTATTCCACCTCAATCAGGAGGTGGTGCTCCCCACCTTCTTTCTGAGGCCTCACGCCAGTAGGGCAGAGACAGTTCTCCATACTCTGGATTGTAAAAGGGCCCTGTCCTCCTATCTGGAATGGGGCCAACACATAGCACCTCAGCTTTTTGTATCCTATGACCCCAGTTGTCTGGGGCTCCCAATTACTAAGCAAACAATGTCTACTTGGGTGGCAGACTGCATTACCCTAGCCTACAAGCAGACAGGGAATTTCACTGGACCATAATATCACAGCGCACCGTGTTGGGACCATGGCTACTTCTGTGGTAAATCTGCGTTCTGTCCCCGTGACGGAGATCTGTCAGACCGCCACCTTGTCTTCGGTCCGTACCTTCGCAGCTCACTACTGCCTGGAGAGGGAATCCCCACGGGACAGTGCCTTCAGCCAGGCATACTCCATAATCTCATCGGGATGTAGGCAACTCCTGCCCTTCGACCCTTCTGTGTTCAGGCTACTGGAGTGCTGGTTCTCTGCCACTTGGGTTTGCGAGAGTCTCTCAGTTGGGATTCAACTGCTGCTGATCACGGCTCACCCTTTGCAGGTTGCTGTGGCATTTTTACAGGTTCTCGGTAGCCTGTAGCTGGGGAGTCCCATATGTGAGTACTGACTTCCTGCTTGTTCCCAGAGGAAGCGTAGTTACTCAACTGTAACAGGTGTTCTCCGGGGACAGCAGTAATCAGTCCTCAGAACTCTCCCTTCTCCCCTTGGAGTTGCTTGATTGCAGTATTTTCTTTTTTTTTCCTTGGCTGTCTTAGCTATGTCATTTGTCTGAGGCAAGATGGCACCCTTGGGTGGGAAGGGGACCACGCCTGCATGGTGCATCTCCCAAAGGCTTTCTTTGAAAGCTGTGGAGATGCTTCTGCATGGGCTTTGTCGGTGCCGATCTCACCCATATGTGAGGACTGATTCCTGCTATCCCCGGAGAACACCTGTTACAGATGAGTAACTATGCTCAATTGACCTTTGCACCTTCTGAAAACAAATCAAAACATACTTATTCACAGAATACTTTGGAAAGATTTAGCAGACCCAAATATCTACCCACTGTAACAGAGAAAACTCAAGTCATCTTAATGTCCTCTAGCTTCTGGCCTAGCACTTTGAGATGCTCTATTTTCCTGTTTGCATAGTTTCCAGTCATCTCCAATGTATAAATATCCATTGTAAATAAGTTGAAAGATAATTAAGCTATGCTGAGGCAGATGTTTAACTTTATGATCTAACAAATCATGCCTTTTAGCTGTACACCTTGTTTCATTTAATTTTTGTCCGTTTAATTTACTCCTATTTATTTTCACCTATGTTTTTTGTAAATGCCATCTATTTGTTGCAATCTACTTCCATGTAAATCGCTATTTTGTGCTATTTTGTTCTATGTAAACAGTTTTGATTGTATGATAAGGCGGTGTATAAAACTCTCAAATAAATAAAAACATACTGTAGAACACTGCAGGCATGTGAAAAACGTGGACTTTTGTGCTGTCCACTTTCTGCTCTGGGGATTCTGCTTGCCTCTCTGATGAATCACTGGCACGACACAGGCTACATTGCACAGATGTGCACAGTCTCCAGTGATACTGTGTGTTAATTACTGTGAGTATAGCCTGTATAATATGAAAATCCGATGTAAATAGTTACCCCAAGTTAACCAAGTTTTATTTCCTGTTACCTGTAAACATAGTTCATTATATGCAACGTGTATGTTTTATGTAAACCTCACTGATGTCGAATAGCGCGGTATAAAAGAAATGTAAATAAAAAATAAAATAAATAAATAATTGTACATTGCACATCCCTAATCATTGGAGAGCCAAAATGTGAAAAGTTTAACTTGCATGGGGTGTGGTGCCTCAGATACCAGGTAAATATTCCTTGTTAAAAATAATGCTGAACATTGACTGAGCAAAGCAATTTACCGTTGTGCACCCCTGAAGACACATCCTGAGCATAGGCTGAAACACTGTAATGATTTAAGATAAGAAGCTGGTTGTAGTGTTCCCCCCCCCCCCCCATAGATGCACTTGTTTAATATTTGTCATTTTTAATGATCCATTGGAGTCTGGGACAATTTCTAATCCAAATCACTTAGGAGAGAAACTGACTGACTGTGAAATTGTTTCCTGGGGAAAATTTTGAATAGCTTCTGGCAGTATCAGCTTTAAAGATTTGCCAATGATGTCTCTGACTCAGTCTGTACCGAATTTTGCTGAAGTGATACCTGTCCTCATTTTCTTGGTGACAGCTGTCTGCAGATCCGTCAGTGATTTAGTGCTGAAGGATCCAGTTTGAATGAAAAGTGTTATGAAATCGCGAGCACTAAGGGGCCCCTCTTACTAACACTTGAGCGGTCTGTTGCATGACCCATTTTATTCCTATGGGCTGTGTGGCAGAGAGCTTATTTATTTGAAAAGTTTATATACCGCATTTCCAATGTTCAAATAGTTTACATATAACAGAACATAACATTACATGGAATGTGTTAACATTATAAAGAACCTTTAAATACATATAAGAAACCCATATAACTTTACAGGGAACCATTAGAGTCCAAAACATTAATGATGAATACCAGTAAATAACCCAAGGCATAAATAACATATATACAAATACCGAGCAGGTGTTTCAGTGTGGTGTAAGTCTTTTTTTATTGTTGAGGGGTGAAGGTGGGCCATATCTTAGCGGTGTCTTTGTATATAATTTAGTGGTGTTTGCTTACTTTGTTATGCCCTGAAAGTGCATTTGGAACAGATGCGTTTTCAGGAGTTTTCTGAAATCCTTAGTCAGTGGTTGTACAGATTTTCACAGGGAGGGAGCTTCATGCCGTTGGAGCATACAGTGAGAATAGTCTTTCGCATGCTGATTGGTTGCATTTCATGAAATTTGGGTGCGACTCAAGGAGGTGTTTTGTGGTGCTGCTTCTTTGTTGGGTAGTTTTTGTTATTATAGCCTCTAAGCACTCAGAGGACTGTTCGTAGAGGAATTTAAATATAGCGATGATGATCTTGTATTTGATTCTGTCTATTAGCAATAGCCAGTGGAGCTCTTTCATGACAGGGGTGAGGTGTGAGCCCCTTGATGTTCTGGTGAGTACCCTAGCTGCAGTGTGCTGAACCAGTTGTAACGGTAGTAGATGGGATTTTGGTAAGCTTTGGAGAATTTCATTGCAGAAGCCAATATGTGGAAGTGTCATCGCTTGGAAGACAGTCCTGTAATCGTAATGTTTGTGATAAGGAAGCTTATCATAGCTCAGGAAGGAGCTATAGTAAAGGTGAAGTGACTCTGAACAAGCAACCTGTCAGTTCTGGTAGAAATAAGAAAACAGAATTTTCCCATAAAAGACTACCAGTCCCAGAATGCACCAGGTTTCCAACAGCCATTAGAGGAGCTGAAGTGGGGAAACGTGTGTTCAATCAAGAGGGCTATGAGGTAATCCCCAAGCACTCATCTCAAAGGGCAGGGCCTGATTCGGCACAACTGCGCTGTGCTAGGGTGGAGCACTCATCTAAGCAGAATAAAGGTAGAGTTTATTCTACAGAGAATTATCCTCATCCTCAGTTTCATCTGGGAGATCCTCAGAATCAGCTTGGAGATCCTCAGCTTGGACGTCTTCATCATCTGGAGGATCATCAGAAGCAGAAGCCAGAATGGACGGACAGAGAGGGCAAGAAACCCTTTGGAAGAAAGAAGAGAAAAGCATTTGGGAGGTCTAAAGGAGTCCAGAGCAGTACGTATACTGGGAGACATTCAAAAGGCCAGCGTACACCATTGGACTGGGGAAAACCAGAGGAGTGGTGCTGCAGAGCTAGGCATCTCCAGATGGTACCTGTGAGGGAGACGGCTGCACTTGGAAGGGACCCGTGCCAGAAGGTATGTGAAGAGAGATCCAGTGTCCAGGGATCTGGATTGGAAGGCTGGACATAAGAACTGGACTACATACTGGCCAGGCTATTTAGAGAGGAACTCTAACAGCAATGGAAGCTCAGGTATGAACACTGATCTATGCCCTAGCTATAACCTTGAAAGACAGCAGGGAAACAAGTATTCTCCTGAAAGTGCTCCATTGAGAAATTCCTCTGTGCCAATCCATGATATTGAACCCATGATTGTTGAAGAAGGGGGAGGAGTCTTAGATATAGGCTGTGAATACATGGATTGCTCTCTTTCTAAACTCCTTTGGTAATTTACTGTTACAAAGTACAGCAACCATCACAAAGAAATACAAACTTGTTCTTTAATCTACTCAGAAAAGCTCCTGAGTAGGATTTTGGGCCACGTAGTAGAAAGCAAGCCAGCTAAGGGGTTTCAGCTGGATAACTGCTAGCAATTGAGCCTTACCTAATTGCTTGTGAGCTCTGAGGGAATCACTTCTGAGTCTATGTGTGAAGATATAAGAAGTTAACCTGAAAAGAACAGTTTTTCCCTTCTTTGTGGGTTTTGCTTGTTTGAAACACTGCTAAGAAAATATTAGCTAAAGCCTACAGAAAAGACCAGTTTGTTACCAACCAGGTCTTTATTCTTTTGCTTTGATTGCCTGACAAGTTCAACTGTTTTCCTGATTTTGTTTTTCTAAGTTTAACACTGAAAGCAAGTATCCTGTTTTATGTGCTACCATGCATATCTGTGTTGGGAGAAATAACCCCATAAATAAATATCTTATTGGCTTTACACTCAAGCACAACTAATTATTGTGAGCAGCTGTGTCTGGTGTGAATGGACTGCATTTCCCACAATCCCTTGCAAATCATATTGATATGTGCACTTGCCAAGACTGTGAACATTCTCACCCAGGCAGCCGTCTGACAAGTTCCAGTAGGGGGTGAAGTCGTTCTAGAGTTTTTTTATTTTATTTTAGATATGCTTTGTCAAATTGTTGATGTGTGTCTTCTGGGTAAGATGTTGGCCAATAGTTACTCTAAGATATTGTACCTCAGATTTGACTGTTCAGCTTGATTGACCCCTACTCACTAATTATGATTTCAGAACGGTTCTCCAAGCCATGATATTCCCTCACATAGATTATTGTAATAGTATATACCAAGGCCTTCCTATGCAAGCATTACACAGTTTTCAGATAGCACAACACATGGCCATACGTATAACACATAAAGCACATATATTAAAATTAGAATGCCAAGGCACCTCAAGCCCATGTTACCTCATAATGACTTCAGGACCATTTTCCAGGCCCTCATTCTTCCACATTTTGATTACGCAAATGTGGCCCTGTATGGACTCCCCAAGAACACCCTTAATCCACTGCAACTCGCCATGAATGCGGCTGCACGTGTTCTCTGTGGTTTAGCAAGATCAGACCATATTACCCCGATACTCAAGGAACTCCACTGGCTTCCAATTCATTGCAGGCTAACATACAAAATCCTTCTCATCTTCAAGATCATCAATAACCTAGCCCCCACAACACTCAGTTACCTTGTCACCCTCACCCCGAAAAACAGAATCAGAAGATCAGTAACCGACAACACCTTGATCATCCTCAGAGTCTATCAAGTGCACCCAGACGACCAAGAAAAGAACATTCGCATTCTATGCCCCAAAATGCTGGAACGAACTCCCACCAGAAATTAGATCCATCAAAGACCTTATTCAGTTCCGTAAGGCAATCAAACACCACATTTTCCTACTTCACTTTGCTCAAGCATCCACCCCATCTCTGCTCACCCACTCATTAATGTCCACAAACCTTACCCTGTCACAAGTATGTTGAACTTGCCTTAGCCCTCCTGTATATACAAACCGAATCTAGTTGTTTTTTGTACATATGTTTAGTTTCCCTGTTGCTCCAAGTTTAAACTTCTGTTACAATGTAAGCACAGTACAGGCTTCTGACTGTGCACCCTTGTTATATGTAAACCGCACTGATAACAAATAGCGTGGTATATAAAAGTTGTTAAATAAATAAATAAATATATCAGAGCACACAACCCCGATATTATATAATCTCCACTGGCTACCAGTTCAAAGCAGAATCAGATATAAGTTGCTTACAACCATCTTTAAACTTATAAGGAACATAACACCATTGTCTCTCAAACCTCATAAAAATATCCTCTAATGATCGCTTAAGAGGAGGATGTAATCAAAACATCCTAACCATTCCCTCAGAGTACTGTAGAACGAATCCTGTCACAAGTAACAGAGCTTTCTCCCTCAGTGCCGCAATACTATGAAACACTCTCCCAGAAAACTTAAGATCCACCACAGACTTGTACAAATTTTGAAGAGCTCTTAAGACACACTTACTCACTGAGCACTTTGGCAAGGCCATGGAATCTGGAAATCTCCTCCCAACCTAACATTATTAACCATTCCTCCTAGTTCACATCTGTACTATATTATCTGAAGTTGAAAAAAGAGCAAGCCACTCATGAATGTTGCCAAATATGACCTTGAATATACCACTGGAATTTAAAGACTACCTGAAAATCGATTTGCTGTTTTAGATACAAATGACAGGGTTCCAGAAGAGTTATGGGATGACATCAAGAAGGTTGTGTTGGAAGAAAGCGAGAAGTCTCTCTCTACATAAGGTGAAAATCAAAAACCGCCAAAATGGATGACTGAAGAAACTCTGAAAATTGTCCAGAAACACAGAGAAGCTAAAGTCAGAGGGAGAAAGAGAGGCAATTGGAGAACTCAACAGAGATTGCCAACGTGCAGCAAGACAAGAAGTACTACAATGACACATATGAGGAAATAGAATCAGAAACTTTTAGAGGAAGAACAAGATCACCTTTTCTAAAGCTACAAGAGTTAAAGAAAAAATTCCAGCCTCGAATTGGAATGCTACATGATGCTCAAGGATCCATGTTGAATGATGCGGAGAAGATCAAGAAAAGGTGGAAAGAATATATAGAGTTATTATATGATAAAGATCAAGTGGACCAACAGCCGTTTCAACCTGTACCTTATGATCAGGAGCCATTGATGATGAAAGAAGTCGTCTAAGCAGCATTTAAAGCCTTATCAAAGAACAAGCACTGGGCATTGATGGCATTCCCATTGAAATACTAGAGCAATCGGGTGAAACTGTTACCATACTACAAGGCTCTGCTAGGAAATTTGGAAGACACATTCATGGCCAACTGACTTGGAAATCTGTGTTTATAATACTACTACTACTTACTACTATTCAGCATTTGTAAAGCGCCACGCATGTAGCGCTGCACAGCTAACCTACAAGAGGTAGCCAACATACAAGAGACAGTCCCTGCCCGTCAGAGTCATGCTCTTCGGAGCTTACAATCTAGTGAGAACAGTACATTAGAACAGTACAGAGCATTAGTCAGTTCTGCGCAAGGTACGGTGTGGTATAGTTTGGTCTGTATTTTGGTCATAAACGATAACAGGGGTTAGGGTGAGATGAGGATGGAGTCAGGATCTGAATGCAACAGTGAAGAGGTGGGTCTTCAGTCTGGATTTGAAGAGGGCCAAGGAGGATGCCTGGCGCACAGACGCAGGTAGGCTGTTCCAGGCGTAAAGTGCAGCAAGGTGAAAGGAGCGCAGTCGTGAGTTCGCGGTGCAGGTGAAAGGCATTGATAGAAGTAATTTGTTAGCGGAGTGCATATTTTGAGAGGGGATGTGGGGAGAGATAAGAGATAAGAGGTATTGAGGGGCCATAGAGTGGATGCATTTATAGGTTAGCAGGAGAAGCTTGAATTGGATGCGAAACTGGACAGGGAACCAATGAAGTGACTTGAGAAGAGGAGTAATGTGGGCACGGTGAGGTTGGCAGAAGATTAGTCGAGCAGCGTGGTTTTGTATAGATTGGAGGGGAAGGAGGTGGCTCACGGGAATACCAGCGAGGAGTAGGTTCCAGTAATCGAGGCGAGAGGAGATTAAGGAGTGGATAAGCATTTTGGTAGTGTGTTCAGAGAGGAAGGGGCAGATTTTGCTGATGTTGTAGAGAAAGAAGTGGCAGGTCTTGGCTACAAGCTGGATGTGAGTGGAGAAGGAGAGAGAGGTGTCAAAGATAACTTCTAGATTGCGGGCCGAGGGAACAGGAAGGATAGTGGATCCATCCACATGGATTGAGAGAGGGGGAAGTGGGGGGAGGAGTTAGGTGGAAAGACATGGAGTTCAGTTTTGGCCATGTTCAATTTTAATCAGCGATGAGACATCCAGGTAGGAAGAAAGGTGACCTGACTGACTATGGAAATTATCGCACAAGCGCTCTGATCCCATATGCCAGCAAGGTTCTACTCAAGATCATTTAGCAGAGCTACAACCATACCTGGAATGAGAACTACCTGAAGTGCAAGCAGGGTTCAGGAAAGGGTGAGGAATGAGAGACGACATTGCGGATGTGAGATGGATCCTTGAAAAGACAAAAGAATACCAAAAGGATAGCCATATATGTTTGTTTGTTTGACAGCAAAGCTTTTGACTGTGTAAACCATGAGAAACTCTGGGCCACATTAACACTAGAAGCCCCAAACTGCGTCAATTGATGCAAATGCATTTTGAACTTGTATACCAGCGCCACTGCTAGAATCCATATCAGTCATGTTCCATGACTTTGTTAGCAAGGTCAAGATGTTCAAATATGTGCATCGAAAATTGACAGATGCACCACCTAGCGGGAAAATGAATTTATACCTAGAACATAACATAAGAACATAAGATATGCCATACTGGGTCAGACCAAGGTCCATCAAGCCCAGTATCCTGTTTCCAACAGTGGCCAATCTAGGTCATACGTACCTAGCAGTTTCCCCAAAAGACACAGGTTCCGCAATGCTTGTACTGGGTACATTTTAAGATCCTTAAGTCTGTCCTCCTATGCTTTATAATGAAGACCACTTACAATTTTAGTAGCCACCCTCTGTACTGACTCCATCCTGTTTATATCCTTTTGAAGGTGCAGTCTCAGGAATTGTACACAATACTCCAAATGAGGTTGCACCAAAGACTTATACAGAGGCACTATCGCCTCCTTTTTTTCTGTTAGCCATTCCTCTCCCTATGCACCCAAGCATCCTTCTAGCTTTTGCTGTCGCCTTTTCTACCTGTTCAGCTAGTTTAAGAAAAACAATCACAACCACGCTGAGGTCCCACTCTTCTTTAGTGGACGAAAGTACTTCACCCCTATACTATATTGCTACCTTGGATTGCTGCACCCAAAATGCATGACCTTGCATTTTTTTTAACATTAAACCCCAGCTGCCAAATTCTAGACCATTGCTCAAGCTTAGCTAGATCCCTCATCATGTTATCTACACCTTCCTGGGTGTCTACTCTATTACAGATTTTGGTATCATCCTCAAAGAGGCAAACCTTACCTGACAGCCCTTCAACTGTATCACTAACAAAGATGTTAAAAAGAATCGAACCAAAGACAGATCCCTGGGGCACACCACTGGTAACTTCCTTCTCCTCAGAGTGAGCACCACTTACCTGTACCCTTTGTCACCTCAACTGTCTTGGATGCATCAATTGACGTACTTTGGGGCTTCTAGGTATAAATTCTTGTTCCCAATAGGTGGTGCATCTCAATCACTGTTTACAGTTTTACTCCGACATTACAAACAATAAACACACGATGACGTCATGTAATGATGTCACATACTGCACGTATTTAACAAATAAGTAACTTCACATTAATTCACATCTGCATTTCATGCTAAATGCAGTCCTCGTGATAATGCGTCAATTGACGCACTTTGGGGTTTCTAGGTAAAATTCCTTTTGGGGCTTCTAGTGTTAAGAAGCATGGGTATATCAGAACACCTGATCGTTCTCTTGCACAATCTTTACATTGATCAAGAAGCAACAGTTTGAACGGAACAAGGAGAAACAAAATGATTTTAAATCAGTAAAGGTATATGATAAGGCTGTATACTTTCCCCCTACCTCTTTAATTTATATGCAGAACAAATCATCAGAGAAGCAGGACTGTATGAAGACAACCAAGGTATGAAGATTGATGGAAGACTCATCAAGAACCTTAGCTATGCTATACTATCACATTACTGGCTCAAAGTGAAGACAGTTTGAAACATTTGCATATATAGCAATATAGTCTTAAAATGGGTCTGCACCTTAACATTAAGAAGACAAAGATCCTGACAACTGGCAAAGTCATAAGTTAATTGATAGAGAAGAAATTGAAATAGTTTACAGCTTTAACTTGGATCAAAAATCAGAGGACTAGCAAAGAAATCCGACGATATGTTGCTCTTGGTAGAATGGCTATGAAAGACCTAGACAAGATTCTCAAGAGCAGAGATGTCTCTCTCCATACAAAAATTTGACTTGATGCCTTTGAATTATGGTGCTGGCGATGAATACTGTCTATATCATGGACTGCCTGAAGAACAACAATATTAGAGGAAATCAAGGCTATGCTTTCCTTAGAAGCTCAGATGACAATACTTCAACTTTCATTCTTTGGACACATCATGTGAAGAGAGTTCATTGGAGAAACACATAATGCTTGGCAAGGTAGGTCACCATAAAAGATGAAGGCCGACAATGAGAGAGTTGTATTCATAGCTGCTGTTGTATCGATCCATCAACAATGAGCCGCTTGGCTGAAGACCAAACAAAGTTTAAGTCAACTATCCAGAGGGTCGCCAGGAGTTGACACAGACTCGACGGCACTTACCAACAACTGTATTATCATACTTATATCATACTTAGCTATGCTATACTACCATATTACTGGCTGAAAGTGAAGACAATTTGAAACATTTGTATATAAGTACTTATGTCAAAAGGTTAATCTCATGATAACTGCATTTTATGAATCTACACAACTTGAAACCAAATTGTAAAATGGTTTAATATTATAATAAATTCATCCTCTTAAATATTCCTCTGTATATATTTTCCTATTGAGAATGTTTCTCTTCTATCGCCTAACATGTTTTATTTAATGGGCTCTGTACTATTGCTAACATTAACCATCCTTCTAAAATGTTCTATGTAATGAGTGCCAGTGTTAATGTGTTATTGTTAATGCTTTTTGTTTCATTGTAAACTGCTTTAATTAATGGAAATGGCGGTATAGAAAACTCCTAATAAGTGTCTTTGGAGGGGTGAATGAGTGATCTTTGAAAATAAACTTCCATTTTGTTATAATTAAGGGCTTGTTTACAAAGCTGCGGTAGCGGTTCGCGATCGTTATCGGAGCCGCGGCCCCATTGATTTCAATGGGGCCGCGACTCCGATAACGACCTTGAATCGCTACTGCGGCTTTGTAAACAAGCCCCTTAATGAAAAGGCCTTGTTGGGAGAGCCACAAAGCAACTGAGTTAAAGCACTGTACAATAGAAGTGAATCTGGATCTGTGATTGAGAATGATGCATAAAACATTGTTGTCCACATATAGGCGGTATAACATTATGATTGGAGGATCTGGCAGATTGGTGGGATGTAGATGTTGAATTATAATGACAGAGATGAGCCATGGGGCACACCATGGTTCTGCAGGAAAGGGTCTGAGCTTTTATTCTGATTTTACAATTTGTAGGTGATAAATCCGATAGGCTTGGATCCAGTTGAGTGCGTTGTCAGTGATGCCAATGCAACTTAGCCTTTGTAGGAGAATCTCGTGACATACAGTGTCAAAAGCTGCCGAGATATCGAGGAATATAAGCATGAAGGCTCGTTTTGGTTTCTCTATTTCCTTGATGGTTGATGAGTTATATTAAGTGTTTCTACTCCATGGTTAGGGCGGAAGCCATGCTGATGTGGGTCGAATGGGGCATTTAGGCTGATAGTTCTGCAGTGGAAGTTGTACCATTTTCTCCATTATTTTCGTGAGGAAAAGTAAACTTGAAATAGGTCTATATGAATTAAGTTCAGCAGAGTCTAGCTTTGTTGGTTTTTTTTAGTAGTGGGCGTCTGGAGGCAGTATTGAGTCTAGTTGGGATATAGCCTTGCATAAAGGAGAGCAGCAACATCTTGCCTATGGCGGGGTGAGTTCAGATCTTGTTTTATCCGGCTTGCTGGACAGGGATCCAGAGGTGACCCTCATGTTCAGATTTCCAATTATGTTGACCAGGTGGTCAGGTGAGGCTGGAGAGAATGAATGAAGGGAGCTGGATGTGCTGGGTCTGTGCAAAGCTTTTTATTTTTTTTCGTTTGCTGACCGTAACACAAAATTTAACAAAAATCGCCTACTGATCTTGGTTTGAGAATTTCTGTCCCTCTGCAAACTTCTGGGCCATGTGGTTTGGCCAGTTGATTGTGTCTGCAATGCCCATCTTTGTCCAGAGTATGTACGAATCTTATCCCTGTTTTTAACACTACCAGACTATTCCAAGCATCAAATTCTCTACATTTTAACAGTAAATAAGTTGGGCAGATTGGATGAGCCTTCTGGCTTCTTATATATTGCCATCCTCTGTTTATGAAGTGGCATTTCCTTTGTGCCCATCCCCTTCCTTCCATTGTCATAGCATGACCCCTTGGCCTTTAGCTTTTTTACTAGTACCAGAGAGGTTGCAGAACATACCATGCTTATAACCATCTGGTGAGTCTAATTGCTGTCCCCTGCCCCCCCCTCTCATGTTTACAGTGGTAGTGCTGAATTGGCAGTTTGTATCACAGGGTCAAAATGCGTTACAATTTACAACCTCTTCTGCATGCCATTTTTTCCCTTTTGTCTTTTGTTAAAATCTGACAAATTTGCCATGACTTGAGCATTCTTTTATGATTGATTAATACTCATGTCTATTTGGTTGTGAATCTGTGTACAAAGATGTAATGTGTACCCAAAAGGTGGTTGTGTTTTCTGTTCTGTGTTTGTTGGCAGTGTGCATGTTTTCTTCTTAATTTCATTAGGTAGCCCTGAAAAAGGCTGGGGTTCTTTTTTGTTGGTGGCCATTAGTACCTGATGGGCCAGCCCTTGTTCTTTCTCACTAGGCGACATCTGTCTGGCATGGAGTGGACCAGTTTGACGAGGTGTTCTCGTGTTAGATTGAGTCACTGATTGCAGCCTGGACTTGCAATCAGCTCTCTGTTGGTCCACAGCTGCTTCTTGGCAATCTCAACTGATATCTTGTACCAGAGATTCTCAATCGAGTTGAGATCAGGTTATTGAGATGGCCAGTTAATTTTTTTCCAGTTGGCGACAGTTTTCACTCAGTGGCAAGGTGCACTGTCATCCTGGAAGAAATATCTACCAGTAAACTGTTGCGCAGCTGATGACAGCATGGATTTCTGCAGAATTCCTATGTATTTCGCTGCGTTCACCATCCCTTCAACTATATGGAGTCTTCCAACACCACTGCCTGCCATGCATTCCCAGTTCATAACCTTGGTTGGATGCTTCATAGAGATATTCAAGCATTCTGGTTGTACTCTTCATGAGGAAACCTCACATAGATTTTGCCCTGGTCACCCAGAATGCAGAATGTGCTTTTGTCACTGAACAGAATTTTCTCCCAATCAGCCTTGCTCCATTTTGAGTACTTGGATACCCATTCATTGTTTCTCTTCCTGTCTTCCACCATTAGTGGTGGCTTCCTCTGCACCTTACAGCCCCACAACTCATACTCCATCTCCTCACGGTGGAAGTACAAACTGCAACGGAACACTTCTCCTCCCAATCCCACAGAAGCTCAGGAGAGGTCAGCTTGTGGTTGCCAAGGGATGTCCTCATCAAAGCCCTGTTGTCCCTCTTGGATGACTTTCTAGGCAGACTGCTACAATGCCAGCCCTGCCTATTTCCTGTCTCCTTTATGCTTCTGCAGGATGTGGACAGCCGTGTTCTGATTACAGTCTACCTTTGCTGCAGTTTCTGGGCTGGAATATTTATTTATTTTATTTAGTTAACAGGTTTTCTATACTGCCTTGTCTTTCAGTCCTTCAATCAAAATATATAATACCCCTTCTCTTGCAAAACCACCACCTGGACCCGGTCCTCCATTGACATTGAGCATCAGATGCGATACACACCAGTTGATCCACATTAAATTCAAATCCTGTGTGCAGCCAAAATACCATGCACTTATTGGCTATCAAATATGACTTCCCATTGGCTGAGGAAGCGCAGTATTCTTTTGGTTCATTTTGATCCCGCTTTGATACAGAATCCGGTTGATCGTGCTGGGACATTGTTTCCTCATGATAACTATACAAAAGTTCACAGACAAGTAATTATGCATGCAGAAATGGCTGCCAAATTAAATTTGCCACCAAAATTATCCCCAAGAAAATAAGCCAATATTTTTGTCGGAAAACGCCAAGGGAGGAGAGAACTCAGATTCATCCACACCAGACGGTGAATTCCATTTTAATCATTTACGGTTCAAAAAAACATTCTAATTGAAAAGAAATCACTATATCTCAAAAAAGCAAAGCAACTGTATAAAATAATGGAGCCATTTGAAGAGCACGACATCCGTGTGCATTGTTGTATGTGGGCAGAACTTCACGCCTGATAAGGGTGAGATTGAGTGAGCATGCTTCTTGTGTGCGCCAACAAGTGATTTCAGTGCCAGTAGTGGAACATTGCTTATTTCATCACCATGCTTTTGAAGATTTGATTTGGACGGTCATAGATCAAATTCCTCACGATCCTTGGGGGGAGGGGAGGGGGTTGATCACGTTGCTCGGTTGCAATGGCTAGAGCAACATTGGATCTACATTTTAAACACAGTTCACCCTTTCGGGTTAAACAGAGATAGATTGGACCAGTCTGTTATGATATTGTCCAGTAGGAAGTAGGATTTCCCCGATGATGGGGTTTTCCCTTCTATTTGTGGTTCAGGTTTAAGCGATAGTACAGGTCAGACAATCATATAAGCTTTGGTCCCTAAAAGAATGACGTGTTACAACACTGGTGTTTGTTGGCAGTTGGCAACGACATGAAAGCAGCAAGCACTTGACACAGGGCTGGAAGTCCCGAAACGTGCACGTCGTGCTCTTCAAATGGCTCCATTATTTTATACAGTTGCTTTGCTTTTTTTGAGATAAGTAGTGATTTTTTTTCAATTAGAATGTTTTTTTGAACCATAAATGATTAAAATGGAATTCGCCGTCTGGTGTGGATGAATCTGAGATCTCTCCTCCCTTGGCGTTTTCCGAAAAAAATATTGGCTTGTTTTCTTGGGGATAATTTTGGTGGCTAGTTTTGTCTTTGATTTATTTTGTCAGTAGTATTTGGGATTTTATTTGACAAATTAAATTTGCAACAAAACAGTATATGGGCCAGGATTCTGCCAAAGAATTTGGAAAGATTGTCGAAATAAAGCTGAGAAAAGCTTGATCATGCAGCCTATGCAAGACTCTTTTGCACACCACTATATATTTAAACATTTTTTTACTCAGACATTCAAACTGGGTTTCAGTTTCTCTTAATTGCAGCATGTTGATGTTCTCCAGGTTAAAACTAAGAACTAGATTTACTAGTGTGTTAGTGTGCACCAATGCTGCTAGTGCATGTTATATAGTTGCCATTACAGAAAATGGGGCCTGCAGTAAATAGTGCACACTATGTTAATGTGTGGTAATGTGGGTAGTGCCTTTTAGTAAATTATACTTAATGCAGATAATCTCGGTACCTCTGTTTTTATCCAGTTTTGTGCTAATTCATGAAATAATCGGGAGTCTTGTGCCATGATCACGGCTCCAGTCTCACTTGTTGCTAGGAAAATAGAAGCCTCAAAATTTTGATATCTTCAGTCCTTGTTGATCTATTGTGCCATATGTTAAGACACCCCCTCCCCCTCATCTCCTATAAACAGCCTGGTATCTTAGCAGAACGTCATGGAGCAGGGATGGTAGGGGAGGGCATGCATTATAGTTCCATCTGAAGTTAATGATGTGTCTCACCTTTGTTCTACCAGTAGATAGGGTTTTCATCTATGCCTTTGTGTATATAGTTAACATGTTATCCAAGTTAATCTCCCTGTTATCTGTAATTTACGGTGTAACTCCACTGTAAAACTGCTTTGATGTTCCATGTAAACCGCACTGATGTCGAATAGCGCGGTATATAAGAGTATTAAATAAATAAATAAATAGATGTCACTATGGATTAATGGTTAGATTTCCCACTTGTAGACTCTCAGTACGGCTTCTCCATCCTGGACTGCCCTAAGATATAAGCCAAGTTTGGAAGCTGAAACTTGCCTGTGCAGAATAGTGTAATGGTTTACTCTTGGGTCAGGTGTTTGATTATAAATTCCCAAAGGAATTGCATTGTTTTAGCATATTCTGTGTCTGATTGGAGACATTTTTGGGCTGGAAAGAGGCCCAGTCATGCAAGGAATTATAACTTCTGGTTGGACTGCTTCTCTCCCAATTATACATTTTTGCATTTAACTGTGCCTTTTGGCTTTGATTTCCTATAGGTTGTAAGCAAATAGTTTCCTGCTCTCTCTGCCCTATATGTGATGTACTTAGATTTCAGTAAAGCCTTTGACCCCGTTCCCCACAAGCAGCTTATAAATAAATTGAGCACTCTAGGGATGGACCCTAAAGTGACTGACTGACGGTTAGAAATTGGTTGAGTGGGAGGCAACAAAGGGTACAGGTAAATGGAGTACACTCTGAGGAGAAGGATGTTACCAGTGGTGTGCCACAGGGATCTGTCTTTGGTCCGATTCTTTTTAACATTTTTGTTAGTGATATTGCAGAAGGGCAGTCTGGTAAGGTTTGCCTCTTTGCAGATGATACCAAAATCTACAATAGAGTAGACCCCCCAGGAAGGAGTAGATAACATCAGAAGGGATCTAGCTAAGCTAGAACAATGGTTGAGAATTTGACAGCTGAGATTTAATGTTAAAAAATGCAAGGTCATGCTTTTGGGCTGCAAAAATCCAAGGGAGCAGTACAGTGTAGGAGACGAAGTACTTCTGTCCACGAAAGAAGAGCGGGACCTGGGCGTGATAGCTTCTGATAATCTTAAAAGTGGCTAAACAGATAGAAAAGGTGATGGTAAAAGCCAGAAGGATGCTTGGGTGCATAGGGAGAGGAATGAAGCAAATACAAAAAAAATGTAGCCCAAAAATCTTTGAACCAGTTAATCAACCAATTAAGTATCCATTTTAATGCTAATCAAAATTACATACATATAAAATGTAACATTTACTTAACTATTTTATAATTTTGATTAGCATTAAATGGATATTTAATTGGTTGATTACCTGGTTCAAAGGTTTTAGGGCTACATTTTTTTGTATTTGCTATGTTACTTTGCAGCAGTTTGGTGATTTATTTGTATTGATAGGGAGAGGAATGGCATTTGCGAATAGGGCGAATCGTACGCCCCACATAGATCTTCGGACAAGGGCAGGCGATCACATTTATTTATTTATTTACATTCTCTTATATACCGCGCTATTCTGCATCAGTGCGGTTTACATTGAACAAACTGAAATTACATTGAACAGGGCATTATAACTTGGAGATAACTATTTTGCAGGGAACATAGACAACATAAATTGAGAGACAAGATGTAACATGTCTTATTGAGAAATCCTTATAAGGAAATTCCACACAGACCTCCTGAAACGATCTTTAAGTAAACCACATGACTTGTTCAGTCTTGTCAAGGACTTAACAAAAGAACCATCCCCCAAGCAACCATGTGAGCTCCAGCCTCAGGAATTCGCGGACTACCTACAATCAAAATCATGCTAGACCATCAAGACCGCATCACCCACTCCCTCACATGAGCCACCTCACCCAACTCTGCTGACCACCTTCTCCACCCCATCCAAGAAATGCATTGAGGACACCAGTGCTGCCATCAACACCACCACAGCACCGAATGACCCCTGCCCAGCCTTCTGGATAAAATTGTTACGCAGCGAACTCAGCCCGTTCCTAGCCAGACTCATGGAACAGTCATTCTCAACAGGCTCATTCCCGCGAAGGCTCAAACACACTTCCATTAGACCGCTGCTGAAAAACAACAAACTGGACCCTCAAAGTCGACTCGTACAGGCCAATATCAAGCATCCCACTACTTGCCAAGGTAATTGAAAAGGAAGTCCAACACCAAATCCAATACCACATCGAGACTGCCGCTCCTCTGGACCTGTGCCAACATGGATTCAGGGAATTTCATGGGGTTGAAACCCTCCTTACCACCCTCTTCAGTTCCATAATCGCTGGAATCGACAACAGTCGACAAGGGTTTGCCCTTATCTTCATGGATATAGCTGCGGCATTCGACTCCGTAAACCATGAGCTCCTCTTGGTGCGTCTCAAGGAGAAGGGGGATTCATGACAGCTCTAAGCTGGTGCAAATCATACCTGACTGACAGATGACAAACAGCACGTACGATCTGGTGCCACAATATCAGAACCATTCCATCAGAGGCAGGGTGTACCGCAGGGATCCTCCCTCTCAGCCCTGCTGTTCAACATATACATGCAGCCCATCTGTGCCCTTATCCGATCTTTCAACGTCGCTTGCTTGGTATATGCTGATGATGTACTGCTCTACATGCCATTCTCAACTGACCAGCCGGACATCTCCCCACTAACAAGTTGCTTTGATGCCGTATCCAACTGGCTCCACACGCAAAACCTCCGAATAAACCACAAAAAGACAGACATCCTTTTCATTACGAGGAACCAAGGCTTCACCCCTTCCCCCTACTTAAAAGTCAAAGAAGCTGAGCTGTTAACCAAACCCGCAATCCGTTACCTAGGAGTCACATTAGATCAACATCTGGACATGAAGGCCCACATAAGCAACACAGTAAAAGCAGTTTATCACAAGATTCGTACACTCTGGCATCTACGTCCCCTGCTGGATCCAGAGGACTTCCGGACAATCTATCAAGCGCTGGTAATCCCGCATTTTGATTACGCCAATGCAATTCTACAAAGACTCCCGCAGACCACCTTGAATCCACTCTAACTCGCAATGAATGCCGTGGCCAGAATTCTACACGGAGCTTCCAGGAAGGATCATGTAACACTGATTCTGAAACACCTCCACTGGCTCCCAATCCACTGCAGACTCACATTTAAAACTACTAATGACCTACAAGG
Source organism: Ichthyophis bannanicus (assembly GCA_033557465.1). Taxonomy (NCBI): domain Eukaryota; kingdom Metazoa; phylum Chordata; class Amphibia; order Gymnophiona; family Ichthyophiidae; genus Ichthyophis; species Ichthyophis bannanicus. The sequence continues at coordinate 171,452,385 of CM066032.1, read as the reverse complement.
CCATCAGCAAGCTCTCCTCCACCTCCCTCATGGAGCTAATCCACCCCACGCCCCACAACAGATCCAGAAGATCCGCAGCAGTCAACACACTGGTAATTCCGAAGGCAGTAACAAAATGCACCCAAGCAACGATTAACAGGCCATTTAGGTTCTATGCACCCAGAAGTTGGAACGCCCTGCCACCCAACATTCGGGCAATCACCGACCTTGCCCAATTTAGGAAGGCACTGAAGCACCACCTTTTCCTCAAGCACTACTCTGACAGCCCACAAACTGCCACCCCCCCCCCACCAGGATTGCCCCACTAGCACACCCAGCACGCAATGAGGCAACCACACCATTGGCGCCATCATCAACCATGTACACCATGTAAATAGCTGCATGTATACAGTCCTTTTGTATATAACTTTTGTAAATAGTCTCTACTCAACGATAACCTGGCGCTGACCTGACTTGATTTCCAACTTGTAAATAGTTACCCCAGCGATGTCCAAGTTACAGCACCTATTTCATTGTAAACGCAGCGCAGTCTAGGTCACACTGTATAAGTTACTGTTGTATGTAAACCGCACTGATTTTAAATAGCACGGTATAAAAGAGACACTAAATAAATAAATAAAATAAGTTATGGGATGAATCCAGATAGAGCCTGCAAATGGTATTTTGACACCAAAAGCAATGGCCACAGCCTGTATGGGTTCCCTTCAGCGAAATCCCTTTTCCTACAGCCAATTAGATCTATGTGGGACGTACAATTCGCCCTATTCACAAACACTTGAGTGAGCATCATAGTAGGTTGTCTAATCAGGTTTTGATGGCACCTATGATTGCTCACTTTGGCCTGATGATGATTAGCCACAATCAGTTTTATTGGCATGTGATAGATCATGTGAGAGTGATCAATTGGGATACTTAAATTATATAGAGCAAAAGTGGATCTTTTGTTCGAAATCATTAGAACCAGTTGGTCTAAATCAGATTGAGTGGACCTCTCTAGTTCATGATTTATGATATGGGTGGTTAATTGGAGTGGATTATTATATACATCTGCATTTTTTAGGCTGGGATCTTTATATTCTGACGCTGGGTCTGGAGTAGTACATCAGCTTAGGAGCTGCTTTTGATGTAGTTGGTTTTGTGTAAACGATTCCCCGAAACAAGACATGGTAGTCTGAAACGAAATATCATGTCAGATGCTGTGGTGAAATGAAGGTGTTATATTATTATTTCAGAAAGCCTTTGACAAGGTCCCTCATCAGAGGCTTTTGGCAAAACTAGAGTCATAGGATAGGAGGCAGTGTATTACTGTGGATCAGGAACTGGTTAAAAGATAGAAAGCAGAGGGTTGGGCTAAATGGCCAATTTTCCCAATGGAGAAAGGTGAATAGTGGTGTACCCCAGGGATCTGTGCTGGGTCTGCTGCTTTTTGACATATTCATAAATGACCTGAAAAGTGGAATAACGAGTGAGGTTATCAAATTGGCAGATGACACAAAACTATTTAAAGTTGTTAAAACCCAAGAGGATTGTGTAAAATTGCAAGAGGATCTTGATAAATTGGAAGACTGGGCATCAAAATGGCAGATGAAATTTAATGTGGACAAGTGCAAAGTTATACAACTAGGGAAGAACAACCCAAACTATGGTTACACGATGCAAGGTTCCACATTAGGAACCACCACCCAGGAAAAAGATTTAGGCGTCATTGTGGATAACATGTTAAAACCCTCGGCCCAGTGTGCAGAGGCAGCCAAGAGAGCAAATAGAATGCTAGGTATCATAAGGAAAGGTATGGAAAATAAAACAAAAGATATTATAATGCCTCTATACCGTTCCATGGTGAGACCGCACCTTGAATATTGTGTGCAATTCTGGTCGCCGTATCTTGGATATAGCGTTATTAGAAAAGGTTCAGAGAAGAGCCACCAAAATGGTAAAGGGGATGGAAGGCTACTCCTATGAAGAAAGGCTAAAAAGGTTAGGGCTCTTTAACCTGGAAAAGAGACGGCTGAGGGGAGATATGATAGAAGTCTATAAATTGATGAACGGAGTGGAACGGGTAAACGTAGATCGACTGTTTACGTTATCAGAATATAGAAAGACTAGGGGACTTGCAATGAAGCTACAGGGTAAACTATTTAAGACTAATAAAAGAAAATATTTTTTCACTCAACATGTAATCAAACTCTGGAATTTGTTACCGGAGGATGTAGTAAAGGCTGTTAGTGTAGCTGGGTTTAAAAAAGGTTTGGACAAGTTCCTGGAGGAAAGGTCCATAAACCATTATTAAGAAGGGACCCAGGATATCAATGCTTGACCTAGGACAAGCATTGCAGAACCTGTGTCTTTTGGGGAAACTGCTAGGTACGTATGACCTAGATTGGCCACTGTTGGAAACAGGATACTGGGCTTGATGGACCTTGGTCTGACCCAGTATGGCATATCTTATGTTCTTATGTTATATACTATTTTGTACTATGGATATGCATTCAGATGAAACCTGTGAATGATAAAGCTGGGATTTAAAGTTATGCAGGTATACCTTGTTTATTGAATCCTGAGCAAAGCTCTGGTTTCTCTGTTCGTTTTGTGAGTAACAATTGCATGTCTTAAAATTTTCCATCCTTCAGCTGATGATTAGCCTTTCTTTAAAAGATCTAGAGGGAGTTTGTGAGAGTGTATTGTATTAGTATTCTAACTCCTTTAAAGTGAGAGTCAGTGTTTGTAGGACATGATTATTGGCACATATATAAACAATTCAAATCAGTTTGAACAGAAGAACCACATTCTCGTAGTAAAAAGTTTGTTGCAGCTGTGATCAATTGTCAGTACTCACATGATTTAATCAACCAAAGAATGATGGTTCTAACATTTAAAATGGCCACATTCACTTCCTTTTCCATTTTCACAATGGTGAAGACAAGAGAGCTGCCAGACCGATGAAAAAGCCATTATCAAACATCAAACTTCATAGGGGTACAAGGCCATCTCCAAAGACCTTGGGATTCCAATGTCTACAGTTCGCAATGTTAAGAAGTGTTCTACTCCATGGATCGGTCAAGAACCTCCCAGGATGTGGAAGGAAAAGGAAAATTAATCCAAGAAAACACCACATACAACATCCAAAGAGCTTAAGGCTGGCCTGGAGCAGTGGTGGTTTCAACTCTTACCATATGCCAAGCACTAAACAAAGGAAGACTTCATAGGCAAAGGTCAAGGAAGACTCCACTTCTCTGAAGGACATAAAAAGGCACGCCTGATATTTGCTCAAAGCCACCTTGAGAAACAACAATCTTTCTGGGAAAATGTTCTGTGGACAGATGAAACCAAGCTTGAGCTCTTTGGCAATGTAGACCAGCATTGCAGACTAGTATTGGATTTACAGGTGCAGAATGAGGCTTATAAGGGAAAAAAACACCCTTCCTACAGTTATATATGGTGGAGGTTCCATAATGTTGTGGAGCTATTTTGCTGCCTCAGAAATTGGAGGGCTAAAATGTATTAAAGGCATCATGAAGTCGGAGGACTACCAAGGTATTTTGGAGCGAAATGTGCTATCTAGCATCAAAGCTAGGTCTGGATGGAAAGTCATGGGTCCTCCAGCAGGACAGTGATGCAGAACATACATCCAAAAGTACAAAAGAATGGTTAAAAAGAAACAAATGGACTGTCTTTAAATTGGCCAGCAATGAGTCTTGATCTTATTCCAATCGAGAACCTTTAGAAAGAGCTGAAATCTGTTGTTGCTAAAAGGAATCCTGGAAACACTCATGAGCTGGAACAAATCACAGTTGAAGAGTAGGAGAAACTATCAGCAGACATGCAAAACTTATAGATGGCTACAAGAAACATTTGGAGGCTGTTGTCACTGCCAAGGGTTGTGCAACAAAATATTAGTGAAGGGTGCCATTAATCCTGTCCAGGTCATATTTTGTTTTTCTCAGACATTACTATGTCTAAGTTGCACAAACATCTTTTTTTCTTTTTTGTGTGTACCTTTGAACGTACTATTAAAATATTATGACATACAGTTGGAATATTTCCAATCATTTTTCAAGATATTGTACACAGCATACCTAAAATGCAAGGGTGTCAATGCTGACCACAACTGTAAGAGCTGTGTGCGCAGAGCTAGAACCATCGCAGCATCTGCAGTTCATTTGTGGTAAAAAAAAAAAATGCAGAGTGCCAAAGTTCAATTCTTAGGCACCATGGCAACCTGGCACCTGGGGTTTGTCGAGACCTGTCATAAGAGACAGACATTTTATGCTCCTATGCTGGCATATACATGGGAAAATTCCTTCATAGAATGATCCCTTTTAATGCATTATTCTTTCCTTGTCCTTTTAGATGTTATCTTTGACTAAATCTTGCTGCTTTCAGCTTTTGAAATATCTGAAGAATCTTTCATGAGAATAATAAAAAAAAAATGAGTTCACACACTGCTTTTTGAGACCAGGTGGGTTCTTTCTTTGCAACACAAGGTCTGTTTGCAGTAACTTTCTTCGTTCGATGTTAATCCGTAAGCTTGTTCATCTCACTCTGTTCCTTTGAAACTCTGAATACTTTTTGGAACCAATAATGCTTTCTTCACTTCTTGCTGTTATGATCCCAAACACAGAAAGTAACATCCTGGAAGTAACAGTTTATTCTTATTGACCTCATTGAGGTTAATGTTGAGGTTAACGGATGGCACCAAGCCAAACAGAACACTTCATATCATTCTGTTGCATGCTGGGACCTGTCTTAATTTTGTTTTTCAAGGAGATTAGCTGCAAATCCCCAGAATGTTAATGTATCAAACAAGTGTGGGTTTCATAAAAGGATTTCCCACAGAGCAGTGTTCTTCATTACCAGGCCTAGGGGCCAGCAGAGGCCCCCATCCCAACTCTTCCCCCAATGAACCATCTTCTTTGACCTTCTCTGTGGATTTTCTTCCTGCATACCCCTGTAACGGTTCTGTTTTTCTGCCTCCATCACCCAGCTCTCTATAAGTTTGAGCTTTATGCTGCCTAAATTTGCACACTCTTCTTGCAAGCCAGAGAATAGTGTGGGAGTTCAAGCACCATGCAGTTCAAACTCTCTGAAAGCTGGCGGAAAACAGAATAATTAGTCCACAGGTGGCATCACAAACAAGCCTCTGTAAAGTATGGGGGGATTAAAAACTGGAGGGAAAACCTGGTTTGAAGGTGATGAAAGTTGAGACAGGATGATGGAGATTGATGGAAATGGGAGGTTGAGATTCAGAATGACTGGGATAGGTTTAAAGGAGACTATTTTTGAAAGTGTGTGGGAGAGAGCACGTGGGGGGAAAAAGGATAGGGAATGTGTGGTGGAGAGCGTGGTTTAGGGAAGGGGAATATGTAGGGGATTAGACTGTTTTAGTTACGCAAGTCACTCTGAATGTGCCTGAGCATCATCGGAGGTTGGAAGACCCACAGGTTGACGGTGTCTCTGGAGTGGAATTCCCCTCCTCACCCAGAATGTTGACTTTTGGCCTCTTGGCTCTTACATTTGATGTTTTTTGCAAAAGTGCCCTCTAGCTGGAAAATAGTGAAGATCAGTGGCCTAGACGTTCAATAGGAGACTTCTCCATAAATCAAGCCTCAGCGCTAGCACAACCTGCCTTGGATGACCTGGAGATGTAGTGATAACAGCACGCACAGATATGCAGAGTGCACAATGTACACACAGCTGTGTTGAGGGCCATTTGATATGCATGTTTCCATGGATGCCAGGTTTTTCAGAGCCAGTCAATGTGTTCTAGTGAAATTACAGATCATAGTAACCCAGCATCCAGATGTATTTCTGAGAAGTTACTAAGGGTCCTCGTTACTAAAGTGAATTAAACATGTTTTTAATATATGCTTCTAATGCATTTTATTTCCCCTGCCCCCACTCAATTCAGTGCTGGGCTTTAGTGAATCCCACGTTCAGTAACATGCATTCCCATGACTAGCCAGAAAGCTTGTATTACCAGCAACTATAACTTGTATGTTATGGACTATGGTAGCATGAGTCAGCAGGCACTTTACCTATAGATAAAGGGGCAGTAGCCCCAAGTATCCCTCACATGGTACATTTACCCCCCCATAAATCGCTACACTCCCCAAGCAGATTGCTTATGGAAGTCCTGCCCACTGTATAAATCCCTTCAAAAGAGAGACCCCTGCAGTCCTTTTCCCTTTATCCGAGGGAGCCTTACTTCCCTCCCTTGCAGAAGTAATGCACATTTTCCCCTGTCCCACCAGTTAAGACATGCCAAATTGAACTGACTGATCTGAGGTTCCCCTCTGCTTACACTGAGGTGCAAAGAGGGGGCCTTGAGTCACTCTGTACCATTTTGGATTTCAGTGTCTGGGCAGGAGCGATTGGGCCTCACTTCTGCCCCAGGGAACTTAAAGCTACATCGGATAAATGGGAAGAGTTGAGAGGAGGGAGCTTTGGGGTTTATTCATAGGGGTCTTCGTAACGGGCTTGGGAGATTCTGTTCAGAAAAGCAGGGGCATGTTGGGAAAGAGTATCATTGAGGGATATATGCCCTATTGCTGCCGTTAGCCCAGAGGAGGGGCTTCCAGGAGCATTGGTAGCTGCATTAACTCATTGACGCTGTCAGGAAAAGTTGGTTATATCTTTTCAGGCATGCTTAATTTTATGGGATATGGTAAATCTCAGTTTCGTGTTCATTTGTAAATAGTTTTTTATGAATGCAGCAATTAATTGGTGCATGTAAAGGAACAATTTAGAAAAGACTCAAAGATTAGAATTGATGCAGATTATGAGGTAAGCAGTTCCGACAGTATTTTAGAAACGTGGAGCTGTTTCTGAAATACCAAGACTGAAATGCAGGCATGCACGGGGATATGCTTCCACATGCAGTGGGAGGAGGGGGGAAAAGCAGAGGAAACACGGCTACACGCATGTGTAATGCCACCAGTTAGCTTCAGATGCTGCTACCTTTATCTAATAAACAATGGGGGATTGAGGATAAGTCCCTTAATACCTCGCTGTAAAGGAATGACTGGAACGAGCACTCCTTGAAAACCTAAACATATCGGGGAGCAGGTATAAATCCCAAACTGGATATTTTTGGTCGTACACTTGCATGTCCCGTTTCATATGGGAAATGCATGTGTAGATTTTGATCCACCTTGGCCACCACCTACGCATGCCTCCAACACTCCCCTTGCCAACTGCTTGGCATGTATTTGCGTGCATGCAACTCGGCATTTTCTACGAGTTGCCCCAAATGTTTCATGTTCACGCCTGCTAATGCATTTTTAGACGCGCTTCGCTTAAGTGATGGTGCCTGTTGTGGAGGCTTCATCCGCTTGTTTGTCCGAATGCATTTTGTCTGTGCGTGTGCAAACACGTGCATAGCTCCTCACCTTAGAACCTAACAGTACCTGTGAGTCACTGGTGGTGGGAGGTTGGGTCCCCGTCACCCAGAGAAAGGAAGAACCAGTGGGGCAAGAAGCAGAGAAGCCATGGTGGGGGGGGGGGGGGGAGTCAGACTTCGCTGGCAGGGGAAGAATCAGAAAAGCCATAAGTGGCAGGAAGACCAGCCCCCACCACCCAGAGAGAGGAAAAAGGTAGAAGTCATGTGGGGGAGATCAGTGATTGAGTGGTATGCTAGCAACCATGGCAGCCAGGTTCAAATCCTGCTGCTGTTCCTTGGGGAAGGTCACTTACCCTCCATTGCTTCAAGTACAAAATTAGATTCCTTATACTGCTAGACCAGTCCAGACAAGTGGGTTATGCTTCTTGCAGCATGTGGGAACAGACTTGAGCATCTTTCAATGATGATATCAGAAAGTATAACCACTGGTGCAGCACTGCCTCCATTAGGAGTGTGGAATGGTGCAGCAATGCAGATAGGTGCAGGGATTGTTGAGATGGTCTTTAAGGGCCCAGTGCTGCTCTGAGTGCAGGTACGCCCTTCACCGAGCTGACAGCCACCCTGGATCCAGAGCAGTTTCCCACAGATTACTAGCGCTTGGTGGGTTGAAGAGGAGCAAATGGACCCCTGGAGGGAGAGGGGGCTGGTAAGTTGGGCCCAGACCCTCCTTCCTTCCTTGCTGTCATTTATCTGCATGTGAATGTATGTGTGTGTGTGGGGGGGGGGGGTCCCTACTTTTTTCTTGGGGTTCCATTTGGCTCTCTCATCTGACCACTTATTGTAGTGGAACCTCTCAGACCTCTGTAGCAGTTCTGAGAAGCCCAGATTGGGTTTCCCTGATTGGCCTTTCAAGGCGCTGGGATTCTCTTTTCCCTGTGGTGTGCCTTGGTGGTTTATTTTCATGGTTAGCGGGCCATTTGCATAGTTTTTTCACGGGTTATTTTTTTTCCCTGCAGTTTTTTCCAAGTAGCCACATGGAGCAGGGCAAGGATGCCACACACAGGATCAGCTTTGTGGCAGGTTCCTTTTGCCCCCATTGTAATGGGGATGTAAAGGACCCAAATTTTTTCAGCATCAGGATCCCCCATGAGGGTCCTAGGGCCCAATGCTGATTCTGGGGCCTCCTCTTCATCATCCAATCTACCTCATCCGTTGGTTGGGTGGCCCTCATAGAGGATGTCAGCAGGGCCTCCGCTCAAGAGGCTTCTGTGGGTCCTTATTAGCTGACTTTGAGCAGCAGCTGCTGAAACAGCTTTTAGGCTGTTGCCAAGCAACTATAGGATTGAAATCTCTTTCACAGGGTGGGACCTTGACCTTCCTATGGGGGAATTCTGGGCCCTTGGGTGGCTATGCTACAACCATGCATGGGATTAAAGGCTCTCATCTCGCACATTCACTTGGGCGTTCCTCTGGGAGTCCCACCGTATCCCCCTGCAAGTGAGTCTGAGGAAGAAGTTGAATTTCCTCTTAAGGAGGTTGAGGATCTTTTTGTGAGCTGCCTTTTTCACCTGCTCTCGGTGCAGATTCAGGAAGTTATGGTGACCTTTAGAAAGGAGAAGGCTACATCTACACCACTGTTTGTTATACCCCATCCTAGAGGATATCGGACACCCTTTGGTGTTTTTCCCTTTACCATTTAGCTCACACCTTTCCAATATTAGTTCAATTAGTGAGTTAAAATCGGGTACTGTGAAGGAATTTCTCTTACAATCTAAGTTTGTAACTGAGGCAATGGAGGGTTAAGTGGCTTGCCCAAGACCACAAGGAGTGTCGGTGGGATTTGAACCCCTGGTTTTTTTGGTCTTAGGTTGTTGCCCTAACCACTAGGCTGCTCCACTCCATGGAACAACTCTTGGCTCAGTGGGAGAATCCAGAGTTGGGCCTCAAGGGTTTTTGAAGACTCTAGCACAACTGTATCCCCTACCTCAAGGCAAGCTGGACCAGCTCTTCAGGCTCCCTTGAGTGGATACCCTTGTCATGGCAGTCACTAAATGTACGAGTATTCCTTTGAAGGGAGGAGTTGGGCTTAAGGAGGTTCATGACAGAAAAGTAGAGACCCTCCTAAGAATGCATTTACAGTATCGACCTTGGGTTCCTAAGTGGCCCTTTGTGCAGGCTTAGTAGCCAGAACACACTTTTGGTGGATTGAACAATTGCTAGATAGCCCTCAGGCTACCAGACTGGTGTCAGGAGCTGCCTTTGTGACTGACGCTCTATATGACCCGATTAAAATTTCCTCCAAGTCCATGGCAGCAGTGGTCATGGCTAGACTGTGGCTCTGGTTCTACACCTGGGCATTGGATGATGCTTTCAGGTTTCGTTTCAGCAAACTCCTTTTTTTAGGGCAAGCTGATTTTTGGGGAGGATCTCAAAATTGGTGAAGGTCGTGCTCTGAAAGGCTGCCAGAAGGTAGGCCTTAAAGATGTTCACTCAGCCTCTCTGAGAATTTCTCGTAGAGCTTGGAGGTGCTCAAGGGCATCCAAAAGTTTGGGACCAGCATACTCCCCTTACAGCTTCAGGCCTAAAAAGCGTCAACCCTATCAGTGTCCCCAGGGGTCTTGAGACTCCTCTACAGCTTCTACCAGAGCTCAAAAGCCCTTATAATGAGGTTTGGTGGGTCCCTTCCAAGGCACTGCTGTTCAGGAAGGTATCTCTGGCAGTTCTTCTTAAAATGGACCCAAATCACTTCAGACCAATGGGTTCTGGAAGTCCTAGATCAAGAGGACATGCTGGAGTTTGCAGAGCTACTTGGAGATGCCTTTTATAGAGTTTCCTTTGTAGCTCCCTTCCGAAACAGCAGCAGTTGCAGAAACCTTAGTGTCTCCTGCAGTTGTAGGCTGTTTTATTTTGCCTTCTGCAGAGCAAAGGCAGGGCTGATATTCCATCTACTTTGTGTTGCCTAAGAAAGGCATTTCTTTTTTGGCCCATCCTAGACCTGAAAGTGGTCTATACAAAGCTCAAGGTTTCCTATTTTCACATGAAGACCATCCAGTTGGTCATTGTCTGTTAGGACAGGGGAGTTCTTGATTTCCCTAGATTCAGCTGAGGTCTACTTTTATATTCCCTTCAGGGTACAGCATCAACAGCCCCTGTACATTTGTATCCTGGGCTGTCATTTCCAGTTCTGGTCTCTGCCCAAAGAACAAACCAGTCAGTACTAGAGGAGATCATAGCTAAGCTTTCCTTAAAAGCTCAGATGACGAGACTTCGGCTTTCATACTTTGCGGAGAGAGAGATCATTGGAGAAAGACATAATGCTTGGCAAGGTAGAAGGTCACCATAAAAGATGAAGGCCGGCAATGAGGTGGATCAATCCAATAACAGCAGCTATGGATACCATTCTGTCAACAATGAACCGCTTGGCTGAAGACCGAACAATGTTTAGGTCAACTATCCAGAGGGCCGCCAGGAGTCAACAGAGACTCCATGGCACTTAACAACATATGCAATAAGAGGTGAGAGGCTGTTATGCACAGTCCGGGTTAGGGGCCATGTGGTAATCATTTCTCTACCTTGAGAACCTTGGACACTGTCAAGATGGTGGCCAAAGCCAGAAGTATTCTAGCCAGCAGAAAGAAGGTAGTAATGCCCCTGAGCAAGTCTTTCAGGCCTCGCTTGGAGTATTGTCTTTAGTTTTTGAACACTGTACTTTGGCAAAGGATATGAAAACACTTAAAACTGTTCAGAGAAAGGAAACCAAAATATGGGGCCTGTGCCAAAAAACATATGAGAAGAGACTTGAAGATCTAAATATGTATACTGTGGAGGAGAGAGAGGACAGGGGAGATACGATGCAGACGTTTAAATACTTAAAGGGTATTAATGCCTAGAATGCCCTCCCATGGAGATAGTTGGGGCAAAAACAGTGCTGCAAGTCAAAAAGGTATGGGGCTGACGCAGAGAACCCCTTTATAGCAAGACAATGGAATGAAAGCAAACTTAAATAACTTTTTCACTTGGAAAAATATAGAGGGGAATGACCTTCACAGAGCGTCGGGTATAACCCTAAACAAAGTCATGGGGGGAGAGGTAACTGACACACAGCGGTGGATGCAGTTCTAGCCACCTTACTGAGCAGACTAGATAGACAATGCTGGTCTTTATCTGCTGTCATAGCATGTTACTACTATACTATGTTCCAGTTGCATTCTTCCACTCCATAAATGACAGGCGGAGAGGGGCAGATTAGGGTATAAGAACATAAGATATGCCATACTGGGTCAGACCAAGGTCCATCAAGCCCAGTATCCTGTTTCCAACAGTGTCCAATCTAGGTCATACGTACCTAGCAGTATCCCCAAAAGACAAAGGTTCCACAATGCTTATATTGGGTCAAGCATTGATATCCTGGGTCCCTTCTTAATAATGGTTTATGGACCTTTCCTCCAGGAACTTGTCCAAACCCCATTTACACTAACAGCCTTTACTACATCCTCCGGTAACAAATTCCAGAGTTTGATTACACGTTGAGTGAAAAAATATTTTCTCTTATTTGTCTTAAATAGTTTATCCTGTAGCTTCATTGCATGTCCCCTAGTCTTTCTATATTCTGATAGCGTAAACAATTGATCTACGTTTACCCGTTCCACTCCATTCATTAATTTATTGACCTCTATCATATCTCCCCTCAGCCGTCTCTTTTCCAGGTTGAAGAGCCCTAACCTTTGTAGCCTCTCTTCATAGGAGTAGCCTTCCATCCCCTTTACCATTTTGGTGGCTCTTTTCTGTACCTTTTCTAATAACGCTATATCCTTTTTAAGATACGGCGACCAGAACTGCACACAATATTCAAGGTGCGGTCGTACCATGGAACGATAGAGAGGCATTATAATATCCTTTGTTTTATTTTCCATTCCTTTCCTTATGATACCTAGCATTCTATTTGCTTTCTTGGCCGCCGCTGCACACTGGGCGGAGGGTTTTAACATGTTATCCACGATGACTCCTAAATCTTTTTCCTGGGTGGTGGTTCCCAATGTGGAACCTTGCATCGTGTAACCATAGTGTGGGTTGTTGTTTCCTAGGTGCATAACTTTGCACTTGTCCACATTAAATTTCATCTGCCATTTGGATGCCCAGTCTTCCAATTTATCCAGATCCTCCTGCAGTTTTCCACAGTCCTCTTGGGTTTTAACAACTTTAAACAGTTTTGTGTCGTCTGCAAATTTGATAACCTCACTCATTATTCCCTTTTCCAGGTCATTTTATGAATATGTCAAAAAGTAGCGGACCCAGTACAGATCCCTGGGGTACTCCACTAGTCACCTTTTTCCATTGGGAAAATTGGCCATTTAGCCCTACCCTCTGCTTTCTATCTTAACCAGTTCCCGAGCCACAATAGTACACTGCCTCCTATCCCATGACTTTGTAGTTTTGCCAAAAGTCTCTGATGAGGGACCTTGTCAAAGGCTTTCTGAAAGTCCAGATACACTATATCAACTGACTCACCTTTGTCTACCTGTTTATTCACACCTTCAAAAAAACATATCAGATTAGTGAGACAAGATCTTCCTTGTCTAAAGCCATGTTGGCTGTCTCCCATTAGGCCATGACTATCCACATGCTGTGTAATTTTGTTCTTTATGATAGTTTCTACCATTTTCACCGGTAGTGACGTCAGGCTCACCGGTCTGTAATTTCCTGGATCACCCCTGGAACCCTTTTTAAAAATTGGCGTTACATTAATGTCTTGTGTTCTATCTAGTCCAGGCCGATCTGCTCCCCTCCTGTTCTCCATGTTGGCTTAGAGAGGAGAGGCTGGAGCAGGAAACAGATGGATGGTCTCTCAGTCACTGCTAAAATAAATATGGGGGAGCACCCTTGTGAACCAATCGTTCCCCTATCTGTCACCATCAAAACACTGCTTGAGAACACTGATCTAGAATAGTGGTTACGAACCATGTGGCCTGTGGGCCCCTGAGGGTCCGTGAGACCATTACAGGCGGTGGGTCCACTGGGTTCAGAAGAGAGAAGCTGGTAGAGATTTTCTGTTAGAAGAGAGACTGGAGGGAACCGGCTGGGAGAGGGAGAGACAGACTGGTGGGGACTGGCTGGAGACTGGTAGTGATGGGAAGGGGCAAGGGAGATAAAGGACTGGAGAGGGCAAGCTTGTAATGAGGGATTGTGGGTCTGGGAAAAGTGATGGGGATGAACTGGGGAACCTTGGACTTTCTGGAGGTTAGTAAAGATCCACACAACCCAAAAAGGTTCAAAACCTCTGGTTTAGATTTACCTTAAATATTTCGTTAAACTGAAGGAATGCTGAGATAGCATCCACCATTGCTGGCAAGGAATATGCGTGTATGTATTTCCCTGCAAGGAAGTGGTGTCTTAAAACTTCTGGCAATTGTGGGGAGTGTATTCAAAGGTATTTATGCAGTTTGCAGACCTGCAAACTGCATAAATGCTGCTCACTGAGATTTATCGGCGCTTACTGGTTAGTGCTGTTTAATATCCACTCTTAGCCCATCTAAACATCTTGAAGCTAACTGGCTAGCATAGGGGCAGAGCATGGGAGGCACCCAAAGATAACTGGTTATCTGTGATATTGGTCGATCAGTGGTTATCTTTAACTGGATAAAGTTAGGCAGATAAAAGGCTGGTTAAGGATAACCGCTTATCAATTGATATCAGAGATAACTGGTTATTTAAATTGCTTATTGAGCAACCCAGATATTCGGTGCTGGTGGCTGGATATGGCCCCCAGCATTGAATGCAAAACAAAATGCAATGTGTGCCTTCGAGTCAGTCCTGACTCCTGACGATCCAGAAGCTCCTGGGTTTTCTTGTCAGTGTCACCGGAAGTAGATTGCCAGGCCTTTCTTCTGAGGCAGTGGAGGGTTAAGTAACTTGCCCAAGGCCACAAGGAGTGCTAGTGGGAATCGAACCCTGGTTGCTTGGTTACCAAGACAGCATTGAATATCTGGGTTTAAATTAAAATGGTGACAGCCAGCCTCTTTAGAAGCCCTGGCAGCTGCTATTGAATATTGAGCCCGATGTGTTGGTGTTAACTTTTTTTTTTTAAGTAGATTTGTTGGAAAGCTTTGTTTGTGTTGATCTCCTCTCACTGCCACCCACCTTAGACTATATCTTTGATTTATAGCCTCTTAAGCCAGTTAAGAAGATAGGAGTAAACCTTTTCACCACAGGGCTGTCTGGGGATTTTTATCAGCAAATAATGAGCCCAGGGCACTAGATTATTTCAGGGTCTTGTGCAGTACATTGAGAAGTAAACTTGAAGTTTATATAAAGTAGCTCTGCTCTCTTACTAACTTTAAATAACTAAACACTAAGATGCAGATGATAGTCCAGTAGTGAGATGGGGACCATCCAGTCTTTTGCACAGATACCACGCATATGATGAGCTGCCAGTTGGTGAGTGGTTGTATTTGTGCACTTGGGACAAAGAGCTTCTTGCTTAGAGAACTAGTCCAATCTCAGGAGGCTAGAGTAGCAGACTTGAAGATGAGACGGATATATAGAGGAGACCTTCAAGGACATAATAAAGAAGTCCCATTTCCAGTCTGGCAGCCTCTTTCCTGTCTTGGAGGAGAGAGGCCACCTGGAAGGTGAGCATCAGCTTGGTGTGATGCAATATCCTTTTGTACCGAGGATGCCTCTCCAGGAGGGAACATGTGGTGCGGGGGGGGGGGGTGGGGGGGGTAGGTTTCTGTAAGCCAGATTTAGGATTTAAGGTAAAATAAACAGTTGAAATCTAGAACCCCCAGGGTAGCATTCTCGGAGCTAGACCCAAGAGGTAGGAACAGCTCTGGAGTCTCAATGTGTGGATGAGACAGTGGTGCAGGGAAGGAGGAATTATGCTTTATGGTTTAAGCACTTGGTATACTGCCCTTTACTATGTGTATCAGGGCGGTTTACAGGTACATTCATTTTAGATCCTCTCGTCTCACTAATTCACCACTAGAAAAGTCCTCAGGAAGACAAATACTGGAAACACACACACCCCTTGTAAGATACATGGAGAACAATTAATTCACCCATTCATTTTCATGAATTATTACAAAAATAAAATTCAGTCAAGCACTGAATGAAGTTTGTTTTGGTATTTTGTTTGATTTTAGAAAGTACAGCAGGTTCCTCTTGGACTATTACAGTTCCCGTTGAAATTGGAACCAGACTCGACTGGGGACTGTGGCACCACAAGCCTTCATTGAAAACTAAGAAAAGCATTATGCTGGGATATTAATCACTGTGGATAAATTAACCTAAGGCATGAAACTAAATAATCAAATAGAACAGGAAGACGACCTAGAGAACTTAGGAACTAGACAACATTCTGGGGAAGGAGGAGCCTCTTCTGAAAGGATAGATTCCATCTTAACCAGGGCAGAACCAGACTGCTGGCATACACTTTTAACCTTTAAAAAGGAGAGAGCAGTTTTTAAACTAGAATTTAAGGGAAGCAGTCAGTCTCTGAGGAGCACATGGTTTGAAGTAAGGTATCTTAAAATAAAATCATGGCAAAATGCAGAAGTTAGACTATGCCAACTAGGTTATGATAAAGCTGAAATATCCGAGGGGTATTCAGATGGAATCGGCGACTTTTTGTCTGTTTATATCTAACTTGCCCCTGTCAGCTGCTGTGTGGGTTATAAATACAAATGCCAGAAGCCTGAAAGAAATCAGACGGTTGAGTTAGAATGAATGTTTGGCAGTAAATGAAGGGTTAGACATAAGCATCTTAGAGAGCTGGTAGAAAGGTGATTACCAAGCTTAATTTCTGGGGGATCGGCTTTGAGTGCTGTTACAGCACTTCTTTTCAGACTTTAGAGCAGCAGGGGTGTTCTATTTTAAGCCCTCCTCTTCCAGACAGCCTACAGAGGAGGGGAGGGGATAAGGCAAAAGCAGTACAGAGGAAGTCACTCTGTTCCTACTCCTTCCCGTCTTGTGTTGCTCCTGCCCCTAGCTGGTCCACTTTTTCCCTTTCTCCACAATTCTGCTTCCTTTTAGTCTGCAAATTAAGCTATGACAATACGGTTGCCAACTTTTTGAAAGGAAAAAACCCGCTACCTGCAGCTACTTGTGCCCTGGCTTCTGCTCTACCCAGGCCCACCCCCAACAAATATTTCAGAGGGTAGCAGTGCGGACTTTAGTATCTGCAGGCCTTATCGAAGTGGGGGAGGGAGTCCTAGAGGTTGCATTCATCCCCACATCCATTCAGTCACAGACCTTCAGTACACATATACTCACCCAAATGGTATTAAATCCAAATCTATATTCTACATCCGCAGACTCCCCCACACCTAGGTCACTTCCTCATACAATTAACTGTACAAAACAAAGGTCTCAGTAATGACAATACAAACCCTTTGAGTACCAAGTCTATTGGAAATTAATACAAAAAAAATCCTTCAGAGCCAGAAGCAAATCGACCATACCAGCACTAACTTCCAAAACTCATCCAAGGGCTCTGTAAAGAAAAGGCAGCACTGTAAGTATTGCAGTGGGCCCTAGAGAGGGTAGAAAAGGAGGAGGAGTAGCCTTGTATGTCAAAAACAATATTAAAGCTACTGAAATGCAGGGGACCTGGGGAAAAGAAGAAGCGCTGTGGATTGTGTTGGAAAGAGGAGATGGCACTGTCATCCATACTGCTGTAGTCTACGGGCCTCAAACTTAAACCGAAGAAATGGATAGCGAATTGATTGCTGATATTGCAAAGATAGCCATGAAGAGGGAAATGATCATATTGAGTGACTTTAATCTACCAGATGTGGATTGGAGTATTCCTTCTGCAAATCTGGAAAGAAGTGTAAAAATTGTGGATGCCTCCCAAAATTCATATGTAAACAAATGGTAATGAAACCGACCAGGGAGAGCTCTGTGCTGGATTTAGTGTTCACCAAAGGAGATAACGTGTCGAATATCCGGGTGGATGCCATGTGAGCAGCAGTGATCATCACACAGTGTGGTTTGAGATCAAAGCCAAGGTAGAATCCAATCACAGCAAGCTCAAAGTCCTAGACTTTAAAAACACTGACCATTAAAATGGCCAAGTACCTGAAGAAGGAGTTGGCAGAGTGGAAGGGGATAAGGGAAGTGGAATTGCAATGGGCTAAACCAAAGGAGGCAATAAAAGGGGTAAGAAAAGTGAATAAAAACAAGAGGAAAACGAAACCTATTTGGTTCTCCAAAGAAGTGGCTGCACAAATAAAGGCAAAAAACACAGCTTTCACAAAATTTAAAAGTTCGCAAACAGAGGAATGGCAGATGAAATTTAATGTGGACAAGTGCAAGGTTATGCACCTAGGGAAGAACAACCCAAACTATGGTTACACGATGCAAGGTTCCACATTAGGAACCACCACCCAGGAAAAAGATTTAGGCGTCATTGTGGATACCATGTTAAAACCCTCGGCCCAGTGTGCAGCAGCGGCCAAGAGAGCAAATAGAATGCTAGGTATGATAAGGAAAGGAATGGAAAATAAAACAAAAGATATTATAATTCCTCTATATCGTTCCATGGTGAGACCGCACCTTGAATATTGTGTGCAATTCTGGTCGCCGTATCTTAAAAAGGATATAGCGATTTTAGAAAAGGTTCAGAGAAGAGCCACCAAAATGGTAAAGGGGCTGGAAGGATACTCCTATGAAGAAAGGCTAAAAACCTCTTTTAACCTGGAAAAGAGACGGCTGAGGGGAGATATGATAGAAGTCTATAAATTAATGAACGGAGTGGAACGGGTAAACGTAGATCGATTGTTTACCTTATCAGAATATAGAAAGACTAGGGGACATGCAATTTATTTATTTATTTATTTATTTAACAGCTTTTATATACCGCACTTTTGACATCAGCGCGGTTTACATTTCAACAAATTTTGTACTTAAACATAAAACAAATGTTAAGTTTACAGAGAACAGGGAATAAAAACATGGATAACAGGGATAAACAACTAACAGATATATTCAATTATTTACAATAGATTCTTAAATGCTCTAGCTCTAAAGGTAGGGTTTGTGATAAATGGTCTATATCAAGTGATAAGCAATGAAGCTACAGGGTAAACTATTTAAGACTAATAAAAGAAAATGTTTTCACTCAACGTGTAATCAAACTCTGGAATTTGTTACCGGAGGATGTAGTAAAGGCTGTTAGTGTAGCTGGGTTTAAAAAAGGTTTGGACAAGTTCCTGGAGGAAAGGTCCATAAACCATTATTAAGAAGGGACCCAGGATATCAATGCTTGAACCAATACAAGCATTGTGGAACCTGTGTCCCTTGGGGAAACTGCTAGGTACATATGACCTAGATTGGCCACGGTTGGAAACAGAATACTGGGCTTGATGGACCTTGGTCTGACCCAGTATGGCATATCTTATGTTCTTATGTAGGAACATAGAAAAGTATACAGGATCAAACTAAAAGAGATGGCAAGAGAAATAAGGATAGCGGAAGAAAAGATGGCTAAAGATGTGAAGCGGGGTGACAAAACTTTTTTCAGGTATATTTGGGAGAGGAGGAAAATCAGAGGTAGAATTGCAGGACTCGGAAGTGCTGGGAATGGATTTGTGGAAAGTGACATTGAGAAAGTGAAAATGTTAAACACATACTTCTGCTCTGTTTTTACTAGAGAAAATCCTGCAGAAGGACCACCTGTGATTGACAAATATACAAATGAGAATGGAATAGATACCACATCATTCACAGAAGATGTGTTAGAGCAGCTTGCAAAACTGATAGTAGCCAAGGCCATAGGACCGGATGGGATACATCTCAGGATACTGTAAGAGATCAGAGAGGTTCTTGCAGGGACTTTAAAGGATGTTTTAATAGATCGTTGAGGAGGAGAAATTCCACAAGACTGGAGAAGGGCTGATGTGGTGCCTCTTCACAAAAGTGGCAGTAGGGAAGAAGTGACAAACTACAGGCCAGTAAGCCTTACCTCGGTGGCAGGAAAAGTAATGGAGACTATCCTGAGAGAGCAAATAGTGGGCTTCCTTGAAACCAACAGGTTGCATGATCCAAGACATGATTTTATCAAAGGACGATCTCGCCAAACAAATCTAAGTTCTTTGACTGGGTGACCAGAGAACTAGATTTAAGTGCATATGATGGATGTCTTCTACCTAGTGTTCAGCGAAGCCTTTGATACTGTTCCTTATAGGAGGCTTATCAGTAAACTCAACAGCTTGGGGATGGGTCCCAAGGTGGTAAACTGGATCAGAAATTGGTTGACTGACAGACGGCAGAAGGTGATTGTAAACGGGCCTCACTCAGATGAAAGGAAGATGAATAGCGGTGTGCTCCAGGGTTCGGTCCTGGGACTGATGCCTTTCAATGCATTTGTGAGTGATATTGCTGTAGGACTGAATGGAAAATTCTCTTTTTGCAGATGACATAAAAATTTGCAATAGTGTGGACTCCCCTGAGGGAGTGGATAACATGAAAGATCTACAAAAGCTGGAAGAATAGTCTGTTTGGCAGTTAAGATTTAGTATGAAGAAGTGCAGTGTCATGCACTTGGGAAGCAGAAATCCAAGGGAATTGTATGCGATAGTGGACGAGAGGTTGGCATGCATGGACCAAGAAGAGGACCTCAGAGTAATGGTTTCGGAAGATCTCAAGGGGCGAAACAGTGTGACAAGGTGATGGCAAAAGCCAGAAGGATGCTGGGTTGCATACAGAGGTGAATTACCAGCAGAAAGGAAGCGATACTAATGCCACTGTACAAGTAGCTGTTGAAGCCTCATTTGGAATATTGTGTTCAGTTTTGGAGACCATATCTCGCAAAGGACATAAAAAGGCTGGAAACGGTTCAGAGGAAGGCAACCAAAATGATTTGGAGCCTGCATCAGAAGACTTATGAGAAAAGACTTGAAGACCTCAATATGTACACTCCGGAGGAGAGGAGGGACAGGAAAGATATGAGCCAGACTGTTCATGAATACTCTTTATGTATTTAAAAAACACCTCTTCCAAAGACGTGGAAGCTGTAAAACTAGAGGGCATAACATGAAGCTGCAGTGTGGTAAACTGAAAGACAACATCAGGAAATATTTTTTCACTGAAAGGTGGTGGATGCTTGGAATGTCCTCCTGATGGAAGTAGTGGGGGCAAATACAGTGACACAATTCAAAATGGCATGGGACAGACACAGTGGATCCCTTTATAGCAACAGGATAAAATCAAAATAAGCATAACTATCTCTTGTATCTCAGGAAATAGGGGTGACCTACATGGAGTGGTGGGGTATACCCGTAAACAAAGGCATGGGGAGGAGTGACCTGCACGGAGCAGCAAGTGCACCTACACTTGCCACCTTGCTGGGCAAACCAGATGGACCATACTGGTCTTTATCTGCTTTTATGCTAGTAAATCTATTAGGAAAGCTGAACACACCAGATTACTACACATTTTTAAATAGAAATTAAATGCTACCGAGTTTCCGGAGGCAAGATGGCAGCAGGGTTTGTTCTGGAATGGCAGCTCATACATGACTCTTCACCAGCTGGCATGGTGCCTCTGCCCCTGGAAATGGGTCGGAGGAAGAGAAAGCAAACTGGCCTACCCTCTGGTTTCGCTTGAGGAACTGTCGTTGGAGAGAAGATGTTGGACGCTTGTGGGTTTGAAGTATCTGGGACTGGAGCAGTGTCTTCGGTGGGGCTGCAGGGCAAGAGCTCAGTTGTCCTGTGCGTTTCCAGGGTATGGTTATCCCCGGAGCAGTGTACCCCCTCGCCTCAACCCTGTAGAGATCAGAACATTAGAATGCTCCCCATTGGTGTGCCAATGAGCACACGGTTGTCAGGGAGTGAAGAGGGCTCTGTGTCGTTGGCTAGCTCATCTTGAGCTTGATGGCTGGGTGTCTGGTAACCAGGGCATCTGAACTTGAGATGGGACTGAACACTGGTTTTGGGGCTGCTGAAACCTGCAATTATCACTCTTGATGCGCTGTGGGATGCAATCTCCTCTATTAACTCATCCCTTTTGACTTTTGCTGGAACTGTGAGTACAGAATTGACTATGGTGAATTAAAAATTTTCGGATGTTTCTTGTGCTCAGGGTGAGCAGGTGGAGAAGATCTCTTGTTTCGAAGAGGACCTAACTCGGCTCAGGGGTCTGTGTGCTGCCCAAATTAAGAATAAGTCTGCTCTCTCTAGGAAGATGGAATATCTTGAAAATCAAGTTCGGAAGAATAATCTTAGATTTTTAAACTTTTTTTCTAAATCTTCTGTCTTCCTTGGAAATGGTAGGCAGATAATTCTGGGAGACTCTTAAGATTCCTCCAGTGGGCCTGCCTCCCATTGTTAGGGCCCAGTACTAGTCAGTGGTTGCTGGGTCACCTCGAGCTTCTAATGGTGATGCCACAGGGGTCCTTGGAGACCTGACTGGATTTCTGGAGGTATCTTTGGAGGTCATCACCAAGCGGTTTACTCTGCTTATTACGCTGGCTCTTGAGTCTGATAAATCTTCTTTTCTGTTTTAAGATCGTTTCGGAGTTGTTTTTTGGGTCTCGTGTCCATATTTATCCTGACCTTTCACATGTGACCTAGCAAAGGAGAAAATAATTCTTGGGATATCGTACCAGAGTTCTTCCCCTAGGGGGGGACATTTGTTAAAATTTCCTTCACGGTATATTACCTATAAAGAGAAAGTATTTCTGTTTTTTGACCCGGGACAACTCATGGCGTTCCTTTCCACTTGAGAAGTTAATGAGATCAGAGCTGGCCCGTCCATTGTGCAAGAATGTTGTTTGCACAGGGCCCCGCGTTTCAGGGGGCCCCGCGCAAACATTCTGCATCTCCCAGTAAATTTAAAAAAAAAAAAAACTTGCTGCCGCTGCTGCCATGGCAGCAGCAGAATTGAGCGTCCCGCGGGGGCCCCCCTGCCCGGCAGAGTTCTCCATGCGGCCTCAGCTCCCTAAGTGCCAGCTTTCAGAACCGCAAAGGGAGAGAGCTTCTCCCTCGCGGCTCTGTTAAGCCGCTGGCGCTGATGGGAAACAGGATTTCCTGTTTCCCATCAGCCCCGCAGGCTTAAATAGAGCCACGAGAAGGGAAACTCTCCCTTCGTGGCTCTGAAAAGCCCAGCTGAGGCCGTATGGAGGACTCTGCCGGGGAGGGTGGGCCCTGCGGTACGCTCGATTCTGCCGCTGCCACGGCGGCAGCAGCAAGTTTTTTTTTTTTTTTGTTGTTTGTTTTTTTTTAATCTACCTGGGCTATGGGGGGGGGGAGAAGACTGGAAGTGGGCTGATGGGGTGGTAGGACTTGAAATGAGCTATGGGGGGCTAGGACTGGAAATGGGCTGATAGGGGGGCTAGCACTGGTAATGGGCTATGGGGGGGACTAAGACTAAAAATGGGGTGATGGGGGTTGCTAGGACTGGAAATGGGCTGAGTGGAAGGGGGGCTTGAACTGCAAATAGCTGATGGGGAGGGTGCTTGGAATGGAAATGGGCTGTGAGGGGAGGGAGCTAGCACTGGAAATGGGCTGTGAGGGGAGGGAGCTAGCACTGGAAATGGGCTGATGGAGGGGCTAGGATAGGACTGGAAATGGGCTGTGGTGGGGGCTTGGTTTGAAATGGACTCATGGAGGGGCTAGAATTGGAAGTAGGCTCATGGGAGGCTTGGATTGGAAATGCACTGAGTGGAGGGGAGCTAGGATTTGACATCGGCTGATGGTGGGACTAGGAAAGGACTAGAAATGGGCTGATGGGGGGCTGGGATTAGAAATGAGCTGATGGAGGGACTCGGATAGGACTGGAAATGGATGGGGGAGCTAGGACTGGAAATGGGCTGATGGTGGGGCTAGGATAGGATTGGAAATGGGCTGATGGGGGGCTAGGACTGGAAATGGGCTGATGCGGGGACTAGAAGGGAGCGGATGCTGGGTGGGGCTAGAACTAGAAGGGAGCTGATGTTGGGGGAGGATTAGAATGGGATGGAGCTGGGAGAATGAAATGGAGAGGGGAAAAATATTTTGTGTGGGAGGGAAGACAAATCTACAATTGGCCGGGTATTGGGAGAGTAAGTGGGGATTGAGGATGGAGGGGTAAAATTTGAGTGGATGAAATAGGAATGAGGAAAGAGCAAAAGGAGAAAGATTAGTATGTTAAAGCAGATGTAGAGAGAGAATGGAAAAAAAACTAGAAAAGAGAAAGGACAAATGGACAGCAGACGATGGAGAGTTAGCAGAAGACACGAAGAAATCAGAATAAAGTGGCTGGAGCAATTGCAACTGAAAAAAAATGCACAAAAGGTAGAAAAATATCTCTTTATTTTGAATTTATTAATTGGAATATGTCAGCTCTGGTAAATGTGCATCATTAACGTCTGCGCTTTGTTTAGTACAAGAGCAAATTAATGTATAGTTTTATTTCTACAGTGTTGTACATTCCAAGTTTGGCTTTTGGAGTTCCCAGTTTAATTATTGTCTTCCTGTTTCTAAATTGTGATTCCTTGTTTGGTGATGGTCTATGTTCTGCATGTGTAACTGAGCTGAGGTATTCTGATTATGTAATTCCTATTTGACATTGCCACTTATTCTCTTTCCCCAGTAGGTCATGTATTGTTATTCTCTGAAATGTATTGGTTTAATATTTGCAGTGTTGCCTTTTGATAGGTAGAGTATGGTGCTTTGTGAGTCCTGGTAGTGCTGTTAGGATATGGCGGGTTTGCTAGGGGGTTCTAAATGGGCAGTGTTTGTAGTAGTTCCTAATGTGCCTGGCGGTTGGCACTGGATTATAGTAATGTAGAAATCTTTTAGTCTTTCTTTATCCATACACTCATTAAGAGGCATGTTTACTAAAAGTTAACGTATGGTAACATTATTCAAATATTTATGCAAATGATGCCCCTTATGCAAATGAGGCCCCGCGCCCCCCTCGGGCCGCCCCTGAATGAGATGTCCGTAATATCCCATATGGCTGATGTATAATTCTCCATTCTGTTTATATAAGTTTCCCTATTAATAATGTAAGAGGGATTGATATTTCTATTCCTGTATTTTTTTTTTGTATTTCCTGGGGCCTCCAGTTTCCTTTTATTGTGGGCTAAGTGTAATGGTTTATGTATGACTTCAATTTATTCTTTTTTTATCCTTAATGATTTGTTACTATACCATTGGTGTTTCATTCTGGTGTATGCTTTAATGTATTATGTAAAATCTTTATAAAATTAAAAAAAAAATTACATGCTAACGGAATACTAGAATTAACTAGTTATCCGGTTCCAGGAGTGAAAATTTTAAGCCAGTACTGGATTTCTGACCATCTCATTTTGGTGCATTATGTGATCTGCAGCACTGATTTCAATGGGTAAAATCAGGGACTACAAATACCATACTGCATTGCATTGTGAGGCAAATTTAAAGCCAGAACTGGCCAAAAATCTCACTCCTGGAACTGGGTAACTGGACAACTCTGGAAAACCCAACCTTAGTCACACATGCAGAACACAGATGGCATTTCACCAAATTACCAAAACGTGAAATAGAAATATGTATACAGAAGTGAAACTGCAACTTCGAAAAGCCAGATCCTGGAGACAGTGACGTCACCACCTGGGATGGTTGCCTAAGCACCAAGCTCTCACCGAGTCGGTAAACTAAGGTGATCAGACAGAGCACCTAGACAGCAGATTGCTTGGACAGGAGAGGTACAAGTGCGGGAAAGCTCTATTATGTTGGCACAGAAAAAACTGAGTGTATCTGCTCCCCGTATGCTGCGAAAACAACTATTTTGCAAGAGCTGGTAGAGATGGCTAAAACAGATCATGAGGAGGAGTCTGAGCATGCAGAGGAGCAATGCACGCATGGGGGATTTATGAAGATAGTGTAAGACGATTGTGGTGCAAAAGGGATGCAATGATTGAGCTGAAGGCTGATACATAAAATTATATTTACTGTTTATTGTAAATAGTTGATCTCTACTGTTCTATGTAAAATGTATACAAATTGTGTACAAGACTGTTAATCTGTTATATGTAAACCGCCCTTGATCTCTGGAAGGGGCGGTATAAAAGAAATAGTTTAAATAAATAAATAAAAATAAATAAATAAAATTTGAGGCAGCTTGTCGAACAGCTCAAGGAGCAGGTGGAGGGAACCAACGGTGACATGAAGGAGATGCAGGAGAGCGTGCAGCAGCGAATGTGGGAGCAAGATCAGATGCAGGACAAGATAGAAGATTTGGAGAACTGGTTCTGGGGCTGAAATATTTAGATATGGAGGGGTCCCAGAAGAAGAGGGTTTCTGCCAGGCTGACCGTGTGATGCAAGCAGTTGGCAGCTATTTATTGCAAAATGGAGGTGATATTGAGCAGGAAAAGCCCTTGATAAGGATCAAGAGGGTTCATAGAGCCTTGGGGGACCCTACGGAGCAAAATCTCGAGATACAGTGGCATGCCTAACAAGCTGTCAGCAGAAAGACACTTATGTGCAAAGCCACTAAGAATGGAAAGTTTAAATGGCAGAATTATGAGTTAGAGCTGTGTCAGGACTTGTCTCCTGTCACATTACAATGCCACCAAGCCATGCGAGCACTCGCCACCTATTTGCATAAGGAGAAAATTTGATATAAGTGGCTCTTTCCTTTTGGATTCCAATTTCAGATCAAGGGCTAGGTAAAATGGGTACAGTCAGCAGCTGAAGCTTGGAAACGGCTCCAGAAAGAATGAGAAGCGAATCTCTTGAGTGGGTCCCTGGGAGAGAGGTTGCGACATCCTGACCCACCTAGGATGGCAGCAGTTACTGGATAAGGGACATCAAAGAGGGTGGAGATGGGGGAACATCACCTTGGCTACATGAGTGAGCTTATACGGAACACATAGGCCAGTTTTTGGACACTGATGTGGACTCCCCCTCCCACCCCTGTGTTTTGTTTGTTTTTAGTTCCATCCTTAGAGAACGTGATGCTAAGGGGGGGGGGGGTAATGGGGGAGGACACTGAATGTATGGTGTGGGGAAGCCGGGAATATGAGTGACTGTGATGGGCCAAATGGTTGAGGTGGGGGATGAGGGTGGGGCTGTCTAGGGGGGATAGCAAGAGGATCCTGGATGGGGGAGCACTTCCTCAAGATATGGAGATGCAAAAGGGAGTTCTGCGGGTAATTGAAAGGGAGGGAAAGAAGGGGGGGGGGGGGAGAAAGGTTTAAAGAATGGAATACTATGGTGCAGGAGGGGGAGGTGGACTGAAGAGATAGTTGCCATAAGGGTGGGTACACTGAACGTCTAGGGTTTCAACACACCTCAGAAACACAAGTCTTTATTTTGCGATTTGCAGAAGCTGTGGTGGCAGGTGGTTCTTTTACAGGAGATCCACCTGTTTCCAAAGGATGAGTGTTTGTTGAGACATTGAGCATATGCCCAATACTATTTTAACACAGAGGGAACCCTTAAGAAAGCAGGGGTGATTATCTTGATCAGAAATGATGTTCCCTTTCAGCTTGGGGTGTAGATAAGGGAATGGCAGAGCAGGTGGTGGTAGTGTGGGGAAAACTTAAGGGTAAAACAGTAACCTTCCTGACCATCTATGGCCCTAGTGAGGTGTCCGAGGAGTTTTGGGCTCAGCTGATGGATTGGTTGGGAACTCAAGTGCATGGCTCTCTATTGGTTGAGGTGGGGGGGGGGGCAGACTTTAATGATGTGCTCAATGTGGCCCTGGATAGGTTGTGGGGGACTGACAGGGCAAGACAGGGATCCAAGGCAGGGGTGCAGCTGCTTGCAGGGGCTGACGAAGCCGTTCAGGCTCAATGATCTGTGGCATGTGATGCACCCGATGAAGCGGGATTATACTTACTACTCCTCGGTGCATGCAAGTTATAGTCATATAGATTTCCTGCTGGGGGACTCGGACTGACTCCAGTTGGTGGGGGAGGTCGTGATTGAATCAATCACATAGATTCGTCATACCTCTCTCTGGGTAGAGTTTGAGGGAGCGTTAGAGAGAGATGGATGCACTTTTTGGCACCTTAATGAAAGCTTGCTTCGGGATAAAGCGGTAGTGCACAATTTGGAGAAGGCTATTGGGGAATATTTATGGTATAATGATACGGACGAAGTTGAGATCGAAATGTTGTGGGATGATCTAAAGGCAGCCCTTAAGGGCAAACAGCTTCAATGGGCAGCTCGGAAGAAGCACGTGAGGCAGTCTCAGGTGGTATTTCTTTGTCTCCAGCAGATAGTGGATGGATTTTCTCTTTTCTGCAGAAAAAAAATCTGAAGATTGAGAGGAAAAGATTGATTATACACTCATGAATGACCGCTTTGAGGGTGATTCTCTCGCTCGTGTGTGATGTGGGAGGCTCCACTAGACTGGGCTTTTCATTAGTCATAGAAGGAGGGAAAATTGGTTCAACTCCACGCTCTTAGCCTGTTGAGCAGCCAGAAAATTAGAAGGATCTAGAAAGATGGGAGAATTCAGCAGCCTCACACAACCTTATCTCCCCCTCCCTTCCCCTCTGTCCCCCCCTGCTCTCCTAAAGATTGCATAAGGCTTTTAGAGGAATCTGCCTGCCAGCCACCTTAAAAACAGTGCTGCCAAGTTAAAAGAAACAATTTCAGGGGAGTAGAACTGAGCCTGGCACGGATCCTTTGCCTGGGGCTCTAAGGGGGTGAGTACCAAGACTTGACAATTGTCCTCCTTGGGGGCTCCTGATTCTGTCTTCCTGGGAGCAATTTGGAGTGAACTGCTGGTGACCATTGATGCACTGTGGGGGCTTCCCATTGTTTCCTTCACGTGTTAGTATTTTTACCTATTGCGTGCCTGGCAGTCGCACATTCCTAGCGTGTGTTCCATCCAAGCAGCTCCAACATGTGCTCCTTCCCTAGTGCCTATAACGCATATTGCAGTAAAAGCACAGTTAACGCATGCCTTTGGGCTGCCACAGCCTTAGTGCATGCTTTTCTGTTACTTGCATTAACTGTCGTCTTCCAGAAAACGTTGTTTGATCTGTGGCAAGCGAGGTGCTTCATCTCTGGATTCTGGTCTCTGCTCTTCTTGCATGACAGTTTCTGAGTCGTCCCAGCCAGGGGAATGCAGTTAGTCTGGCCTTACTTGCCTTAGGGCAGAAGGTGACAGATGACGCTATGGGTAAGAATATCCAGCCGGCCAAAGGATCCACAACTGTGCTCATCCTCTAGGGAATCTGTGGCGGCTGTGTCCCCTGGTGTGGGGGGGGGGGGGGGAGAGGTCATTTCCGAGAGGAGAGCTTCCAGAGTAAAGATTGTCCTCCCAGGAATTTCTTTCTTTTTGTAGCAGGCCTGGTCCTTCTGGCATGGAAATTCAGATCTTGTGGCCTCTGGGTGCCTCTGGGCAGTCTCATGGGGGCAGGCTGAGAGTGGAAGCCCTGTTAGATTGCCTTTGGCTAAAGATCTCCAGCAAAGGGTGCACCCTGGAGATGTGGAACAGCTGGGAGCTGTCTGAGATTTTGATACCGATTTGGATTCAGATGGCTCTATACTGGTCTCTGATATGGATAAAAACTTACTCTCGCATTTAGAAGATTGTGAAGAGGCTGGTGTGATCCGCCTATTCTGTAAAGAGGAGCTGGTGGTATTGATTGCCAGGGTCTCATCCACCTTGATGCTTCTGGCATGGAGCAGGAGTCTAAAGGTTCCTTCAAGAGGTGCAGAAATCCACTACCGTCTTCCCGTTCCCAGATGTGACCAAGGATATGATCTGGTCAGAGTGGGAATCTCCTGACTCCCCGCCTGAGGGGCTTAAGGGTGTGCAAGATCTATGCTGTCCCGGAGAAGGAGTGTGGTGAGAGGTTTGGCATTCCCAAGGTGGGTCATGGTGGTTAGAAGATGGACCACTATTCCTATGGAAGGTGGATCGGCCTCAAAGAATTTTCTGGATTGCGAGGTGGATTCATTGTTGCGGAGCCAATTTGCCATGGTGGTTGCTATTCTTCAGCTGGCGGTGTGAACCAGGCTTACATCTCATGCCCTGCTCCAGTGGATTCAGTCTCTTCTACTGGATAATACTGCCCCTCTTTTGGAGTCTCCTATGGCCTTCCTTTCAGATGCCATGTATGACCTGGTACATTTGGCAGCTAGGTATGGTGCCCTGACGATGGTGTCAGTGTTGGTTTTGGCTTCAGCACTGGGCAGCGGACTCATCTTCCAAAGCCTGGTTGGCCCAACTAGTTTTTAAGGGGAAGTTTCCGTTTGGAGCCAAATTGGAGAAGCTGGTATAGGACCTGGGTGAGACAAAATCTTACCGCCTTCCAGAAGACAGGTCCAAGGGGCCTGTGAAGCGGGCTAGTTCCCCTTTCTCATCAGCCTCCGCCCATCCATAGAGGGTGCACTGGCCAGATTCCAAGGGGCCTTGGGACTCTCATCATTACCGACCTGGAAACCCTCCTTCCCCTCTGCTTCCAGGCTTTGAGTTCTTTTTCAGTCCTTTTGTGGAGCGCTTGGGCCCAGGTACTGGGCCCCTTCTAGAGAAGGACCCTCCTGGGCTGTGCAATGAAGGTTGGGGGGCCCATTGTCTGGCTCCTTCAGTTGGAGGCAGGCATAGTCTTTTCTTTCAGGAATGGTCCTAGGTTACCAAGGATCGCTGGGTGTTAAACACCATTCAGTTCAGCTGTGTTGTGGAGTGCAAAGAGCTGATTCTGGATGCCTTTGTCATCGCCCCTTGTGGGTCTCTCATCAATAGTGCCTCTGTGTGGGCTATCTTAGACAAGTTGCTGTGCCTAAAGGCAGTAATGCCCATCTTACCGGATTAGCGGGGCAAAGGCAAATACTCCATCTATTTTATGGTGCCCAAAAAGGACAGTTTCATCTGGCCCATTCTGGACCTCAAGTGGGTCAACGAGCACTTGTGCATCCCGTGTTTCTGGATTGAAACCTTGCGCTCCATAATTCAAGCAGTGTGGTGAGGGGAGCTTTTGGCTTCTCTGGATCTGGCTGAGCCATATTTTCATATTCTGATCCAGGCAGATTAAGAGGTGTCTGCGTTTTGCCATGCTTGGCTCTTGCTTTGTTTGTTGCCCCTAGGACATTCTCCAAGGTCATGGAGGTAGTGGCTGCAGTGCTGTGGTGCCAAGGGATCTATGTCCATACATATCTGGACAACTGGCTCATTCAGGCCCATTCCCTTTCAAAGGCATCTCAGGTGGTGTCCCGAGAGGTGTCCTTTTGGGAGAGCCTCAGCTGGGTGGGAAAGAGCCAGTTGTCTGTCTTCCATCTCTGGAGTTTCTGGGAGCACATTTTGACATTCGAGGGCGCAGAGTTTTCCTGCCAGAGGAGAAAGTCAAAAGGTGGTTGGATTGTCTTGAGCTGTTCTATGTGCAGCATGCTTCCAGAGTCTAGAATTATCTTCATAGAGATGGTGCCATGGGCGTGTGCTCACATTCAGCCATTCCAGTGGTGGTCCCAGAGTTCTCAGGAGTTCAAGCACAGGTTTCCACTCCTATTGATGATGAGGTTCAGCCTGCAGTGGTGACAGCAGCCTGGTCATCTGAGGAAGGACGAATCACTGGACAATTTCTCCTAGATCCCCCTCATAACGGTTGCCAGTCTCTCAGGCTGGGGAAGCCCATTGCCAAGACTGTACAACCCAGGGCCATTGGAACCTCGGGGAAGCAATGTAGTCCATCAGCCGCCTCGAGTTGAGGGCCATCCAGTTGGCTCTACTGTGTTTCTGGCCCCTAGTTGTGCCGGGCAATCTGAGTGTGTTCAGGATATGCCGTGGCAGTGGCTTCTCTCAATTGGCAAGGCAGCACAAGGAGTGCTGGGGTAGCTCTGGTGTCTGAGCCCTTGAGCTTCTGAAGCGTGCTGCTCTGAGGGGCACTGCTCTTGGAACTGTTTTTCTCTTGGTCGCAATTTGTTTGGCAAGACACATTTCTGAGCAGCAGGTGCTGTCCTTTCCAGCATCCATATTTGTCCGTTTCAGAGGAGGTCATTTCCATTTGGCTTGTGCCTTCCTTTTGTCTAGTAATATCTCCCTTTCATGTTAGCCAGATGGTTTGCCTGCTCCCTCTCCTGAGGAGCAGTGTAGAGGGAGAAATAAGGATTTTCACTTTGTGTATATTTGGAGGGTGCATCTTTGGGACTGGGAGGTTGCATCTTCCTTTTCATAAGTCTGATAATCTTTTGTGCTGTTTGCTGGCCTGCATGAGGGTGTCACGACAGCTGCGTTTACCTTGGGACACTGGATCAAGGAAGCATTTACCTCTGCTTATCTGGTATGGAGCCTGCTGGTTCGGGAGGGTTTGCATGCCCATTCTTCTCAGTCGCCAGCATCCTCGGGGGGTGAAGCATAACTCTGTAGCCCCTTCCAACATTGTTGGATGGCACTGTGGACATCACTTTCCACTTTTGTCAAGCATTACAGCTTGGATGTCTGCGCTCGGCCAAACTCTGTCTTTGGCTCCAATGTTTTGCAAGCTGCTGTCTTGTTCCTGCCTAGTGGAGGCATACTTTGGTACATTCCACTTGTCTGGACTGGTCTAGCAGGACGATATGGAAGGTGACATTTTACTTATTGGATAATGTTCTTTCCTTCAGTCCTGCTAGACCCATCCATGACCCACCCCTGGAACTGTTTGGTCTGTTATTCTGTGATGGTACCTTGATCAGCTAGGATTTTCTGCTTGGCTCTGCAGGCTCATTTCCTTCTGACAGCCTTCTGGTCAATTGCTCATATACATAGTTTTCTTCAAAGTTTCTCGACTCTTTGATTCATCATTGTTGCCCATGTGGGGGTTATACGAAGTTGGCCATGCTTTCCCATATGCTTTGGAATGAATACTGACATGCCCTCTAGTGGCTCAGGCTGATAGAGGCACGGGAGTAATGTCATTGAAACCTGGGCAATTCATTGGTTCTTTTCCTCCAAACATCTGCTGGTAAGGGAACACAATCCACTTGTCTGGAATTGTCTAGCAGGGCTCAAGGAAAGGACATTATCTGGTAAGTAAAATGTCACCATTCCTTTGCACTGTATGCAGAATTTACAAAATAAGCTCAAGCTGCCAAAGGTATACATTTTATACTAGCGAAGCTCAATTTCGAATAGGTCTGAAAAGGGCCATTCACGGTTTGCATAGTATTTACAAAGGGATTGTTGAATGCAGAATCTGTTGTAAAATGCATGTAAGGCCAATGTCATTTACAGCAGGAGCAGCATTTTACAAAGCAATGTGTTCCAAAAAAATAAATAAATAAAAGCAGCATCTCTTGAAGCTTTCTACATTTAAATGTTGGCACTTACACGCGGAAGTGGCAGAGTTTGCTATCTTTACTGGATTGACTAGTGCTTACATATGCAAGTATTGGATTTTACAAAACTGCATAACCCAGGAAAACCAGTCGAGCAGCCAAGCTCCAAATCTCAATTTTATTTGCTCTTTGATGTTTTCAACACCAAAGTGGTGAGCATAATTTCCCTCTGTCACTGCTCCAAACGCCAGGTTCAAACGAGCAGTTAGCAGGCAATTATGCATGTTTCAGAGCAATCCTGAACAACATTTGTTTGGATTTAGGAGCCAGGGGCCAAGACATCTCCCTTCTGTTTCCAGTCTTCACCAAAGTTGAGAAATGGGAGGGTGGGGAGGACGTGGTTTACTGACTTTTTCCTCATTCTGTCTCTAAGGGAAAAGAAAGCTTAGTAAATCGGGCCCTTGATGCAGTGCTGCAGGCCCCTTCCCATGCCTCCCCTCATCATGACATCACCCAGTCTCACGCTTATCCTGTTATCTTTCACCATCGGCCATCCAAGCCCAACAATTCAGGCATCCCTTCCTAGCCCTCCTCTGCAGCCCCTTCCACCACCCCAGCAAACTTACTGGGATGTCTGCCAGGATCACAGTCACTTCCTCTCTTCACTTCATAGGTTGTTACTAATGGCTGCTGCTGGAATAAAAGCTTCCTCTTCTCTGCTCTCAGCAAGCGGTGTGGTCAAGAGTCTATTACTCTTGCAACATATGAGACACCGAGACGAAGGCGAGAGTTTCAGCGCTGCACAGCTCAGAGAAGAGGAGACTCCTGGGGTGGGGGTTCCAGCAGCAGTAGCAACAGGGCATCAAATAATCTGGCGCCAGAGGCAAATGTCTAGTCGCTGTTGTGACCTGGTGCTTGGGAGTTTGTCGAGCCCTGCCTCGGAACTGTTGTAAATACAGATGGGAAAAGTGTTTGTCACAAAACAGGAAGCACACACCTAATTTTAAAGTCTGCCCAGAACACACTCCCTTCAAATGTACATGTTGGATGCATACATGTGTAAAGAGCACCTCGTCTAAAATCACTACCTCAATGTGTATGATAAGTTACATGTGTTAAGAGCAGTTTGTAATTTTATAAAGTAATTTAATTTATTTATTTAAACAGATTTATGTACCGCTTTATCCTAAAATCAAAGCGGATTGCACAGCAAACAAACCAAGTGGTAGGGTGTGGGCATGCAGTGATACATTGATGTATGTGTGCGTGAGTGGGGTGAGGTTGATTGCGTAGTGTCCTACTGTATATACAGTAGGAGCTCTGTACAGGAATAATATACATTTTTACATTTTCTTGCTGCAGGCTATCTACAGCTGTAGGCTATCTTTGGTATGAGCTATGTACAGGAGCTATTTACATTTTTTACATTTTCTTGGAGCAGAGGGAGTTTGAACAGTTCATGTGGTGTCCTTGTAATGTTCTGTGAAGAGTGTAGTTTTTAGAGTCTTACAGATGTCTTTGATTCCTCTGTTTTATTAACCTACTCTCTTCTCTTACCCCCATTGCTTTCATTCTCTCCTCCTTTCTTGTTCTTACTTTGGCTCTACTTTAGGTCTCTCTTCCCCCTTCCCTTTTGCTGCTCCCTTGACTTCTGCCTTCCTTTGATGCGCAATCTGGCTTATCTCATCCATATCCATCTAGCTTCTCCTTCTCCCTCTTCTCCACCTCCCTCTTCTGGTGATTTTACCCCTATTCCTTCCCCTCCTAGACGTTTGTCTTATTCTGTACTGTTCCTCTCACAACTTGTCCAATCTTATTCATATTCCCCTTCTTTCCCCTTCCTCTTTCCCTTTCTCTTTTGCCCTTTGGAATGCACATTCTGTCTCTAATAAACTCTTTTACACATGATCTTTTCCTCTCCAACGCTTTTCATCTTCTTGCTTTAACTGAGACCTGGCTCCTCCCTGACGATACCGCCTCTGCTTTGGTGCTCTCCAGTTCTCCCATACTCCTCGTCCTACAGGATGTGGTGGTGGGGTTGGCCGCCTTCTCTCCCCCTCCTCTCATTTCCAACCAGAGTGGAGGAATGGCCTAGTGGTTGGGGCAAGGTACTTCAGGCCGGAAGGTCGGGGGTTCAAATCCCACTAGAGGACAGCAACCTTGGGCCGGAAGGACTGGGGTTTCTAGTCCCACAGGTGCTCCTTGTGGTCTTGGCAAGCCACTTAACCCTCCATAGCCCATGTTCCCTGTAAAATAGTTATCTCCAAGTTATTATGCCCTGTTCAATGTAATTTCAGTTTGTTCAATGTAAACCGCACTGATGCAGAATAGCACGGTATATAAGAGAATGTAAATAAATAAATAATATAAATAACCTCTTCCTCTGCCTCAGTCTCATTCCTTCCTCTCTTTTGAGGTCCACTCTATTCGCCTCTTTGCCCCACTTCCTCTCCGGATTGCTGTTGTCTATTGTCTTCCTGACAAGGCTTTTTCTTTTTCTCTCTGACTTTGACTTTCCCTCTTTCTTATCCCTACCTCCCCTACTCTTATTCTTGGTGATTTTAACATCCATGTTGATAACCCCTCTGATCCTCTTACTCTGAAGCTCTTTTCTCTTACCTCCTCATTTGGCCTTCAACTTTGTTCCTCTGCCCCCACTCACCTTCATGGCCATTGTCTGGATCTGGTTTTCTTTTCTTGCTCCTCTCCCTCTAACTTCAGTAATACTGTTCTTCCTTTATCTGATCATCACCTTCTCTCCTTTAATCTTCACCTCCCTCCCCACCTGCCTCGTCCTGTCTCCTCCACTCTTTTTAGGAACCGTCTTGCCCATTGATCCCGTGGTTCTCTCCTCTACCATTTCTCCTTCTTTCTCCTCTGTTTTGTCCTCCAAGTCCGTTGATATGGCTGTGATGTCCTACAATGCTGCGCTCTTCTCAGCTCTGGATGTTTTCGCTCCTCTCATCCCTCGTCCTGTAAGGCGTCCCTTACCTCAGCCCTGGCTCTCTCCGACTATTCGCTATCTTTGCTCCTGTGCCCACTCTGCTGAGCGTACCTGGCTCAAATTCTGCTCCCCTGAAGATTTCCTTCATTTCATATTCATGCTCTGCTCTTTCAAATCTGCTTTAGCTCTTGCCAAACAAGATTATTTTGTTTGCCTGACTAATTCTCATGCCTCTGATCCTTGCCGTCTCTTCATTGCTCTCAATTCTCTCCTCAAAGTGCCTCCACCTCTGATCTCTCCTTCCCTTTGTGCCCAGGCTCTGGCTGATTACTTCCATGATAAAATCCATAAGATCACTCTCCAGTTTCCCTCTAAATCCCTGATTTCCCTTTCCTATTGATGAAACTGCTCTTCTCTCCTCCAAGCTCACCACTTGCTCCTCTGATCCTATCTCCTCCCATCTCCTCTCCTCTATTTCCTCTACCGTTGTCCCCTCCATTTCTCATATTCTCAACCTTTCGCTCGCCACTGCTACTGTCCCGGCTGACTTTAAACATGCTGTGGTCATGCCTCTCCTTAAGAAACCCTCACTTGATCCCTCTTGTCCTTCTAATTATTGTCCCATCTCTCTCCTTCCTTTCATTTCTAAACTGCTCGAACGTGCGGTTTACCGCCGTTGTCTTGACTTCTCTTCTCATGCTCTTCTCGGTTTTTGTCCTTTGCACTCTACTGAAACTGCTCTTGTCAAAGTCTCCAGTGACTTGTTCCTGGCTAAATCTAAAGGCCTTTACTTTGTCCTTATCCTCGATCTTTCTGCTGCCTCTGACACTGTTGGCCATGATTTTCTCTTTGACACTTTGTCCTCGCTTAGTTTTAGGGACTCTGTTCTCTCCTGGTTCTCCTCATATCTCTCCCATCGCTCTTTAAATGTATGTTCTGGTGACCTGGAAAGTGGAATAACGAGTGAGGTTATCAAATTTGCAGATGACACAAAACTATTTAAAGTTGTTAAAACCCAAGAGGATTGTGGAAAATTGCAAGAGGATCTTGATAAATTGGAAGACTGGGCATCAAAATGGCAGATGAAATTTAATGTGGACAAGTGCAAAGTTATGCACCTAGGAAAGAACAACCCAAACTATGGTTACACGATGCAAGGTTCCACATTAGGAACCACCACCCAGGAAAAAGATTTAGGCGTCATTGTGGGTAACATGTTAAAACACTCGGCCCAGTGTGCAGTGGCAGCCAAGAGAGCAAATAGAATGCTAGGTATCATAAGGAAAGGAATAGAGAATAAAACAAAAGATATTATAATGCCTCTATACCGTTCCATGGTGAGACCGCACCTTGAATATTGTGTGCAATTCTGCTCGCCGTATGTTAAAAAGGATATAGAGTTATTAGAAAAGGTTCAGAGAAGAGCCACCAAAATGGTAAAGGGGATGGAAGGATACTCCTATGAAGAAAGGCTAAAAAGGTTAGGGCTCTTTAACCTGGAAAAGAGACGGCTGAGGGGAGATATGATGGAAGCCTATAAATTAATAAACGGAGTGGAACGGGTATTATTTATTTTTATTATTTTATTTTATTTATGTTCTCTTATATACCACGCTATTCTGCATCAGTGCGGTTTACATTGAACAAACTGAAATTACATTGAACAGGGCATTATAACTTGGAGATAACTATTTTACAGGGAACATGGGCTATGGAGGGTTAAGTGGCTTGCCCAAGACCACAAGGAGCACCTGTGGGACTAGAAACCCCAGTCCTTCTGGCCCAAGGTTGCTGTCCTCTAGTGGGATTTGAACCCCCGACCTTCCGGCCTGAAGTACCTTGCCCCAACCACTAGGCCACTCCTCCACTCGTAAACGTAGATCGACTGTTTGTTATCAGAATCTAGGAAGACTAGGGGACATGCAATGAAGCTACAGGGTAAACTATTTAAGACTAATAAAAGAAAATATTTTTTCACTCAACGTGTAATCAAACTCTGGAATTTGTTACCGGAGGATGTAGTAAAGGCTGTTAGTGTAGCTGGGTTTAAAAAAGGTTTGGACAAGTTCCTGGAGGAAAGGTCCATAAACCATTATTAAGAAGGGACCCAGGATATCAATGCTTGACCTAGTTACAAGCATTGCAGAACCTGTGTCTTTTGGGGAAACTGCTAGGTACGTATGACCTAGATTGGCCACTGTTGGAAACAGGATACTGGGCTTGATGGACCTTGGTCTGACCCAGTATGGCATATCTTATGTTCTTATGGCTCATCCTCTGTTACCCCGCTCTCGGTTGGTGTCCTCCAGGGTTCTGTCTTGGGTCCCCTTCTTTTTTCTCTCTATACCCAGTCCCTTGGTGCGCTTATTTCCTCTCATGGTTTTCAGTACCATCTCTATGCTGATGACTCCCAAATCTATCTCTCTACTCCTGATCTTTCTTCTGCTTTCCAGTCCTGGATCTCTTGCTGTCTCTCTGCCATTGCTGCCTGGATGTTCCATCGTTGCCTGAAATTGAACATGGCCAAGACTGAACTTCTCGTTTTTTCTCCTAAAATTTCCCTTTCTCCTTCTTTTTCCGTCTCTGTTGATGGCTCTGTTCTCCAACCTGTTTCATCTGCTCGCAATTTGGGTGTTATTTTTGACTCTTCGCTCTCTTTCTCTTCTCATATCCAACTCGTCGCTAAGACCTGTCGCTTCTTTCTCTTCAACATTGGCAAAATCTGCCCCCTTCTCTCTGAGCTCACTACTAAAACCCTCATCCATTCCCTAATCACCTTCCGCCTTAATTATTGTAACCTCCTTCTTGCTGGTCTCCCTCAGTCTCATCTCTTCCCTCTTCAGTCTATTCAGCACTCCGCTGCCCGTTTGATTTTCCGTCAGCCTCGTTTTGCCCACATCACTCCTCTCCTCAGATCTCTTTACTGGCTCCCTATCCATTTCCGTATTCACTTTAAGCTTCTCCTTCTGACCTATAAGTGCATTCACCCCGTGACTCCTCAGTACCTTTCTTCTCTCATTTCTCCCTTCCCCCCCCCCCCCATGTAATCAGTTCTTCTTCCCAGTTGCTTCTTGCTATGCCCTTCTCCTCTTTTGCCAACTCCAGATTCTGCTCTTTTCACCTTGCTGCTCCTTACGCTTGGAATAAACTTCCTTTGTCTATATGTCAGGCATCTTCTTTGCCCCTCTTCAAGCTCAAGTTAAAAGCTCATCTTTTCGCCTCTGCCTTTGGCTCTTGATTTTGCTGTTCTCCTTCCTTCCCCTCTTTTATTTCACCTTTCTTTCTTCCTCTTACACTTGTTCTTACCTCTTTCCTTTGTCCTGTCTCTCCTGCTCTTGTCTCTTTGCCCTTGTTTTTATCTTTTTCTACTCCTTTTCTTGCTTTGTCTTTTTAGATTGTAAGCTCTTTTGAGCAGGGACTGTCTTTTTGTGTTTTCATTGTACAGTGCTGCGTGTGCCTGGTAGCGCTTTATAAATGCTTAGTAGTAGTAATGTCTTTGAGGTCTTTTGTTGATCTTAGGTTGTCGGTGAGTGATTTCAGAGCATGGGAGTGATCCGTGATAGTGCTCTTCAAGATATTAGTGTGATTGGTGGGGTTACTTACCTGTAACAAGGGTTCTCCGTGGACAGCAGTATAAGTTCGCCGTACAAACCCACCCACCTCCCCTCTAGGATGAGCCTGTTCTATAGGAAGCTCCCATCCTCTAGGAGGCTCCCGTCCACAGCTGGGGAACAAACGGAAGGAAAGAGGGGGCGGGCTCCAGGGTGGGGTGATTGGCACATGCTCAGAAGAGTCTCAGATTGAGCATTCCGTCCATGGCACTTGTATGTGGCAATGTACAAAATAAAATGGCACTTTTGAAGTTACATCGGGTGTAAAAGTATGGGCAGTGGCATGACTGTGTACTTATTCTGTAGGCATTGCCAGCAGTGTGGTCTGAGCAGAGCATGAGTTGTCGTGAAGTATATACGTTGATTATAAAATAAGCTAATTGCATTTACTGGCATATCCTGCGTGTGTCTGTATCTTCAGAATTTTGTTGGTTTTGTGCTAATTTTATAAAGACACATAGGTGCCTATATAT
The DNA here is from genome assembly GCA_033557465.1 of Ichthyophis bannanicus. NCBI lineage: Eukaryota > Metazoa > Chordata > Amphibia > Gymnophiona > Ichthyophiidae > Ichthyophis > Ichthyophis bannanicus. The sequence continues at coordinate 171,412,841 of CM066032.1, read as the reverse complement.
CTTTATCAAATAGGTGCCGCCTTACCCTCTAAACCTAGGTACCCTATTGTAAAATTACCCTCAAAATATATGTATTTATAATTTACATTTGAATGATAGCCGAGATGTGAAGATAGGTGGAAGACTCATCAACAACCTTCACTATGCTGACAATGCAAGGTTGGCCTCACAACATCAAAAAGTCCTTCTTTGCTCCAGCTCTTTGGAATATGCTCCAGGATAAACTTTGTGCCATCAATGATCTGTCTGAGTTTAAAAAGAGACTAAAAATGCACCTATATTTAGAGCATTTCTCAAGTGATAAAGCATAATTGTCAGCTCTGATCTTGTTTGCCATTGTTTTATGTAACATATTTGTTCAAATGATTTTGAGTTCATGTTCTATGTAAAGCCAGATTGGCCTTGTTTTTTTGTAAACCGCTTAGACTTTCAGATTTGCGGTATATAAGATCAGCTAAATAAATAAATACAGCGTTGCTGGCTGAAAATGAAGATGATCTGTAGCATCTGCTCTTCAAGATCAAGGAACATAGTCTTAAATGGACCTGCACCTTAACATGAATAAGACAAAGATCCTGGCCACTGGCAAAATCAATCCTTTCATCCTTGATGGAGAAGAAATATAAGCAGACAACTTTTAAACTTTGTGGATCAATAATCAATGAAGAAATGACAAGCAGTCAAGAAATTTGACATCATATTACTCTTGGCAGAATGGCTATGAAGATCCTAGACAAGATTCTAAAATGCAGAGATGCATCTCTACTTATAAAGATTTGACTTGTCCAAGCCATGTTATTTTCAGCAATGTCATATGGATGCAAAAGTTGGACAGTGAAGAAGAAAATCGATGCCTCTGAATTATGATGCTGGCGATGAATACTGTGTATACCATGAACTGCCTGAAGAAAAATCAGTTTGTACTGGAGGAGATCAAACATAAGCTTTCTTTAGAAACTCAAATGACAAGACTGACTTTCATACTTTCAACACATCAAAATGCAATGTGTGCCTTCAAGTCAATGCTGACTCCTGGCGACCCAGAAGCTCCTGTTTTTTTCTGGGCAATGTGGCCAGAAGTAGCTTGCTAGGCCTTTCTTCTGAGGCAATGGAGAGTTACGTGACTTGCCCAAGGCCACAAGGAATGCTAGTGTGAATCGAACCCTGGTTGCTTGGTTACCAAGCCAGTGTTCTAACCACTAAGCTTCTCCTCCACTCAAACATCATGTGAAGACGAAAATCATTAGAGAGACGACATGCTTAGCAAGGTTAAAGGTCAGTGCAAAAAGAGGAAGGCCAGGAATGTGATGGATCTATAGAATAACAGCAGCTATGGCTGCCACTCTATCAGCAATTAGCTGTCTGACTGATGACCAAACACAGTTTACACCAGCCATCCAGAGGGTCAGCCATAATTGGCTTCCATGGCTGAGCCACAAGTCTCTAGTCTGTGGTCTACAAGGTCATAGGTTCAGTTTCTAGCACTGGCTCAGCCTTGTCCTTAACTTAACAAATCTAAATAACCTCTAAATAGAGAGGGGTAACCTGCCTGTAGCTGCACATACAGCTCTACAACTCTGGCACCTTACTGGGCAGACTAGATGGATCATGCCTGTCTTTATCTGCTTTCATTTACTATATTACTATGAGTCCACGGTTACTCAATGGCACTTAATGTTTTTGTTGTTAACAGACAACTAGTGCTTTGTTTTGACTGGGAGATGATAGAGAGATTTATAAGATCATGAGTGTATGAAACATGGTTGTTTACATTTGCAAATGGTACTGGGAATAGGCACACTGAAACTGACGACAGAAAATTTGTGTGTATGTGTGTGTGTTTGGTTGGTATATAGTTAATCTGTGGAATTTTTGTTGTTGGAGAACTTGATCCAGGCCAATAGATTTTCTGTGGCAAGATTCTGGAGGACATGCCAACTAATTATTGACCAGGTAGACTTGATCATCCTTTGGTAAAACCATGTTGCCTCGGATGGTGGTTTCTCAAAACCAATAGGTTACATGATTCAAGGCAACATGATTTTTCCAAAGGATGATCATGCCAAACAAATCTGATCGAGTTTTTTTGACTATGTAACCAGAGAACTAGATCAAGGGCATACTATAGATGTGATCTATATAGATTTTAGCAAAGCCTTTGATACTGTTCCTCATAGGAGGCTTATTAATAAAATGAACAGCCTGTGGGTGGGTCCCAAGATGGTGAACTGAATCAGAAATTGGTTGTTTGTCAGATGACAGAAGGTGATGGTAAACTGAACTTGGATGAAAGGAAGGCTGTTAGTGGCGTGCCCCAGGGATCAGTCCTGGGACTGGTACTGCTCAATGTATTTGTGAGTGATATTGCTGAAGGACTGAATTGGAAAGTCTGTCTTCTCCATGAACAAGCAGGAAGTCGGCCCTCACATATGGGTGATGGAGCCCTGCAGAGGCATCTCCCCAGCTTTCAAAGAAAGCCTTTGGTAAATGTCACCACTTATGCATGGTCCCCCTTCCCATCCAAGGGTGCCATCTTACTCAGTCTCCTGTTTTTCATGGATCCCTACAGATGTCCATCTTCTTCCCCTGGAAAAAAGGTGATTTTCTAGTGCACCAAAGTGCATTTCCTTCTCTGGTCCCTTTCCTGCATCAGAGACCCATTGCCTTGGCTTCGAGTCTCAGAACCATTTTAGTTGTTTTTTTTTTTTTCTCCAGCGCGGTTTCACACCTTTTTCTAACTACTGGCCACATCGAGGGTCTTCGACCTCGCAGGGGTCTTTTTTGTCCGAATGGCCAATGGGTTCAAAAAGTATGGTGCGCAAAGAACATATCCCTAACCAATACACACGACTGCTACTTCCAGTGTCTAGGTGCCGACCATGACCCAGAGGTTTGCGCCCTGTGCAAAAAGATGTCTGTTAAGACCATCCAAATTTGTCAGCAGAAGCAGGATGATATCTTACACAAGTCAGATTCAGCCCCGGTGTCCCTGGTAACTGCATGCTCTAGGCCCTACATAGTTTCTGATTGGGTCCAAAGACACTCTGACAAGGGTTCTCTGGCGCAGGAGTACAAGAAAAAGAAGTAATCCTCAAGGACCTCTGCAAGGTCCCATAGACTGATCATGTACCCCTGAGGCCTGTCCCATTGAAGAGTCCCTCTCCTCACTGATGTTGGATTCAGTCACCCTGGGATCCACGTTGAAGGCCACAACTTCTGAGTGGGAAGAAAGATGATGGTGTTGGAACACAGTGTCAGTTCCTTCCTTGCCTCGCAGTAAGTGTCGATGCCTGGCTCCGCAGGTGCTCACGCAGAGACCGCAGGGACCTCTATGTTGGACTCCTCGGGCTGCCAATATGATCCTTGAGAGCCTTGAGCTGATCATCGGTGAGAGTCTCTATCTCGGTCCTCGTAAGCGAGATGCTTGGCCAGAGCCACAAGTGCTTGCCGGGGAGCAATAGCCGTGGGTCACAGTAGACCTGATCAGAGCCTGACCACCAGGAGCCATCAGGCCTTGAATCCTCAATGGACTACTTGGACTGGGAGTCGGAGGACAAGACCTCGCCGGAGTCGCGTAAACACCTTGACCTCCCCCCCCCCCCCGATCATACACTAACTTCAACTCCTTTCACTCTAATTCAAAAAGTGACGCAGGGATTATCCCTCTCTTCCCTACTGTTGAACATATATATTCAACCGCTGTGTTCTGTTCTCCAACAGTTCATAGTAGAATAGTTGATATACAATGATGACATAATGATCTACGCCCCATTCTCCATATCTGCTCCTGATTACTCCACACTCACAAGCTGCTTCACGGAAGTAATCAAATGGCTCCACCTTCACAATCTAGCCATCAACCTTAATAAAACAATGTCAGAGTTCTCTGGATTTATTGATAGTGTGAGAGAAGGTTGTTGTAGTATTCTTTTTTTGGCTTTGATGGTTGAGTCGTGTTATATATTTAGCTTATGTAGATAAAGAGATTTGAATTGATGGTTTGGAGACTTTTTCCACTATCCAAGATGGCACAAGTTGCGTTTCTGCTCTTTTAGGGCTGCAGAGACCAGGGTATGTGTGGTCGTTTTTTGTGTGTGGGTTTGAGTGGAGCAAAAGCAGCAGCTGATATGGTTGAATTCCATGCACAGATAATTGTTTCAAGTCTTTATTGTTAGGGTTGGTATGGTGTTTGGAGAAAGGTCTGTTTGTTTCTCAAAAGAGAGGAACATCTGATATGATGGAGGGGAGGTGGGATGTGTAAGCGGAAGCTGGGTATGTTGAATGATATGAGGTTGTGATCAGACCAGGGAACTGGAAATACTGAGGGCGACGTATATCCATGTGCATTTGTAAGTCGATCTGGGAAGAAGATCATGTCAAGGATGCCACCCTTTGTGTGGGTTGCGGTGGATATAAGCTCCGTGAATTGGAGGTCTGCCGTAACTTCGAGGAAGGCTGAAGAGTGGTTGGTGGATGCAGATAGGAGGTTTAGATCTTCAAGTAAGATAGTCTTTGCAGGTGGATGATTGGGAGCAGATTTCTTCTAGTAGGGTGGCGAGTTCTTCACCATTAGTTTGTGGGGATCTGTATGCTAGGCAGATGGTGAGGTGGCAGTTTGAAATGGTTATAATGTCAAGTTTGAGGGTGGAAGTGTAGTTCATGGTGTTGAAGTTGAGGTTTTTCCATGTGATTATACAGACGACTCCTTTGCTGGATGTTTGATGGCAATTGTGGATGTTGTGAGTGCTGGTGCTAAATTGGTTGAGCAAGATGATGTAACGTTCAGTGAACCAGGTTTCTGTGATGCATAGTATGTCGAGTTTGTTGTCTGTTATGTAGTCAGAGGGTTTGAATTTTGTTTTGGGTGGAGCGTGAGTTAATGAAGGCACAACTTGTGGGATTATGATGGTGCTTGAGGTTTGTGTGCTTGGAGGGTAGGATCTTTGGAGCTACTGTGTGGATCTTGATGAGGCATCCATATTTCCTGTTGTGGTGAGAGCTGGATGGGTGCAATATATGTTCTGTAGTCTGTTTGGAGGAATGGGAATAAAGGGGATCAGAGCGTGATTAGTTGTGAGTGCAGAAGTCTGGAGGGGAGATAGGATGATTGACCAGTAGAGCGAGTGTGTCATGTTGTGGTGAGGAGCGGCAGGTAAGGGGTCACCTTGTCTCTTGTAGCTTGATGCTGGGCTTCATTGACTCCTTGCTGCTTCTGCCGGTGTTTGTGTGCCAGCTGTGTATGAGTGCAGGTTGCTTCCGGAGGGTTTGAATGAATGTGCATGAGATATATTTGCATAGGTGACTGTAAGAACCAAGTTGATAAATACATTTTTTAAATTTAAATATAAATACACATATAAATATCCCTGAATATTGGCCAGGGATAACCTGAATACTAGATTGCCAGGGGCAGGACTTCCCAAACATGGCCTAGGATCACAGCTGATCTGGTTTTCAGAATATCCACAATGAATATGTATGAGATCTTTCAGTTTTTCTTGTGCTTATTCATTGTGGATATCATGAAAAAGAGGCTAGCTTTGGAGTCCCTACGACTGATTTGGGAATCACCACTTTAGCCATTTTGTCCACTAGTTAAGTCCAGTGGGTGGCTATACCCCATATGCATTTCTTAGCAATACATTTTCTGTGATCTGCAATAAATGAATTTCTTGAGAATTTATGGGCCACAGACAGTAAGTGCTCGGTTTTGAAACCTAATATATTATATGTTGGTGAAAGTGTAGTTTGCAGTAGGAGTGATACTAAAACAGCCTTTGGGATGAATGAAAGTCACAAAGCTCCTCAGTCTAGTGCACCTTGACCTTGGGTTGACATGCTGTGAGGAACAGTGCAGTGCTTGGATTAGAGTAATATGGTTTTTATTGCACATTTATCTTTCTCCTGTCATGCTGCCGTGTGTTAACTCGTATAGTAGAATAGCAGGAGGCCAATGCAGATTTATTACAAATTGTTTTGGTGTCATAGGCATGTGAAAAAGTATTGTTCATTGTAAAATTTAACGTGTTTGTGTGCTTGTGCCTTTTCTGGGTGGCAAAGCTGTGTAATTTATAAGGGCTTGAACGCAGTAGTACATGGCTCAGTCAAGACTATTTACTGTCACAATTGATTTGGGCTCAAGACAGTGGTGATGTGTGTTTTTAGTAATAAATAGAAAAATCAGTATTTTCTCCAAGGAGAATTGTTTTCCGTAGTCATAGCATCCAGATGGCTTCCAGGAGATAGTCTCAAAGTGTTTGCTTGCAAGAGCTTTTTCAGTAGTTGGTCTGGTTACATGCAGGGCTTTGCAGGAATCAAGGTTAATCTTTCCTTTTAGCAAACACTTAAAGCATTGGTACTTTCCAACGTTTACCAATGATGTCTACAACTAAGTGGGTTATGCCATTTTTAATTTTTATATCACTGTGATCCCCAAAGGGTAGGTTCCCCCACCCCTGTATTGGCAGACTGTAAATGTCCATTAGATAAGTAGTTGGATGGAGAAGGATTTTCTGTGATTGTATTTTATTCTCGCAACATGAGCCTTATGGCCAAGATGTAAGATGGACCCTGTCACAACATGTGATCGCTTCTAGATTCAAAACAAGCGCATGAGGTTTGTTTTTATTTAAGTGCTGCATATGTGGGATTTTAATTTGCTATATTTTTGGCCCAGCAGTTGATTCTGCTTCAATGGGCTTCCAGCTGAATTTGGCATTGTTATTTAGCACCCCCCTCCCCCCCAACCACCACTACCCGTCTAGCCCAGCCATTGCTGCCACAGTACACTGCTTGAGATGCATGCTTGCTTGGGATGTCTGAGAACACCCTTCCTTAACATCACAGGTACTTGAATAACAGAATGTTTGTGACTGAGTCAAATCATTCCCCATAGGGTCTGTCCAATTGCTTGTGTGGTGTTGGTACTCCTACAAAGAACCCATGCTCTGCTATAAAACAGAAAAAGGAAATGAAATTGAAAATGAAGAGGTTTTTCAAAATGGAGCTGGGGGGACTAAGGCACTTATCCTTGGTCTCCTACTGTTCTGAAAGTTGTCTGATTTTTCTGTCTCTCCATTGCTCCATTGTGTGATGACAGAGAGGAAAGGCAGGAGTTTCCCTCTGTCTCCTTACCTAGTGTACAGACTCCATAATTAAGTCCATGGTGTAATCATTGTCAGGGCATGTCCTTGTTGAAAGTGGGGAAGGAACATTGTCCTGGCAGGAGATGTCTTTTAACACCAAGAATCATGTCCTAGGCTCTGAGGGGTTGAGGATTACCGTTGGAGTGGCAGAAGCATTGAGCAGCCAGAATGTTGAGGACGCCTCATTGAAGCTGGTCAACGATTCAGAGACTGCTGTCTTGGCTGGTTCTGTGTCTGCCCCTGCAAGTGATGTCATAAAAGCGTATGGTCCTGTACTGAATTCAGAGGCAACTTAAGAAGTTTCCAAGAGTGCTGAGAGATGGCATGCTGAAAAGAGGGGGGAATAGGTGATTCTTTGTTCTCCCAAGGTTGTTGGTATTAGAAAATCTGGAGCCTGTCTGGCAAGACTTCATGATACTGGGGTGGACCATGAGTATCAAGTTGGTGGGCATGAATTGTTCTCTTGAGGCTGTTCGTTGTCAGGATTGAAGGAGGCTCTGACTAGTTATGTTGAAGTTGGAAATCACAGGAAGTGGCTATATCTCCATACAAGCATCTGTAGCTATTTTGCAGGATAGTATATCGTACCAGAAAATAGAGGTGATGAAAAATAGTGAGGCACCTCAATGTGAGATTGCCAGATTTCTCTCAGGTTTCCTATAGAGCCTGAGGGAATTAGTTATAATCTCCAGGAACAAGCAGGAATGAGTCTTCACATATGGGAGACGTCGCCGACGGAGCCCGCACGGGAATGCTCCCCAGCATCCAATCAGAAAGCCTTTGGGAGCATCCCTCGCGCCTGCGCGGTGGCTTCCCGCCCTTCCTACTGCCTCTCCCCAGTTTTTCGTTTTCCGCGGAGCAGGCAGGACGTACCTCCTGCCACCGCAGAAACTTTTCTTTCTTTTCTTGTTTCCTGTGGTCGCGGCTTTTCCCGCTGACAACGGCACCACCGGTGCCCTTTTTTCTTTTTTCTTTTCTTCTTTTCTTCTTTTTTTCCCTCTGGTCGTTTGAGGCCTACTAGGCTTCACAGCATAGAGCCTTCTTCCCCTCAGAAGTGCCCTCACTGTGGAGACTTAGTGTTTCACTTAGACTCCAATGCCTGGTGCCTCTCCTGTTTGGGCCCTGACCCTTTTCTCCCCGGTTCTCCGGGCTTCAGTATCGGGAGAAGACCTTCCCTTTTTCGGGTGTCCCTCGATGACGTCTTTCCCCCTAAGGTGCGGTCATCGGTTCTCTCTTCTCTCCAGGATCAGGTAACCACACAACAGTCTGTTAAGACTAGCCAAGTCTTGAGGGGCGAGTCTCATGCGCGGCATGACGGCTCCGGCCAACCCCTCAAGCCCTCCTTGGCAAATAAACCCCGGCGGGAGTCTTCGGGCTCCAAAGCATCCGAGGGGTTTCGGGTTGTTCCTGGGGTTCACTCCTCACAGAACATTCCCGAGCCATGCTCGAGGGTGGTATCCGCTTCGAGCGGTGCCGATTCCCCGGCATCGGCGCCGGCGTCGAGTGTCCCACTCTTCGCCAGGGATCGTCAGCTGGTGTCCTCGGCACCTCCGGGGCCGATCGACTCTACACAGTCTGGCTTCCCTACATCCCAGCCATGCGCGGAGGTGGTATCTGCTTCGGGCGGTACCGACCCCCCGGCGTCGGTGTCGAGCGTCCCGCTCCTCACCGGGGATCGTCAGCTGCTGTCCTCGGCACCTTCCGGGCCGATTGACTCGACCCAGTCTGGCGTTCCTTCATCCCTGCCATGCGCGGAGGTGGTACCCGCTTCGGGCGGTACCGATTCCTCGGCGTCGGCGTTGAGTGTCCCACTCTCCGCCGGGGATCGTCATCTGGTGTCCTCTGTACCTTCGGGGCCGATCGCTTCGACCCAGACTGGCTTGCCTGCATCCCAGCCCTGCACGGGGGCGGTACCGGATTTGAACGGCACCGCTTTCCCGGCGCCGGCATGGGTGTCGAGTGCTCCACTCGTCACCAGGGATCGCCGCCTGACTCCCCCGGTACCTTCGGGGTCTATCGATCTGTCCCGGACGGGCGATCCCCCGGCATAGACGCAGACGTCGAGTGCTCCGCTCATCGCTAGAAGGGGGGCCCCGGTGACTTAGATCGCTTTGATCCAGCCTGGTTTCCCGTCATCCTGGCCAGCCATGGGGTTGGTTCCAGCGCCAAGAGATGCTGGTGCGTCGGCGCCGGGGTTGTGCGTTTCACTCCCCGCAGGGGCTCGTCGTCTGGTTACCTGGGTACCCTCGGGGGCAGGTCGTATGCCCCGGAAGGATTCTCCTCGGGGTAAGACAGGCTCGAGAGGGGTCCCGGCATCTGGCGGTGCCTACCGCTCGGCATCGACGCCGGTGCCGGGTGTCTCCCCCTTTACCGAACTTCGTTCTCGGGGGCCCTCGATGCCTACGGCACCGATCAACGCGGTTCCGATTCGCTCCCCGGGATCAGCATCGCCGGCGCTGCCACCGCCGCCGGGGCCCTCTAGGAGGGAGTCGATCTCCTTGCTCGGTTCAATGCCCAGCCTCGAATTGGTATCCAGCCTCGAAGGCTTGGCTACGACACGTTTCGGGACCGGCCCCTGTCCCTTCCTGCGACGCAGTGCAGAGATTACTAACCACTGCCCTCTGGCTGCCTCGGAACCGCTTCAATCGCCGGGGGCAGTGCCGTCCCCGGGGTCGGGGCCGAGGCCGATTCCTGCGGTTCCATCGGCGCCATCGACCCTTTCGATGCCTAGCTTGGAATCAATTCCAGGAATCGACGACGCCGTGCTGACTGCCCCGATCCGGGACTGTTGGTACCCTCCTCCGCCCAGCGGGCGTCAGTCCGATAGGCCTTTTGGTGCCCTGGCGGCCCCTCCTGCCTTCGCCTCTCACGGCATAGCCCCTCTGGGAGAGCCGTCTTTTCAGGATTTTCTTCTTGACATGGCGGACTTGCTTGCCATTCCTATCCCGGGTCCTTCCCTAAGTCCAGGTCCTGCGGAACAGGCAGCTGTAATGCTTCCTCTACATCCTTCCTTGCAGGATCTTCTGCTGGGGGCTTGGCGGTCGCCTTTGAGGGTTCCTGCACCATCTACAGCAATGCATGCTCTGTATCGGGTGCCCCCCTCCCCGGGTTTTCAGCAGCACCAGCTTCCACATCATTCCATCGTGGTGGAATCGGCGCTGAGGAAGGTTGGAAGCAAGAAGAAGCATTCTTCTCGCCCTCCAGGTCGTGCCTCTAAGACGCTGGATACCCTTGGGCGTCAAACCTTCCAAACGTCCATGTTGGCTTCCAGAATTATTTCATATATTTTTTATATGAGCCTGACACTCCGGGAGGTCACCGAGAGATTATCTCTTTTGTCTCCCTTTTTGTCTGCAACTAAGGCCTCTGAATATTCCTTGCTGCTTTATCACTGCAGGAATATCTCTGGGTTCCTTTCTCGTGCTTCTCTAGACTCCTTCTTGTCGGTCAGCAGATCCTCTGCTATTGCCATTAGAGCATGTCGTACAGCATGGTTGCAGGCGTCAGACTTGTGTAGACAGGCACAGCATAATTTGGGTAATTCTCCGTGTGCTGGAGACCACCTCTTCAATAGCGAAGCCTTACGTCAGGTCGCTCAGTGCTTCGCTAACCTTCCTAGCGTTAGAAGCCTTCCAAAGTCCTCTCTTCCCCACGGGGGTGGAAAATGTCCTATTAGACCTGCCTTTCCTAGGAAGAGGGAATTTCATCCCTCCGCCCACCCGCCAGGTGCGCCCAAGCAAGGGATGTCTCACTCTGGTTTGCAGTTCCCGGGCCCGCGCCAGGATACTCATACCAAGCAGCTTTAGGCTCCTGTATGCGGCGGCTTACCATTAACTTCTCTTACCAGAAGCTTAAATTTTCTAGCTCTACACTGGGGTTCGGTCAGTAGGGCGACTGGTTTGGATGCTTGTCCAGGGGTTAAAGTATTCTCCTTCCTTTCGGAAGAGGGAGATCACCTCTATTCCATGATATTTATGGCCCATGGACATCCTACCCTTCCACTGACTTACTCTTAGGTACGTCCCCCGAACCCTTCTCTGCCAGGGTCCCCCTGCTGATTTGATTCCATACCGAAATTCTCCTCCCAGTGTAGACCTTTGTTTGCTGTCCTTCGCAGCATGTTCTGAACAATTTCTCGACAAGGCTGGACCAGCTCCGTCCCCTTGTCTGTTCTCCCTGTTCAGGCAGGAGAACCCACCCTGCTATAGTCACTCCAATGCTTATCGAGGACTATACCCTCTTGTCTCCCATTTAGTGCGGGGGGGCGAGTTTTTTTTCTGCGTGAAGGTCCTAGGGACACATCTAGGGCCTGAAGTACCCCTGATGTGCTCTTACCGGACTGATATTATCCTCTGTCCTTCACGCTACCATGCGGTTAGTTTCACTGATCTGCCCCTGCTCCTCAGGAATGGATCCCTTCTCTTGGATGGATCTTTGATGCCACCTCCCCAGGTGGGCGTTTTCTGTGGATCAGTGGCAGGTCCGCCTTATCAGTGTTATGTGTTATGCTCACGTAGGTAGGTTCCTCGGCATACCTGTGTTAGTACCCGGGTGGGCGTTCTCCATGCCCAACTTACTTAGATGTATATTAGATATTATCTGTTTCGGTAGGCGCATATTGGGAGATGTCCACAGTGCCTGTGTTCTACCGTCTATTTCCCCAATGGCTGGTACTTACGTTCCCCCCTCCCCCCCCTTCCGGGGTCCGGCCAGTCCGCTTGCCTATTTCCTTATGGATCGGTCCTGGGACTGGTTATACTCCGCTTACTGCTGTGAAGTCAACAGCTTCTACTTTAGTTATGCCCTTCTTTCTTGAGGTTCAGACCCTTGTCTCCCTATCCCTTCAGCTAGGGTAGACTGTGTACTCCTTCGGTTCCGGGGTACACCCCTGTTCTCCTCTGGACTGGGCTATCCAGATCGGCCAGTCTTCTACTCTTAGTCCTCAGGGTTATGGACTCTGCTCCTGAGGGAGTGCTCAGCTTTTCGCACAGAACATCCTTGAAGACCTGCCGTCCTTCTCCTGCCCCAGTTGACACCTGGGTCTCCTGCCCGTCCGGATTTGGAACTTCCTCCTCGCGGCTGTGAAATTCCCTTGAAGACCTCGCTGCTGCGTCTACAGTACCTTCATCTCAGTTCTACTTCCTACAACCCAGTAGGTAAGCTCTACGTGGTACTAGGTCATTAATTCATTAAATACTTAATGATACTTCACATGCATTTTCAAGACTACTGTCCCTGTAGTCTTTGAGTTTTTGCTGTTCCTCTCTTTCAACTCCTACCCTCCATCCCTCAGAGGATGCCGGGGATCCAGGTTGGGGAAATACCATCCTGTCCTGGGCTGCGCTTATGGGATCTCCCCGGGCATCCTTAGCTAGGGAGTCCCCATATGTGAAGACTCATTCCTGCTTGTTCCTGGAGATAGCACAGTTTACTTACCTGTAACAGGTGATCTCCGGAACAGCAGGAATTAGTCTTCACAACCCGCCCACCTCCCCTAGGAGTTGTATCTCTCTATTCCTTCCTCTTCTCTCCTTCTGGCTCAGCTATGAAACTCAACTGAGGAGAGGCAGTAGGAAGGGTGGGAAGCCACCGCGCAGGTGCGAGGGATGCTCCCAAAGGCTTTCTGATTGGATGCTGGGGAGCATTCCTGTGCGGGCTCCGTCGGCGACGTCTCCCATATGTTAAGACTAATTCCTGCTGTTCCGGAGATCACCTGTTACAGGTAAGTAACTGTGCTTAATTCTTGGTGTCCCTTAAGATGTCTGGTGATGCAATTCTTATGACCAAGGTATTCTACTTACCAATTAAGAAGCGGGTGGAAGAAGTAATGGCTGAGACATTGTCAACTCAGGAAGTGATAGACAATTTGGATCTGACTGACTTCTTAGAAGGGTCTATTGATGAAAAAAATCTCCATATATAGACATCACAAAAAAACCCCGTCTAATAAGATTGCAGCTATTCAGTGGTGTAAAGTCCTTCAAAAGGATTTCACCAGTGCTAAAAGATTTACGCTAGCTGCAAATGGTTCGGCATAGCTGGTTTAAGATATTTAGGAGCATGTTTACTAAAGCGCAGTAGCTGGGAGCATGGGGTTGGTGCCAGACTAACTCGTGTTCAGGCTGCATGGTAGCGAAGAGCATGCGGCCATGAGGCTTCCATGCTAAATCAGCTGCAGTGCTTGAGCAACGTGCAAATGAGTGGAGAGTAGGCGGTAGCAAGCGCTCTAAAGACACAAAGGCTGCTAGCACAGGTGCAACTACTGCCTGCCTCTGACCAGGCAATAGCTGCACACACCTTGCTAATGTGACACAAATGCATGATTTGTATGCAAGTGTTTTTAAAAATGTGAAGGGCAGAAACAGGGCAAACTCGTGGAAGAAAAAAAAGACAATCGGCAATATTAGCAGAAAACCTAAGTGCCTGCCTAGGCCACCTCTGCGGAGGGGCTGCACGGTGCAGATGCCATGGCAGTGGATCACAACAGCCTGACAGTCTCAAAACCAGGGCCTGTAGTCAGGAGTGCCCCTGCCTGGACACTGGGCAAACATCCATAGACACATCGACTGTCTTGACTGATTGCTGCTCACGTCTGCATATGCACTGGATAGATGTCAGAGGGCTGCTGGTGTCATACTGTGGCGTTGGGAAATGTAATTCGGCCAGTACTGGCCACATAGCCAGAGTTGGAGGCAGAAGAGGGGTGGGGTGGGGCATGCAAATGTGTTCGACCTACTGGCAACATGACTGTTTGGCATCAAAGTGTGCTGTGAGACCTCTCTTCCATTGCATGGGGGGGGGGGGGGGGCGCAAATAGCAGTGCAGACATGCACCTGGGGTGGGGCATACCACTGCCATGGGCCATGTTCCTGTGGGCAGATGGCCCTTCACCCTGACCATGGGAGGATATGGCTTAAGCCTGCCGACTCTGAACAGATACTTAACATTTCCGACACGCATGCTTGGTTGATGCTCACTGATCAGTGTCCCTTCTGTTTGCCCCATGCCCAGGGGATAAGGCATTCCATGCACCTGGGGAGCACTTGTGGGCTTGCAAGGGCCTAGAGGCTGCTTGGTTTGGATACCTCCACTCCTTCTGAGCAGTATATTGGGGGGGGGGGGCGGTGGGGGGAGAGCATGAGTGCCCCTTGTGGTCCCCAGATCCACTGATTTATGTATAGTTCATTTTAGCTGACAGTCTTTTGTAGAAGGCAATTTCAATAAAAATCTAATCAGTGGAACGTGATAAGCTTAGAAGAGTGTAAACGAAGGCTAATCTAGTCATAGTTTATAGCAATGCTCTGGCTTTTATCTTGGGAGTTAAATAAAAGTTTAAAAACAATCCTTTATTTAATTGGTAACCAGTCCATAACATAGACTGTAAACCCTCCTGGGGACAGGAAAATAACAGCTGTGCCTGAATGTATCCTGCTCTGATCTAAATCCACAATCCCGTCCTGCCCCTTTATTTGAATGATAAATTAACCCTACATGCAGTGCTGGCTCAAGGATTCCTCCCACCCCAGGCAGAAGCCGTAGCGTGCCACCCCCTCCCCTGCGCTGCCTCCACCACCCCCTGCCCGTGCTGAGCTAAGCTGCTGCTGATTCTAGTAGCGGGGTCGGGGCGGATCAGCAGCAGCGACAGGCCATGTGCTTTGGCACACATGACTTGCTGCTTCTGACCACTCTGCACAACTTCAGGGGTATCAGAAGCGGCAGATCATGTGTACTGTAGCACATGGCCTGCTGCTGCTGCCACCGCCGAGCTGACTCCACCACTGGAATTCACGATAGCAGGGGATGGCGGTGTGGCACAGCTCGGCTCAACATGAGGGGGGATTGGCATTTCTCCGGGAACAAGCAGGAAGTCAGTCCTCACATATGGGTGATATTGGCATCGACGGAGCTCTCGCGGAAGCATCCCCCAGCCAGGGCCGTACCGACAGTGAAAAGCGCCCTGTGCGAGGTGTACATCGGGTGCGCGCCCCCCTCCTGCACCTCCATCTAGCCACTTTATGGGGCGGGAGAAAAGAGGCGTGTGCCCGATGTGCAACTCGCCGGCACACTAAGCAGGTCTGGACCCTCCCAGAGAGACAAGACCTGCTTAGTGTGCTGGCGAGAAGACTTAAGGGGCGCATTTCAGCTCTCTGCCGCTGCCTGCCGCCGCACCGCTCGCACAGGGCTCGGTACAGTCCTCCCCCTAGCTTTCAAAGAAAGCCTTTGGGAGATGCCACCACGCATGTGTGGTCCCCTTCCCGCCCAAGGGTACCATCTTGCTCAGTCTCTTTTTCTCTGCGGAGCCCTTCAGCATTCACACAAAGTTGCACCTGCCTTGGTTCAGTTGTGACTTTATGTGGGAAGATTTGTGCGTTCCTGTGGGTTATTCTAGGAGCCCTGGCCTTTTTAAAGGCCCATAAACAGCTGTATTGCATTACTCAAGGAATTAAGTTGACCATAGTGGATGGATGGGCTTCATTCCCCATCTGTCACATGCTAATTCCAGGATTAACATTTTGCAGAGATTTTTTAATAAAATATTTTGTGTGTATATGCAAGTATATGTACGTAAAATCCTCTTAAATCACCCCATGAGTAAAAGTGCACATTATATTATTAGGCTTTAGAGTAGGGCATGTTTAGGGAAGAGGTTTGGATGGAGCATAGATAGTTGCAATTTAAGTGCATGTTTTCTAAAATACGCAAATATTATACATGTTTACCCCTGCTCCTAAGTAGGTATTTATTTATTTATTTACATTCTCTTATATACCGCGCTATTCTGCATCAGTGCGGTTTACATTGAACAAACTGAAATTACATTGAACAGGGCATTATAACTTGGAGATAACTATTTTACAGGGAACATGGGCTATGGAGGGTTAAGTGGCTTGCCCAAGACCACAAGGAGCACCTGTGGGACTAGAAAACCCAGTCCTTCCGGCCCAAGGTTGCTGTCCTCTAGTGGGATTTGAACCCCCGACCTTCCGGCCTGAAGTACCTTGCCCCAACCACTAGGCCACTCCTCCTTCCACTTATAAATGGCCATGGCTTCCGTCTAGCTGCTGTTTTGGACAAATTTGCTTCGGCATCTTTATAAAATTAGCTAAAAATAGGCACTTTTATAGCCTTCATGCATAGGCGGCCTGTGTATAAAATTATTCTATGGGTTCTCTAGGGCCATTTCGCTAAATTCGTCAATGAAGATTTTCTTGTTTGGTGGTCACTAGGGGAAATCTGTTCCAGAATGTATTGTAAACTGTATTCTGATAAAGTGCTTTCTGTGCACCATTAACAATTTCAAATGCATTTGAAAGCTCACACTTTTTTTTTTGTTTTGTTTTCTTTCTAGAATGGCAAGCAAGATAATTCCCATGATGTGCTGGGGACAGATATTTGGGAAACCCAAACCTTTGATTCAGTAAGGTAAGTACATTTCATACCATATACAGGCCTTGACACTTTTTTTTTTTTTCTTTTGGATTATAGGAGCCAGCTGCCGAAACCTAGTTCACAACACATGCCCCAGCCCCCAGAAAGGGGTATTGCAGTTACCTTTTTAGGTTTTAGGGCCTTATTTACTAAGCCTTTTCCCATTTTTATGGGGAAAAAGCAAAATATATCAGGCTCTTAGTGGGCCACTGCACAGTGCCAACAGAAGGCTCTGGCCCGCTCCTCTTCCTCGTTCTCCCACCATACCCGCTGGCCCTTTAAACTACACCTGTGTGGAGCTAAGTGGGGAGTGCCTGTTTTGTGTGTGTGTGTGTGGTGTACCTTTACTTCTCATGCATTATCTCTTTACCCTTCAACCCCTTGCACGCTTCCCTTCCCCCTCCCAATCCAATCCCTCTCTTGCTGTCCCTCTTTCACTTCCCAGTCTCTCCCCTACTCCCTCCCCCTTGCACTCATCCCCTGTCCTCTATTCACACCACCAAGTGCTGCAGGATCAGTGCTGTCTGCCTGTGGCATCCCATCTCCCGTGGGCAGAAGTGCTGTATAAAGCCACAATTGTGGCCAGGACTGGCGCTGTCTTCCCCAGCCTGCAGAAGGTGCTGGTCCTGGCTGTGATCACAGCAGGCTTTGCAGCTCTTTTGCCCATGAGAAATGGGATGCCCGTGGGCTGCCAGTGCCAGTCTGAGCCCCAGGCATCAGGTCTGTTTAAAAAGAAAAAAAAATGATGCCAAGGTGACCTGGGGTTTGTCGAGCCCTGAACATATAAACAATTGGGGAAAGCATGTGGGCCTGGCTCATGGATTTCTTTCCAAGCCCTCTATGCATGTGTGCAACATTGTACGTACTAAATGATGGCAGATAGACTAGCATGACTCCTCTAGTCTGCCCAGTAACTTGGCTAGAGCTATACTTGCAGCTCTGTGCAAGTTAATCCCTTAAGTCTTTGCGCAAGACCACTCATAAAGGAGTTTCACCTGAAATGGTCCAGTGGAACAGCAGATGTTTGGAAAAACAGGATCCTGCTTTCCTAGTGTTTTAGTGCTCAAAAGACAAGGAGGTGCTCTTGGTATTATCTGCGGTAGGCCAAGCATGTCTCCTTCCGAAGGGTTGAGAAGGTTGTGCTTGGTCTGCAACATTACCCAGTTAGCTTTGGTAAACTGAAACACGAGGAACAGATTGATTTATCCGGTGGTCACATGAAGTAGTGGTGGTAGCTCATGTCCCCCCTGACTTTGTTTTTTACTTGCATCCTTACTTTGCAAGCCTTAGCCTATTATGTCCTCCCCATTTTCTCATGTTCCAGTGATTAGTCTGAATCTAAAGCTGGTACGTGGGCTGGATTAACATTTTAGTGAACCTCTGATCAGACACAGCAAATTTTCTCCCACTGTGTTAACCAGTTTTTATTTCACTTTTATATACATTACTGTCAGCTATAGAGGTCTGTCATATGCAGTAACAAATCAAATGTATACAGTACCTACGTATAGCAAGGTGAAAAGACACTTCCTTATCCTGCTAGATGAGTTCAGCAGATGGAGGCAGACTTGAACATTTTTCAGTGATCTCATCAGAAGGTATAACCACCGATGCAGTACTGAGAGAAGCCAGTATTTGTCTGCCTCTTGCAGGTGGCAAGGTGGATAGAGTGGTGTGCAGCAGTGCAGATAGGCCTAAATCTCCTGATCTACACCACCGTTCTGTGGCTGATGTGATTGAGTCCTGTAGAGCCCAATGGGGCTAGAGCATGGGTATGCTCTTATCTCCTGGACTGTCAGCTGTCCTGGTACTAGAACTTTTTTCCCCAATGGTTCCAGCACTGATGGGCCAAAGAGGAGCAGGAGAGGACCCCATGTGGCCCCTGTTGGGGGCTGATAAATTGAGGCCAGGCCCTCTTTCCCTCTTGCTGTCTCATTTGCATGCAAGCTTTTTAGGATTATTCCTAGTATATTTTTTTCTTCTGATTTGTGCTTTTTATTTAGTCCATTCATTTCTGTTGGGCTGTATTTGGCCCTTTTCTGCTTGCCTAAGGCAGATTTAAAAAATACTATCTTGGAAGCCCAGACCAGCTGTATTCCATGCTTTAAGAAAAGTGGAAGGAATTTCAAAAAACTGTCAGCATGGTTTAAAGGTGAGATCAGAGAGGCAGCTGTTGCCAAAAAAGCATCTTTCAGGAAATGGAAAAAAGAGCCAAATGATGAAAACTGGAAACAGCACAAGCACTGTCAAGTTAAACGCAAGGCATTGATAAGGCAGGCAAAGAGAGAATTTGAAAAGAAGCTTGCTGTGGAAGCAAAAATGCTTAATAAAGACTTTTTCAAGTACATTTGTAGCAAAAAAAACCTGTTACAGAGTTAGTTGGACCATTAGATGATAGAGGGATAAAAATGGCACTAAGAGGGGACAGGCCATAGTGGAGAGACTGAATGAATTCTTTGCTTCAGTCTTTACAGAGGAAGATGTAGAGGGATGATACCCATGACTGAAGTAGTATTTAAGGGTGATAGTGCGGAAGAATTGAAAGAAATATCGATACACCGGGAAGATGTATTACAACTATTTGATAAACTGAAGAGTAGCAAATCACATGGACCGGATGGTATACATCCAAGAGTGTTGAAAACTGAAATATGAGATTGCAGACCTGCTATTAGTTATTTATGAACTATCATTAAAATCATCTGTAATACCTGAAGACTGGAGGATGGCCAGTGTAACGCCAGTTTTTAAAAAGGGTTCCAGGGGTGATCCGGGAAACTACAGACCAGTGAATCTGACGTCAGTACTGGAAAAAATGGTTAAAACCATAATAAAGAACAAAATGGGAGACAGCCAACATGGCTTTAGACAAGGAAGATCTTGTCTTACTAATCTGTTATGGTTTTTTTGAAGGTGTGAATAAACAGGTAGACAAAGGTGAGCCGGTTGATATAGTGTATCTGAACTTTCAGAAAGCCTTTGACAAGGTCCCTCATCAGAGACTTTTGGCAAAAGTAAAAAGTCATGGGATAGGAGGCAGTGTACTATTGTGGATGAGGAACTGGTTAAAAGATAGAAAGCAGATGGTAGGGCTAAATGGCCAATTTTCCCAATGGAGAAAGTTGGAGTACCCCAGGAATCTATGCTGGGTCCGCTGCTTTTTAACATAGTCATAAATGACCTGGAAATGGGAATAATGAGTGAGGTTATCAAATTTGCAGATGACACAAAATTATTTAAAGTTGTTAAAACCCATGAGTATTGTGGAAAATTGCAAGAGGATCTTGATAAATTGGAAGACTGGGCATCCAAATGGCAGATGAAATTTAATGTGGACAAGTGCAAAGTTCTGCACCTAAGGAAGAACAATCCAAACTATGGTTACACGATGCAAGGTTCCACATTAGGAACCACCACCCAGGAAAAAGATTTAGGCGTCATCGTGGAGGTGGGGGGAAGGAAGTAAAGAGGAGGGGAAGTAGGTGTATCTGCAGGTGTTGCCGCTTCATGCCCCAATGCTAACTGGTTAGCATCGGGGCGTTGTGAGGCAGCACCCGTAACTAACTGAGCAAAATATCGAACTGCTATCTGGTCAGCGACATGTGGCAAACGTCAGGTGCAGGAAACGCTGGCCTGAATTCTACCCAGTTAGCTTCTGCGGTAACAGCTAAATAATGCTGCAGCCCGATCAGCTTCGCAGCCATCTGAGAAGCCCGGATATGGCCCTGGCATGGAATATCTGAGTTTTAAGTTCATCGCCGGTGGCTATCAGCTAGTTTTAAGTATTGGATTTTACTAAGCTGAGCATTCAACAAGAGCCAATTAAAGAACTGGGCTCCAAACCTCACAGCCCAGTATTCAGAAGGCGATATCTTGATAATGCATACAGTTATCCAGGTATTTTTCTTAGGTGGCACTAGTTGTTGACATTCAACAGCACTAGGGATAATTTTTAGAAGGGGGTGACTAGTTTTAAGCACTAAGAATGTGCATATATCCGATATTTTAATCATTTACATGGTTAAGCAGCAACATGTGCACATTAAACGACCAGCTATAAAATATCGGGCAGCGTAAAGGGGCACACTTTGATTGTGTGGTGTGTACTTTCACTGTGGGTATGAGTCAGTGTGAGTAAATAGACGTGTTGATTACTGGTATGTATATAGTTTGTTTCATTGTAATATAGTTCAAAATGTTTCTCTGTAATGATGTTCTACTGTTCAAACAGGATAGTTTGTGCACAGTTGCTCAGTGTAGGCCAATTTACACCACCTGTTGGGCATTTCAGGTACATTTTTTGCCACTTATGCCAGTATTTTATAAGGATAAGTAGGCACCTATTTGTCTTTATAGAATAATCTTTATATGGATAGCAGTGCTGGCTATCCTCCGCCCAGTGTGCAGCGGCGGCCAAGAGAGAAAATAGAATGCTAGGTATCATAAGGAAAGGAATGGAAAATAAAACAAAGGATATTATAATGCCTCTGTATCGTTCTGTGATGCGACCGCACCTTGAATATTGTGTGCAATTCTGGTTGCCGTATCTTAAAAAGGATATAGCATTTTTAGAAAAGGTACAGAGAAGTGCGACCAAAATGGTAATGGGGGATGGAAGGGTTCCCCTATGAAGAGAGGCTAAAAAGGTTGGGGCTCTTCAACCTGGAAAAGAGATGGCTGAGGGGAGATATGATAGAGGTCTATAAATTAATGACTAGAGTGGAATGAGTAAACGTAGACCAATTTGTTTATGCCATCAAAAAAGACTAGGGGACATGCAATGAAACTATAGTATAATCTATTTAAGACTAATACGAGAAAATATTTTTTCACTCAACGTGTAATCAAACTCTGGAATTTATTACCAGAGAATGTAGTAAAAGCTGTTAGTGTAGCTGGGTTTAAAAAAGGTTTGGACAAGTTCCTGGAGGAGAAAGGTCCATAAACCATTATTAAAAGGGACCCAGGATATCACTGCTTGACCGAATACAAGCATTGTGGAACCTGTGTCTTTTGGGGAAACTGCTAGGTACGTATGACCTAGATTGGCCACTGTTGGAAGCAGGATACTGGGCTTGATGGACCTCGGTCTGACCCAGTATGGCATACTTATTTATTTAAAAGGATTTATATACCGCTTTATCCTGAAATCAAAGCGGTTTACACATCAAACAAATCAAAAATGTGCGTGGGTGCGGGCATGCAGTGAGAATCGATAGTGTGAGTGGAGTAAAGATGATTGCGGGGTGAGCTATATACAATGAGGTCTATGTACAGGAACTATATACATATTGCAGGGAGGGGGAGGCTGTGTGGATAGGAGGCGAGGTGGGCGAAGGGAGGGCCGTCGGTCAGGTCAGGTGATGTCCTTATAGTGTTCTGTGAAGAGCGTCGTCTTGAGCATCTTCCTGAAGTCCTTGAGGTCTGTAGTTGATCTCAGGTTGTTGGGGAGTTCCAGAGTGCCGGCGCGGCCTGGGATAATGCTGCTCTTCTTGAGGTATCTTGTTTTAGTAAATGCTCTGGGTGTGTTGATGCTGTCTGAGGTATCTCTCCTCCTGGGTCTGGTGCATGGGTCAGGTTTGGTGAGGGGTTTCAGACTGCCCGCTGAGAGGTTCTCTTTGATTTTGAAAGTGTTTAGTAGCGCCTTATAACGGATGCATATCTTATGTTCCTATCCTTACAGACCACCTCTGCACTATCTGAATAGTGCCAGGGCAGTACATGGTATAAGAAGAGTTATTGTGTAACTAAAGATACGCCACAGGAGTTAAGCACTAGAGGAATGTCTCTAATAAATGACGAACTTCCTCACTAAACTACTATAAGATGCTCAGAGGTGGTTAAGGAGCTTCAGCCACAGGGGAAATATAGTAGTGTGATTTATGCACCAAGTCTTCCGACTTTTCTTACTGTGTACACTCAACTCTCTGCCCCTATTATGTCATTCATTGGCTCCTGCTCACGTTTTTATATTTTTTAATTGCAATTAAAAGAACTGAAGAATCTTAGCTTTCAACACAAAACCTCTCTGAACCATCTGATGAACAACCACAGAGTGCAAACATTTAGGGAGATGCAGGTGTCTACTTGAATTTTGCCCGTTAACTATCCCAGGCTGCTTCAGGAATTAGTGCTTAATATCCAAATCTTATTTAAACACAGATGGCATGTAAAAAGAACATGGACTGTAATGTTTCAATATCAGGCCATCAGCTTTTTTGCTGTTGAAGTGGTTTTGAACACCACATAGAATAGGCACGGTCTCCTACTTCCAGTCGCTCTGCCGAACCCCAAGTCCAGTGAGCAGTTAGTTGACAGGCATGCTTTGGGAGCAGTTGTGGGTGCCAATGAAGACATTTTTAAAAGAATCCATGTGTTTCCCTTGCAAAATAGAAAATATATAATTTAAGGTCCACCTAGAAGAGGGTATACTAAAGAACCTGTTAGTATACATCTAAACCGCACTGATTCTAAAGAGCGCGGTATTTAAAAAAAAAAAAGAGGCCTCTTTCAAATCTGTGCATGCTAAATTCACACTTATCTAAGTATCTTTATCTTTATCTTTATTAAAACATTTGATAAACCGCCCAGGCCGAAGCATCAGGGCGGTGTACAATCATAAAAAAGTGACAGCTGCTGAGAAAGGAAGAGAAGAAAAGAACGCCAAATAATAATAGGACAGTAAAAGAAATAGCAGAAGATAAGGAGGGGCAACAGAAAGCAGCAGAGCAACGGAATTTAAAACCATAATACTAATAATAAAACTTAAAACTTAAAAACAATAAAAATTAAAGGAGTGAGGAGAGGAGAAGGAGACTCGAACCAGATATAGGCGGAGTGAGAGGCGAGACTAGGGGAACATGACACTAGCGGAGAGGGGAAAATAGAGAAATAAGAGGGAGGGAGAGAATAAAGGGCTAAGTGGGAAGGACATCATCAGTGGGGGGAGGGAGATTGAATGCTTGACAGAAAAGATGAGTCTTGAGAATAGTTTTAAAAACGAGTATAGGAGGGTTCTAAACGGAGAGATAAGGGAAGAGAATTCCAGAGGGCAGGGCATAGAAAGAAGAAGGCAGAATGTCGGGTGGATTCGAGACGGGCCTGAGTGGGTGAGGGAAGAAAAAGACGATTACCATGGGCAGACCGGAGAAGGCGGGGAGAGGCTGGAGATGGATAATATTGGCTAAATATTGGGGGGAGTCAGAGAAAAGGGCCTTGTGTGCAAGGATAAGTAGTTTAAACACAAACCGAAACTTAATAGGGAGCCAGTGTAGAGAAGAGAGACAGGGGGAAACATGAGAGCGGAGAGGGGATAGAGTAATAAGACGGGCGGCAGCATTTTGAACGATTTGAAGGCGGTGAAGTTGGTGAGAGGGAAGACCAGCATAAACAACGTTGCAGTAATCGA
Organism: Ichthyophis bannanicus; assembly: GCA_033557465.1. Lineage (NCBI taxonomy): Eukaryota > Metazoa > Chordata > Amphibia > Gymnophiona > Ichthyophiidae > Ichthyophis > Ichthyophis bannanicus. The sequence goes on along the minus strand of CM066032.1, from coordinate 171,388,859 downwards.
GTCGCGAAATAACTAGGGATATGACCAAAGTGATAATAGAAGAGTGTGAAAAGTAAGAACGAACAGCTTTGATGCGACGTAGGTGAAAAAAAGGAGGAGCGGACAACAGAAGAGATGTGATCGTGAAAAGAAAGAGATGGGTCTAGAGTAACACCCAAATAGCGGAGAGTGGAGGTGGAAGGGATAGAATGAGAACCCATGACAGGAAACACTGAAGGAGAAGGACGACCAAAAGTAACCCAAAGAGCTGCAGATTTAGTGGGATTAACATGCATGAAGTTTGACTCAAACCAGGATGTGATGGAGGAGAGACAGAGGTTAAGTGGAGTGAGATCAGGGGCAGATGGAGAGGTATGGTGAACCAGAAGGATATCATCAGCATAGATGTAGAAAGAAAGAGCGGATTGCTGGATTAGCAGAGCTAGGGGGGCCAGAAAAATGTTAGAGGAGAGGGGCAAGAATAGAACCCTGAGGGACACCACAAGTGACAGACGCAGGAGGAGAGACTGAAGAACCAGCGTGAACTGAAAAAGTACGACAAGATAAAAAAGAGTGAAACCATTGAAGAACAGTGCCATGAATACCAACATCAGACAGACGAGAAAGAAGGGTGCGGTGATCGACTACATCAAAACCAGAAGACAGATCCAGAGAGACCACTAGGGAAATATCACCACGATCGTGAGAACGGTGAAGTTCAGAGAGCAGAGCCGTGAGAACAGTTTCGGTACTGTGACCAGGACGAAAGCCAGATTGCCGGGGGTGAAGGGCGTGGGTGGAGTCAAGATGAGAGGTCAGCTGGGAAAAAACAATTCGTTCAAGGATTTTGGACAGAAAAGGAAGGTTGGAAACGGGGCACCAGTTGGCAGAAAGCGTGGGGTCGAGGGTGGGCTTCTTCAAAAGGGGGCGGACAATAGCGTGCTTCCATAAAGAGGGAAAAAGACCAGAAGAGAGACTAGTGTTAAAGATAGAAAGGATGAAAGGCACCAAAGCAATATGCGAGTCAAGTAGCCAGGGAGATGGCAGAGGATCAAGAGGACAGGTAGTTTGGTGAGCGGAAGAAATAGGAGAAAAGGAACACCAAGTGTGGGAGAGAGTGTGAATGGGTGAGGAGGGGGAAGTGGGCAAAGGGTGAAAAGCGGGAGAAGAAGGGAAGGGAGGGAGAAGAGGGGAGAGGGGGGAAGGGCATGAAGGAAAGGAGGAACGAATAGCAAGAATCTTATTAGTAAAGAAAGCAGCAAGAGAAGAAGGGCTGGGAGGGGGGGGCTGGGAAAGGGCAGAAGGGAGAGAAGAAGGGGAGGAAATAGATTTGAGGACCAGAAAGAGACGCCTAGCAGAGTTAGAAGATGTAGAGATGAGACGAGAATAGTATGAATGTTTAGCAGAAGTGATAGCAGAGCGGTAGGAAAGGTGAGCAAGCTGATAGTTGGAATGAGAGTCGGATGAGCGGGACTTCCTCCAGAACCGTTCAGCACGTCGGAGATTGGAGTGGAGGAGAAGGAGACCGGGGTGGTGGGAAGATGAACGGGGGGCTGAAGAGTGGAGAGGTGCCACAGAATCAAAAGCAACCGAAAGAGAAGAGGAAAAGAGATCAACCTGACGGTCAATGGAGAAGGAAGAAAAATCTGGAGGGAATAGCGTGAGGGCAGATGGAAAAGAGGACCGAGAGTTTGGAGTGAAACGTCGCCTGAGGGAAGGGATAGGAACTGAAGAAGGGCTAGTGGAGTCTAAAGAAGGAAAAGGGAAAGTAAATAAAAGACAATAATGGTCAGACCAAGGAATGGGGACAGATCGGATATTGGAGGGAGAAAAAGGAGAGGAATCAAGAGTAAGAATAAGATCAAGGGAGTGACCAGAGGCATGGGTAGAGCAAAGTACGTGTTGAGTGAGAGATAGATCAGAGAACAAAGAGGAAAGGGCCTTGTCACGGGGACGGGGGAGTAAGGTAGGCATTGAGGTCGCCTAAGACGACTAAATGTGGAGATAGAATGGCGGAGTCAGAAAATGTGTGAAATAGGGAATCCCAGAGATCTGGGCGCAGAGAAGGGGGAACATATAAGAGGAGAAAGAAAAGAGAAGGGACGGAATCGGACCGAACCAAAAGGGACTCAGGATAAGCAGGTGAGGGCGAGACCAAAGAAAAAGACAGAGGGGACTTAAAGATAAGTGCCACCCCACCACCAGAACGACGAAGGCGGGGGGTGTGAAGGGCTGAGTAACCGGGGGAAGACACTGGTGAAGGAGAGCGTCCTCCCCCTCACGGAGCCAGGATTCAGTGATAAAAAGGGCGTCTAGGGAGTGTTGGATAAGAAGGTCGTGGACTAAGTGAGTTTTTGAGCGAATTGAACAGCAGTTAAGGAGAGCCATGGAAAGTGTAAGGAGAGGGACAGCTGAAGGCGGGGGTAAGATGGGGGGTTGAGAGGAAGGCGGAAAAGCAGGGGACGTCATGTTAGAAGAACAGGGAAGGAGATTAAAGGGGTTCCGGGCCAAAGGACCGGGAAGGACAGGATGCAAACGTAGGGGGCGGTAGCCCCAAGATACAGGGATAGCAGACATGACCGGGACAAGGGAAACAAGTGACACAGAAGAAGACACAGTTAACGCGGTAGGAGGAAAGAGACTGGCTAGGCAAGCAATTAACAGCACAAAGGAATCAAGAGAGAAACGAAAGCGTCCGGAGGACAGAGGGAACAATGTCGGGTAAGGCTGGTGAGACCTACGAGTAGGGAGGCTAGAACTAGGGAGATGGTGGCTTGAAACGCCCCAGTCGTCGCCCCAAGGAGCTCGCCCAAGGAGCACGACCTGTAAAATCGTTACTTAATATGTATGGTGATTTATACAGGTAAATAGTTTTTGAATAGGCAAACCTAAAATTGCTGCTATAATCTCTCATCTCTTGTGGGTCTTAGTTGCTGGGAAGAGGGATGGAGGTGGGGAACATAGAGGGGCCAGTATGTTTTAGGTTTTATTGTCTCAGACTACATAATGAATCTGCTACAGTTTGCAGTTAATAGACCAGTATTGCAATGTTTGCTAGTCTGTATGCTGTGATGTTTTGGGTTGGCGGGCAGCAACAGCTTTACTGGTGGTCAGAAATGATGGCCTCTGTTTCCTGGCTAGAGCTCTGAGGGGGGAACCCCCCCCCCCCCAACCCCTGGAGTTGGTGAGAACCAGAAATGTGACCCTGCAGAAAACGTTTGCCCACCCCTGAAATAGTCTATTGAATAAAAGATCTGTAACTTGAATGAAAGCAAGAAGTGTGTTCATCTGTCTGTCGTCTTTTGATTTTCATATTCTTTGATATTCCTATGGATTCCTGAAACAGAATGTGAGGAGATGCCTCTTAAATAGGTATACAAAATTGAAACGTCTCTAGGACTTTCAGCATTGTGTTTTCTGGCGAGAGAGAAGTCTGCAGTAACCCTTCTGCAGTTCTCGGCTCTCACTAGACCACTGATGGATAAACCCTTTTTTTGTGTTCTGGGCCACATTTGTGGTTCTAACTGGAGTGAAGGACTGGGGAGTGGCCTAGTGGTTAGGGCAAGGTACCTCAGGCCAGGTACTGGAGGGACAGGGGTTCAATTCCCACCTGGGGACAGAAATCTCAGGCCAGAGGGACTGGGGTTCTTGTCCTATAGGCACTCCTTGTGGCCTTGGGCAAGCCACTCAACTCTCCGATGCCTCAGGTATACATAGATTGTGAGCCCTTTAGGGACGAGGGAATGTATCCGGTACCTGTTTGTGGTGATTGTAAACGGCTCTGATGCCCTTCAGCTTGGACGATATTTCAAGAAATTGCATAAACATAAACCATCGATCAGGCTTTTGTCCCTCCCCCCCCCCCCCAAAAAAAGAACATATATTCAATGGTGAGATTCAAAAACACCTAGGAACCGGTTCGGTCGGTGTTGGGAATCAGCCAGGCAAACCGGTTCGTAGTGTTTCCCACATTTGCCAAACCGGTCCCAACAGGCCATGTCACTGCCACAGTTGCACTGGTGGAATTCAAAACACCAGACAGTATTTTCATGGCATCGAGAGCTTCTCCTGATGCCATGATACCCCCCCCCCCCAATGCCATCAAAAGACTGGGGTGTTTTTGAATCCTGCCAGTGCTGATGAGGCCTGTTGGGACCTGTTCGGAAAATGCGGGGAAACGTTAGGAAGCAGTTCGCACAAACCGGTGGGAACCAGCTGAATCCCACCACTGCTTAAACTCCCAGGCTACATAGAAGAATTCTGTAGCATCACTTGTGCTCATCAAATTCTAGCACTTTTATTATGTAGCTTTGGACTGACCCCTCTATTCTCCCCAACCATACTCCAGTATCCCTCTTCCCCTTTTACTCTCTCCAGCCAGATTCCAGCATTCCTTTTCCCTGAACCTTCTTCCCCAATCAGGCCATAGTATTCTCCCATCCCTAACTCCCCTCTCCAGCTAAATTCCAGTATCCCCCCTCCTTGAGCCGTCTACTTTCCACATCCAGGCCTCAGTATCCTCCCCTGCTTGGCCAGAGCACTCTCCCCTCTGCCCTCCCAGCCAGGCCCCAGTATTCCCATGATATCATTCTGTGTGTGTGTGTGTGTGTGTGTGAGACTTGGGTCAAGTACATTGAAAGAATTGATTTTGCTGCAGTATTTGGCCAATGGGTTTTAGTTGGTTGAGAGATCAAATGCAGAAGATATGAGTGAAGTCCACCCGGAGTATGTTGTGAACCCCAGCCCGAGGTCATCCAGGCACTTCAGCTAGTTGTGGAGTGTGTGCAGAAGTGGGAGGTCATACATGTAACGGTCCTGGTTTTATGTCTTGTGTTTTGCAGTGGTGCAACATGGGATTTGCAGTTGGAAAAGCTGGACTTGACACAGTTCCATCGGAAACTCCGCAGCACCCATAGGAACTCTTTGCATCAAATAGACAGGGAAGGGTATGGATCCCCTTGTCAAATATTTCAATTTTATTTGTTGTGAAAGATGGGAAAGAAGGTATGATGGAAGGCAGGAGTAAATTGGAGGTGGTTTTGCTTCAGAATGAAGCCAAACTTGATAAAAGGGTGATTGTCTCTTTGCTCTTGTATATTCCAGTTTGGACAGTGGCCAAGTAGTTGCTTTACTGTCTGGTTATATGCATGTGTGTAAATTTGATTAGTGGCCTAAATACTGGTGCATGTCCATAAACAGTTTAAGTGCAGCCCAGGTTGGTAGTGAATTCAGTTCAGTACCATTTGAAAGCAGTTTGGTGCCTACATGAGAATGTATTGGTGGTCTTGGCCTACTCCTTATTGTGCAGATGGCCACACCACAAAGAAATATCATCGTACCCAAGATGCCAAAGATTGCACATGGATGAAAGCTGGATTCCCTTCTTGCCCTCCAGGGTGGAGAGGAAGCACTTTGACAGAGGCACTGTGGGGTAAATTTGTATTAATGGTGCACATGTTGTAGCTGTTCTGTGAACAAATGGTGGATTTGCGTTTCAGTGCTGTTAATCCAGCCCCTTTCCCAGGCCCTAAATTCTATTGTGTAACTTTAAGAACCACCCCTCCATATCAGTAGAGTATTACATAATGAAAAGATACCCTACCACTTTGGAAAGGTGTGAAATTGTTTCGAGGTACAGTATATAAGTCCTTGGAAACAGGATCATATCAGACTAGAAATGCACCCTGTGCAACTCATGAACCTGGTGTGCCCCCTCTCCCTCCCCCCCCCCATGCATGGGTATGGAAATATTTGGAGATAAAATATTTGTGGGGGGGGGGGGGCATAGTCAAATAGTGAGCAGCGGTGGCCAGCACTACTAAAGTGATTGCCTGCTGCTGCCTTAAATTAAATTAAAACCAGATATTCAACTCCAGTGCATCTCCACAAACTGCTGCTTAATACCTGGTTTGCCTGGATTATAGTTTTGCAGTCCATTTAGCAATGATAGTCCTGACATTTTATGCAGTCAGGCTATCCAGTTAGTGGCTGAAAATAGATGGCCAATCAGCAGTTCTGCCCCCGCTCTGCCTCCCCAGAATGTTCTGGAGCTATCCAGTTAGCGCTGGGACTTTTAACCTGGTAAAGACGTGATGAGTGGAGGAATAACTAAGTGGTTAGATCACTGGCTTGGTAACCAAGGGACCAGGGTTCAGTTCCCACTAGCACTCCTTGTGGCCGTGGGCAAGTCACTTAACCCTCCATTGCCTCAGAAGAAAGGCCTGGCAATCTACTTCTGGTTACACTACCAAAAAAACTCAGGAGCTGCTGGGTGGTCAGGAGTCTATACTGACTCGAAGGCATGCATTGCATTTGCAAGAACTGATATTCTGTGGAACTAACCAGATTAGTGCCATTGAATATCCCTTTCAACAGCATTTATGCAGTTTGCAGGTCTCCAAATTGCATAAATGCTTTTGCCTATGCCCCCCCCCCCTTATTTATATAAGACTATTTACAGGCTACTGCCAAACTAAAAATGCATTCAAAGTGGTCAACAAGTGTGGAGAACCATTTAAAGTTTTAAAATTGTATTTTATATGCCTTTCAACCCCCAATTTACTATCGAAGTATAAAATGAGCAGTGGGGAACTTAAGCACCCAAGTCATTTATAGTACTACATCATAGCACCCTCCTAGTTGAAGCTCTCCATAATCAGCATCAGAAGAAGGGGAGAAAAGCCCAGTCACGCAACACACCAATAGCGCATCATCCTGAAACCAAGTCAAAAGTTGCCCCAGCCCAAAAAATACTTAAGGACTTGAAGGATGGGCCCAGAATTCAAAGGCCCTTACACGGGTAATTTCTTAATTACCCATGTAAGGGCCATATCTGGGCTATTCGAAGGGCACCTTCGAATATCTCAGCTAAGTCCCTAAAGTGCCCAGATGCTATCTGCATAGTATCGGGGCATGTTAGGGGTGTTCCTGGGTGGAGTGGGGGCGGAGGAAGGGGCTACACGGGTAGCAGTGATTTTCGTTGCTACCCACGTAGCCCTCTGCACCTTAAATATAGGTGAGGTTTTTTCTTGCCTAACTTTAAGACACACAGGCTATGCGGTTAGCAATGAAAATTGCTGCTACCTGTGTAGCCTCTGCAGCTGCCGGGGCGTCCGGGCTAACCCGGATATTCACTTCTGCCGACACAGAAGTGAATATCCAGGTTAGAGGGGTCAGTGGGCAGGCTGTGCGCCGCCATGGCGCATAGCCTGCCCACCCCAATATCAGGCCTGATATATCTACCAGCAGGTTTCCACAGAAACTTGAAGAGACCCAAGGTCTACAAAGGGAAGCTCAAATGATGGAAAATTGAGAAATTAAAAAAAAAAAAAAAAAAAAAAGTCCATAGAATCTGTCCGGCCCTCAGATGTCACCAAGTGTCCAAGTTTTCTCAGTTTGTTTCTGAAAGCAAGAAGTTTTGATTCCACCCAGATTTCCCAAGGCATGAGTAATTTAATAACAGATTGCCTATGTCTGAAGACCATATAGGTGCCTACTTTTGTCATATTGACTTTATAAAATACTAACAAATCCTGCAGAACTAGCACCTCTATTAAGAGCACTGAAATTTGTTTGCTTGAGAGCAGGCTTAAATGTTAGCGCATAAAGTTCATGCGGATAAGCGTGCCGCCCAAACTCTTTCCCTGAACATGTTTGCTCTATAGTACACACCTAATTGCACTGCATGAGCTTTTTTTACACATGCCCTAAATTTATAGGTGATATTTATCTCCAGGAACAAGCAGGAAATGAGTCTTCACATATGGTTATGTCGGTACTGACGGAGTCTGCGCGGGAACGCTTCCCAGCGTCCAATCAGAAAGCTTTTGGAAGCATCCCAACACGCCTGCATGCTGCCTTCCCGCCTTCCCAACTGCCTCTCCTCAGTTTTCGTTTTTCCGCAGAGCCGGCAGAACGTTGTCCTGTCACCGCAGAAAATTCTTCTTGTATTTTTTAGTTTTCTTGTGGTTGCGGCTGCCCTTCCCCAACGCCACCGGTACCGCCGGTATTTCTTTTTTCTTTTCTTGTAAAATGTTTCCCTTTTAGGGAATATTTTTTCTTCCTTAGTGTCTCACGGTTTCTCAGGCCTTCTGGACCTCTCCATCTTCCTTCATGGAACCACCAGCCACTTTCCCCAAGAAATGTACAAACTGTGGCGGTACAACTTTATTTTTAGACACTCACAATTGGTGTCTAACCTGCTTGGGTCCTGACCGTTTTCCTCCGGAGCCCTCGGGCAATAGTATTGTGAGAGAGAAGTTTTCAACATCGAGTTCCCCTCGACACGCGGTCCCCATCCAGTTTCTGGGCACCGACCATATCTTCTTCTACACAGGATCAGGTAACCCAAAAACAGTCTGTTAAGACTGGCCAGTCCTTGAGCGGCAGTTCTCATGCACTGCATAGAGATGCCTATGGCCTTGTCCTCGAGAGTCCACTGGCTTCAAAACCCCGGTGGGAGTCTTCGGCCTCCAAAGCCTGTGTGGGGTTTCAGGTTGTTCCTGAGGTTCACCCCTCACAGAACATACCTGAGCCATGCCCGGTGGTGGTATCCGCTTCGAGCGGTACCGATACCCTGGCATCGGCACTGGTGTTGGATGAAACATTCCTCACCAAGGATCGTCGTCTGGCGTCCTCGGTACCTGCGGGACCGGTGGATACGCTCCAGACCGACCTTCCAGTATCGGTACCGGCACCGATACTAGTACCGACGTCGGTACCCTCCAGACGTGCATCGATAGACTCGCTTCCTTCGATGCCGAGTCTGGAATCGATCTCCAGTCTGGAGGACTGGGTACCGACTCGCCTTGGTACCGACGCCCGTCGATACCGAAGGCTCAGTTCCGATAATTCGAATCCGCAACCCTCGACTCCTCCGATACCGTTAGAGTTGCCACCGGCTGGCCTTCATCCACCGGTATCAGATTCGGTACCGATATCCACAATCTCCAGGAACAAGCAGGAATGAGTCTTCACATATGGGTATCGTCGGTACCGACGGAGCCTGCGCGGCAACGCTCCCCAGCGTCCAGAAATGAAAGCTTTTGGGAGCATCCCACAGCACCTGCGCGCTGCCTTCCCGCCTTTTCCAACTGCCTCTCTCCAGTTCTTCTTTTCCGCGGAGCCAGCAGGTCGTGTTTCCTGTCACTGCTGAAGAATTTCTTATTTCCTTTTATTTTTCTTTAGTCGCGTGTCTGCCTTCTCAATACCGGTCTTCTTTTTTCTTTTAAAAAAAAAACCAAAAACCTTTTCTGTCTGTATTTCAGTGCATTTTTTCTTCTGGGGCCTTAGGCCTACAGATATATTTTTCCTCATGGAAAAACACCCCTCCAGGTTTAAAAAGTGCACGAAGTGCAGCAGCACTATTTCTGTCACCGACACCCATGACTGGTGTCTAAAATGTTTGGGTCCATCGCGGATTGTGAGTCCTGTTCCCTGATGTCTAAGAGAGGGTTACAAAATCTGGCAGCCAAGCTCAGTACCCTGTTTCCCTCCGATGCAGCTTCTGTGGCATCGACGTCTTCCAGGGCTGCTTCTTCATCCCATGGATCTCAGGTAATCAAACTTAAATCTGGCCGGTCCTCAAAGAGTTCATCTCCTTCTAAGTATTGAGATGCCCCCGGGCTTACTCTTGAGGAATCCACACCGGCAAAATTACCCCGGTGGGAGGCTCCGGCTTCCAAAGCTCTACCTATGGGGTCACAGGTTGACATCGATGGCTCGGCCTCGACCGATCACCTGTTACAATGTTCTGGGGTACCGGCGGTTTCCACCGGTACCGACATCCAGACATTGGTGGCGTCGATGGATCAGAATATTCTGACCATGCAGTGTGCCATTACGGCATTCATACAAGCTGCGACGCCTACGGTACCGCAACAAACCCCGTTGTCGGTACCCATACCGATTCCGGTACAGGATCCGATTCCGGTTCCGATACCAGTACCGCTTGCATCGACATCAGCATCGACCGGCAGCGGTACACTATCCAGTGATGCCTATCAGTACCGACCCAGTACCGATTACTCCCGATGTCGATACCTCCCGATACCCGTATCGGGCTCTCCGGGAGCATCCAGACAGTCGATACTTTGATTCCTCTGAAGACTCAGATTCATCAGAGGCCTCAATTGAAGCATCGGGGATCCTTCCTCAGGAACCCTCTTCTCCAAAAAGGAGAATGTCTCCTCCTGAAGACTTGTCTTTCCAGGACTTCATTAGGGAGGTGGCCAAAGGCCTGTCCATCTCAGTAGCCTCTGAAACTGAACCTAGAGCCAAGAAATTGGATATCCTACAATATCCTAAGGCTCCTAAAGAGGCAGCCACCTTACCAATACATGAGATTCTTTATGATCACATGTTAGGTATATGGGAGACTCCTCTTTCCACCTCCCCTCACTCCCGGAGGTTGGACACCATGTATCGTGTTCCTCCTTGTCCTGGGTTTCATAAGACTCAGCTTCCTCACCACTCCATTGTGGTAGAGTCTGCTATGAAAAAGATCAAGAGTACAAAAAGGCACTCTTCTGCTCCTCCAGGAAGAGAATGCATAACCCTGGATGCCTTTGGCAGGAAAATTTCCAGGCCAGTATGCTTGTAGCCAGAATCAACTCCTATAGCCTCTATATGGGGATGTTTCTGAAAGAGGTTACAGATCATCTACAAACCTTATCTCCTTTTATGTCAGAAGATAAGAGAAGAATATATCACCTGGCTTAAACATGCTCAGGATGTATCCAAGTTTTCCAACCGTGCAGCCTTTGACTCTTTTGAGGGTGCCAGTAGAGCCTCGGCTATTGCCATAGGTGCACGCAGAGTTGCTTGGTTACAAGCCTCTGATTTGGAATCCTGGGTACAGGATGGTCTGGGTAACCTTCCCTGTACAGGGGAAAACCTCTTTGGCAAAGATTGGCAAGCAAAAGCCAATCAGATGGATGCTGAAAATTCTGCTTTAGATAGACTTTCAAAGTCTACTACTGCTCCTTTTAAAAAGAGGTTATTCAAAAAAGGATCTTTCCCAAAAAAAGGGAAATTTTCTTCAGGTTATGGTCAGCCCTCTTCCCAAGGTCGTTTTGCTACAAAGAGACAGCAACAACCAAAACAGGCCAAGTCTCAGGCTGCAAGGACTGCTACGGCCCAACAGCCTCAGCCTCCTCAGGGCCTTTGACTTTCCACTAGAGAACTTAGCCTTTCTGGCTCTAGAACATCCAGAGCCTCTCACCATCCCAGGAAGGTTAGCTCACTTTGCTCCCAGATGGGAACAAATCACAGCAGAGCAATGGACCCTCTCCATCATACGAGATGGGTACAAGCTTCATTTCTTAAACCTTCCTTCCTCAACCATGGTGAAACAGTTCAATTCTCCAACATCTCTCCTCAACCTTCTAGGTCAAGAGATTGCTACCCTTCTTGCCCAAGGGGCAATAGAAGAAGTACCCCTTCTTCAACAGGGCTCAGGGTTCTACTCCCCCTATTTTCTCATTCCAAAGAAAACGGGGGTGGGGGGGGGGGGCTACAGACCCATACTAGATCTCAGAGAATTGAACAAGTTTCTATGCAAGGAGAAATTCAAGATGATCTCTCTCGGAACTCTCCTTCCATACCTCCAGAGTCAGGACTGGCTTTGTTCTCTAGATCTCAAGGATGCGTACACCCATGTCCTCATCCATCCAACACACAGAAGGTTCCTTCGGTTCCTTTACCAAGGAAAGCACTACCAATACAAGGTGCTTCCCTTCGGTCTGGCCTCTGCTCCAAGAGTGTTCACAAAATGCATGGCAGTAGTAGCTGCATTTCTGCGCACTCTAGGAATATTCGTATTCCCATATCTGGATGACTGGCTCATCCGAGCTCCATCTCAGTCAGAGGCCCAGACTTCCCTGGCCTGCAAAAAGCGTGTTCTTCAGTATCTGGGACTGGTAATCAACATTCCAAAATCCCATCTCACCCCTACTCAGTCTCTAGAGTTCATAGGGGCCTTACTGGATACCACAACTGCAAGGGCCTATCTTCCCCAGGCCCGTTGCCTACGCTTGGTGCAGTTAGCCTCCCAGATTCAGTTAAAATCCCATTTAACTGCTCGAGAGATGTTACAACTCTTAGGCCACATGGCATCCACGGTGCATGTGGTTCCTTACGCTCGCCTTCACATGAGGGCAGCTCAGTGGACCCTGTCCACCCAATGGACTCAGGCATCAGGTTGCCTGTCAGACAAAATAGCAACCTCCAGTCGCCTCTTTTGGTCCCTCCACTGGTGGAAGTCCACTCAAAATCTGTTGCTGGGGTCCCCCTTTCAACAGGTGTTAGCCCAAGCAACCCTTACAACAGATGCCTCCCCAAAGGGTTGGGGAGCTCATCTACAAGATCTCTCCACCCAAGGTATCTGGTCTCTAGAGGAGACATCTCTACATATCAACCTCTTAGAGCTCAGAGCAATCTTTCTGGCTCTCAGAGTCTTCTGCACCCTGCTTAGCTACAAGACAGTCCTCATCCACACGGACAACCAGATAGCCATGTTCTACGTGAACAAGCAGGGAGGGACGGGCTCTCTGTCGCTTTGCAACGAAGCTCTGAGACTGTGGGCCTTTGCCAGAGAGCATCAAATTCATCTCATGGCAGTGTATCTTCCAGGGGTTCAAACCTCTTGGGCAGACAGACTCAGTCGAGTTCTGCTTCCACACGAATGGTCCCTTCATGGGGACCAGATAGCCAGAATCTTTCGAATTTGGGGAACCCCAGACATAGACCTGTTTGCAAGTCCGTGGAATGCCAAACTTCCCAGGTTCTGTTCCAGGATTCCATGTCAGGGAGTTCAGGCCAGAGATGCCTTCCTCCTTCATTGGGGGCAAGATTTCCTCTATGCCTTTCTTCCTATTCCCCTCATTCCCAAGACACTGTTCAAGCTTCAGAGAGACCAAGGGGTCTATGATCCTCATAGCACCACATTGGCCACGCCAAGTGTGGTACCCTCTACTTCTGCATCTCTCTCAAGCTCCCTCCCTAGACCTGGGGTCTGCTCCAGATCTCCTCTCCCAGGAGGAGGGAACCTTGTGGCACCCAAATCCTCAGTCTCTTCATCTCAGGGCCTGGTTGCTGAAGGCCTAGACCTTCAGGATCTACACCTTTCTCAGCAAGTGAAGGACATCCTTCATGCTTCCAGAAAGCCTTCCACCAGACGTTCATATGCTTTTAAATGGAAAAGGTTTTCCATTTGGTGTGCAGAGAAGGGTCTCAACCCTCTTGCAATACCTTTGAATTCTTTACTTGACTATTTGCTGCATTTGTCTCATGCAGGCCTTAAAACAAATTCAATCAGAGTCCATTTGAGTGCTATTGCAGCATCCCTTAAGCCTCTCAATGGACAGCCTGTTTCCTCTCATCCTCTTATAGCAAGATTCATGAGAGGCCTTCTTTTGACTAAACCTCCCATTAGACCACCTCCAGTGGCATGGGACTTGAATCTGGTTCTTGGCCAGCTTATGAAGCCTCCCTTTGAATCCTTAGCCACTACCTCCTTGAAATTCCTTTCCTGGAAAGTTATTTTTCTCATTGCACTCACCTCAGCTCGCCGTATCAGTGAGCTGCAAGCTTTAGTGGCTAATCCTCCTTATACAAGGTTCCATCATGAGAAGGTAATGCTCAGAACTAATCCACACTTTATGCCTAAAGTGGTCTCACCTTTTCATCTGAACCAGGAGGTGTATTTACCTGTCTTTTTTCCAGGACCTCATGCATCAAGTGCAGAGAGGAATCTTCATACCCTGGATTGTAAAAGAGCACTTGCTTTCTACTTACAAAGGACACAGCAACATAGAAAGTCCTCTCAACTTTTTGTTGCTTTTGACCCTTCTCATTTAGGACTTCCAGTCTCTAAGAGAACTCTGTCTAATTGGATTGCTCAGTGTATTTCCTTCGCCTACCAGAGTAAGAACCTTCCTCTGGAGGGCCATGTCACAGCTCACAATGTGAGGGCCATGGCAGCATCTATGGCTCATCTTAACTCTGTGTCCATCGGCCAAATCTGTCGAGCGGCCACCTGGGCATTGGTTCATACCTTCACAGCCCATTACTGCTTGGACAAGGACTCCCGCCGGGATGCCTTGTTTGATCAGGCTGTTCTCAAACACCTGTTCCATACCTAATCAACTCCTACCCTCCATCCCTGACTGGATGCCTGAGATTCATAGGGGGAGATGGAGCCCTTCCCAGGGACTCACAATCTGGGTGATCTCCCAGGCATCTCTAGCTGGGGAGTCCCCATATGTGAAGACTCATTCCTGCTTGTTCCTGGAGATAGCACAGTTACTTACCTGTAACAGGTGATCTCTGGGAACAGCAGGAATAAGTCTTCACAACCCTCCCACCTCCCCTAGGAGTTGTATCTCTCTATCTATCTTAACTTTCCTCTCTCTCTCTCTCTTTGTCTCAGCTTTAAAACTCGAACTGGAGAGAGGCAGTTGGAAAAGGCAGGAAGGCAGCGCGCAGGCGCTGTGGGATGCTCCCAAAAGCTTTCATTTCTGGACGCTGGGGAGCGTTCCCGCGCAGGCTCCGTCAGTACCGACGATACCCATATGTGAAGACTTATTCCTGCTGTTCCCAGAGATCACCTGTTACAGGTAAGTAACTGTGCTTTACCATTGCTGTCGGTGCCTTCCATGCTTCTCTCGTCAGGCTCGCTTCCCTCAATGCCGAGTTTGGAATCGATCCCTAGCATGGACGATGTGTTACTGACTGTTGCTGGTCCTGACCTACAGTACCAGCGACCACCCTCTAAGGATCCCATACTGCACCATTCAGGATCTTCTATTCCTATATACTTGGATAGATCCCTCGGTGCCAACGCTAGTTCTTCATCAGATCTAGCCTATCCAAGGGAAGTTCCCTCTGGGGATCCTTCTTTTTGGACTTTCCTCCTGGATATGGCAAAATCACTTGCCATTTCTATTCCTGGACAGGATCCTACACAAGGGAATACAGAATCCCTCTCTGTTCCTAGCAAAGCAAAGGAGAACATCATGCTTCCTTTGCATCATTCTTTGCAGGATCTCCTCCTACAAATGTGGGAAGCTCCTTTAAAGGTACCTCCACCTTCCAGAGCAACTGATCTTCTATATCAGGTGCCCCCCTCTCCAGGGTTTCAAAAGAATCAACTTCCTCATCATTCCATTGTGGTAGAATCAGCAATGAGGCGAGTGAAGAGTAATAAAAAGCACTCTTCTTGTCCGCCAGGTTGTGAGTCTAAGACACTAGATGCCTTTGGATGTCAAACCTTCCAGACATCCATGCCTTCAGCAAGAATTCTCTCATATATTTTTTATATGGTTCTATCTCTTGAGGAGGTCACAAAGAAATTACATCTTTTGACTCCTTTTCTTCAAGAGCCCAGGAGTGCAGACTATTCCTCACTGGTTAGTCATACTCAAAATATTTCTAGGTTTCTTACTCGTGCTTCCCTAGACTCCTTTGAGTCTGTTAGCAGGACTTCTGCTATAGCTATAGGGGCACGACGTAGAGCCTGGCTCCAAGCTTTAGACTTGGACAAATGGGCACAAGAAAGACTGGGGAAATACTCCTTGCACTGGAGAAAATCTCTTCAACAAGGAGTCTTTACTCAAGGTTACTCAGTTATCCACTGACTTTCCTGTTTCCAGGGGCTGTTCTACGCCTTCTTCTTTCCCAGTAGGTAGGAAATGTCCTACCAAACTTTCTTCCCCTAAGGGGAGAAGGTTTTACCCATCATCTGCCCATCATACAGATGTTCCCAAACAGGGGAAAATCGCCCTGGTCTGAAGAATCCACAAACTCAACAGGGTCAACAAACCCAGCAGTCGCAGGGTTTCAAATAGATCATTGTCCCTCTTGGTTGATGGTTAGGGTGGCAGTCTGCTTCTTTTCACTGGCAGTATCTGCACTAAATTTATCCTAACCTACCTAGATATCTCTTCATGAGACATCTTTTCTCTAAGAGTCTTTATGATGATCATGCCCATACTTAACAGTTTTCCTCTTCCTCTTGGAGGAAAGAGAGATAACAACTATCAATGGACAGTTGTTTCCCGGTACTGGCATGTATCATCTCACCTGTCAGAGACTTCCTCCATAGTCGGTCTCTTGCAACTCTGTCTTACCTCCCTCTTACTACAACATTTGGTTTGTAAGAGTGGCCTCTTACACCGGTAAGTCCCTATAGTCCTCTACCTGTTCCTAGCCTCAGTGCTAAGTCCCAAACAGGTTATCAACCTTGTTTGGGAAACCCTAATCTCCAGGAACAAGCAGGAATGAGTCTTCACATATGGGTACGTCAGTACCGACGGAGTCTGCGTGGGAACGCTTCCCAGCTTCCAATCAGAAAGCTTTTGGAAGCATCCCACCACGCCTGCGTGCTGCCTTCCCGCCTTTCCCAACTGTCTCTCCTCAGTTTTCGTTTTTCCGCGGAGCAGGCAGGACGTCCTCCTGTCACCGCAAAAAATTCTTCTTTTAATTCTGAGTTTTCTTGTGGTTGCGGCTGTCTTCCCTGACACCACCGGTACCGCCGGTGTTTCTTTTTTCTTTCTTGTAAAATTTTTCCCTTTAAGGGATATATTTTTTCTTCTGAGTGTCTTACGGTTTTTCAGGCCTTCTAGGCCTCTCCATGTCTTCCATGGAACCGCCAGCCACTTTCTCCAAGAAATGCTCAGAAACTGTGGCAGTACTACTGTAATTTTAGACTCCCTAAATTGGTGTCTCTTGTTTGGGTCCTGACCTTTTTCCTGCGGAGCCCTCGGGCAACAGTATTGTGAGAAGAGGTTTTCAGCATCGAGTTTCCCTCGATATGAGGTTCCCTTCCAACTTCAGGGCACCGACCAGTTCTTCTACACAGGATCAGGTAACCCACAAACAGTCTGTTAAGACTAGCCAACCCTCGAGTGGTAGGTCTCATGCACAGCATGTAGACGGCTCCGGCCTTGCCTTCAAGGGCCCATTGGCTTCAAAACCCCGGCGGGAGTCTCCGGCCTCCAAAGCCTATGCGGGGTTTCAGGTTGTTCCTGGGGTTCACCCCTCACAGAACATACCTGAGCCATGCCCGGTGGTGGCATCCGCTTCGAGCGGTACCGATACCCCGGCATCGGCACTGGTGTTGGACGAAACACTCCTCACCAGGGATCGTCATCTGGCGTCCTCTGTACCTACGGGACCGTTGGATACGTTCCAGACTGACTTTCCAGTATCGGTACCGGCACCGATACTACCACCGACGTCGGTACCCTCCAGACGTACATCGATAGACTCGCTTCCTTCGATGCCGAGTCTGGAATCAATCTCTAGTCTGGAAGACTGGGTACTGACACGTCTTGATACCGACACCTATCGGTACCGGACACTCGGTACCGAGGGTTACTGCTGAAGTCTTTCGGTTACCTCGGTACCGATTGGGCTGTCACCGCTTGCTGCTCCGATGTCGGTGTCGGCTTCGGTTCCGACAACGGTACTGGTATCCACAGTAACATCGTGGCCAGCTCCTTCCATGCTTCTTTCAACAGGATCGCTCCCTTCGATACCTGGCATGGACGATGGGGTACTGACTGTCGCTGGTCCTGACCTCCTCTACCAGCGTCCATCCGTTAAGGATCCCATACTGCACCGTGCAGGATCTTATATTCCTATATACTCAGATCCTTCGGTGCCCAGGCTAATTCTTCAGATCTAACCTGTCCAAGGGAGGTTCTCTTTGGAGATCCTTCTTTTCAGAGTTTCCTCCTGGATATGGCAAGATCACTTGCCATTCCTATCCCTGGACATGATCCTACACAAAGCTCTGTTTCTACCGAAGCAAAGGAAAACATAATGCTTCCTTTGCATCATTCCTTGCAGGATCTTCTTCTAGGAATGTGGGAAGCACCTTTAAGGGTACCCCCACCTTCCAGAGCAACTGATCTCCTATATCAGGTGCCCCCCTCTCCAAGGTTTCAAAAGACTCAACTTCCTCATCATTCCATTGTAGTGGAATCGGCAATGAGGCGGGTGAAGAGTAAGAAGAAGCACTCTTCTTATCCGCCAGGTCGTGAGTCTAAGACACTAGATGCCTTTGGATGTCAAACCTTCCAGACATCCATGCTTTCAGCAAGAATTCTCTCATATATTTTTTATATGAGTCTATCTCTTGAGGAGGTCACAAAGAAATTACATCTTTTGACTCCTTTTCTTTCAGAGCCCAAGAGTGCAGACTATTCCTCACTGCTTAGTCATATTCAAAATATTTCTTGGTTTCTTACTCGTGCTTCCCTAGACTCATTTGAGTCTGTTAGCAGGACTTCTGCTATAGCTATAGGGGCACGACGTAGAGCCTGGCTCCAAGCTTCAGACTTAGACAAATGGGCACAACAAAGACTGGGTAATACTCCTTGCACTGGAGAAAATCTCTTCAATAAGGAGTCTTTATGTCAGGTTACTCAGTGGTCCACTGACTTACCTGTTTCTAAGGGCTGTTCTACGTCTTCTTCTTTCCCAGTAGGTAGGAAATGTCCTAACAAACTTTCTTCCCCTAGGGGGAGAAGGTTTTATCCATCTTCTGCCCATCATACAGATGTTCCCAAACAGGAGAAACATCGCCCTGGTCTGAAGAATCCAAACTCTCACCAGGCTCAGCAAACCCAGCAACTGCAGGGTTTCTGATTAATCATCATCATATTTCTTATGCCTCTTGGGGTTTAGAACCTGCAGTTTGCTGCTTCTCAGTAGAAGCCTCCCACTGCTTTCATTCTAAACTCTAGGCATGGATCTCTCTTCACGAGACATCCACTTTTTTCTCTGTTATACGAGCTCTTAGGATGTTCATGCCTATAGGTCACAGGTTTCTCCTCTTCTTCCTGCCAGGGAAAGAGGTTTAACAACTATCAAATGATAGCTTTTCTGTACCAGCATGAATTTTTCCTTTCAACAGACTTACCACATTGTAAGTCTCCATTCAGCTCTATCTTCTCTACTCTCTTACCAAGCATTTCCTCTGTAAGAGTGGTACTACTACACTGGAGGGCTTCTTCTTCAGCCCCTCTAGTTTTGTCACTCTTTCAGTGTGGAGTTTTTCCTCTCTAAGTTAACTCCCTTCTTCACTTTTGCTTTAGGGCAGCTTATCAGACAGGTCCAGAGCTTTCTTACTCCTGCTCTGTCTGTTCTTTCTGTTTTTAAACAGAAAGATTCTTCTGCTGTCTTACTAGCAGCTGCCCATACAGGAGCTCTAGTGATTGGACTACTGATTCTTTTCCACAAGCATCCAGGGTTGTCCTCCATGGACATTCTTTCTGGCCTTAGTAGTGACTCCAAGACAGTGGATTCATCAGTCTTGGAAAATCTAATCACTACAGGTTTCTTGAATTGTCGTCTATTCTTGCCATCTCCAATTCCCTTGGGTTTGGCAGCATAGTTGACGTAGGTACTGGCTTTTCCAACAGCCAGTTCTATCCCCTAATTCTCCTGCATCATACTCTCTGCAACTCTACAGAGAAGCTTTCCACTATGGGCCCTTGCTAGAGAGCATTAGGATTTTCTCTAACAGCTGTCTTAGATGGTTGGAAAAAGCTCCCTTAGTCATGCCCTCATGACTGGAAGGGTTCTTCCTACCCTTCTATCTCCTTTTTAAAACAAAGGACATGGGCCTTCTCTTACGTGAAAGATTAAAGAGTTGTTCAATTCCCTGGTTTGGTCCTCTGGATTCCCACCGGGAATATGCTCTTTTTTTCCCTGCAGCTCGTCCTCATGGTATCATAATCCTTCATGGACAGCGCATTTTCAGCTAAAGAATGCATGATACCCTTTTTGCCCCTCAAGTAGGTCAACATGGTATCTCATTCCTATACGTCTTCTGTCCATTTACCATGCTAGAGTTCTGGAAGACTCGAGACTTGCTGCCTGCAGACTGATATTATCCTCTGCTCTTCACGTAACTATCCTGGTTATTTCACTGGCTAGCATTCTTGCAGCAATCTAGTCTGTTCCTTGTCAGGGAGATTTTTCCCCTGACTCCCTCCATCATAACCAGGAGGAATAGATTCTCTATATATCTTCTCAAGTAGGTTCCACCTTCTTGTTATTAGATGAATCTTTCCTCTCCACATATCATATGTGAATATACTTCTATAGGCATATCTCTGTCTGCTTAACTGCAGACACCTATATATAGGCCTATATATTCATATCTCTCTCTCTCTCTCTCTCTCTATATATATATCTATATATCTATATATATATATATATATATATATATATATATATATATATATATTCTGTCATTTGTGTGTATATATATTATGCCCTTCTATATCTCACTATAGATATATTCTTATATGTCTATATATCTGTATGTATATATATATACATATAGATGTGTGTCTGTCGAGATATGTTGTTATAGGTAAATATGTATTCACATACTTATCTATCTGACTGTCTATGCTCATATAGCTATACATATCTCTATATGATTCTGTCAATTGGGCTCTACCCATACCATGCTGTCCAGCATGTTTGGGGTTCTACACACACAACCACTTCCCGTGGTAGTTAACAACTTCTACCATAACCTTAAGGTTTAGGTACCCCGAAGCTCTCCATCTCCAGTATCTTTCCTAGCTACACCAGTTAGGAAAGACATTGCGGATCTTCAGTTAATCAGTGGATCTAATGCCTCAGACATCTGTCCTTCTTTTTGGGATGCAGGGGGGTTTTCCATACCCCTTCTTCCCACAAGGACTAGGCCGGTTTGTCCAAATCGGTCAGCCTTTCCTCTTTTTGCTCCTAAGAGTGAGCCACTCTGCAGCCAAATGTCTAGGCTTTTTTCGTAAAGCCTTCCGCTGAAGGCCTACTGTTTTTGTACTACCCCAGTTGATCTCTGGGGTTACCTCTCACCTTTCAGGATTCTGACCGCCACTGTTTTTTCTAACAGGTTTATTACCTCCACTTCAAAATGGGGTCCTCTTTGAGGTTCCTCTACTGGATCCCCAGTAGATCTCATGAACCTTCATACTTTTCTGCAATCCTGTTAGGGGAGGTCCATATTGCAATATTTCCTTTCAATATATTGATGATAATTGTCATCCACACAAGGACTCCTTGCCTGCAGTCCTATGCTAGGTTGGCTCTCTCTTACAGCACCTTTCTGTTCTCAACTCCTACCCTCCATCCTGAGGATGCCTGGCGATATGAGGTGTAGCATGTTCCAGTCTATAACATGCTGGGACTCCATATGTGAAGACTCATTCCTGCTTGTTCCTGGAGATAGCACAGTTACTTACCTGTAACAGGTGTTCTCTGGGAACAGCAGGAATAAGTCTTCACAACCCCCCCACCTCCCCAGGAGTTGTATTTTCTATATCTCTATCTTTCTCTCTCTCTCTCTTTGTCTCAGCTTTAAAACTTAACTGAGGAGAGACAGTTGGGAAAGGCGGGAAGGCAGCACGCAGGCGTGGTGGGATGCTTCCAAAAGCTTTCTGATTGGAAGCTGGGAAGCGTTCCCGCGCAGACTCCGTCGGTACCGACTTACCCATATGTGAAGACTTATTCCTGCTGTTCCCAGAGATCAGCTGTTACAGGTAAGTAACTGTGCTTTATCACAGTCTGGTTGGTTAACTTCTATTCTTCGCCCCCTTGTCCTGGGCAGAATAGCTGGTCACCTGCTGGCTTTCCACTGCCAGTTTTTTCTTCTAACCAACCTGCAGCATGCTCTCTGCATCTTGTCAGACGGCTGCCTGGGTGAGAATCTTCACAGTCTTGACAATGCATATATTTATATGATTTTTGCAAGGTATTGTGGGTAATGTAGTTCATTCACACCAGACACAGCTGCTGACAATAATTTAGTTGTGCACAAGTGTTAAAGCCAATAAGATACTTCTTTATTTATGGGGTTATTTCTCCCAGCACAGATATGCTTGGTAGCACATAAATTAGGTTACTTGCTTGCAGTGTTTAACTTGGTAAAACAAAGTCAAAAATCAAAATCAGGAAAACAACCTTCAAACTTGTCAGGCAATTAGCTAATGTTTTCTTAGCATATCTCTAACAAACGAAAGGCCACAAAGAAAGAAATAAACTGTTCTTGTAAGGTTAACTTCTGATTACTTTCCACACAGATCCAGAAGTAATTCTCTCCTAGCTCACAAGCAATTAGGTGCAGCTCAATTGCTATCAGTTATCCAGCTGAAACCCTTTAGCTGGCTGGTTTTCTACTGTGTGAGTCAAATCCTGCTTCAGGAGCTTTTCTTAGTGGAATAAAGAACAAATTTATATTTCTTTGTGATGGCTGCTGTGCTTTATCACAGAAAGTTACCAACGGAGTTTGGATAGAGAGCAGTCCATATAAACAATATCTTGATCTGCTATTATTTCCCCTTCATCAACAAGCATAGGGTCACTATCATGAATTGGCACAGATGAATCTTTCAATGGAGCACTTTCAGGAGAACACTTATTTCCCTGCTGTCTTTCAAGGTTATAGCTAGGGCATAGATCAGTGTTCATACCTGAGCTTCCATTGTTACTATAGTTCCTCTCTATATAGCCTGGCCAGTATGTAGTTCAGTTCTTATGTCCAGCCTTCCAGTCCTGATCCCTGGACACTGGATCTCTCTTCACATACCTTCTGGCATAGGTCTTAGAGTCCCTTCCACGTGCAGCCGTCTCCCTCACAGGTAGCCTCTGGTGATTCCTTGTTCTGCAGCACCATTCCTCTGGCTTTCCCCAGTTCAATGGTCTATGCTGGCCCTTGGAATACCTCCCAGTATACGTTACTGCCTTGGACTCTTCTAGACCTCTCAAAGGCTTTTCTCCTCTTCCTTCCAGAGGGTTTCTTTCCTTCTCTATCCGTCCGGTTTGGCTTCTGCTTCTGCTGATCCTTCAGATGAAACTGATGATCAAACTCAAGCTGATTCTCAGGATACTGAGGACAATTCTCTGAATATCCAAGGTGATCATGAAGCTGGTCATCTGTAGAATAAACTCTACTCTTATTCTGCTTAGATGAGTGATCCTCCCTAACACAGTGCAGCTGTGCTGAATCAGGCCTTGCCCTTTGAGATGAGTGTTCCATCCTAGCACAGCGCAGCTGTGCTGAATCAAGCCCTGCCCTTTGCAATGAGTGCTTGGGGATTACCTCATAGCCCTTTTGATTGAACACACGTTTTCTCACTTCAGCTCCCCTCATGGCTGTTGGAAACCTGGTGCATTCTGGGACTGGTAGTCTTTTATGGCAAAATTCTGTTTTCTCATTTCTACCAGCACTGACAGGTTGCTTGTTCAGAGACACTTCACCTTTTCTATAGCCCCTTCCTGAGCTATGATAAGCTTCCTTATCACAATCTCTACAGAGTAGCTTTGCACTTTGGGCCCTTGCTAGAGAGCATTACTATCTTGCATAGCAGACTTTTGAGGCATAAGCCTCAGGCCTTTCCTTACGTGAAAGCCTAAAGGAGGGCCAATCCCCTGGCTTGGCCCATAGCTCCTTGGGTCTTCTCGTCAGAGATAAATTTCTTCAATGGCAGCTAGAGGACGCCTAATACCCATCTTGCCCTCATAGGCGGATCGCTAGGATATCTTCCTCCAGAGGCGTCCTCTATCCATTCTCCATACTGCAATTCTGGAGATATCTGGACTTCCTGTCTGCAGACTGAAGTTATCCTCTGCAATTTTCACGTAAGCCATCCTGGTTATTCAAGAGCTCGAATTCTGCAAAGAATTCAGCCTTCTTTTTGTCAGGGAGACCTTTCCTCTGACTCTGCCAGTCATAACCAGGAAAAGAGGATTCCCTATTCATCTATTCAAGCAGGTATCAACCTTCTTGCTGTCAGATGAATCTTCCTCTCTCCGTATATCCCTAGGGGAGATGGGGTTCTATGGACATCTCTCCACCCATATACCTGGAGACATGTGTCTATATGCCTGCCTATTCATATAGGTATATATAGATACAGATATATACTTATCTATATCAATCTGTGTGTCTTCTGCCCATACATATCTCTTTATAGATATATGCATATATACCCTATATGTGTGTGTATATATATATATATATATATATATATATATATATATATTTATTTATATTTATTTATTTATTTACATTCTCTTATATACCGCGCTATTCTGCATCAGTGCGGTTTACATTGAACAAACTGAAATTACATTGAACAGGGCATTATAACTTGGAGATAACTATTTTACAGGGAATATGGGCTATGGAGGGTGGCTTGCCCAAGACCACAAGGCGCACCTGTGGGACTAGAAACCCCAGTCCTTCCGGCCCAAGGTTGCTGTCCTCTAGTGGGATTTGAACCACCGACCTTCTGGCCTGAAGTACCTTGCCCCAACCACTAGGCCACTCCTCCACTCCATGTGCACAAATCTGCATTCTATATGAGAAAATTACACCCCACCCCCCCCAGAAGGGCATGACCTCAGAAAAACCTCTGCCCTGATATGGAGGACCGGTTGCCCTTCTTGCCTGGAGGTACCTTTAATAAGGTGGGAATGGATTTGTGCCATTCTTATTGCTCTGTTGAATTCTCTACTAGTAACTTTTATCCCCTTAAGTTGTATTACCCACCTTATGTCAATTCAGAGTGCTATTTGTAAGTAAATTGAGAAGCTAAAAGTTGTATACGAGTTGAACTGGTTCATGCTGTGTTCATGTGATGTAATTTGACATCCTGTCACCTAAGAATGGTCATATTTAGTACAAGAGGCAAGATGAAACGTCTTCCCCCAACTCTTTGCCTCTTGGGTTTTGACGTTTACCGGAAAGCTGTTTAAAAGTCTTTTAGTTAATAATAGTATCATGTAGTCTGTATATTTAAACATATGACTTTTAGCCCTATGTGGGTTTTTTAAAATTGTCGGTGGTGAGTTGTGAGGCTTTATTTTCTTTAACTGTTAACATTTTCAGGGTTTGTTTTGACATCAGAAGGAGGCATGCATTTGAGTCAAGTGTCATTACATTTTCTTTGGTCTGTTTCTTATTCAGAACTGGAAAAGGGAAATGCGAGGATGGAGATGGGATCAACCTGAACGATATCGAGAGAGTTCTTCCAGGCTGGCAGGTAGGTCTCGGATCTTCCTCTCCCGCGATGTTGGCTCTGCCCTGTGACTGGGTACTTGTATTTTACACTTGCATTCTGTTACTGGAGTTTGGTCAAAGGAGTATGAAGCATCTTAAAAGGTGATCGGTGAATGGTGATGCTTCCGATATGTGATGCCTGTTCAGTGCCTTTTGGAATAGGAATGTGCAGAGTTTCAGATATTTTGCATCATCTTATGGATCATATGACTGGAACAGAGAGATCCCTCATTGGGGTCATCATGATAACAGAAGGGAAGGTCTCATTTGGAGACCCCATTTTGTTTTCTGTTTTGAGCAAATCTGGGGAAAGGCAAATCTAAAATGCATGAGTTAATCTTATACCAGATAGCTTGCATCTCAGATTAAATTTGTTTTAAAAAGCTGAATATTAAACACCAAATCGTATCCATTTCCATGACTTCAGGGTGCCTGTTACGTTTATTTTAGCATTGGCTAAATCCCTAAAGGGACAAATACTGGTGTTTTGGATGCAGTCTACTGGTTACTTATGGTCTCTTGCAAGTCTTGTATGGCCTCTTTTATAGGGAGCACTTTCATTGGCTGTTGTGTTTTTTTGATCATGAGTGTGCAGTGGCAGAGATCAACCTTTGACTTATCTCCTATGTACTCCTAAGATCATTGTGTTTTGGAGGTGCCGCCGGCAGGTTATTGGAAATATGTGGGGCTATCTCATGCATGTCTGCTGAGATTTGGATGGGTGTGCACCACTAGGGTTGCTGTCTGGCTCCATTAGGTTTTCAACAGGTTGACTTATCTCCAGGATGCATATGATGCATAGTTTTAATTTCTCTGAGACCCTTGTAGCCTTTGGGGAAGGGCAGTATGTAAATATAAATAAATAAGATTGCATTTATCTGCATGCAGTGAGCTAAAACCTGAGCTGAATCAATCTAATGGAGTGAAAAAAAGAGCCAGTCAGCAACCTTGGGGCCACAACTGTAATGATTATATCCAAGAACTGTTACGGGTTGGGCCTGATTGGGTTTGGTTTGAAATGAACAAAATGATTACTGAAATATGAGACCTTGTAGAAGATTAGATCAACACAAGTCTTTATCCTAAGTTTATAAATAGTTCTATTGGATATTCTGAATTGAATCTCGGGTACCAAAATAATGAAACAATCTCTCCTGGCTTAAATCTTCCTTCGTCTTTTATGAGCTGGCGGATTTTCTGGTGGAATAGGCTGGGGAAGGATATGAATATATTTAGCCCGTCTCCCCCCTTCAAGCAATAATCTGGGAACAAGCAGGAAGTTGATTCTCACATATCGGTGACGTCGGCACCGACGGAGCCTGTGTGGTAATCACTTCCAAGCTTTCAAAGAAAGCATTGGAGAGTTACACCATGCATGCGTGATTGCCTTCCTGCCCAAGGGTGCCATCTTGCCTCAGTCTTCTTTTTCCGTGGAGCTCAGAAGATCTCTGGTCTGATCCCCCGGTAAAAGTTGATTTTTTTTCTTTTCTTTGCATTTTTTGTGGTTTTCTTACCGGTTCGTATACCGATCACCTTCTCTTCACCCAGGTTCGTCCTTGCCTCGGCATCGCAGTTTTTTCAGGTGCCCTTTTTTTCCTTCTCCCTTTTTTCTTGGTGCACGGGGTTTTTCTCACGCCCACACTGACCATGACATTAGAGTTTGACTTTGTGGGCGTCGTCTTGCCCACTATGTCTACGGTCAGTGACTTCATGCAGTGTGGCAAGTACACACGCACCATGTCCATCAAGGACTGCCATTACTGCTGCTTTCGATGCCTCAGTGCTGGTGTCGAGCAAGAGTCAGAGTCGTGAAAAGCAGCAGGAATTTATCTTCGGCCAGAAGTCCTTGGTTTCGGCCCCAGCTTCCAGTGTTGAATCGCTACCCTTGAGGGTTGTGTCTGACTCGTTGCATGGCTGAGCTTGCTTTGAGCCCCAGGGCAGCGGAGCCTAGGATCGGGAATTATCCTCCAAGGATCTCCCCCGTAAGGTTAAGACTCCACCCGAGTCGATGTCAAGATCTGATGCCTGAGCCAGAGGTAAGACTTTTGGCCACCAGCACTGAAGTCATTGGTGTGATGTCGAGGGTGAAGGTCAGGAGTAGACCTCGAAGCTGTCCCAGCAGGAAGACAAGCCAATCACCATTGGTGATTCTCCATCAGGGGAGCTGGCTCTGTGCACAATTCCTTCGGTGCCTGAGCATATGACTGCGGAGCTATCTGGCCTGGAGGCCAGGATGGTGGCCCTGGAACACAACCTGGCTGCCTTCCTGAAGTTGTCAGATGGACTGATGCCCAGTGCCTCTGGGTCCTCTGTGCCGACATCGAGGCACTCCTCCACGAGGGCTTCCCCGGATGACATCCAGCCAGTGCTTGAGAAGCACTAGCTTAGAGCCGAGCCACAACACTACTCTCCACCCTCGAGGCTGTGGGTCTTTTCTCAGAGTGAGGGCATTGGGCATCTCTGTCTCCCTCGTTGCGTCCAGCCAGATATTGAGCTGATACCCATCGAGTTCTCAAGGTGCTGTCTGACTCTGAGTGGGAGACCGAGGACAAATCGCCAGATACCCAGTTCCACAAGGATTTCCCGTCTGTTCCCTCTGCCACAACAGTGGAGGTGGTCCCCCCTCAAGAACCTTGTGTTTCTCGACTTTCTGAAGGAAATATCTAAGGGCCCTATCCTTTGTGGCTGAGCCGTAGGATGAGTCTCATGTGGAGGACCTCGAAATCCTCCAGTACAATGCTCTTCAGAGGGAAGCACTGGTGGTGCCAGTCCCGCCCATACTGGAGCAGTTGCTCTTTAGGATGTGGGAAGCCCCGGTGATGGTGCCTATTGTGAGCAAGTGTCGCGATTCCCATTATAGAGTATCCAAAGGACCAGAGTTTGAAAAGCTACAGCTGCCACACAATTCCATGGTGGTGGTAGAATCAGCCATGCGTCTTATCAAAAGCCAGAAGACGCTCTTCAGTACCCCCAGGCAGGGAGGCCCGCACTATGGATAGGTTTTTAGGAAAGGCTACCACAGCTCTATGCTCGTGGCCCACATCCAGGCTTCCAAGTTGTACATGGGCATGTATCTGAGGGACCTGGCAAAGGAGCTTACCAGGTTCTCAGCTGATCTGACTGATGAACCTCTAGTGTGGTTCCAGACCCTCATGTCTTCAGTCAAAGACTGCTCCAAGTTTTATGACATGGGTGGCCTATGATTGCTTTGAGTCCCTGGCTTAGGTAGCTGCTGTGGGCATTCATGCCTGCAGTCTGGCCTGGTTACAGTCCTCTGACCTGGAGCAGTGGGTTCAAGACAAGTTGGTCGATGTCCCAAGCCGAGGGGGCATCCTCTTTGCCAAGCTCATGATGGACAAGGCTGCAGAGTTGCAGTCTGAATATATGATCAGAACTGGGCTCTTCAGGAGGACTGCTGACCCTTCCCTGCAGAAGGCTTCGGGGAAAAAGTCCTTCTACCCGAAGAAGAAAGACTTATGGAGCTTACCTGCAGTTTCCAGCCTAGCAAGCTCCCCAACAAGGTCAGCAGGCCAGGGTCACAGCCTTTATAAGTCTAAGGCCCCCAAATCCCAGACAGCGCCCTTGCTGCAACTTGGGGGGGGGGGGGGACTTGTGAATCCCTGGGCATAGCCCCTCTCCCCCTTGAGGGTCAAGACCCAGGGCACACAGGGGGATGCCTTGTTCACTTTGCCCACCTCTGGCCTGACATCACCACCAACACTTGGGTTTTACAGGTGGTGTACAGGAGGGTTACCTCCTCCACTTTTGAGCAGATGCCCCCTTCATTCTTTCCACCGAGACCTCTTACAGAAGGAGCTCAGGACCTTCCTTGCAGACTGGGTTGTGAAGCCTGTTCCCTGACACCTCTGGGGCAAGGGGTTCTACTCCTGTACTTGCTTGTCCCCAAGAAGACAGGTTTTGGTCTCATCCTAGGTATGTGAGACCTCAACTGTTTTCTGGTCAGAGAAATTCAAAATAATATCCTTTGGAACGTTGCTGTCCTACCTCCAGCAGGGAGATTGGCTATGCTCCTTGGATCTAAAAGATGCTTATACCCATATCCTGATCCACCCCCGGCACTGTCAGTTTCTCTGCTTCATCATAGGCAAGTGCCATGACCAGTACAGGGTGCTGCCTTCGGCTTCCTGGTAGCCCCAAGGGTCTTCACCAAGTGTCTGGTGGTAGTTGCTGCCTATCTCAGAGTACAAGGCGTCTTCGTTTTTCCCTATATGGATGATTGGCTCATAAGAGGAGATTTGCCAGAGGAGGTCCGCCAGGGGGTCCACCGCACCTTTATGGTGCTGCAACATCTGTTGTTCATCATTTATTGCTCCAAGTTCCATCTGCAACCCACGCAACATCTTGAGTTTATAGGGGCTTTCCTCGACATGATCCAGGCCAGGGCCTTCCTCCCTCTGGACAGCTTGGCAGCTAGTGTCCCTTGCGAAAGAGGTGCAGGGTCGTGAGACTGCGTCAGCTCGTCTCATGCTGCACCTCTTGGGGTACATGGTCTCTTTGATCCTTGTGACTCCAGATACCCGCCCGCGGATGCGGCAGGCACAGTGATCCCTCAGCATTCAATGATCACAGGCCATAGGTCACCTGGACGATTGCATACAGGTCACCAGGCAGCTTGCGATCTCCTCTCCTGGTGACAGCACCTGCTGAACCTCTTGGCAGGCATGCCTTTCCAGGCCCTGCAGTCCAGTGCATCCTCACCATGGACACCTCCAAGCTCAGATGGGAAGCCTACTGTGACAGTCTCTAATCCCAGGTGTTTGGACGCAGGAGAAAAAACTGCATTGGATCAACTTGCTTGAGCTCTGGGCGGCGGCAAATGCCCTTTACGTGTTTCAGAGTCAGCTGTTGAACCAGGTAGTCCTCATCCAAGTGGACAACTAGGTCGCAATGTTCTAAGTCAACAAGCAGATGAAAATGTCTTGGTGGACAGGTTCAGCAGGTCCTTCAGCTGCATGAGTAGCATCTGGATCCAGCCATAGCCCACTCTTTTCCTACATTGAGGGTCTCCGATGATGGCCCTCTTTGCCAGCCCCAGCAATGCTCAGCTGGCCCGCATTCCTTGACTTTGTCCAGGGGATGTCGAAGGCCCTGGCCTTCGTGACAGAACCGGAGGATGAGACTCATGCCGAGGACCTAGAAATCCTCCACTATGAGGCCCCTCTGAAGGAGGCACTGATGATGCTGATTCCCCTCATGAAGCACTTGCTGTTCAGGATGTGGGAGAGCCTAGTAACTGTGCCAGTAGTGAGCTGGTAACTCTATTCTCAATATCGAGTTGGCAAGAGCCCCGGCTTTCAGAAGATACAGCTGCCTCACAACTCCATGGTGGTAGAGTCAACCATGTGTCTGATAAAGAGTCAGAAGATGCACTCCTCGGTGCCCCCTGACAGGGAGGCCTGCACCATGGACAGGTGTGACAAAGTGCTACCAGGGTTTGATGCTCGCAGCCCACATACAGACTTATCAACTGTAAATGGACATGTACTTGAGGGACCTGGCAAAGGAGCTCGCTGTGTTCTCTACTGGGCTAGCAGGTGAATCTCTCGAGTGCTTCCAAACCCTCATCTCCTCGGTCAAGGAATGCTCCAAATTCTAGACTTAAGCAGCCTTTTGGTGGCTTAGAGTCCATGGCTCATGTAGCTGCGGTGGGCATCAGTGCCCACTGCCTGACTTGACTACAGTCCTTGGACTTGGAGCAATGGGTGCAGGACAAGCCTGCTGATGTCCCCTGCCATGGAGAGAACCCCTTCGACAAACCCATGACTGACGAGGCGGCCGAGTTGGAATCAGAATTCATGACCAGGACTAGGCTATCCCAGAAGACGGCTGACCCTTCTTTCAGAAGGCTTCATGAGGAAAAAGCCTTTCCTCCCAAAGGGGGAAAAGGCTGGAAATTGGGGGTATTTCGTAAGCCTATCAGGCTCCCCATCAGGTTCAGTGGGCCAAGGGCCAGAAGCATAGCCCCCGTAAGCAGAAAGCCCCCAATAATGCCCCAGCTGCAGTCTGGGGGGGGGGGGGCGCACTTTCGACTCCTTGAGCATAGCCTGTCTTCCCCCTGAGGGCCTAAGGCACATGAGAGGACATCTGGTCCACTTCGCTCACCACTGGCCAAGCATCACTACTGACATCTGGGTGCTTCAGGTGGTACGGGAAGTTTTTTACCCTCGACCAGGCACCACCTCCCTTCTTTTCAGGGGAACTTCCCATGACCTGCCTGCACAGAGCTCTTGCAGAAGGAACTCTAAGCCTCTATTTGAGGATCAGGTGGTGGAGCCAGTCCTTAGCCCCTGTTGGGCAGTGGGTTCTACTCCCGGTATTTCCTTGTCCAAAAAAAGACAGACAGCTTTCGGCCTATCCTAGATCTGCAGGACCTGAACCACTTTCTGGTCAAGGAGAAGTTAAAGATGCTATCCTTTGGAACATTGCTGCCCTACCTCCTCCAGGGAGATTGGCTGTGCTCCTTGGATCTCAAAGATGCCTATTCCCACTTCCTGATCCATCTCCTGCACCACCAGTACTTCAGTTTCATCATCAGAGGCTGCCACTACCAGTACAGGGTGGTGTTCCCCTTTTGGCCTCTCCCCTGCCTCTGAGGTGTTCACCAAGTGCCTGGTGATAGTCGCTGATAGCCTCTTCTTACTGGGAATCTTCATCTTCCCCTATCTGGATGACTGGCTTCTGAAAGCCAGCTCACCAGAGGAGGTGCTTAACGCAGCCCACTGCAATATCTGGGGTTAGTGGTCAACTTCACAAAGTCTCATCTTCTCCTGACCCAGCACCTGGAGTTCATAGGAGCATTCGTGGACTCGGCCCAGGCCAGAGTCTTACTTCCTCTAGACCGGGAGCCTATTGGGGCACATGGCCTTGACTTTTCACGTAACCCTGCAGGCCCATCTCTGAATGCGACAGGCCCAGTGGACCATCAACTCTCAATGGACTCAGGCCAAAGGCCAACTGGAGGATTGAGTCCGGATCGCCCAGCCTCAAGCAGACAATCTCTCCTGGTGTCAGAGCCGACGGAATCTCATGGCCAGTCTACCCTTCCAACTCCAATAGTCCAATGCGTTCTGACATGGATGCCTCCAAGCTCGGCTGGGGAGTCCACTGCGACGGTCTATAGTCCTCCCAATGGTGCCATCTTGTTCAGTCTCCTTTTTTCTGTAGAGCCCAACGGACGTGGTCCTCATCTCTCCCGGAAAAAGTGATTCTTTCCCTTCCAAATTCTTGACTTTGGTCCTGTATCGTCCTCCGTTTCGGGTCAGGCACCTCGGTGGTGTTCTCGGCCTCATGGTCCTTTTTTGTAGAGCTTTTTCCTTGACTGGCGTTCACGCCTTTTTTTTGCCCGGGGGCCCTCGGCCCTGGCTGGATTTTCTCCTCCCACCATGACTCTCTGTGGATTTAAAAAATGTGACCGATGTGGCCAGACCATATCGATTGCAGATACTCATGATTGCTGCCTCTGCTGTCTGGGCCCAGATCACGACAGCTCCTCCTGTGACCAGTGCCAGGCCATGATGGCCAAGACCAACAGGAAGAGGTTGGAGTTCCAGAGGAATCTGTTTCCCAAGCCAGACACCGCTCCGGTGTCCCCCTCTCCCAGTCCGAAGGAGGGTTCCTCGAGGGAGGTCCAGGCATCCTCAGAGTCCTGCGGCGGTGTCTCCTCTGGTAGATCACAGGACCCTCCTAAAAAGAAGGTGCAGCCTCCTGAGTTGCCGACGAAGCCTGGGAAGGTCCCATGGTGGGACTTGAGTGACTCTGTGCAGCGCCCTCTCAAAGACTCAAGGCAGGAGCCCTCGGCCGGCAGTGAACGCAGCAGGGTTCGGGAGCCCATAGTCCTTCTGGAGGACGCACTCTCCAGAGTGCTGGCGTTGGACCAGAGGCCCTCTGTGTCCACGCCGAAGGCTGCTGAGCCATTGTGTCTTGAGGCCCATATGGCGACCATGGAGCAGTCTCTCCTCCATTCTGGCCTTGCAGCAGGTGTTGTCTGGACTCCAAGCATCATCCTCGACACCCGGCCCCCTGGTCTCAGGGGATCTCCGGAGCATTGAACCAGGCACTGAGGGCCGCCTGCCTCAGGTAAGTCCTCTGCCCTGGTTGAGGTCCCTGTCCTCGGGACTCCAGTTCTCCCCAATGAGCCTTGCAGGGTCTGACCCCTGGTCCTCGGGTGGTCCCTGGTTCCTTGGGGTTACCCCTGAGGCAGAGTTCCTACTACCTCGGGATCTGAATGGGAGATTGAGGACGAGGCTTCTCCCGAGACCTCCCGGCATCGGGATGTTCTCTCTGAGCCTTCACCCCCACAGCCTCGATGCCACTCCCCACCCGAGGATGTGGCATTCCATGATTTCATTCAGAACATGGCCCAGACTCTCTTGGTGCAGATGGAGTCTGAGGAGCACCCATGTACCGAGGAGCTGGAAACTTTGCAGTACGAGTTTCCGCCCAAGGAAATTCTCACAGTCCCGATCCCTCCCATCCTCAAGAGGCTTCTGCTCCGGACATGGGAGACCCCGGCGTGTCTGCCATTTATAGAGTCCAGAATGATGCGGGGTTTCATAAGCCTCAACTCCCCCACAACTCAATGGTGGTGGAGTCGTTGATGCAAAAGCTCAAGAGTCAAGACTACTCATCTGTGCTCCCCCGGACAAGGAGGCCCAGGCCCTCGACGCCCTGGGCCGTAAGTGCTACCAGGGCCCCATGCTCAGGTGCTGTATACAAGCCTGTGAGCTGTATATGGGGATGTATTTGAAGAGCCTGGTCCAGGAGCCCTTGGAGTTATTGGCGGGCCTCGCTGGGGTACCCCTCCAGTGCTGCTTTTCCCTGACTGGGGCTGTCCGGGACTGCTCTAAGTTTCTTTCTAGAGCTGCCTACGATGGGTTCAAGGCCTCAGCCTGGGTGGCAGCCAGGTGTGGCTGCAGACCTCGGACCTGGAGCAGTGGGTGCAGGAGAAGCTCCTGGATGTGCCCTGCAATGGGGAGAAACCTTTTGGGAAGCTGATGTCAGATCAGGTTGCCGAGATTGAGGCCGAGGTAGTTACCTGGCAGAGACTTTCCAAAAACACCTCGGCTCTCCCCAGGAAGAAGCCCTTGGGAAAGAAGACCTTTTTCCTGAGGAAAAAGGGTTGCCCCTCAGCCAGCCATTAGTCTTACCAGGGTCAACCTCACCAACCTGCACAGCCAAGGAGCGAAGGGCTTGGGTCCAGGAAGCCCAAGGCCCCTAAGCCCCAGGTACCAGCCCCCCTCAGTCAGGGGGGGGAGCTTTTGACCTGGTGGGCAAGGTTTCCCCTCCCCCCAAGGAGGGCCTGCCTCAGCCTATAGGGAGTTGACTGGCCTCCTTCACCGATAGCTGGGCCACCATCACTACAGACCAGTGGGTCCTGCGGGTAGTGATAGAGGGTTATTCCCTCCACTTGCAGCAAACCCCTCCAGATTACTTTCCAGGGGAGCCATCCTGTCCCCTCCTTCACCAGGCCTTGCTCAACACAGAGCTTGCAAACCTGCTGAGGGACAAGGTGGTGGAGCCTGTGCCTCACCACCTCTGGGGCAGGGGCTTCTACTCAAGGTGTTTCCGTGTCCCCAAAAGAACAGGAGGCCTCTGGCCTATCCTGGATCTGCGCAACTTCAACAGGTTCCTGGTGAGGGAGCAGTTCACGATGCTCTCCCTTGGAACACTACTGCCCTACCTCTACCAGGGAGTCTGGCTTTGCTCCTTGGATCTCAAGGACGCTTGTGCGCACATCCTGATTCATCCCTCCCACAGGCGATACCTGATGTTTTTTGTGGGAGGCCTGCACGTCCAGTACAGAGTGCTCCCATTCGGTCTCTCTTCCTCCCCAGGGGTCTTCACAAAGTGCCTGGCCGCAGTTGCCACACATGTGAGCCTTCAAGGAGCTCACATCTTCCCCTATCTGGATGACTGGCTCGTCAGGGGCAGCACTGCCGGGGAGGCGGACTGGGCCACAAGGCTGACCATTCATGCCCTCCATCAGATGGGAATCGTCATCAACTACCCTAAGTCCAGGCTCTCCCCATCTCAGACCATGGAATTTATAGGGGCCCAGCTGATCACCCTGCTGATCAAGGCTTTCCTCCTAGAAGACAGAGCTCACCGCCTGATGCGGTTGGCTGGGAAGGTGCAAGCCTGCAGGTCTGTGCCGGCCCATCGGCTCCTCCACTTGTTGGGCCACATGACCTTAATGGTGCATGCTACATCCTTAGCCCGCCTACACATGTGAGTGGCCAAGTGGTGCCTCCGGTCTTAATGGTCTCAGGCCACAGGCGAACTGGGGGACAGGGTGTGAGTCACCTGGCAGCTGGCAGCCTCCCTTACCTGGTGGAAGTCCCTGCACCTCCTCAGGGCAGGGATGCCTTTCCAGGCACCAGCACCACAGAGGGTTCGGACTATGGATGCCTCCCAAGCGGGCTGGGGTGCACATTGCGAGGGCCAACACACTCAGGGTCACTGGTCTACCGAGTCGTCTCTCCTGCAGATCAACCTCCTCAAACTCCAGGCCCTGCAAACCTTCTGCCACTTGCTCCGAGGTCTTCTGATCCTCATACAGACAGCCAGCCAGGTGGCCATGTTCTATGTGAACAAGTAGGGTGGAATGGGCTCCTACTCCCTCTGTCAGGAGGCCGTAGCACTTCATTCCTTTGCGGTACGCAACTGCATGACCCTAAGGGCTGTGTACCTACCGGGCCAGGACAACTCCCTGGCAGACAAGCTCAGCAGAGTCCTCTGGCCACATGAGTGGTTCCTGGATCCCTGAGGTGGCTCAGAGGCTCTTCTGACTCTGGGGCAGGCCCTGCCTGGACCTGTTCTCCTCTCTGGACAATGCTCAGCTTCCGTGGTTCTACTCCCCTCAACCACACTGCGGGAGGGTGGCAGCAGATGCGTTTCTGATCTCATGGTCGCAGGACCTGCTTTACGCATTCCCGCCTACCCCCCTGATACCCAAGTGTCTGGTCAAAATCCAGAACGAGCACGCCTTCATGATCCAGGTGGCCCCCAGGTGACCAGGCAACCCTGGTTCCCCCTGCTGCTCTCTCTGTCGGTGATGTAGCAGCAGATAAGCATGCAATAAATAAAACCAGGAGTCTTTTCAAGGATCCAAGCCAGTTTAATGTGCACAGGCTCAAGCAATAATCAATTTCAAAATGGCTGAGCCATGGTTTCTAGCAAAACAACAACTTTTATACCGTTCTTCTCCATTCTAGACATAGGCAAACTTTTCATTGGTCCCAGTAACCCCTCTCACCCATCTATTGGTCCTGGTACCACTACGTAGCTATCCAATGAGGACCTTGATCTGGGCTCAGCACCTGGTTGCCCCCCTTTCAGTCCTCATTACAATGGACAGTTCTTAGACTTTCGATACTTCTCTCCTCCAAGGTCACTGGCTTGCTGGAATATGAGTGAGAGCGGGGCACTGTAACCTTGCTTTCTGCAGAGTTAATTAATTCCATAGAAGCTGTGCTCTCTTATCAGTACCAATTAGACTTGTTTTTCTATATTTTCTAAGTTTCGATTTTGCTTAGCTATACTAAATTGTGTTCAGTTAAGTTTCAATTCTACGGTGTCATCATTCAGGGGGGTTTTCATTCCTCTGGGCCTAACTACAGGCTTCATTTACAGATCAAGCTGCTTAGGCCTGTCTGTTTAGTTCAATTAGCATAGATCATAGGCCTTCGCCTACCACATTGACAGCCCAAGTATCCCTGGGCCAGGCCCTGGGCCACCTCTCACAGGAAGAGGGCTCCCTCCTACACCTCAACCTGAGGGCTCTAACGCTGACAGCATGGCTGCTGAAAGGGTAGCATTCGTCCCCTTCCACCTCACGAGGAGGTCGAGGAGGTGGTCCTGGCCTCCAGGAAGCCCTCCACTAGGAGGGCTTATGCCTTCAAGTGGAGGAGGTTCTCCGTCTGGTGCGCAGACAAGAACATGAATCCATTCTTCTGCCAGATATAGCTCTTGTTGCAGTACCTTTTGCATCTCTCGTACTCCGGCCTGAAATCTAATTCAGTCAGGGTGCATCTCAGCCCCATAGCTGTGAACCACTACCCTGTAGAGGGGAAGCCCCTCTCAACCCTGCTCCTGATCTCCAGATTTCTCAGGGACCTTCTGTTGTCAAGGCCTCCTCTCCACCCTCTTGCACTAGAATGAGACCTCAATGTGGTGCTGTACCAGCTCACCAGACTGCCATTTGAGCCTATGGCTACCTGTCACCTGAGATACCTCTCCTGGAAGGTGGCTTTCTTTGTGGCCTTGAACTCTGCCTGCAGGGTGAACGAGCTGCAGGCCCTGGTGGTGGATCCTCCCTACAGCTGGTTCTACACAGTGGTGGTGCGTACTCATCCCAAGTTTCTTCCTAAGGTGGTGTCTGCTTTTCACCTCAACCAGGAGGTGGTTCTCTGTCTTCTTTCCACAGCCTCACTCCAGCAGGGTAGAGTCTGTCTTGCATACCTTGGCTTGCAAGAGGGGCCCTGTCCTATCGCAAAGCGCCCCAACTCTGTATCGTTTGACCCCAGTAAACTGGGGCTGCCGGTAACCAAAAGGACTCTGTCCTCTTGGGTGATGGACTGTATCGCCTTCACTTATGAGCAGGCGGGCCTTTCCTTGGAGCACCGGATCACTGCTCATCGCATCAGAGCCATGGCTGCTTTGGTGGCCAACCTGCGCTCGATACCGCTGACTGCAAGGCCACCACATGGTCTTCGGTGCATACCTTTGCAGCACATTACTGCTTAGAGAGTGAGTCCTGCAGGGGGACAGTGCCTTCGGCCAGGCGGTAATTCTTAGCATACTCGGTGTATAGGCAACTCCTGCCCTCCAGCCCATCAATGGTCAGGCTTCCGGACTAATAGCAACAAGGGTAGCTGGGCATTGCGGAATCTCTGGGTAGGGCCTCATCTTCTGCAACTGGCGGTCTCCCCTGGTGGTCGCTGTTGGTGCTGTCGTGGTTCGGGTCCCAGCAGCCTGGATCTAGGGAGTCCCATATATGAGGACTGACTTCCTGCTTTTTCCTGGAGAAAACAGTTACTCACCTGTAACGGGTATTCTCCGGGAATAGCAGGAATCAGTCCTCACAACCCTCCCTCCTCCCCTGGGAGTTGCTCCCTGTATCTGTGTTGTCTTTTTGCCTAAGCTAGGCCATCTGACTGAGCAATATAGCAACCTTGGGCGAGAAGGGGACCATGCATGTGTGGCAGCATTCCCAAGGACTTTCTTTGAAAGCTGGGGAAATGTTCCACATGAGCTCTGTCGCTGATGTCACCTATGTGTGAGGACTGATTCCTGCTGTTACCGGAGAACACCTGTTACAGGTGAGTAACTACGCTTAAACTTCTGAGAAAGGTGTGAGCTAAGGTCCATTCCCTTTCAGACTATCCATATAGAGAAGGCAAGAGATCTATTTGCATGGATTGGATCTAAAAAAGACTGGCAACATATCTATTCATTATTGATAACTTGAAAACCAAGATTGACTACTGCGTGCATAAGAACTGGGTTGAGGACCACTCTGTTGCAATGCCTGTACTGCTGAAAAATGCATGTCACTTTTCTGCTGTTCATATCTTATTTTATTTAAAAGAAAGTTCTTATAAACCATCTTTGTGACATACATTATTCAATATAGTTTACATGTACGAACAGAACAATCAAAGATTGAGACAGATCGCAAGGTATCCGGTGGATGTGAGTATGTCTCTTATATAAAAGCTGGAAGATGGCAGGTGGATATATTTAAGTCCTTAAATCACATTTTGTAAAGCTTATGGTACAGATTCTGCTCTGTTTGTAGAATCCTTCACTGGACAGCCTCATCTGTTTATATCTTTTCGAGGAGATTAAAAAGTCTTGGCAAAGGAGGCAGTATGCTGTTGTGGACAGGGAACTGGTTAAGGATTAGAAAACAGAATAAGATTTAGTCCGTTTTTTAAGGGAGAAAGATGAATAATAGAGTTCTCAAAGGATCTGTATTGGGGCTGGCACTTTTTAACATATTTATAAATGATTTGGAAAATGGGAACGGTGCATAAGTTGACCAAATTTGCAGATGAGACAACTATTCAAAGTTGTTAAATCGTATGTTGATTGTAAGAAATTGCAGGAGGGTCTTGTGAGAATGTGGAAAGTGTATCCAAATTTTAGATGAAATTTTAGTGTGGCTAAGTGCAAAGTGATGCATAGGAAGAACAACCCAAATTATAACTATATGATGAGAGGTTCCACATGAGAATCATCACCCAGGAAATGTATCTAAGTGTCATTGTGGACAATGTTAATCTCTTGCTCGGTGTTTGGCAAACAATGTTAGGAATTATTAGGAAGGGCAACTGTACTTTCAGTATTGTCACAATTCTGGTTGCCACATATCAAACGACACAGTGGAATCAGAAAAAGTACAGAGGACAACAATCAAAATGATACAGTGGATGGAACGACTTCTCTATGAGGAAAGGCTAAAGAAATAGGACTCTTCAGCTTGGAGAAGAGACAGTTGAGGGGAGATATGATAGAGGTGGATTGGAAGGAGAGTAAACGCAGATGGATTGTTTACTCCTTGAAAAAGTACAAAGATTAGGGAACATGCAAGTAGTAGATTTAAAAAAAAACATAGAACATTTTTTTTTCACTGAATACATAATTAAGCTCTGGAATTCTTTGCCGAAGGATGTGGTAGAAGTAGTTTGAAAAATGTTTGGATAAGTTCCTGAAAGAAAAGTCCATAATCAGTAATTAAGGTAAAGAGAGCCCCAGTTTATCCCTGGGGTAAACCGCATGGAATCTTGCTACTTTTTGGGATTCTGATAGGTGTTTGGGACCTGTTTTGGTCGTGGTTGGAAACAGGATATTGGGTTTGGACCTTTGGTCTGACTCCATCTGGCAATTCTGATGCTCTTATGAGAGTGGCCTTATGATAATCTGAAGTCCCATTGGTGATGAGCCCTGCGGTCATCACTAGAACTGCCAGACTTCATTCAAATTCAGTTAACACAGTCAGACTTAGAGCAGCTGTCGCCAAGGCATGCCAGCTGTCCGTATCGTGCAAGGTTAGTCTGCAGCGGCAGCTGTGAGGATTCATTGATTTTATAGGCATTAGCATGGGGAAGCAAGTTATTAAGCACTACCATAAACTGCAAGCCAATTACTCTTCCACATGCAAGCACAGATAGGACCCAGAGGTGTAATAAATCTTCTAGGTCAAGCTCACTGCTTCCTTTCAGTGGGAGCGGTGTCCTCACAGTTTCCAGCTCTAAAGGCAGAGTTCTTGTCATTTTCAGGCCGCAGTGATAGCTTCTGGTTTTCCAACCATGGCAAGAAAGTTTTTCTGCTCTTGGATTTCCCTCTCTTAGTGGGAATGTGTCTGCCCCTTCCAGTATTTCTTAGCACTGCTGCAGTACGGACAAGTTGAAAAGTGTACACTTCCAATGTGACCCAATGATGCATTTCGCCCATTTGCAGAATCGGGTATTTGGGGGATTCATATGTATGTCTCATAGGAAGCGTCGGGCTGCAGATGTACTGTATAGTCCAGATTATAAGTTGCATTTTTTTACATCTGGAAATGCTGACGCTACCTGTACACCGAAGCGACTTATCTAAGACCTTTACTGCGCAGTTGCGAGTGAGTATTAGTTTTGAGGGGGTGTGTTATACCACATAGATGGGCTTTCTCCATGGGCCCTCTGCTCATACAGCACTTGCAAGCAGACTGGTACCTATCTTTGCTATACTCACAAATAGTCTACCCAGTAGCATACAAAGTAGCATACCAGATGAATTTCAGTTACCGAAAAAATGTTTTAACCCCATTTCACTATAGACATAAAGAAGAAAAGAAAATCTCTGAACGCTGTCTCGGTGGTTATACCTGGTGGTATGACAAAAATGCTTCAACTGCTTGACGTTTCCGTCAACAAAAGATTCCAAGCTGTATTGCATCACCTTTGGGGCAAACTGGATGTGCCACGGAAAACAGTTTCACAGCTACAGGCCGTATGCGCATGCCACTTTTGCAGAAGTTATTGGATGGGTTGCGACAGCAAGGTGGGAAGGTGTGAGCAATAAAATAATCAGATCAGGTTTTGTGAAGGCTGAGATCCTAAAGAGCCGCAATAACCGTGAAGATGAAGAAGACAATTAACACAAACCGGCACCAGAAATTGCAGAATCACAGTGACACCAAAGATGAGGACTTCAACAGCTTTCCTGAGAGCGATACACAGCAAATCTGATGTTGAATGAGTGTTATTGTAAAGGGAAACAGAATAAATCTGTTTTTTAGAAACAGCAATGTTGTCTTGCGCTTCATTTTCTGTTCTTGCGACCTATACACAGGGGCAACTTTTATACTATTAATTTTCATGCAAAAAGACCAAATTGAGCCACTGTGGCTTATACACAGGGGTGATTTATAATCTGGGAAACGCGGTACGTATCTTTCACAACACCCCTCCCCCCCCCCCCCGGCTTCCCACCAGTCTTGCATGTGTTCTCTCTCTCGCTCATCCCATCCCCTAGTCTTTCTCATGATCTCCCTCTCAGGCTTTTCCTAATCTCTCTCCCTTATATAAGCTCCTACCTCCCACCCACCAACCTTTCCCCAGTCTCTCTGTATCTCTCTCTCAAGCCCCTCTCCAGACTTCACCAACCCTCTCTTATACCTCCCCTTTCATCCAGTTGCTCTCACTTGCCGATTCTTGTGCCTGACTGCAGCTCCTGAGAAATGCACCCCCCCCCCCTGCCCTTACTGTGATCGGCTCTCAGCTTACTTGAACCATACTTGACATCAGCCCGAATTTCCTCCTCCATGTAGACAGCCAGTCGCAGGGGGAAAAGTGTGAAATGTTACATTTTTCAAGGGCATGAAATCCCAGGCGCTAGGGTGCTATTTCTGTACACCATGGCAACCTGACATCCAGGATTTTTTAAAACCTTGGGCTAGCATACACATGTTTGTGCATCCTTATGCATGCACAAACATTTATTTATTTTATATAACAGGTTTTTTTTTATACTGCTTTATCATTTCAATCAAAGCGGTTTACATTGTAACTTAAACTTGGTAATTGTACATTAAACAGGGACATTGATAACTTGGATTTTCCTGAGCAATGGAGGGTTATGTGACTTGCCCAAGGCTGCAAGGAGTGCTAGTGGGAATCAAACCCTGGTCTCTTGGTTCCCAAGCCAGTGCTGTAACCATTAGGCTACTCCTCCACTCCTGTACATGTAGACAGACAAAATTTGCAGCCACCTGAACTTTTGACAGTAGGTGCTACGCCTAATTGAAACCGGCCTAAAAATGCTCTTACAGCACCTATATTTAAAACACATTGGTGAGGGGGAGGGGGGACTTGTGCTTTCAGGTAGGTTATTTTAACAAAGCCGACTGGGTACTATGAGAAGGAATTGTCAGTATGGGCTTGGGTGTGAAGTTTATCTCCAGGAACAAGCAGGAATGTAGTCTTCACATATGGGTATCATCGGTACCGACGGAGCCTGTGCGGGAACGCTCCCCAGCATCCAATAGGAAAGCTTTTGGGAGCATCCCACAGCGCCTGCGTGCTACCTTCCCGCCTTTCCCAACTGTCCCTCCAGTTCTTCGTTTTCCGCGGAGCCGACAGGTCGCACATCCTGTCACCGCAGAAAATATTCCCGTTTATTCTTCTTTTTTGTGGTCACGTCTGCCTTCCTTTGACGCTACACCAGTACCGCCGGTTTCTTCTTTCCTTTTCTAAAAAAACAAAACAAAAACAAAACCTTTCTTCTGGAATTTCTTCCAGCTACTTTTTCCTTCAGGTGCCACGCGCCATTTTGGGCACTAGGCCCAATTTTCCCTCTAACATGGAAAAACCCGCTTCG
Source organism: Ichthyophis bannanicus (assembly GCA_033557465.1). Lineage (NCBI taxonomy): Eukaryota > Metazoa > Chordata > Amphibia > Gymnophiona > Ichthyophiidae > Ichthyophis > Ichthyophis bannanicus. The sequence continues at coordinate 171,345,910 of CM066032.1, read as the reverse complement.
GGTTTTAAAAAGTGTTCTAAGTGTGGCAGTACCATCTCCGTCACCGACACCCATGAGTGGTGCCTCAAATGTTTAAGTCCTGACCACTCTATTTCAGAGCGTGTTGCCTGTGGGATGATGTCGAAGAGGGGTCGGCAAAACCGAGCTGCTAAACTTAGCACCCTTTTTCCCTCCAATGCAGCATCTGTGGGATTGACGTCTTCCAGGGCTTCGTCTTCCTCCCATGGATCTCAGGTAACTAAACATAAATCTGGCCGGTCCTTAAAGGGTAGATCTCCTTCCAAGCATCGAGATGCCTCTGGCGTTGCCCTTGAGGGACTTGTACTGGCAAAATTGCCCTGGTGGGAGGCTTTGGCTTCCAAAGCACTAACGGGGCTCCAGGATGTTCTCGAGGCCCCAGCCTCGGCAGAACTACTGGTGCCATGCTCTGGGGTACCGGCTGCTTCATACGGTACCAATACCCAAGCATCGGCAGACCAGAGATTCTTGGCTATTGAACGCAGTCTGGTGGTTCTTCTCACGGCCTCGATGCCCTTGAAACTGCTTCAGACAATTCAATCAGTACCAGCACCAACTGCTTCGACATCGGCAGGTATTCTATCGGGACCGAGTCAAGCTTACCCATCCAGTATCGACAAGTCGGTACCAGACCCCTCCGACACCGACTTCGATCGGTACCGGTATCGTGCCTTGCACGATCATCCGGATCGGAGATCCTTTGAATCCTCGGATGAGTCTGAAGACTCTGAAAGCTCTGCCGATACCAGAGTACTTCTTCCCGAGGATGATTCTTCTCCTCAACGTAGGATGTCTCCTCCAGAGGATAAGTCCTTTCAGGATTTTATCCGAGATGTGGCTCGGTCTTTCCATTACAGTGGTTCCTGAAAAAGAGCCTAGGGCAAAGGAATTGGAAATCCTGCAATACCCTAAAGCTCCCAAGGAGGCAGCTACTTTACCTATTCATGAGATCCTGCATGATCTCATGTTAAGGATGTGGGAAACACCTCTAACCACTTCTCCTCACTCTCTAAGGCTCGACACCATGTAACGAGTTCCTCCTTGTCCTGGTTTTCAAAATACTCAGCTACCACACCATTCCATGGTGGTGGAATCAGCTATGAGAAGGATAAAGAGTGCAGAAAGATATGCATCTAATCCTCCAGGACGTGATGTAGGACTCTTGACACCTTTGGACGTTGAACCTTTCAGGCTTCCATGCTTTCTGCCAGGATCAGTTCCTATATATTACATATGGGAATGTTCCTTAAGGAGGTCACCAGAGATTTAGAGCTTATGAGCCCTCTCCTTACTGATAAGAGGCAGGATTACCTTGCACTTGTCAAACATGCTCAGGATGTTTCCAAGTTTGTAAATCATGCAGCCTTTAACTGCTTTGAGTGCATAAGCAGAACCTCTGCTATTGCCATAGGTGCACGTAGGATTGCCTGGCTCCAGGCATCTGACTTGGAACTTTGGGAACAGGACAAACTGGGGAATATTCCTTGTACAGGAGAGAATCTCTTTGGCAATAATTGGCAGGAAAAAGCTAATGAGATAGATGCTGATAATATCACCCTGGATAGATTGTCTAAATCTACAGCTGATCCTGCAAGGATAAAATACTTCAAGAAACCATTCTTCAGTAAGAAGTTTTACCCCTCCTATACCCAACAGGGACATCATGTAGGTCAGTCTGCCCAAAAGGGACAGCAGCAAAAGCCTAGGAAGAAAATCAAAAGCTGCTAAGCCTCAACCGCAGACTCAGCCTCCACAGGGGCTTTGACTCCTATCTAGAGAACTTTGTCTTCCTGGCCCTGAACGGCCCAGAACCCTCCACCATCCCAGGAAGGTTGTCATTTTGCCCCCAGATGGCAGCAGATAACAGCAGAAAGTTGGACTCTGTCCATTGTAAGAGAGGGGTACAAGCTTCACTTCCTCAGCATGCCCCCTCCTACAATGGTAAGACAGTTCAATTATCAGACCTCTCTCAACGCCCAGTTAGGTCAAGAGGTCACTTTGCTTCTTTCCCAAGGGGCAATAGAAGAGGTACCCATTCCCCAACAGGGTCAGGGTTCTACTCTCCCTATTTCCTTATTCCAAAGAAAACAGGAGGACACAGACCCATTTTGGACCTCAGAGAATTGAATAAATTCCTGTTCAAAGAGAAGTTCAAAATGATTTCTCTAGGAACTCTGCTGCCATACCTTCAGAGTCAGGATTGGCTTTGTTCTCTAGATCTCAGGGATGCATACACATGTTCTCATCCATCCAACTCACCGAACATTTCTTCGCTTTCTATTTCAAGGGAAGCACTACCATCCTTTTGGCCTGGCCTCGGCACCAAGGGTGTTTACAAAATGCATGGCTGTGGTGGCAGCATTTCTTTGCACCCTGGGAATATTCGTCTTCCCTTACTTAGACGACTGGCTCATTTGAGCCCCGTCAGAGCCAGAGGCCAGGATTTCTCTATCTCGCACAATGCGTATCCTTCAGTATTTGGGACTTGTCATAAACTTCACAAAATCCAATCTAGCTCCCACTCAGTCTCTAGAGTTTATAGGAGCTCTGCTGGATACCAGACAGACAAGGGCCTATCTTCCACAGCCCCGCTGCCTTCGCATGGTGCACTTAGCTTCCCAAGCAGTGCTAAAACTTCACCTCACTGCTCGGGAAATGTTACAGTTGCTAGGCCACATGGCATCCACCGTGCATGTGGTTCCTTATGCTCGCCTCCATATGAGGGCAGCCCAGTGGCATCAGGTTGTCTGTCAGACAAAATGACAAACACGGATCGTCTTATTTTGTCCCTCCAATGGTGGCAGTCACCCCAAAACCTTTTGGTGGGGTCCCCTTTCCAACAACCCCCACCCCAAGCCACTCTGACAACAGATGCCTCACAGGTGGGTTGGGGAGCTCACCTGAAAGGCCTCTCTACCCAGGGTACCTGGACTCCACAGGAGACCTATCTACACATCAATCTCCTGGAACTCAGAGCAATCTTCCTTGCTCTTTGAGTATTCCACACCCAGCTCAGCTACAAGACAGTCCTAGTTCAAACAGACAATCAGGTAGCCATGTTCTATGTGAACAAGCAGGGCGGAACAGGCTCTCTGTCGTTCTGCAATGAAGCTTTGCGACTATGGGCAAAAATATTTCAAATTTGGGGAACCCCGGACATAGACCTCTTCGCAAGTCCGCTGAATGCCAAACTTCCCCGGTTCTGTTCCAGAATTCCGGCTCAGGGTTGTCAGGCCAGGGATGCTTTCCTCCTCCATTGGGGTCAGGACTTCCTGTATGTCTTTCCACCCATTCCCCTAATTCCCAAAACCCTGTTCAAGCTTCAGAGAGACAGAGGCCATATGATTCTCATAGCTCCACATTGACCACGGCAAGTGTGGTACCCTCTGCTTCTACATCTCTCTCAAGCTCCGTCTTTGCAGTTGGGATCTGCTCCAAATCTCCTTTCTCAGGAGGACGGGATGCTGTGGCATCCCAAGCCCCAGTCTCTGCATCTCAGGGCCTGGTTGCTGAAAGCCTAGAACTTCATGGTCTTAACCTTTCTCAGCAGGTAAAGGATATCCTTTATGCTTCCAGGAAACCTTCCACAAGATGCTCTTATGCTTTCAAGTGGAAAAGGTTTACCATATGGTGCTCGCAGAAGGGTCTTGACCCTCTTGCGATACCTCTGGACTCATTACTGGAGTATCTCCTTCATTTGTCTAATACAGGGCTTAAGACCAATTCAGTGAGAGTTCATTTGAGTGCTATTGCAGCTTCTTTCAAGCCTCTGAATGGACAACCTATTTCCTCTCATACTCTCATAGCGAGATTTATGAGAGGCCTTTTAATTAAGCCACCACCGGTGGCATGGGACTTAAATCTAGTTTTTGGGCAGCTCATGAAGCCGCCTTTTGAACTGTTAGCTGCTACGTCTTTGAAATTCCTTTCCTGGAAGGTCATCTTTCTTATTGCAATCACATCAGCACGTCGCATCAGTGAATTGCAAGCATTGGTGGCTGATCCTCCTTATACAAGGTTCCATCATGATAAGGTAGTCCTTAGGACTCATCCACACTTTATGCCAAAGGTGGTGTCACCTTTTCATTTAAACCAAGTGGTTTACCTTCCTGTATTCTTACCAAAACCTCATGCCTCAAATGCAGAAAGGAATCTTCATACTTTGGATTGTAAAAGAGCCTTAGCTTTTTACTTGCAAAGAACTCAGCAACATAGAAAGTCTTCTCAACTTTTTGTTGCTTTTGATGCTAGTCATTTGGGGCTTCCAGTCTCCAAGAGAACACTGTCCAACTGGATTGCACAGTGTATTTCTTTTGCCTATGAGAGTAAAAACCTTCCTTTGGAAGGCCATGTCACAGCTCACAATGTGAGGGCCATTGCAGCCTCTATGGCTCATCTTCACTCTGTGTCTATCGATGACATCTGTCGAGCAGCTACTTGGGCCTCGGTTCATACCTTCACACCCCATTACTGCTTAGACAAGGACTCCCGCCGGGATGCCTTGTTTGGTCAGGCTGTTCTTCAACACCTGTTCCTTACTTAATCAACTCCTACCCACCATCCCTGCTGGGATGCCAGAGATCCATGGGGGGAAGTGGAGCCCTTTCACAAGGGCACACAACTTCTGCGGTTTCTCCCTGGCATCTGCAGCTAGGGAGTCCCCATAAGCCTCCCATTAAGCCACCACCGGTGGCATGGGACTTAAATCTGGTTCTTGGGCAGCTCATGAAGCCGCCTTTTGAACCGTTAGCTACTACCTCTTTGAAATTCCTTTCCTGGAAGGTCATCTTTCTTATTGCAATCACATCAGCACGTCGCATCAGTGAATTGCAAACGTTGGTGGCTGATCCTCCTTATACATGGTTCCACCATGATAAGGTAGTTCTTAGGACTCATCCACACTTTATGCCAAAGGTGGTTTCGCCTTTTCATTTAAACCATGCGGTTTACCTTCCTATATTCTTTCCGAGGGTTCATGCCTCCAGTGCAGAAAGGAACCTTCATACTTTGGACTGTAAAAGAGCTTTGGCCTTTTACTTGCAAAGGACAAAGCAACATAGAAAATCTTCTCAACTCTTTGTTGCTTTTGATCCTAGTCATTTGGGACTTCCAGTCTCCAAAAGGACACTGTCCAACTGGATTGCAGTGTATATCTTTTACCTATGAGAGTAAGAACCTTCCTCTTGAAGGCCATGTCACAGCTCACAATGTGAGAGCCATGGCAGCCTCAATGTCTCATCTTCACTCTGTGTCTATCGACGACATCTGTCGAGCAGCTACTTGGGCTTCGGTACATACCTTCACAGCCCATTACTGCTTAGACAAGGACTCCCGCCGGGATGCCATGTTTGGTCAGGCTGTTCTTCCACACTTGTTCCATACTTAATCAACTCCTACCCACCATCCCTGGTAGGATGCCAGAGATCCATGGGGGGATGTGGAGCCCTTTCACAAGGGCACACAACTTTCTGGGGCCATCTCCCTGGCATCTGTAGCTAGGGAGTCCCCATATGTGAAGACTACATTCCTGCTTGTTCCTGGAGATCACCTGTTACAGATGAGTAACTATGCTTTCTCATGGTTTACACAGTCAAAAGTCTTACTGTAGTACTCAGTGTAGTCAGTAAAATGCATATAGATATTTTTGTGGTATTCTTTAGTCTTTTCAAGGCTCCATCTCACATCCACAATGACGTCTCTCATTTCTTGCCCTTTCCTGAAACTTGGTTTTACTTCAGGTAGTTCTCATTTCAAGTATGGTTGTAGTCTATGCCAAATAATCTTCAGGATAATCTTGCTGGCATGTGGGATTAGAGTGGTTGTGTGATAATTTCCACAGTCAGTTGGATCACCTTTCCTTAGTATTGGTGTAAACACAGATCTTTTCCAGTCAGTTGGCCATGATGTTGTCTTCCATATTTCTTGGCAAATACTTGTAAGTATGTAACAGCTGCATCAGATTGCTGTAAATACTTCCATGGGAATGTCATCACTGCCTGGTGCTTTGTTCTTTGATAAGGCTTTCAGTGCTGCTTCAACTTCTTTCTTCACCAATGGTTCCAGATCATAAGGTACAGGTTGAAACAGCTGTTGGTCCACTTGATCTTTATCATACAAATTTTTTTTTTTTTAGTGCCAACAAGTCAGTGTTGACTCATAGCGACCCAGCTACCTCTGAGTTTTCTTCGCAATGTATCACCGGAGGTAGATTGCCAGCCTTTTCTTCCAAGGCAATGGAGGGTAAAGTGACTTGCCCAAAGTCACAAGGAGTGCCAGTGGGAATCGAACCCTTGATCTTCTGGGTACTAGGAAGTTGCTCTAACCACTAAGCTTCTCCTCCACTCCATACAATAACTCTGTATATTCTTTCCACCTTTTCTTGATCTTTTCAGCATCATTCAACATGGATCCTTGAGCATCTTGTAACATTACGATTTGAGGCTTGAATTTTTTCTTTAATATCGGTAGCTTTAGGAAAGCCAATCTTGTTCTAGTAATAGTTTCTGCTTCTGTTTCCTTGCATGTGCCATTGTAGTACTTCTCCTTGTCTTGTCTTGCTGCACGTTGGAAATCTGAGTTCTTCGATTGCCTCTCTCCTCTGGCTTTAGCTTCTCTGCGTTTCTGGGCAATTTTCAGAGTTTCGTCTGTCATCCATTTTGGCCATTTTTGCTTTTTCACCTTTTGTAGAGATTTCTCACTTTCTTCCAACACAACCTTCTTGATGTCATTCCATAACTCTTCTGGAGCTCTGTCATTTGTATCTAAAGCAGCAAATCGATTTTGCAGGCAGTCTTTAAATTCTGATAATATATTCTCAACGTCATATTTTGCTACATTAATGAGCGGCTTGCTCTTTTTCAACTTTAGCTTGAGTTTGCATACTAGTAGTTGGTGATCTGTACCACAGTCGGCTCCAGGTTTTGTCTTTGATGCTATAGAGCATTTCCATCATTGACCTCCACAGATGTAGTCTATTTGATTTTGTACAATCCATTGGGTTAAGTCCATGTGTACAGTCGCCGCTTGTGTTGCTGGAAGAAGGTGTTTGAGATGAATAGATCATTGGTCTTGCAGAATTCTGTCAGTCTTTCTCCAGCTTCATTTCTGTTGCCAAAGCCATATTTTCCATGCACTTTCCCTTCTTTATTTCCAGCTTTTGCGTTCCAGTCACCCATGACTGTCAGGATATCCTGATTGCATGTTCTGTCAATTTCAGCTTGTACTTGTTCATTGAACTCATCAACCTTTTCCTTTTCTGCAGTTGTTCGGGAATATACCTGAATTATAGTAGTGTTGATGGGCATTCCTCATAGATGAATAGAAATTAATTGTTCACTGATTGCATTGTATTTCATTATAGCCCTTGCAAGTTTCTGCTTCATTATAAATGTAAGATCATTTCTTCTTTGTCTTTCATTTCCAGCATAGTAGACCATCAGATGCAAAGTTCCTGATGCCAGTCCATTTCAGTTCGCTGACATCCAACAGATTGAGTTGTACACGTTCCATTTCATTCTTGACTACCTCCAACTTCCCTTGGTTCATGCTTCGTATGTTCCATGTCCTAATATGTAAGACATCTTTGCAGCTTCTGACTCTCATTTCATGCGCGACTACCTAGCCACAATTTACCTGGGTAACTGACTGAATATCCAGTTACAGATGGCTGGGTAAATGTGTATGGTTATCTTACCTGCTCAGTGGGTTTTTAAATATGGACCTCAAAATGTTTTGTGACATTAGTTTGTCTAAAGGTTTATCAAAACACAAAACATCAGAATTTTCCCCATTCCTAAGTCATTTACGGTACCTGCTTTCCAGCACACAAATATAATAGTCCTCTGTTTTCCAACTTCATGTGAAATGACTAGATAGAGGTTTCTGCCATCTAGTGGATATTTGTATAATTGCAGTACTAGAGTGCCAGAACTGAAGACTGGATTTGTTGAAGTGTTGATGCTTTCTTGAACAAAAAGTGTGCATATTTTGGACACATCATTATAAGACAGAGGGATTTGACTGATCACAGTTAAATAACTTGAATAGTAAGCCAGTCTTCAAGGTTTCAATTTTAGCTATTCACATGGCTTTCATTTACATTAATTATTCAATTACCTTAAAAAAAATTCTGGCTGGCTCATCCAAATTTAAACCTCTCTCTCCCACCCCAGCTATGGCTGCCCACCGCCTTCTCTCCAGGCCCACCGCCTTCTCTCCAGGCCCACAGTATTAGTAGCAATAAAAGAAAGGGAAGCTAGCACCATGGACCCTTTGAGCTCCTGTGCTCCCAAAGGCCCTGCTGCATCCAGCCCCACAGACGTAAGTGTGTCCCAGGTGGTGGAACACTGCAAGGCCTGAGAGCGCAAGAACTGAAAGGTTTCATGGCACTAGCTTGTCTTTTATTGATGTTGCTGATTTGAGCTCTGCAAACTGAAGCATGGGTGTAGTTAAGATCTGTTATAATTGGGGGGGGGGGGCAGGGCATATTTGCATATTCATTTGCATGTACCTCATACATATTCATTAAGGTTATCTTTAAAAACAAAAAAATAAAAAGCATGCATATGAAGCCACTATATCAAACAGCAAAGATTTTTAACGAAATATGCCAGCACCGAGAAGTTGTTCGTGATGCCCCCACTCAGATTCACATCGGTAAGTAAGGGGAAAGCACCCTTTCCCTTGCCCTTGCCCTCTTCTCTAGACTTGATGTCAGCACTCCCCCCCCTCCCACTTCAGCTTTCTCCTCCTCTTAAGCCTAGCTCTGTCCTTTCCTCACCCTCCCATTACTCTAGCACTTGGTGGAGAGGAACCGGAGCCTATAGCCAAAGGACGGAGCAGCATGGTGGTGATCAGTGTGAGGAAGCAGGAAGCCAAAAATGTAAATGATCTGCCACAGATGTAGCTGTCCCTTCACAGCATCACCCTCTTCCTTCTCCCAGTGTCAAGGATCGAGGTTGGCTCAAGACGGTCTATTGCCTAAGGCATGAGATAAGCTGCCCGCTCTGAGGGGCTTCCTCAGAGCTCTAGTTGAGGGTGCAGGGTGCCATTCGGAACACTGGTCAGGTGGTTACTCCAAGAAAAAGAAAGCAACATATTCCTAAGTTACATAAATTAAAAAGAAATAGATCTTTGCGATAAACATGTAACCCAAGAATCTAATATACAGTAAACCATACTGACTTCTGACACTGCACAGTATTGAATGTAAATATATATTTTGCAGAAAAAGGAGATGCAAGGTACCAAAGAACAAAAAGAAAAATCATGGACCACAGTGCAATTTATATCAAAATGCAATTATTATAACTAATTTTATTTTAGTGTTAACTGCTGTGGCTCTCTCTTTTATTTTTATTTTTTTTAAACATACACCCTTCATCCAAAGAAACCCCTGTTACCAGTTGGTGCAGAGGAGAACTAGGACATTTCCTTATAGAGTTTAACATGCCAAAGTAATTTCTGATTCTGGTGTCATCTCAGTATCTCTCACCAGTACTAGGCATATTGTAAAATACTGCCAAATGCCAAAAAAAAAAAATTACTCAGGACCTATGAAGAAAATCTACCAGACCATAACAGCGTTAACTTTCAAAACACTGAAACAGAAACATGACAGCAGGAAAAGATCATATGGCCTGTCTAGTCTGCCCTTCCATATCAACTACAATAGCCCCCTTTTTTCCTTTAGGGATCGTTTGTGTTTGTCCCATGCTTTCTTGAATTCAGATACGGTCCTCATCTCTACTATGTCCACTGGGAGACCTGTTCCATGCATCTACCATTCTTTCCAGAAAGAAATATTTCTGCTTATTATTCTTGGGTCTGTTCCCTTTTGCCTTCATCCTAAGCCCCCCTCATTGCAGGGTTTTCATTCAATTGAAGGAAGCTCTCCTCCTGTGCATTTATGCCACAGAGGTATTGAAACAAACATCTCTGATATCTTCTCTATCTCGCCTCTCCTTTAATATTGAGATTATTTATTATTTATTTATTTACATACATCAACCTCAACAGTACAAGCAAAAATCTTCCTAGAGGCTATGGAACAACTTGGATATGAACAAGTAATCCACGACGCTACACATATCAAAGGCAACACTCTGGACATGGTGTTTCTGCCCTCCAAACGGCAGGACCTAAACCTAACCAAACTGCAAATAACACAGGTACCTTGGTCCGATCATCACCAAATTGAGTTCACCATACACCTCCCCAACGCTCCAAACCGTCCACAATCCGACTCTGCTGCAAACCTACGGAGGAGGTTCCAAAAATTCGATAGAGAAGCATTAGCAACATCCATAATGTCTCACGTAACCCTGGAACACACGGACCTCGAGAATTTGGTGATACAATGGAATGCAGGAATTGAAGCAACATCGCAACCATCCCTAAAACCACCAACCAAACCATCCAATAACAAAACCGAACCGTGGTATACCCATACCCTAAGAAGGATGAAAAGAGGCTTGCGTAAACAAGAACGAAGGTGGAGGAAAACCAAAACCGAGGAACATAGAAATGAATACCTTAAACTCCTTACAAAATACAAGCACGAAATCAACCTGGCGAAAAAAATCCACCACACCACCATACTTAATAAAGCCCTCAACAGACCTCGAGAACTATTTGAACTTGTCAAATCTCTCACCAAGACGGCTCAACCTACAAACCAAAACGGCACAATGACGGCCCAAACACTAGCCGACCATTATGCCAGAAAGCTTAGCCCACCAAACAGCAAGCCAAACCTACAAACACCCGCACACCGCACCCAAGAAATGGCTACAATAACCACCCAGCAAAAAACCCTCACATCAAAAAGTGCAAACCAAAACCAAGAGTGGGTCACCTTCCGAAGCATAGACGACAGACAAATCATCAACATAATTACCAACTTGAACTCCACCACATCCCCCCTCGATCCCTGTCCAGCAGCCTGGATCAAAGCAGTGAAACAAGATGCCGCCAAGTATATCACCCATATAGTAAACCAATCTCTACTACAAGGGATCATGCCAGCACAACTTAAGCAATCTCTCATACGACCCATCCTAAAAAACAAAACTCTCAACGAGAGCGACCCTGCCTCCTACCGTCCGATATCCAGCATACCCTTCTTAGCCAAGATTATTGAAAAGGCTGTGCAACAACAGCTGCAGGACCACATTGATGCTACATATGCCCTAGATGATCATCAATACGGCTTCCGGCAACATCATGGAGTGGAAACCCTTCTACTAGCTCTAATGGACAAACTACACAAGGGTCTTGAGAACAAAAGCAAAATGTATATGCTCATTTTTATAGACATATCTGCCGCATTTGATTCAGTGCATCATGCCACACTCCTGGACAGACTTGCCTCCATAGGCATATCAGGAACCCCCCTGAAATGGTTTGCATCATACATAAATAACAGAATGCAGCAAGTCCAGTTCAACAATGCTAAAGCTTCTGCATTCCCTCAAACTCAAGGCATACCACAAGGCTCTGCCTTATCTTCACTCCTGTTCAACCTATATCTACGGCCCATTTGCGAAATCCTGCAAAAACACAAGATCAGTTACCATATCTACGCAGACGACCTGATGCTCTACACTCATCTCAACATCAACAACCCCAACCTCAATCAGCTTGAAAAATGCCTAAGTGAACTACAAAACTGGCTGCAACAAAATAATATGTATATCAACCACAAAAAAACTGAAGTGATGTGCATATCAAGAAAACCTGACTTCAACCCACCTCCAACGGTTACCATGAATAATAATGTATATACCACAAAACCTGAAATAAAATACCTGGGTGTAATGCTGGACAGCAACTTAAATATGGAAAAGCACCTCCGCATCACAAATCGGGCCATCTTCCGCAAATTAAGAATCCTGCAACCACTTCGGAGCATTATCGACCATGCCGACTTCAGGACAGTAGCACAAGCCCTCATCATCCCCCACCTGGACTACTGCAACGCCATTTTACAGGGTCTGCCCAAAAAAAACGCTTAACATTCTGCAACTAGCACAAAACGTGGCGGCTAGAGTTATCATGAAAAAAGGCCTAACCGAACACATCACTCCAGTACTAATCGAACTTCATTGGCTCCCCATCAAAGCCCGCATCCAATACAAGCTCTTAGTAACCACGTTCAAACTTGTTTACAACATAGCACCCTCATACCTAAACACCTTAATATCCGAGCAACCAATCATCAGAAACAGAAGAACAGTAAATAGCAACACCCTCCATGTCCCGAATAGCATGAGAAATTGCAACGCAAACACCTCCAACAGAGCGTTCTCATTTACTGCACCAACACTCTGGAACCAACTGCCCTATGAACTAAGAGCAAACAAAGACTTGAAGGACTTCAGGAAGAAGCTGAAGACTCACCTCTTTAGAACTCACTTCAACCTGACCTAGTCAGAGTATGTAATATACGTGTATATGGATACATGAAAAGCCTCCACTAGTACAATCCAATGTAGATACGTAAAGTCTCCTCTTATACAATCAATGTAAAAATTGTAATTGCTTGTTGTGCCTTTCACCCCCCCTGAAATCAATGTATGTTCAAATTCCGGCCTGTACAGCCGCCCCATTATGTATAGAATACCGCTGCTGATCGCTGGAAGCAGCGGGATACAAGTGTACACTAAATAAATAAATAAATTCTCTTATATACCGCGCTATTCTGCATCAGTGCAGAGATTGTCCCCATATGGTTTATAATGAAGACCACTGACCATTTTGGTAGCCATCCTCTGCACCAACTCCATCCTATTTATATTCTTTTGACAGTGCGGTCTTCAGAATGGAAAAGAATACTCCAAATGAGGTCTCGCCAAAGACTAATACAGAGGTGGTATCTTCTCCTTTTTTTTCTGCTGGCCATTCCTCTCCCTATGCACTCAATTAACCTTATGGGTTTCACCATTGACATTTCTACCTGTTTTGCCACTTTAAGATAATCAGAAACAATCACGCCCAGGTCCTGCTCTTCTTTCATCGACAAAAGTACTTCACCTCTTATACTTTACTGCTCCCTTGGATTTTTGCAGCCAAAATACATGACCCTGCATTTTTTTTAGCATTGAATCTCAGGCAGGTTTGCTTGAAGCAGTGCCAAAAGGTTGACGGGTCCAAAACATGGCATGTTGTTTTTGTTGGCGGCTAACAGGATATTGGATTGGGCATTTTATCTAGACAAGATAAGTTACAAGTTAATACATATTAGAGTATAGTTGTAATGAATTAAAATGAAAATGAGCCTCTACAGTGGGGGGGCGGGGGGAGAGGAGTGTAAGCAGTTTTCCCTGCCCCTCATTTGAGTGTAGCTCCGACAAAAATTAAAATTTGTGTCTAGCCACCTGGTTACAGTGTAGTAGTGGAACCTATATGCATTTGAGATATTATATTTGGATGCCATTTTTTGGTGTTTCTAGATTAGAGTAAAAGCAATATTAAAGCTTCTGAAATGCAGGGGACGTGGGGAAAAGAAGCACTGTGGATTGTATTGGAAAGAGGAGATGGCACTGTCATCCATATTGGTGTAGTCTACAGGCCTCCAACTCAAACCGACGAAATAGAGAGACTTGATTATTGATATTGCGAAGGTAGCCATGAAGGGGGAAGTGATCATATTGGATGATTAATCTACCTGATGTGGATTGGAGTATTCCTTCTGCAGATCTGGAAAGAACTAAAAAAAAAATTGTGGATGCCTTCCAAGAAGCATTGCTTAAACAAATGGTGATGGAACTGACCAAGCAAAGTTCAATGCTGGATTTAGTACTCGCCAATGAAAATACTGTGTCGAATGTCTGAGTGCCACGTGAGCAGCAGCGATCATCACATCGTGTGGTCTGAGATAAAAGCCAAGGCAGGATCCCCTTACTACAAGTTCAAAGTCCTAAACTTCAAAAACGCTGACCTCAGTAAAATGGCCAAGTGCCTGAAGGAGGAGTTGGCAGGCTGGGTGGAGCTAAAGTAAGTGAAATTGCAGTAGGCTGAACTAAAGGAGGCAATAAAAGGGACAATAGATAAGAAAAGTAAATAAAAACAAGAGGAAAAGGAAACCCATATGGTTTTCCAAAGAAGTGGCTGCCCAAATAAAGGCAAAAATCACAGCTTTCACAAAATTCAGAAGTTTACAAACAGAGGAACACAGAAAAGAATACAGGATAAAGCTAAAAGGCAAAAACAGAGATAAGGATAGCAAAAACAAAGGCGTAAGAAAAGATGGATAAAGATCTGAAGCGTGGCGAGAACTTTTTCAGGTAGATTTTGGAGAAGAGTAAGATCAGAGGTAGAATTGCAAGACTCAAAAGTGCCGGGAGCAGATTGATGGAAAGTGACATTGAAAAAGTGAAAATGCTAAACAAATACTTCTGTTCTCTTTTTACTAAAGAAAATCTTGGAGAAGGACCATCAGTGATTGGCAAATATACAAATGGGAATGGAGTAGATACACCACCATTCACAGAAGATGTGTTTGAACAGCTTGTAAAACTGAACTTGGACAAGGCCATGAGACTGGATGGGATACACACCAGGATACTGAAAGAGCTCAGAGAAGTTCTTGCAAGGTCTTTAAAGGATGTTTTTAATAGATCCTTGGAAACAGGAGAAGTTCCACAGGACTGGAGAAGGGCTGATGTGGTACCTCTTCACAAAAGTGGTAATAGGGAAGAAGTGACAAAAATACAGGCCAGTAAGCCTCACCTCTGTGGTGGGGAAAAGTAATGGAGGCACTCCTGAAAGAGAGAATAATGGACTTTCTCGAAACCAATAGATTGCATGATCCGAGGCAACATGGTTTTACCAAAGGACATCCTGCCAAACAGATCTGATTGAGTTCTTTGATTGGGTGACCAGAGAACTAAATCAAGGGCATGCGATGGATGTGATCTACCTGGATTTCAGCAAAGCCTTTGATACTGTTTCTCAATCAGTAAACTCAACAGTTTGATGATGGGTCCCAAGATGATGAACTGGATCAGAAATTGGTTGACTGACAGACGACAGAAGGTGATGGTAAATAGAACACACTCGAATGAAAGGAGGGTGATTAGTGGTGTGCCTCAGGGATTGGCCCTGGGACCGATACTGTTCAATGTATTTGAGTGTTATTTCTGAAGACTGAATGGAAAAATTTCTTTTTGCATATGTCATGAATATTGGCAACAGTGGACTCCCCCAAGGGAGTGGATAACATGAGGAAAGATCTAAAAAAAGCTGGAAGAATTGTCTAATGCTTGGCAATTAAGATTTAATATGAAGAAGTGCAGTGTAATACACTTGGGATTTAGAAATCTAAGGTAATTGTTTGCAATAGGAGACAAGAGGCGGTTGTTGTGTATGGACCATGAGAAGGACCTCGGAGTGTTTGAGGATCCAAAGGTTGCGAAACAATGTGACAAGACAGTGGCCAAAGCCAGAAGGATGCTGGGATGTGTACTGAGAGGAATTACCAGCAGAAAGGAGGAGATACTAATGCCACTGTACAAGTCGCTGGTGAGGCCTCACTTGGAATATTGTGAACAACATATCATAAATGAAATAAAAAGACTGGAAACAGTTCAGAGGAAAATGGCCAAAATGATTTTGAGCCTGCGCCAGAAGATGTACGAGAAGAGACTTGAAGGCGCTAGAGGAGAGGAGGGACCAGGGAGATATGATACATATTTTTAAATACTTAAAGGATATTATTTATTTTTTTAACTGAATTTGATATACCGTTATTCTACAAGGCATAACGGTTTACATAGAACAAAGACTGGGGAGCTATAAAACTAGAGGACATAACATGAAGCTGCAAGGGGATAAACTGAAAGGCAATGTCAGGAAATACTTTTTCACTGAAAGGGTAGTGGATGCTTGGAATGCCCTCCCGATGGACGTAATGGGGGACCAATACAGTGACAGAATTCAAAATGACATGGGACAGGCACAGTGGGTCCCTTTATAGCAACAGGATAACATCACAATAAACATAACTATCTCTTATATCTAAACAAATAGGAGTGACTTTCACAGAGTGGTGGGTACACACCCCTAAACGAAGGCATGGGGAGAGGTGACCTGCACGGAGCAGCAGGTGTACCTACTCTTGCCACCTTGCCGGGCAGACTAGGTGGATCATGCTGGTTTTTATCTGCAGTAATATGTTACTATGTTCTACTTACCCTGGGGGCTTTCTTCACCATTCTCCAATGAATCTAGTTTAAAGTCCTCTTCAGTAGGTTAGTCGGTCTACTGCGGAAGACACTAACCCTTCTTGGATAGGTGGGTGCCATCTCTGCTCTGGAGCCTTTGGAAAAGCATCCCATAGTCCAGGAAACCAAATCGCTCTGACTGCAGCCATGCATTCATCTCCAGGATGCAAACTTCTCTGCCTTGGCTTTTATCTTGAACAGGGAGAATTGAAGAGAACACCATCTGTGCACCTATCTGCTTCACCTTCTGTCCCAGAGCCATGACTTTCCCCTTGATACGCTCTGAGGGATACCTAGCAGTATCATTTGTGCCGACATGGATGAGTGTAACCAGATGGCTAAAATTAAAAAGAAAAGAAATTAAAATTAATCTTTCGGAAGGGTAGGAGCAGTTGGCTAGGCTGCCGTGGGAGGCAGGATGTGGGTTTTTTTTTTTTTTCCCCCTTTGGGGGTCTGGTGGTACTCCGTTGGCTGCAATATGGAGTGTCGTGTTTTTGTTTTTTTTTAAAGAAATAAAAGAAAAGTGAGGCATTGGGGCTCCAAGGCTGGTCTGGTGTTGGATCCGGCAGCCGCATGTTTTTTTTTCTTTAGACATAGAGAGGATAAGCTGCAGTGGACCATGGGCGGGCCTATGGTGAGCCGCGATCCTGCGTCACTCCTGGACTGGTCTGTGCACCTGTATAGGCAAGGGGGGGGGGGGTTCCTGGACACCGGAGCACTGCAGAAATCACGGCTCTGGTGTCCTGGGAAGTCCAGAGGTCATATTGGAGGGGGGGGGGTGAAATCCCAGTGCAGACGGTATGATTGTGAGGGAGGAGAGGTGGCATTGCGGAGACCAGGGCTGAGTGGACCCAATTGGGCAGAGTTTGGGCCTTTCTTTATGGGCGGAGTGTTGGGAGTTAGGAGAGGATGGAGGAAGGGCTGTTGAGCCCTAAAAAGTGTTGTGGATTGTCTCTTTTAAAATTTAAAAAAAAAAAAATGAATTGGCAGCATTTGTAGTGGGATGTAGAAGGAGGCATGGCCTAGGGCAAAAACTGCCCGAAATGGTTACTTTTTGAAAGTTTTAAGGGTTTAGGGGGTGTCTGGGGAAAGGCTAGTGAGCTTTTAGTTGATGTTTTGGGATCTTTTAACTGTTTAAAGTCAAAATTTTTGCCAATTTAAAAAATGAAACCAAAACCCGTTTTAAAAGTATTGCAAAGTTTTGCTAATAAAAGTTTGAAAAAGTTGTTTTGAGCTTAAAAGCCTCAAATTTAATGTATAGAAATACCCAGATGTAGAGGGAGGGGGAGGGATTTCAATGGCAACAATGTGGCAAGGAGGATCAGCGGTAACGGAGCGCATACGGTAGCAGACTGTGGAAATTTCTTATAGACTGTAAAAATCACTCCTTCAGTATTAGTATGTGGAAAATTTTATAGGAATGTAGGATGTGGGAAATGTAAGGTTTTATTATACATGGAATGGGACTATTGGATAACCTCAGGGAGTATAGGGCCATTTGTCTGGGAAATTTAGAATTCTGGTAAGTTCAAAATTTTTAGTCAGTTGGTGGCTGAGTGAGAGAATGTGGCTGTAGGTTAGTGAGTCTTGAGTGCAAAGACCCCTCTGCATGTGCTTTATTTTTGAGAGAGAATTGAAAGTTTTGAGTTAGTTTGGAAGGGGTGAATGGAATGTGAGTGAGAATAAGTGGTTTAAAGGGGTTTATTTTAGGATTCTGGCAAGAACGTTGTCGGTACTAGTTCTGTTAGTGTTGGGTTAGGAAGGTGAGGTAACCTTTGAAGAAAGGGCTGGTAGCAAGTTAGCAATAAATATCAGAAGGAGAATAAGAGATTTAAATTTCCTTTTTGAAAAAAAAAAAGGTAAGGCATGGGATCAGTGTTAGACTGTGAGCCACCGTCTAGGGCAGGGCGATTCCTGAGATTTTGTAAGCAAGTAAGGATACTGAAGTAAATTGAGAAGTAAGATACAATTTTTTTTCTGAATAGGTAGCACTCTGAAGGTAGGTGAAGAGATTTGCACAGGCTGAGGTGAGACTGCTGTGTGCTGTGTATGGGCTAATAAAGAATGGAAGACTAAATGAGATCAGGAATTAGAGTACATTTAGGTTTTTGGAGTGCATGTGGTATGAATGTCTGAGTGACTGACTGGGGAAAGGGATAAATAAGAGAATAAGAGTGAGGTCCGAGTTTCAGTGGTAAGAGGGATATATGAGCATTGTGGTAGAAGGGTGGAAGAGTGAGAGCTTTAGCAGGGTTAGAAATAGGAGAACTTGGCATCCCTAGTTCTCATACTGCTTGTAACAATGGTCCAAAAAATAGAGAGCATGTACAAATATACTAACCCCCCCCCCCCAAACCCAGATACCTGTATACTTCAAAAATATTTCCCAAAATTTCTTAGATCCAAATCCACAAAGATTTTGTCCAGGAACAAGCGGGACGTCAATCCTCACATATGGGTGACATTTGGTGCAGACGGCGCCCGTGTGGATCCACTTCCCAGCTTTCAAAGAAAGCTTTCGGGAGTTACACCATGCATGCATGATCACCTTCTTGCCCAAAGGTAATATCTTGCTCGATCTTTTTTTCCATGGAGCTCTGCAGACATGCTGCTTGTGCACCCCAGATATTGATTTTTTTTTTCACCATTCGTCTGTATTTTTTTCTTCTGTTTTCACTGGAATCAGTTTGATCTCCTTTCCGCCGCCCAAGTCCTTGAAATTTTTGCTCGTGTACTTTTTCTTTTCTTTTTGGCCCACGGGTTTTTTGCTCGCGGCCTAGCTGGTTGAGATGTCTGAGTTTTATCTTGCGGGGTTTGTTTTCCTGCTATGTCTTTGACCAGCAGATTTAAGCAGTGTGGCAAGTGCAACCGCACTTTGTCCCGCATGGACTGCCACAGGACCTACATTAAATGCCTCAGGACACACTACGATGTGTCTTCCTGCCTGCTCTACCTTTTGATGTCTGCTAAGACCTGGAAGGAATGCAAAAGGTGACAGGGGGAGCTGTTTGGTAAATCTGCCTTGGGATCCGCATTGAGGCGAAATCTCTGCCTTTTGATGCTAGCGTCGGGTGAGTCGGTGTCGTGTCATGTGCCTGAGCTCGATCAAAGCCCCAGGTCATCAGGTGTCTGAGTCGTCCTGAGAACCTTCCCCACGCATCAAGGGCTTTGTCGAAGCCGAATCCAAGGATCAACCCCAGCCTGGGAGGTAAGACCTCCAGGATCCAGGTGCAGAGTTCTTGGCCTGACGCTGGTGAAGATGACTAAGCGCTCTTTGAAGCAGTCCTGGTGGGAGGAGTTGTCCACGGAGTTGTGGGATCGAATTGGGTCCCCTGATGCCATCACCATCAGGGATTCTCTGCCATGGACCTGATGCTGGCCACGGTGTCCTTGAGGCCAGCTCCCGCCACTGTGGAGCCATCTGCATTCCTGGGGGCACAGCAGGGCCCAATTTCTGGTCACTCCAGGTTGTCTGCATCAGCCACGTGGCCATCCTCATCGAGGACCTTCCCAGAGGATCTCCCCCCCCACACATCCTCAAGAGGTTGGCTCGATTGGTGTCTATACCATCGGTGGCAGACACGACTCCTGACATGGCATTAGGCATGACAGCACTGGAGCTCTGATGCCAAGCCAGTCCAATGACTGGGGAGCATGCGCCGATTTCTCTGGCTCAGTTGGTATGGGAGACAGATGAGTTTCCTGACACCATCCTCCACTGAGACAATCCCTCAGATCCGTCCCCACCATATCATCGGCAGAGGTCACCTCTGCAGGATCTAGCCTTCCTGGAGTTTGTGCGGGAGATGTCTCAGGCACTCGTCTTCGTGGCAGTGCCTGAGGACAAGCCGCGTACCGAGAACCTTGAGATCCTCCTGTATGAGGCTTCTCCTCAGGAGGCACTAACGATTCTCATGCCCCCCATCCTTGAATGGTTGCTGATCAGGATGTGGGAGACCCTGGTGATGGTGCCATTTGTGAACCATTGACTCTATTCACAGTATAGAGTTGGCCAGAGCCTTGGCTTCCTGAAAATACAACTGCCACATAACTCCATGGTGGTTGAGACATCTGTGCGCTGCATCAAAAGCCAAAAGATGTGCTCCTCAGTGTCCCCTGGCAGGGAGGCACACACAATGGATGCTTTTGGCAGGAAGTGTTCCAGGGCTCCATGCTCACAGTCTGGATCCAGGCATGCCAGCTGTACATGGGCATGTATCTGCAGGACCTGGCGAAGGAACTCGCCGAGTTCTCGGCCGGTTTATCAGGGGAACCCCTTGAGCGCTTCAGGACCCTGGTATCCGTCAAGGAGTGCTCCAAATTTCAAACTCAGTTGGCCTTCAACAGCTTTGAGTTGGTGGCTCTGGTAACTGTGGTAGGCATTAGTGCCTGCTGCCTTGCCTGGCTACAGTCCTCTGACTTGGAGCAATGGGTTCAGGACAGGTTGGTTAATGCCTCTTGCTGGAGGGAGAATCTCTTTGGTAAGCTTATGATGGAGAAAGCTGAGCTGGAGAAGGAATTCATGACCGGAACCGAGCTGTCCAAGAAAGTGTTTGACCCTTCTTGCAGGACTTTGGGGGGGGGGGAGCCCTTCCACCCTTCCACCCTTCCACCCGAAGACTAAGAAGGCTTACAGGAACTTCCAAGTTTCAGGCCTATCAGACTCCCCCCCCAGGGGCAGCAGGCCAAGATGCCAGGAACTTGGCCTTCATAACCCAGAGGCTCCAAAACTCCAAACAGTGCCCCAGTCTGGAGGGAGCTTTTGACTCTTTGGGCATAGTCTCCCTCCCCCAGGTGGTAGAAGGCCCAAGGTTGACAGAAGGACAGCTGGTCCATTTCGCACACCAGTGGCCAAGCATCATCACGGACACCTGGGTGTTGCAGGTGGTCAGTGAGTGCTATGTCTCCCACTTTGCCTAGCTACCTCCTCCCTTTTTCTCAGGAGAATAACCCATGGACCCCTTGCACAAAAGCTTCTGCAGAAGGAGCTAGAGTTCTTGCTCGAGGACCAAGCGGTGGAGCATGTTCCCCAACCTCTTCAGGGCCGGAGATGCTACTCCCATTACTGTCTTGTCCCCAAGAAGACAGGGGACTTTTGACCCATCTTGGATCTGTGGGATCTCAACTGCTTCTTGCTCAAGAAAAAGTTCAAAATGGTATCCCTTGGAACCTTGATGCCTTACCTCTTGCAGGGAGATTTATTATGCTCCTTGGATCTCAAAGATGCCTTTACCTACATCCTGATCCACCCAAGGCACTGTCAGTACCTCTGATTTGTCATTGGTGGATGGCATTATCAGTACAGAGTATTCCCTTTGGTCTAGCCTCAGCTCCTCCGGATATTCACAAAATGCCTGGGAGTCGTGGCCACTCACCTCAGGTTCCTAGGGGTTTTCATCTTCCCTACCTGGACAACTGGCTCATATGAGCTTGCTCACCAGAGGAGGTGTACAACGTGGTGCAGCACACCAAGAACTACTCCAGCGCCTGGGCTTCGTGTTGAACTTTCTGAAATCTCACCTATGCCCACCCAGTACTTGGAGTTCATCGCCGCCTTACTAGATTCCACTCAGGCGAGAACCTTTCTGCCACTGGACCAGGTGCAGCGCCTCTCCATCCTAGCACAAGAGGTGCAGGGCAGCTCACTGGTGACAGCCAGGCAGATGCTCCACCTCTTGGGGCACATGGCATGCACTGTCTATGTAAACCCTTTTGCCTGCTTCCGCATGCGTCAGGCTCAATGGACGCTCAGTGCCCAGTGAACACAAGCTTCAGGCTGTTTTGGAGGACCGCATCCAAGTCACGCTGGCCTTAGCAATATCTCTGGCCTGGTGGCAGGACCCCTCGGAGCCTGCCTGCCCTTCCAGGCTCTGCCAATGCAACACATCCTTACAACAGACATGTCCAAGTTGGTCTGGGGGGGGGGACCACTGCAACCACCTGCAGTTGCAAGGCCCATGGTCATCAGAGGAGAGTGCCTCGCAGATCAACCTGCTGGAACTCAGAGCAGTCTAAAACGCCCTACAGGTCTTCCAGGATCATCTGGAAGGACAGGTGGTTCAGGTTCAGACAGACAACCAGATGGCAGTATACTACATTAACAAGCAGTGGGGCATGGGCTCATACCACCTCTGCTGTGAGGCAGTGCGCATCTGGAACTTTGTGACGGGGAAAAACATCTCCCTCAAAGTGGTGCACTTGCTGGGCCAGGACAACATATTGACCAACTGCCTGAGCAGAGTCCTCCAGCCCCACTAGTAGGAGCAGAGTCCTCCAGCCCCACTAGTAGAAGCTGAACCCAGCTGTACTGGAGGTGGTCTTCTGGCACTGGGGGACCTCTGAGATTGACCTTTTTGCCAGTCCAGAGAACATGCAGCTGCCATGCTTCTGCTCTCGGAGACTGGCCCAAAGATGTGAGGTGGCAGATACCTTCCTCTTTCTCTGGTCCTTCCTGTATGTGTTTCCAGCCATGCCCCTGGTGCCTTGGGCCCTCCTCAAGATCCAAGTGGAAGGGGCCTCAATCATCATTGTGCCCAGGTGGCCCAGGCAGCCTTGTTTCTCCCTTCTGCAGCTGTTCCAGTGGGACCCATTGCCACTGGAGAGTACCCTGGATCTGCTGTCACATGAGGACAGGATGCTGCTGTACCCCAACCTCCATTCCCTTGCCCTGATGGCCTGGATGCTGAGAAGCTATCTATAAGCCAAAAATCCCCAAAGAAAACAGTGACTAATAATATCTATATATCATCCACAGTCATGGATGGGAGGGAGGAGTGGCTCAGTGGTTGAGACAGGTTACCTCAGGCCGGGGGTTCAATTCCCGCAAGGGGACAAGCAACCTCAGGCCGGAGGGACTGGGGTCTCTAGTCCCATGGCCACTCCTTGTGGCCTTGGGCAAGCCACTTAACCCTCCATTGCCTCAGGTACACTTAGATTGTGAGCCCTTCGGGGACAAGTGAATAAAAAGTACCTGTTAGTATGCATGTAAACCACACTGATTCTAAAGGGCGCGGTATAAAAAAATTAAATAAATAAATAAATAAAATGGTAAAGTCCTCAAAAATGATTAATTAAATATTTTTTGTCAGACAACGCTGAGGGAAGACAGTAGTTGAACTGCAGTTGTGAGCAGCGATCAAGCCACGGAAAAGCCTGTCGAGCATTTGATACAGGGGTTGGAGTACCCCGAAACGTGCACATCGTGCGAGTTTCACTGAATCAAGATATGTGAATTTGGCTCTGAGTTATGGACTAGCGTGTGGTTTTAAATTACTATTTTTGATTTAGGCGCAATTTATAAGAATAAAATGGACACCGCTTGAATGGTGTGGATAGTTCAACTACTGTCTTCCCTCAGCGTTGTCCGACAAAAAATATGTAATTAATCATTTTTGAGGACTTTACCATAACTGTGGATGATATATAGAGAAGCTATCTATAGCACATCACTGCCTGTCCAGGTCAATTGAAGATGTTCTGCTTGCCTCATATAAGGACTCCACGCAGAGGGCTTATGCCTTTAAGTGGCATAGGTTTTCACACTGTTGTGCAGAGGATGGTCTTAACCCCTTCTGTGCAATGCTGGATATCTTACGATACCTATTTCACCAGTCAGAGTGCACCTTTGTGCCATCATTACCACACGATGGATGGTCAGGCTGTGTTGGTGCACCTTCTGGTGGGCCAGTTTGAGAGGCTTCCTCGTTTCCTGACCCCCAATCTGTCCACCCCCAGTGGCGTGGGACCTTAATGTGATGGTGGGGAAGCTCAAGGCTCCACCCTTTGTACCTCTGGCTACCTGTCTGGAAGGTCCTGTCGCTCACCTCGGCCAGGCGTGTGAATGAGCTGCAGGTGCTGGTGGCACATGCACCCTACACAAGGTTCCACAGGAACAGGGCTATCCTTCGGGCTCATCTTAAGATTTTGCCAAAGGCTGTCTCTGCCTTCCATTTGAATCAAGAGGTGATGTTACGCACCTTTCCCAGGCTGCATTCCTCTTGGGCAGAGGCCTCTCTACACACGCTGGACTACAAGCATGCATTGTCCTTTTACATCCAGAGAATACAGCCCCATCACTACTCGGTGCAGCTCTTTGTCTCTTTTGACCCCAGTCGACTTGCAGTGTGCACGGAGGACCAGGAGCAGATGTTCAGTAAGGGCACCGAGCGCAGGCTCGCTACTGAGGCCACCATGACATGTACTTTGTGAGCCTCACATGATGCTCCAGAGAGAGCCCTGCCTCTTGATAGGCGAAGGAAATACAGTCAGCCACCCATTGGGAGAGGATGTACTTGGAGGTCGCAGTCTTTCTTTGAAAGTTGGGGAATGGATCTGTGCAGGCTCTGTCGGCGCAGACATCACCCATATGTGAGGACTCATTTCTGCTGTCCGCGGAGAACACCTGTTACCGGAGAGTAACTACACTTTCTCAATTCAAATTGGAGTGGAGGAGTAGCCTAGTGGTTAGAACACTGGCTTGGTAACCAAGCAACCAGGGTTCAATTCACAGTAGCACTCCTTGTGGCCTTGGGCAAGTCACTTAACCCTCCACTGCCTCAGAAGAAAGGCCTGGCAATCTACTTCCAGTGACACTGCCAAGAAAACCCAGGAGCTTCTGGGTCACCAGGAGTCAGCACTGACTCAAAGGCACACATTGCAATTCAAATTAAAGTGAGGAAAAAGACCTCAGACTTCTAACGTAGCCACTAAAGGCCTGCTACTGGTCTCACATCATAGGTCAGGAAAAAACCTCCTTTTTTTTTTTTGAAATATTGCTTTTTATTCCAATATTCAATTATATTTTCTTTCCCAAATTTAAATAAATATTATCAGTATGTGCTGCAAGAAAACCCTCAGTAGGGTTCCCCTCTCCAGATGTCTTTGCTCAGCAAGGCAGGTCTTTAGTGGCTACGTTAAAAGTCTCTGAGGTCTTTTTCCTCCCTTTAATTTGAATTGAGAAAGTCTTTGTGTTTTTGGATCTTAGAATTTTCAGGAAATATATTTGGAAGATACAGGTATCTGCTTTGCTTTAGTGTATCCCTAGTTCTCAGCTTGGTACTTTAACCACTGGGATACCCTTCTGCGGATCGCCCAGTTCAGTTCACTAGTTGATATGGGGGGCCTGATTTTCTCAAAGATTTCTTTCTAGAAGTGAATAGGCCAGCAACTTATGCGAGACCCAGGCCTATAGTTCCTCTGGCCCGATCTTACCCTGCTCTGTTAGAAAGAAGTAATGGCTTTACTACTGCTACTAATCATTTGTATAGCACTTAGGATGTGTAGACATAGGGCTGCTGTCTCTACGCTGCCCTGGTGTTAGAAATGACTCTTTCCAGGGGTGGCCTGTGAGGGATGCAGGGCCTCATTTGCATAAGTTAGGGTTGAAAAGCATGGCCATGAGAGAGTCCTTCATTGGTAGGGCCGGCCCTTACTCTTTCATGGGATTGCGGCAGAGGGCACTGAATGCCAACCTGCTGTTCACAGTTCTGAGGCTGTGGATTGCTGGCAATTTTCAGCTACTAATGTTCTAGAGAAGCTTATAAGGTTTTCCCCTTTCTCACACTAGGACTGAGAGTTTCTCTCCGTTTTGCAAGTTGTGTACCTTTCCTTCCTCAGCATGTCTTTGTACATCTGTCTTCAAACATGTCTGTTTCGCACTGCCCTCTTTCCCCCCCCCCCAAATTCAGTTTTCTAGATTATACCACTATACCTCCCCCTTTCACCCTGGTGGTGCTTCTGTCACGTATCTTTGCTCCCAAGACCTTGTTGCACTGTGCATGCTCTTTCCCGTCTCTCTCTGTTCCTCCAGGAGTTCCAGTGCATGTCTGAATGGATAAATGTTTTAATGTTCCATGCTGCAGGTTCTTATGGAACGATGCCATATAAAGCAATTCATAGTGTTGATTCTGATGTAATGACGGTGCAGATTTACGGGTCATTTGGCAGCTGGAAGTGTAAATGCCTTGATATTTGCTCATCTGTCTTAGAATATTAAAGGAGTTGTCATGAGATCCTCAGAAATTAATTTCCAAGGACTTTTTTTTTTCCATTTTATTTTATCAGGTCCTTGCTCCATGGCCTTGATCATCTGGGAGCCTCAGGAGGCCAGAGTGAGCTCATCCTGGATGGAGGATTTGGGTGACCTTAGGGTCATTTCAATTTTTTGTCTCCATGACCCAATTCTACCCTCCCTACAGCAACATGAGATCACCATAGCCAGTTTCATGTTGATGCCTGTGGTTATGTCTCATTGCTGTGGTGGTTCCTGTAATCGCGTAAAGTCAGGACGTTAGCAAGATCTTGTTATCTGGGCTGCTGAAGATGAAAGGCAGGTTGCACTAAATATTGCACTAGCCTCTTGTTCAGGTTGCTGTTTGTTCTCCTCTTGCTGGCCATAGTGATACTGTACCATTATGAACATGATTAATAAGGAGGAAGAATGACCTAATGCTTTAGGGGGAAGAGGCAACTGGATTGCCCACACCTTTTCAGAACTCAAGTTACATATGAGGGAGGAGTGGTCTAGTGGTTGGGGCAAATTACCTTGGGCCAAAGGGCCAGGGGTTCGAATGCCTCAGAGGACAGCAACCTTGGGCCGGAAGGATTGGGGTTTCTAGTCCCACAGGTCCTCCTTATGGCCTTGGGCAAGCCACTTAACCCTCCGTTGCCTCAGATAGAAAAAACAGATTGTGAGCCCTTTGGGGACAAGTGAAGAATATATATACAGTACCTGACTGGTAGAAAAAGCAGTATATAAGCCTAGTTAAATAAAACATCCTGTCCTCAAAGATTTTACAATCTAAGTTTGTCCCTGAGGGGATGGAACGTTAAGAGACTAGTTCAAGATCACAAGGAGCAGCAGCAGTGTGTCTTGAATATGGCTTCCCTGGTTCTTGGCCTCCTGCTGTAACGATTAAGCTATTCCTCTGCTCCCGACTGTAATTCAGGAGACATCCCGGGACAGCAGTCCGACTCCTTTCTGCCTCTCACTGTACCTCCATGTGTCAGTAGAAAATGGCTGAATTGACTTGAGCGCAGTCTTTAAAAGTGACTTTATAAAAGAGGCCCCCCTCAGTAGCCACGCCTACTCAGGAAAAAGGTGTAAAGATGTGCGTGCACTCTGTGCGTGTCAAACATTGCAACTCTACCTCTGTTCCAGCCAGACTACGCCCTTGTGAACCCCACATGAAAAATGATGCTCTCTTTGCGCACACGTCTGCATGCACACATGGGCGCGCAGTTTTATGAGTCCTTTTATGTGTAAAGCAGGCTTAAGTGGAAAAAGCTTTGCAAAATTACCCCTCCCCCCCACTAGGGCAGGAAGTGGCTGACAGTTTTACTGATTGCAAGCTTACGATGTGTTGCACAAGTAGTCTCTTGTTCCACTACTCTTTTAGAGTAGACATGCCATGGCGCTGCTTCAAAGTATAATTTTTGGTGGCGGTATTTTTGCAGATGAGGACCAGGACTCCCCCCTTGAAGGTGGTTTCTCTTGGTGGAACCTGTTATCCTAGATGAGCATAAAGAAGTCAGCAAATCAGCTGTAGGATGATCCCTGTGACTTGACCCAGTTTCTGCATTTCTGATTTGGCTTTTGGGTGCTGTATCCCCCTTCCTTAGGTCAGGGCAGCGCTGGTTTATTATAAGAGTTTATAGTTCTGTCTTTCATTTCTTGCTCAGAAATAATACCCTTGCTTTCTGCTCAGGGCAGGATGAACATTACCAGATGATATAAGTGAATCATGACGTATGGGAAGGGTGATCAGAAGATGACAGAATTTTGACTCATAAAATTCTGTCATCTTTATTCTGTTCTTTCTTGTCGGTTCCAGAGCATCTGACCATGTTATCTTAAGTCTATTGCATTCTTTTTACATATCGCCTCGTAAGGTCACATTGATGGAGTGGTGGGGTTCTGAAACGTGCTCCCCCGCAGAGGTGTCATCTTGGTCTGCTCTATGATATGATTTGTTGTCTGTGAACCACTTTTTTATTAAGTTGAAAGGCAGTATAGGAAGTATAATTAAACCAAATATGATTTTGCGAGACAGTCCCTGCTCATTAGAGCTTACAATCTAGTTAACTGGGCAACTTTGTAAAACTTATTTACATCATTTCACAGAAGCCTGGACTATGCTACTCTTTAAAATACAGAAAAGCACAGGGAATGGTATTAAAAATGCAAATATGAGTAGATGTACATTTGGTAGTCTAGGTAATTCCTATTGCTTTTTTCTCCCTTTGTTTTCGGCAGCTTACCGAGTACATCCACCTTAAGAGGCCTTTTCTCTTTTGCTTGTTATATGCCGTCCTACATTTTTCTTTTATTGGGTGTGGGAATAGTGATAAATGAAAGCTTTAACTCACAAACTGTATAGCCTTCGTTGTATTGTACTGCAGTATGCTGGGTGTCCTCTAGAGGGCCCCACAACATTTCTGTAGCAAGAGGTCCTCTGGGCTTTTACATGAATTCCCACACTCTAAGAAAGATAGGTGTAAAGGAAGCGATACTGCAGGAGGTTGGAAGTGTCACTTTTTCCACGGTGAGATGTACAGCTTCTTGTGGTTGGGTATCTGCATACATCCTGAATACAACGGATTTGACACGTTTTTCCTCACCCACATCATTTTAGTAGATGGTGAGAAAGTTTCAGTGGATAGATCAGACAGAATGCAGTTCAACTCTTCCTTTTTCAAGAAATAGCCGTGAGGAGGAAAATATATTTAAAAAAAATAGTTTTATTAATGTTAAGGTTTTCCAGCTGTGGAAAGGGCTTCAGATGAGTTTGTATAGTTTTGCAGTCCCCTCATCAGTCACACAGATTAGATCTTAGGGATCTTTCCTAACCGTTATTGCATGCTAATGCCATTATTGCCATGAGACCCACTGAATAAAATAAATGGGTCCTGCGGCAGGTAACGTGCGATAATAACATTAGCACACCAGCATGTAGTAAATGACTTCCCTTAATGATCTAAAATGTCATGAGAGGATTGAATAAGGGATGCTGTATTTGTTAAAAATTCAAATCTATGAAAAGAGGATGACCAAGTAGCTTGCTAAAGGGGGTGCTTTCTTGGGGTTTTATAAGATGCAAATTCTGGCAGTGCATTGTAGATGAAGCAAACCAGACTGGCTGTGAAACCATTGCATTTTGTGGACATATGGAAAAAGCTGCCATGCTGTGAATTCCCATGAAGTCAGTAGAACTCAGAGCTGTGAGTAATCCCGCTAGAATTATGTTGCAACTGGTTGTTAAATGAATGTTAGCTGGGAAGATTGTCAGACTGGAATCAGATGACCGGTTTCCTTTCTCTATTTAGGTCCGTGTTGAGAGCACCTGCTACCTGCGTAACTTGTAATTCCCATGTTCTTGTTATCCCTCCATGACTGTGAGATCTGCTTTGAAATTACCACAGAAGCATTTTTATTTTATGCTGTCTTGCTAAATGTCCATCTCGTTTTTTGCTACTAGCCACACAAGCCACCGTTTGAGCTGAAGACGCATACTTGTAGGTAGACTGGCAGTGACTTTTCTGTTCCTGCTTTTAGTCTAGTGTGTGAATCGTGTGGCTAACACACACATGTGCATGGTTTGCACCTCTTGAGCAGTGAGCCATCCTGCAGTGTATGTGATTAGAATTTAGTACCACATTAGCTCTGTGAAACGTTTTCACAAATGCTTGCAACTAAAGCTGCAAGCTGGATGTTTCTTAAAGGGGGCCTAGCCTGTGAGGGTTGCATATATTCATTTTGACTATTTGTCTATACCTCTTTTCTCCAGGTCAAAGCAGTTTACAAGAAACAGTAACAGTTTTACATAAAATGAGGAACTGAAAACATACTAACCTAGGATGTACAAGTTATTCATGCTCTTCAACTAGAAAAGAGAGAGGGGAAAACGTTGCTAGATTGCGAACTTCTTAACAATACTGGATTGAGCATACTTAAGAGCTCCAGCAGGAGGCTCTCTTCGCTATGATGCAAGTACTACGCCAAGCATTAGCAGTAAATTTGAGAGACACAGATCATGCTCCACATACCCTGGTTTAGACGTGAGTTTTATGACTGTCATGTGCGCAGAATTCACCCATTTGGAGAAACTGCCCCGGAGAATTGAGCATAGCTAACTGTTGGGGTGTGATATTTATGTATTGTGTGTCCAAAGTGCGCCATGAATAGATGGGTTTTTTAGTGCCTAGTGGAATGCTGTAAGTTCAGATATGTTTCTGGTCGTCTCGGGCATCGCCTTCCATAGTCCTGGAGCATAAAGGGAGAAGGAGCAGGTACAGGCATACGGGTTGCTTTTTGTTCTTTCCACTGGTATATTAGCGTACTTTGTGTGCTTTGTCTTCTGGCCTTGTTCTGTGTCGTGTGTAAGAGCGTGTTTAGGTATGTGGATGATAAGTTATGCCTGATTTTGAATAACAGTAGCAGGATTTTGTATGTAATTTGACTTGTCATTGGGAGCCCGTGCAGTTGTTTCAGTATTGGCATAATGTGCTCAAATCATTATGCTCCTTGGATGATAAGGGGTCACTTTACGTTGTTACTCCAATGCAAACCCTTGTCTCTATCTGAACCTTCCCAAAAAAACACTCACAATATTCTCAGAAAAACATATTAAACACTTTCCTGCAATAAATTATCCACTTTTTTACAATCAAATATAGGAAGGAAAATGACCTCAGGTTTTACTTTTCTGCCCCTCTATGCGGTGAAATTCATCACCATAGGGGATTACAAAAGGTGCAACATCATGGGTCCAGCCTCTCCCTTTTAACTTACAAACTCTCAAAATCACTTACCAATATTAAAAAAGTACCTTTTCAATACTACCTATAATACCTTTAATCATTTTTACTTTTTACACCTTTTTCAACTTATTTTCTTCTTAACATCTTACTCTAAATTAATCTTCTACGATGTTCCTGAAAAACAAAGCCAAACGGGTACCATTTGTAAAGGATGGAGAGTACATTTTAGTAGTCCATGGTATATAATGTTGCCATAGCCAAAATGTGGGAAGACTGTGGCCTGAAATATTAAACGGAAATTGTGTGGCTCAAGTAATGGACGTAGGTATTGCAGGGTTCGCATTTTGTCTTGATGGTTCGCTTAATGCGTGTTTAGGTCTAAAGTCATTCCTAAGTATCTGTTTTTTTTACTTCTAGCTCAGTTGCATTGATTCGTAGCGTTGTTGGTGGAATGAATGTTTTATCGCTGGGTAGTACTTTACTTTATTGCTAGGCCATGATCTGTTTGCCAGTGAGCAATATCCTTGAAGTGGTCTGTTATTACAATATATGTAGGTTTTGTTGTCTTGAAGGATTCATAGAGCATATCATCTGCATATATGTGATAGTGAACTTTGTGAGAATGTGTGACTGAGCCACATAGGTTGTGTGCATGCATGTCTGTGTATCTGGGTCTCTCTCATGAAGCTGGTCCTTGTGGGATGCCTTGTCGTTGATAGAATGGTACTGGTTTGGTCAATCCTGCTTTCACCTGTAGCCAGTCAATTCAAGGTGTTCTCTCAAGGTTCACCCAGGGGTTGGTCTGTCTTGCAACACACTGTGTCCAGAAAATAGGTTCCATTTCTCTGCACATTTCTTTACTACAAGCATTTTTAGATCATTGCAGGCATTTTCAGAGTTTAATTTAACTTTATATTTTGGTGCAGTTTGCGTTTTTGGAAATCGTTTTTAGGTTTTTCAAGTGGGCTAAGTACATTAACAGTGTAGACGATGTACTATGCTAATTCTTTAAGAAATAAAAGCAAGCTTAGTTTAGCATTGAGGAATCTGCCAAGCACAAAGGGAAATGCCTTTTTTTTAAAAGCTCTTATAGATAATTTGATACAATAACAGCAGCTACGGGTACCAGTTTGTCAATGAGCCGCCTGACTGAAGACCGAACACAATTTAGGATAGCTATCCAGAGGATGGCCATGAGTTGACTCCGACTCAACAGCACTTAACAACAACAGCATAGATAATTCAGTTACAAGATAAAACAACCAGAGGTTTTGGTGGTTGTGTAACTGAATTATCTTGTATTGCAGAAGACATGGGTTCGATGTCCAGGCGAGAACTTTGCTCTCCTGGCTAGGTGGAGCTGGAGATGCCCCTGGAGGATGGAGTCTTAGCCACTGCTTGTGGACCCATCTAGACTCAAAACTTGGAAGGAGTAGGGAGTGTCCACATAAACTGTGCTCTGCAGGGAGCTGAGGTTTCTGGAGATGAGGGAGTTTTTTGGTACCATTGTTCAATAGAAGTAGATTCTGATCAAATGAAGAGCAGGAGAAACTGTTGGGCCAGCTCTTCCCCCAACACAATCTTATTTTAATTGTATTTTATTCCAGAGGAAATATTCATAGAAGATGCTATTTCTATAATCATTTTAGCATGAAAACTGTAGGATGGTGATAATTTTGATTACTGCTTATTTCCACAGTGCTACTAGGCATATGCAGTGCCATGCACATATACATGTAAGAGGCAGTCGCTGTTCAACAGAGCTTGCAATCTATTCAAGACAGAGCAGATAAGGGACTAGGCAATTTTATAGGGAAATGGTTCAGACACATATGGGTATTTAAACAGGAGAATAAGGGTCAGGATCCAAAAAGCAGCCTTGGAAAGTGGGGTTTGAACCTGCATTTCAATAAGAGCAGAGATGGAGTCTGATGTACCGACTCGGGAAGTCTATTTCAGGCATATGGCACAGCAAGTTGGTAGGAATATGGAGTCTAGAGTTGGCCATGGAGGAGAAGGGCACAGGTAAGCGATTTACCTGATGAAGGGAGTTGCTGATAAGGGGTCTAAGTAGAGATGAGAGGTAATGAGTTGCAGAACGAATGCACTTGTAGGACAGTGAAAAGTTTGAATTGTATGTGGAAACAGATAGGGGGTCAAGGAAGTGACTTGAGAGCAAGGGGTTATGTGAATGTAGTGACACTGGTAGAACACATGAGACTCAGTCACCAGCAAACACAGCCTTCAAGTGCTTGTGGAAACTAAGCACGTTAATCAGCATACATATGTGAGGCGGTAGCACATTCCAACACTCTGCATCTGTGACCCTAAAAACCCTTGACATACCACATGCAGAACGTACAATCTCCAATCCTGGCACCTCCAAAGAACAGCCCTGGGTGGACCGAAGAGTACAACCTAGCATAAACCACTTCCACAGTCCACGCAAAAAATCTGGCCTGTCCTCAGAAAGCATTCTGAACACAATAACCAGGAAGCTTAAAGGTGGCCTGAACCCAGACAGGGAGCCAGTGCAGCTGTAGCAAAAACAGGCTCTCACTATCGCACTGCTGTGCACCGCCTCACTTTGGACGGCTTGCATCCTGCGCGCTCACTGCAGAGGCAGCCCAGTATATAGTCCAAGATGCCCAAATCCAAGGCCGGCATTGTGAGCAATAGTCGGTGGCCTCCAAGTAGGGCTGCACTTGATGAACCAACTTTAATTTCATCCAAGATGCTCGGATGACAGCCTACATCTGTTTCCCACCCACTCTCTCCTGTTCCAAAATCACCCCCCAATGACCTCGGCTCCTCCATCCAAGGGATAACCACTTCACCTACTTTGGGTAGGCAACAGAGATCCGCATGCTCCACCCTCCCAAAACACAAGCAGACTGTTTTTGCCACATTAAATACTAGCCCGCTAGATGTCATCCAACCTCAAAGCCCTACCAGACAGGCGTTAAGGGTGGTCAAAGCCGCCGGCTGATCCCAGGGGGGCCAATAGCTGTATGTTTCATCAGCATAAGCATAAAATCCTAAACCAAAAGAGCACACTAACTGTCCCAAAGGCTGCAGGTAAATGTTAAACAAAAGGGGACGGGGAGCCCTGCAGAACCCCTTCTCCCAAGAGGTACAAGTCAGACCTTGATGCCAGCCCCCCTAATCTGGAAACGGCGCTTACTCGGGAACGACCCAGTCCACTCTAACACGTACCCCTTAAGTCCAGCCGTGCACAACACTCCACCAACAATGCCTTCTCTACCAAATCAAATGCAGCAGAGAGGTCAAATGAGATGAGCAACATCGACCCATCATTGAGATAACCATAGACTTGATCCAAAAGAGCTAAGTCTCCACACCACGACCCAGCCAAACCCCCCTCTGCCCAGGATCAAGGAGTGAGTTGTCCTCCAAAACCCCCCTGGCCTGCATCACAACATTTTTCTCCACCAACTTGGCCAATCTGAGCAGATTGAAAATCGGCCAACAATTACTGAGATCCATCAGGTAACCACCTACAGGACTGGAGAGAGGCTCATGTGGTGCCTTTACACAAAAGCGGAAGTAAGGATGTGGTTGAAAACTACAGGCTGGTTAGTTTAACTTCGGTGGTGAGTAAATTATTGGAAACGCTGCTGAAAGAGAAAATAGTGAGGTTTCTGGAGTCCGGCGGATTACAGGATCCAAGGCAGCATGGATTCACCAGAGGCAGGTCTTGTCAGACAAATCTGATTGATTTCTTTGACTGGGTGACCAGGGAGTTGGACCGAGGGAGAGCTCTAGATGTGGTGTATTTAGATTTCAGTAAAGCCTTTGACACTGTTCCTCACAGGCGACTTATAAACAAACTGAGCACCCTAGGGATGGACCCTAAAGTTACTGCTTGGGTTAGAAATTGGTTGGGTGGGAGGCGACAGAGTACAAGTAAATGGAGCTCACTCTGAGGAGAAGGATGTTACCAGTGGTGTGCCCCAGGGATCTGTCCTTGGTCCGATTCTTTTTAACATCTTTGTTAGTGATATAGCGGAAGGGCTGTCGGGTAAGGTTTGCCTCTTTGCGGATGATACCAAAATCTGCAATAGAGTAGACACCCAGGAAGGTGTAGATAACATGAGGAGGGATCTAGCTAAGCTTGAAGAATGGTCTAGAATTTGGCAGCTGGGATTTAATGTTAAAAAATGTAAGGTCATGCATTGGGCTGCAGCAATCCAAGGGAGCAATACAGTATAGGAGGTGAAGTACTTTTGTCCACTAAAGAAGAGCGGGACCTAGGCGTGGTTGTGTCTGATGATCTTAAAGTAGCTAAACAGGTAGAAAAGGCGACGGCAAAAGCTAGAAGGATGCTTGGGTGCATACGGAGAGGAATGGCTAGCAGAAAAAAGGAGGTGATAATGCCTCTGTATAAGTCTTTGGTGCGACCTCATTTGGAGTATGGTGTGCAATTCTGGAGACCGCACCTTCAAAAGGATGTGAACAGGATGGAGTCGGTGCAGAGGGTTGCTACTAAAGTGATTAATGGGCTTCATTATAAAGCATATGAGGACAGACTTAAGGATCTTAATATGTACACCTTAGAGGAAAGGCGGGATAGAGGTGATATGATTGAGATGTTTAAATACCTCCGTGGCATAAATGTTCAGGGAGAGAGCCTCTTTCAATTGAAAGCAAGTTCTGCTACGAGGGGACATGGGATGAGGGTGAAGGGAGATAGATTCAGGAGTGAGATGCGGAAATATTTCTTTACGGAAAGAGTAGTGGATCCGTGGAATAGTCTCCCAGTGGAGGTGGTAGAGATGAGGACAGTAACTGAATTCAAAAAAGCATGGGACCAACACAGAGGATCTCTAAAGGTAAAAAGTGGACTGTTGTAGTTATGGAAGGACAGACTAGATGGGCCTTGTGGTCTTTTTCTGTCATCATGTTTCTATGTTTCTATGTTTCTTTGGTACAGATGTTACCACTGCTTCCTTCAGCCTGGCCAGCAAGGAACCCTGCTGCTGCGAGGCATTCATCAAATCCCTAATCCAGGTAAGCATCGACTGCGATGCATCCTTAAAGCACCGAATAGGTGCAGGATGAGCGTCAGACTAGATCTCCCGCAAACTCCCTAACAGCTGAGCTATGTGCTCAGTGGAAACCAGAGAGACAGTGTCAAGGCTGAACTCAGACCCCCGCACTGTCCCCACCCCCGCTACCTGGGAACCACAAACTATACCAACCTTCAGTCTCCATACCTTATCCAAAAAAGTCTAACTGATCCAAATCCACCAATGCTGCACAGACCCGCACCTGCCCACCTCCCAAAAGATCTGACACCATCCGGAAAACCATCCATGGCTGATTCCTTGTCCCACCTGCTTAGTATAGAACTCTTTGCTGCCATGAACAATCAATGATACCTATTAGCAGTCTGACTCCAGCCCTGTCTGGCTACCTCCAGCATACACAATCTCCACCAGCATGCCTCAAGCCCCGCTGCAGCTTGTGTTTTCACCTCCGTAACTCAAGAGGACCAAGGCGGAGCCCACTGAGCCCACTGTTCAACCTGTTTCAAAGAAGCCACCACCTGATGCTAGTCCTCCACCTGGACCATGATTTCATCCGTCTCATCCTGGCGGCATCACGCACAGCCAATTCCCCCAGTGGTCAACATCCACCAGACCCCGAACATCTTTCCTAACAGCCACGTCTTCTCCACCCCCCCACTCTCCAAGCCCAACCTTGCCAACACTGAAACTGCACCAGGAAATGATCCAGGAGACTGGTAACAACCAAATCCCCCGGACCCCACTCCTATCCAGCATACCACCACCATCCCCTCCCCTGGTGAGTGAGACCCCACACCACCTGTTGCAACCCCCCCTGCAGCCAGTGTAGAGGGCAAAAATGTAACCACCTCATCCCCAAGCACATCAATGTGCAGGTTGAAGTCTCCCAATACCAGCACATCCCGCCTGCCTGTGACCTTAACCAGAATCTCCTCCACTAACACCTCCCATACCACCCAGGACACCCCAGGAAGACAATAAACCAAAAAATCCTGTCTCTGCCCCCTTACCCACCTGGAGGAAAACTACCTCCGCCTGCTGTGGTAAAGACAATCCTCTCACCACATCCAAACCTCTTTCATCATGAGCATTACACCCCCCCCGACCCTGGTGCCCCATCTGAAAACTAACATATATCCAGTCTGTGCAATAAAACCTTCCCCCAACCCATGACCCTCTGCCACCCAGGTCTCATTCAAACATAAACAATCCAACTGCTCTCCCTGCAACAGGTCACCCACCAATTGCAGCTTTGGGACCAAATAGCGCATATTTAACAATGCACAAGTCCACCAACACTCAACTACCCCATGTCCTCTCTCAAGCACAGCAGCCTTACATACCTCAGGCCCTCTCCCATACACAAGAAATTGACCGTTCCTCATAAACCACCTGATCCCCTGCTGCCGCTACCAGTCCCTCCCCCCCCCCAACAAGCCCATGCCCTCACCAAACCATTCAAACCATAACAAGAAACAAATCACCACTACACACCCAACCCTCCTCCCTTCATACCCTCCAGCAAGGGGCCCTAATGACTCAAACATGCAATCGCACAACTTCTAACTATACTAACCACAAAATGAGGACGCACCTTGCCCCTTTGGTGTGACACCTCAGGCATTATGGCCTTATGCAAGCTGGAGAG
This sequence comes from Ichthyophis bannanicus, assembly GCA_033557465.1. NCBI lineage: Eukaryota > Metazoa > Chordata > Amphibia > Gymnophiona > Ichthyophiidae > Ichthyophis > Ichthyophis bannanicus. Next base: position 171,308,213 of record CM066032.1, on the reverse strand, counting down.
GAAGACGGGCCCACGTGACGCCACCTCGCTCTTGCAAGGGAGTGCCCATGGATCACGACACACCACCAGGCCGGCACTCGGCAGCAACACCAGTCAGGACAGCAAGATGACAAATCCTACATGTCGCTGCTCACAGGAGGCATTCCAAGCAATCCAGGTCCCGATGGCAGGGGAAACGCAACTGTCCGACAAGGTAGGTCCCGATGACGGGAGACGTAAGTCCAAGAGCACACCCAGCAGAAACAAGTGCACAGTGGCAGGAACAGAAGCAACTTGGAAGTCCCTCTGCTCATCTCCGATGGTGTCACAAGCCGGCGATGGCATCAGTCCCACATGATGCCTCCCAGCTTTCACTGGGGAGTGCCGCGGGTCTCAACACACCCAGGGGTCACGACTGCAACACCAGTCAGGAAAGCAAGATGGCAAATCTCACACGTTGCCGCTCACAGGAGGCAGTCCAAGCAATACTGGTCCCGATTCTTCTCACTCTTTAATCTCTGTTGGTAGACTTATGAATATGGAGTTTTCTTTTGTCTTTTTCCGTCTGTCTTATTGTATTTGAATTTAAAATTCAGTAAAAAGATCAAACAAGGTACTGGGGAATTTGCTGGCTGGATAGCCTGAAAACTAGATTGGCTAGGGGTAACTTAGGACCGGACTGAGAATTAGGACTGTAGAAAAAGAAATAGTCCAAAATCAAACAATGAAAAAAATTGATTCAGCAGAAGAAATTTTCTGTAAACATTACCCTGCATGGATTGGATTAGTCATACCTACTCTTCACATGTTGATAGATTTAATGGCTTATTCAAAATCAGATTTAAAAAACATTAAGTACTCGAAGGGTCTGAATATAGCATGAGCAGACAAAACATGAACGTCAAAGAAAAGATAAAACAAATTGGAAAAATGTATACTTTCAGTGCAATACAAAGCAATCACATTCCATAGTCCTGCGTTTCAGTATTTTAATTAATCCTCTCGTAGACTCAGTCAGCACAGTATATGGTGGGGGGGGGGGTTCCTGAGTGGGGGGGGGGGGGCTACCATTGTGGCATCAGCAGGGTGGGGAGCAGTGAGGTTTACAAGAACAAGCATATGCATTAGTCCGTGTACATACAAATGAATAGGTAAACAATCATTTTGGATACATTTTTTTGAGCATGAATAGTCTTCTTTTGGTTTCACAATTCACTAATAGTTTAACGAAACTGCGCAGATCCTTTAAAACAGAGTGATGGATGACCACATAGACAAGGCTGTGGAAACTAATAGGCACTTTTAAAGTGAAACTTTCCTACAAATAACATCCCTAACAATAGCTTATTTTACCCCATAATCATAAGATATTCTACCTTCTTATACCCTTCCTTCATTATTCACCAAATGCCTGACCAAAAAGCCATATGCTAAATTCAAAACCTACTGGACAACGAATGACGAATTATTGGACAAGCATTATTCAAAAACCTAAGACTATTGGAATGGAGTGAATAACACTGTTTCCTCCTGTGATCCTCTCATTGCTAGTAAGGGTACCACTTGTACTGGTTATTTAACTGCTTGCAAAGCTTCCCAACTCTCGTCGGACAAAAAAAAATTCCAAAAACTGATTTAATGCGCTTCTGTTCTTGACACCAAAGGGTCCGAACAATACAGTAAGCTTTTTCATGGAAGTCTATCTGAACCCTCAATTGTCCTAAAGCTGATTGTGGCTTCTTCAGCCTTTGTAGAAAGATTAAAAAGAAAACATTCCAAAGATACTGGATATGCTAGTTATTGTTTCAAAGCTGGAATTTGCCCGCCTTTGTCTCATTTTACACAATTTTAGATCTCTCTCTCTCCCTCTCTTTTAAATAATGTTCCCAGTATATCAGTTATGAGAGTAGCAAAATTAATTTACATTTTCACTGTGTTAACTTGTATTCGTATTTGCTTTGGACTGATACCACAGAACATTTTTTGAATAGTAGGGATATACATTTTGTGGTGCGCATTTATAGTGCACCGAAGATACTCTTCATACATATTAACTTACTAATTAATGGGTAAGGTTTGTCTCTTTGCAGATGATACCAAAATCCACAATAGAGTAGACACCCAGGAAGGTGTAGATAACATGAATAGGGATCTAGCTAAGTTTGAATGGTTGAGAATTTGGCAGCTGAGATTTAACATTAAAAAATGCAGGATCATGCATTTGGACTGCAAAAGTCGAAGGGAGTGGTATATTACAAGGGGTGAAGTACTTCTGTCCATGAAAAAAGAGCAGGACCTGGGTGTGATTGTTTCTGATGATCTTAAGGTGGCTAAAGGTAGAAAAGGTGACAGCAAAAGCCAGAAGGATGCTTGAGTTCAAAGGGAGAGGAATGACCAGCAGGAAGGAGGTGATAGTGCCTCTTTATAAGTCTTTGGTGAGAAATTATTTGGAATATTATGTGCAATTCTGGAGAGCACACCTTCAAAAGGATATAAACAGGATGGAGTTGGTGCAGAGGGTGGTTACCAAATTGGTCAGTGGGCTTCAGGGGTGGTTCTATCATTAGGCGAACTGAGGCAGTCGCCTCAGGTGGCAATTTCTAAGGGGCGGCACTATTAGCCGCTCCCTAGAAACTGCCTAAGATAGAACCGCCGATAACTTAAAATCAAATGAAAGCAGCTGGAAAGGCAAGGGGGTTGGTACTGGGAGGGGAGGCTGTAAAGGGGACTGATACTAGGGAGAGTTACTGGGACTGAAAAAATGCTGATGGAAGAAAATGAAGAAAGCAAAAGGAGAGACAAGAAATGGCAGATGGACTATAGACCATAGAAAAGAGCTAAGGAGAAGACAGAGGAAAACGGAAACCTCAGATCGGGACCAGCATGATCAAAAATCATCAGACAACAAAGGTAGAAAAAATAATTTTATTTTCAATTTAGTGATTGGACTTTGTGCTAACTATATTTCACACAGTATGGGGAACTGCATCTCTTATCTAGTGTGGCACCGCATGCAGAGTCTGGCTTCTTGGGCTTTCATTTTAATTTTTGTCTACATATTTTTATTTTTGCTTTAGGTTGTGGTCATTTATTCTGTACTGTGTGAGGGTCTGTGTTCTGAGTGTGCGACCAAGGCCAGGTGTTCTGTTAACATGGAATTTGTACTTAAGGATCTGTACTGTAGTAATTTGACTTGTTCAGGTTTTCAAATAGGTGTATGGATGTTTTGGGGCCCATTGCAGTGTTTATAGTGCTGCTTTTTTCTTGGTAGGCCCCTTATTGTATGAGTTTTGGAAGTGTATGCTGGTATGGTATGGTAGATTTGTCCTTGCAGATATTAGTGACTTTAGTAGAGTTTTATATTAGTTTCCAATATGCCTGGTACTGGAGAATGTTTCTTGTTGGTGAGATGATCAGAATCAGCTTTTTTTTTTTTTTTTTTTTTTTTTAAATATATATTGAGTTCTGTGGGTGAATGTCCTACTTCTGCTCTGCACCCATTGTTGAGGAGGGGGTTCTGTGAATGCAAAATGTATGTTCAAAAAGAAAAAGCAAGCACCATAATGCAGTTTATAACAAAATACAAATGAATTATAATTTGGAGTTATAAACTGCTGTGGTTCTCGCTCTTTCTTTTAGTTCCTTGGTGTGTGAACATCTTGCATTTGCTCCACATTATCTAATTAGCTTTTTGATTTGGTTTAGTCCCTGACTGGAGTTTTGAGAGAGATCCCCACCCGGGGGGGTGTGCGTGCCGGAGGAGGGGGGGGCGCCATTTCATCCCTCGCCTCAGGCAGCAGATTGCCTTGAGCCGCCCCTGGTGGGCTTCATCATAAGGTATATGGGGACAGACTTAAAGATCTTTGGAAGAAAGGCGGGAGAGGCGTTTAAATACTTTTGTGACGTAAATACACAGGAGAGCCTCTTTCAGTTGAAAGAAGGCTTTGCACCTATTCATCGAGTTCTTTGGGTCCTATGAAAACGCATATTTCCTCGTTCACCAAATGTATAATAGCTGTACAAAAATCTGCTCTGTTGATAAACTACTGTTTACCCAAGTTAGTTGGAAATAAAACAAATATTTGACTGGAGATGCTAAATAATAATTCTAGTCTCCCAGGAGCCTTTTCCATAGTTCTCTCCAAATGCTTAAAGTTTTGTATCAGTGAAGGGATTCACCACTCTGACCTCCTTAGCTGAAACTTCAGAAAGCCAGAGTAGCACCCAGTTCACTTTATTTGGTTATTTTTAGTGACACAGAAATGCCACTGATTTTCCAGGCAAAGTTAACCAGATAAAGATAGCCAGTTAACTTTATTCTTCCCCAGGCTGCTGAATGGCTGCCTCTCTATTCCAGTTCTTGTCACTTAATTTTGAATGGTGAGACCAGCCTTTTGATAGGGTTGACCTTGCATGTCTTTCCTATTCTGTGGATGTCTTAAAACTGTTAGTACTTCATTAAGCTTTCAAGATTAAGGGCATATGAAAAAATGTGATTGGTTAGAGGTCAGCCTTCCATTTCCCTGAGTGATTTCCTTAACCATACTCAGACTGGGATAATAGCAGGGACTGACTGCTAGGGAGATGCGTTAGTCAGCGTGCATTTGTTTCATTTGGGCATCCAAAAATGTAAAGTGTGCTGAAATTGCCTGCACATGCATATACCTATGAACTAAGATGTGCTCAATCGATTTGAATGCTTAAAGGTTCTAGCAGACAGACATCCACAGCAGGCCTAAAAAAAACAATCTGTGAAACAAACATGAAAAAATGCCCCAAAATTAGGAAACATTCATTTTAAATGAACACAAATCAGCCTTTATTGGCAGCGCACACCCCTGACGTCAGTCCTTTAAATGTAGACCGCAATAGCATGCGTCTAATGGATATAGAAAGAGACACCAGCCCCACTGCAGAGAATGGAAACCGTGATGAGTGAAGAGGAAGAAGGCCAGACTTTGTACATAAACTTTTACTGGATAGTTTTCAGGTCCTCCAGGCATTGCATTAGCACATTTTATGCAAACTTGCATCATATTTAAGAGAATGTTAAGCTGAATGTATTAAACTGCACAAATTGCTTGCAAGTTATCCTCATCTGTGAAATTTGGTGTTCTAGTCCCTTGGCCACACTTATTTGGCAGCTCTTCCTAGACATACTCAGTGATACTTGAACAGGTCTTTTTTTTTTTCCTTAAATGCTTATTTTGTATCCTTGCTGCAAAAGTAAACAGTAGTGGAAATTGGATTGTTCAAGCCAACTCTAGTTTTGTTTGCGATCATGAGCTGTCGCCAGGCTGGTGCATAAATGTGTCGATAGCATTTCCTGCGGTTTTAAAATTATTCCCTAAACTAACGGGACTCCTTTTCTTGTGAAGTGTTTCCTCTCTCTTGCTGAAAATAGCCATAGATACAATAAAGCAGACCAGAAGTCCTTAAAACAGACACTTCCTGTCTGTAGTGATCAGGTAAACTGTTCCATTCTAAGCAGCGGCGGAACGTGATATGCTGAATGGAGTAGCTGAGAACGTGTTTGTTGTACCGTGAATGGGTCTAGCAAGGCAAGATTATCAGATAGCCTTGCAATTTCACTTCTGTAAAGATACAGAAATAGATTGTCCAATTGTGTGTAAATTTTGGCAAGTGTCTTAGAACTTGTACTAGGCCATGTCAAAATAATACGCATTCCTTATCAATTAGGTCTTTGACTTTTGAAATCATTGGAGCTGAGTTCAAGAAGTCATATCGCTCCTGGAAGGAACTAGATTCTTTGCAGGTCATGATTTTCTGTACTGCTTTTTTCAAATCTATAGCAGTACACACAAAGCAATATACTAAAAATCATAGTGCATCACAACAATAGAATATAGTACACTCAAAACTAAAGACAAATATGCGTTATACAAAATAGGGAGAGACCAATTTTCAAAAGGTACTGGGTGCCTCAATGTAAGTGCCTTAGTTTCCTTCATTAGATGTCTACATTCAGATGTTGGTTGACATCTAGAAATTGGACTGAACATTGGAGCCTAAACTAAATTTAAGGCACCTAGAGTCAGGTGCCTAAACAAACCAGTTATTAACTTACCTGAGTTTAGGCACCTCAGATGCTTGGGGCTGGAAATCGGTGCTGAGTGCCTAACTCTCCCTCTTCTCCCCCCCCCCCCCCGAGCAAAGGGAAATTGCTTAAGGTGGTAGTGCACCAAAACATTTTGTGCTGCCATGTAACTGAAACCCCTCTCCCCCTAAAATATCTAGATGTTCCTCTTCAAGTTGGTGGTGCATGGGCACCACTGTGCGCTATTGGTGCAACGTCTTCGTTTCAAAATTCATACGCTTTTGAAAATGGGAGTCTCTAAAATTCCAAATTACACTCCCTCAAAACTAAATCTCCTCCGCGTTTTCTGAGAGAATGTAATTTGGAATTTTACAGGCTCCGTTTTTAAGTGTGGGAGTTTTTGAAATGACAAAGACAACCTTGGAAGCAGGCTTCATCTGAAACATCTGTCGAGTGGATGGTGATGCAGTGAAGTTGAGATGAGTACTAAAATTTTGCCTAAGGGAGTGCTGCTAATCTGTCTCCATGTCGTCTGTTTTTGAGAGCAATTATATAACATAAGGATTAGTTTGTTTCTTCACTTTTGTTTGAATTTATATTGAAAGATGAGGCCGATGATAAGAAATGCATGAGCCATTAACAGTATTGGCTGAAAGCACGTTGTTGATGCTGCTTTTCTATAATCCATTTGACATTTTGTACCATTAAGTTTGAGATTTGCATTGTGTTGTATTCTAAAGGTTCTCCGGGAACAAGCAGGAAGTCAGTCCTCACATATGGGTGATGTCTGCGCTGATGGATACCTTGCAGAAGCATCTCCCCAGCTTTCAAAGAAAACCTTTGGAAGGTGCCACCACGAATGTGTGGTACCCTTCCCGCCCAAGGGTGCCATCTTGCTCAGTCTCCCTTTTTTCGCAGATCCCTTCAGACGTCTGTCTGTTTTTTCCTGGAAAAAGCTGTTTTTTTTCTCGACTTGTTTTAAACTCTCTCCAGTTGTGTCTCGGTACTCTTCCCACCACACAAACCCGCTGCCCCGGCATCATATCTCGGGTCCCTTTGTTTTTCTTCTTTTTTTGTTTTTCCTTCCCTTGGCACTTCGCGCCCTTTTCCCCAACTGGCAGTACCATGGGGTCTTCGACCTCGCTGGGGTGCTATTTTCCCCCATGGCTACCAGTGGTTTTAAGAAATGTGATTGGTATACCAAGATAATGTTCCTCACAGACACACATGACTGCTGCCTACTCTGCCTAGGGCCTTACCACAGTCCCACGGCTTGCAATCTGTGTAAAAAGATGTCCACCAAGGCCCTCAAGAGCATCAGCAGAAGCACAAGTTTTTCCCGGAGTCTCCAGCTCCAAAGGCCAAGGCACCCTCTGAAGCTGCAAAATCCCGTAATGTCCCTGTGGACCCTGGTCGACACCGTGGCTCTTCAGAAAGGAGGTCTTCCTCGAGGGAGCACAAGAAGAAGAAGAAACCCTTGAAGGCAGTCTCTGGATGGGTTTAGTAAGTCCACCAGGTCCCACAGTCCCTGATGATTGTCGGAGGGATCGGAGCGGGAGCGGCCTACCAAGATTGCCTGAAAGGAGTCAACTGCAGATTGGTCTCTGTCGCCAGAGCCTATCCTTGTTGAGTACTCCCCTTTGGGGGAACTGGCGCCAGGCCCAAGTTTCTCAGTGCCCATTCTGACGGCTGTGGAGCCTTCTGGACTCAAATCCAGGATAGCAGGCCTGGAGCACAGTCTGACTGTCTTCATGGACCAGCAGCGGGTATTGTTGTCTGGTATGACACAAAGAGCAAATAGAGGCCCTCGCAGCACAAGTTCAAACAAAACACAAGGAGCGAGGGTGTAGAAGGTCACCAATTTATTGAATAAACAGCCACAACGCATTTCGGCAGGATTGCCTTCTTCAGGGGGCACAAGTGAAAGGCAGGGTATACCATTAAGTCTTTAAAAAGACTTCGTGCAGTAGTCTTGCGATCAATACTAATTGTGATAGGGATCCCAGAGCCAGAGGGATATGGAAGTATTCATCTGTATTCCTAAATTGGGAGCCAATGTTCAGCATCTAGTAGCGGGGAACAGAGGAACTGTTTGTTTTTCTTTTGCAAAAATACTATCGCAATTAGTATTGATTGCAAGACTACTGCATGAAGTCTTTTTTAAATAGCGGGTAAATCGCAAGAACAATCTTTACTTATTAAAAAACAGAAATGGATTTATAAGTTGAAATCGGTAATACCGGATGGTCTTAATGTTAGCATAGAATGGACATCTTGTATATAATGCATAAAGAAAGAGGAGAATGTGGATGGAAAGATAGACATTTTAAGATAACATTTAGAACTGAATAAAGTTTTTGGTTAGGGATAGAAAAAAGTAGGAAATGTCGAAGATAAGTAAGTAGGAGAAGGTAAGAGATTTACTCTACTGGAGTTGTTTGACTGAATTAATAATTCAGTGCTATTAATGGTGAGGATGACGTCAGCAGTGGGCAGGAAGTAGTAACCTCCAATAGCTTAACAGAGGAGAAGGGTTTAAATATTGGGAGGGGTAACACTTTACCCGCATGCGTGGCGTTTCTTTAAAACCAAGTTGGAAGAAAGGTAGTAATAGCAGAGGCTATACGAGACGTGTGCAGCATCATTTAATTCTCCGGTAGGTGTTCTGCCTTCTCATGGTTACAGTGAACCGAAGGATATATAGAGAGAGAGATTTGAAGTGAGAAATATGATAGTATGTGGTTACTGAAATGGGTTTTGTATTTTAGTGACAACAGTGATTAGTGATTTACTGAGGAAACTGTTAAAGTGAAACGCGACGGAGGTGCCTAGGGCAGGCATTGGGATAGCAGTTGACAAGAAGAATAGAGCGAAGTGGCAGAGAGATGACAATATTGAAGTCGATTGAAATTGAAGTTAAGCACTTGATATTTACCATGTATGACAAATCTAAGTGGTTAAGAATGTTTGAATAACAGCATTTCTCATCGAGTGGGGAGAAAGAAGTTAAAAGCTTCATATGCTCTCGTTTTTGTTTTTCTATAATAATTTTAGATAGTTTTGTTGAAGGTCATTGTTGCTATTAGGCACTAATGTTAGACATTTAATAAGTCTAAAAATAAGTGCCAACAAGTCTGATACCTTTAACAATTGTAGAAGTAACCATAAAGAAAAGAAAAAAGATGGTGAAAAGATTTTGATCCTTTGGCAGATTGCATTGAGCGTTTTTCATTTTTGAAATTCTGTTTTACATTCGCTCAGAGAAAGACCATAAAGAGTTGTTTCAGCAATTATCATCAAGCACAGATAACATTTTTGGATATCTTGGTGCTACCTGAAGAGATGAGATTTTGTACTACACTATATCAGAAGTCTGTGGCTCATAATAATCTATTAAAATATACTAACCATCGCCCTTTGAAATTAAAAAATGGATTGCCTGTTAGCCAATGCCTTCGTATTCGGAGGATTTGTTCCTCAAAACAAGAATATATTGGGGAATCTCGGAAACTTTTTCAAAAATATTTGGACTGAGGTTATCCCTATGAAATTGATAAGAAAGCATATTTAAGAGGACTTTATGCACAATGTTCTTTATCGCTGTCATCAGGTTATGATCAGTGACATATGGAGGGAGGATCCCTTAATCTGTACTTTACCGTTTTCAGTTAGGGCTTTGCAGTTGGCTTCATTGATATATAAGCTTTGGTGAGTGTTACAGCTACATGAATGCTTTGTGGAGCGCCCCATTTTTAACTTTCAAAGGAGCAAAATTATCGCAAATTTATGGAAGTCCATCTGTAACATGGTCCTCGGGAGTAACTGTTGCTAACAGATCTGGACATTATAAATGTGGTGCATGTGAGTTTTGTGATTCTGCAGTTGAAGGGAGCACTTGGATTAATCCAGTGACACAGCCTTCCACTACACTTTGAGATTATACAACGTGTCAATCTGTTTACATTTATGAATTGATATGTCCATTTAAAAATAATTTATGTGGGACGTACTCAAAGAAATATGATAGCTCGTCTTCATGAAAATAAATCACGTCTTAACACTGCTACCAGATAAACAATGATCAATAATTAATCAGGGCTAACAATGCATCATACATTCGATCAATTGAAATGGCGAATTTTGTAACATGCGTCTCAGACATGGCAAGGAGGAGGTCGTGATGCAGTTCATTCTAAAGGGCTTAATCAGGAAATCGATTGACATATGGTAGTATGACATCAAGGCCTTTTAAATTTATTTATTTATTTATTTAACAATGATTTATATACCGCATCTTCCATAGTTCAGTTGCGGTTCACAATAAACAACAGTTAACAAATCGAAGTTTGTTTTACATAAAACATCATATGACCAAATAACAATAAGATAAACAACTAGTGTTAATACAGAACAGTATAGAACAGTGCAAACTATATACATTATGTACAAATACACATTATGTGGGGCTTAAGCGTTATTCAAAGTACAGTATCAGCTATGAAGAATTGTATGTGTAGGTCATTTGGGATTTGTTAGATAAAAACTGGTTAGCCATTATCTAAGTCTATTGAGGGATGATCTGAGTTGTTGTAATGTTTAGAAAAGAGAGAGGTTTTCACTTTTTTGCGGAATTCGATGATCTCGGTTAGTAATCTTAGATCATCTGGGAGGGAATTCCAGATTGTTGGAGCTGCATGAGAAAAAGCTCTATTGTTTGTGAGTTTATTTGCTTTTATGAAGTCTTTGGGAGTTTTTAGTTTATTTGTTTGTCCTTTTCTTTGAGTAGATTTTGAGTGCTCTTTGCTGATTAGGTTACTTAGGGTGACTGGGGCCATGTCGTTTAGAGTTTTAAATGTGGTTATCAATGTTTTGTATACTATCCTACTTTGTATAGGCAGCCAGTGAAGGGATTCTAGTATTGGTGTTATGTGTTGATGTGCGTGTACTTTCGTTATTATCTGAGCTGCTGCATTCTGGGCAAGTTGAATTCTTTTAATGTTTTGTTTTGTTATACCCAATAAAATTAGGTTAGCGAAGTCAAAGTGGGGGGTTATGATGGCTTGAATTATGCTGATGAAATCATGTATGTATACAAGGGGTCTTAGTTGTTTAAGGATTTTGAGTTTGAAATAGATTTTCTTTGTGGTGTTTCTAATGTGGGTGTCTAATGTAAGGTGTTTATCTAGAATAACACCTAGATATCTTACTTCATTTTTTATTTTAATTTCTTGGTTTTGAAGTGTTATGTGTGTAGGTGGAGTATAGGATTGGTTTTTGGTGACGATTAGCACTTCAGTTTTGGAGTGATTTATTTGGAGATTGTGGGTATTTAGCCAGGATGTGACTTCATTGAAGCAATCTGTTGAAGCAATGAGTTGGGAGAGGTGTTCCCTGAGGTTAAAAGGATGCCATGACCATTTTTCCTGTGTAAGCCAGCTGCGCTCCTAATGGATGGATTAAATTCTTCTGATCCATGACTTTGGAATGAAACATTTAAGAGAGAAAAATATATACTGCCTTTTGCCCTGAAGCAGAATCTTAATGTTGATGTGGTTTGAAATGCATTGGCTTGTTTATGGCAGTTTTTATAATGCAAGGTCACTTAAAATACAATAAAAAGGACATGAATGGAGGAAACTTATTATAGCAACCTTGGCTTATTGTCCAACAAAAATATTTGGAGCATATGTTTTTGTATAGGTCTTGTTGTAGATGTGGTACTAAAAGAAATCTTTAATAGATGATGATCACCATGGATGCACAAAATAACCCACACAGGGGAATAAACCAAAGAGACCCAACACAGGCCGTGTTTCGGCAATGCCTTCCTCAGGGATTCAGTGGTAAACTGAAAACATAAATATATAAAAACACATATAAAATTATAAATGTATAATCATAATAAAATGGGTAAACGTATTTAGGAAAATCATAAACACATGATAAAATACACAACATGATAAATATGTGCTAAATTATAAATAGCATAGATCAAAGTAAAACAATAAATATGTTGGAAACTTCAATGAATTAACAAAATTTAAATGAATTAGCAGAACCATAGCACATAAAGGGATGTGACATATTAAAACACAAACCTTCTACCACTCGCAGTCATAAATCCATGTGCCTCAAATCTTTGTGAACACTAAGGACGAAGAGAAAAACAAGTTTCAATCCACGAATACTTTTCATTAAACTACTTGTTTTATCAAAGAACCTTTACTATACAAAATGAAACAGGCAATAGCTCTAACAGAAATTTATAAAAATGAATCGGAGATGGAGATATAAATCCGTATCATCGTCATATGCTCTGTGAACATTTAAAGGGGCAAAAATAGCTTTCGTTAGACTCTGTGTTGTAAATCAAAAGACAGCGCCATGCAAGAGGAGCAGGAGCGAGTCCCGATCAAAAGCTATGGAATGGAACAGGGCAAAGGAGAGAGGAAGATTGCTATTGACTAGAGGTCCTCATTCTAAATTATGAATCTTCCATATGTAAAAGGAGAAACATGTCCTATTTCTAACATAGGGTAATGAAAATTCTTACCTATGCGATACGCTGTCTTCCTCTATTGTCAAGGAAGTAAAATGCCAGTGTCTGTGCTGTGAATCCTTTTAACGGCAGGAATGGGTGACCCCTGACCCTGATGACTATATTACTAAACGAATTAAAGTTAAAACCTTAAAATAAATACTAAAAGAATCAAATGTAAACAGTGGCATCAAACCATTGTGTGCCGGAAATGAAAGGAATCTAAAAGCTGGCGACAGTGCCGCGATTGTCTGTTAAGACTTTTCACTTCGTGGGACAGAATGGCTACCCCAGACCTATAAACGTTCATTTTCTGTGGTACCAATATTAAATTAAAAAGATTATTGATTTTAACCTCCATTGGCAATGTGAAGGTAAACGGTGAAAGTAACGGATCCCTAAAAACAAACCCTTTTAAAAGATCATATCTTATTTAAACATTACACGAATCATAAAAATTGAATATAAACTGATGTTAAAATATCAGATTATAAGAAAAACAGCATAAGCAGGAAAGAACAAAAGAAAACACCAACAAAAGGGAAAAAAGACTATAGTCTCAGTCACTGGCTATGTCCAACCGCTGTTCTCTGTAGGGAGGTCTAATTGTTAGAAACCAATGAAGTCCACTGAGATTTAAAATTTATGCAACCATACATACTCTGAAGAGAACTTAAAGACCGGGAATGGGATGGGAGAGAGGGGAGAAGGGATCTACCACATGCCAAATCTTGCGCTCACACCTACGAAAATACCTCACCTAAACCCACCCAAATTATAAAAATACCAACAAATCTATGTCAAGATTCAAACCCTTAAGGGTTAATGTATCCAACATGAAAACACAACGTTGCTCCAGTCGTAGAATAGTCTTGTTGGTATCGTCTCCTCTCCACTTAGTCCTTTAAACATTTTTTCAGAGATCTTATGATGTTTCTCTCGCCAGTGAGAAACTAGGGGTTTGTCCGTCAAACCTCTGTTAATACAGTTTCTATGCTCTGTAATCCTCACCTGTACACTCCATGTGGTCTTGCAATGCAATGTGTGCCTTCGAGTCAGTCCTGACTCCTGGCGACCCAGAAGCTCCTGGGTTTACCTACATAAAATTTCATACAAGGACACTGGATCACACAAATGACATTAGTCGTTTCACAATTTAAAAAAATCATCTAAATAAAACTTCTGATTTGTAAGGGGGTGGACAAAGACATTCTTTATTGGCCATATAGGGATGTGTGGTTCCTTCAGCATCCTTTCTAAGCATAATGCTTTGCTTGGGAGATGATACCCTCCAACAACTCACTCTGCACTTGCCCCCCCCCTCTCCCCCCCATCCTTTTTTTGTACCCTGGCATTATTCTAAAATTGTTAAATTGTAAAATGTTGATTGTTTAATGTTCCAACATACCAAGTTTTGTTCTCTGTACAACAGTTGTATCCACACTGTTACAAGTTTACTTTTATGTAAACAGTCTTGAATTGTAGAAAGACGGTATATAAAAGAGTTTAAATAAATAAAAGAATTAAACAAGCACAAGGCATGGCAAAATATATAGTCTATTCCCACGTAAATGTACAGATGATAGGTGTTATTTTAGAAGCCCTGTTTTTGCTTTGGACATTCGAAAATGGGCATATGCAGATGTCCAAAGCCATGGAGATGTCCCTGGAGCTGTTTTACAAAATGGTTTCAAAGATGTTCCTGGTGTGAGGACATTGAGTAGGTGTGTCTGGAGCATTCCCAAGAACTTGGACATCCTTGCTCGATCTCGGAAATGCCCTGCACGTCCCAAGCTATTTCCAAGTTTATACCTGCTCCAGGCATGAATAGGCATCGGGAAAAGTGATTGTTTTGCTAGCCAAACGTCCTGAAGGTGTGTAGGAGGTATACTCCTATCCCTTATCTTTTCCATGTTGACAACAAACACCTGCAGAGAATGAGTGCTCTTGTTTTAGTCTTGCCACACCAATGGACATTCCAGTATGCAAAATAGCACGAGAGACATCCCTCCACCCTCCCAAAGGAACATCTAAGTGGACGCCAACGTAGGCGTCCATGTCAGGGGCATCTATGTTACTAAAATTAGACTGAAACGGACAGCCCCAGAATCTTCCCGTACATGTTGCCCTGCACATCCCAGATTGCACTTGGATGCTCATTCTAAAATGTTTGTGGCACCACCTCCAGAATATCCCTAGTCCAATCCCCATCTTCTACATATGACCTCTAATTTGTTATATGTTCTGAATTATATTACAAGAGTTATGTGGCGTGTACATATGCAAATGGATATATTGTAAATGTTAATTTCGCAATGCCACTATTGACATGTGTAGATGCTGTGGGTTGCATAGTTTCTAAGGGAGTATGTTTGCACAGTCCAATAAAAATATACATGTATTCTCAATTTTGCATTGGGGTACATGTATACTTTTAAAAAATGTCCTTATCGGCTTGTGTGCTTCCTTAGAGGCTTGCATATGTGCCAGCAAACTGCTTTTTTTGGCGAGGGACTTAAGAGTAATTGAATTGTCTAGCCATCTGGTATTTAAAATGCCTTTAAAATAGTTTAAAAAAAAAAAAAGGAAAAAAAAGCCTTTAGGAGCTCTCTTCTTAATTGGTTGCTGTTATGTGGAATACTGCTCTGAACTAATTTTGGATTAGGCAGAATAGAAATATGGAAATTAAATTAACCATAAATGCCAGTACGTGCACATGTATGTATGTATGTGTATATATATGTATGTTTGTGTATGTACAGTGCATTGCAAAAGTATTCATCCACTCTGTTTGTCCTGTTTTGTCGCATTCCAACCTGGAATTAAAATGGAGTTTGGAGGTTAGCACCATGCGATATACACAACATGCCTACGACTTTGAAAGTACAAAATATCCTTTATTGTGACACAAGCAATAATTAAGACAAAAAAAAACCTGAAGGCAGGAGTGTGCATATGTATTCACCCCCAAAGTCAATACGTTGTAGAGCCATCTTTTGTTGCAATTACAGCTGCAAGTCTCTTGGGTTATATCTCTAATAGTGTAGCACATCTAGCCATTGGGATTTTCACCCATTCCTTAAGGCAATACTTCTCCAACTCCTTCATTTAGAAGGGTTGCGTTGGTGTACGACAATCTTCAAGTAATGACACAGATTCTCAATTGGATTGAGGTCTGGGCTTCAACTAGGCTATTCCAAGACATTTAAATGTTTCCCTTTAAGCTAGCTTTAGCAGTATGTTGAGGGTATTTGCCTGCTGGAAGGTGAACCTTCGTTCCAGTCTCAAATCTCTGGCAGACTGAAATAGGTTTTCCTCAAGAATTGCCCTGTATTTAGTGCCATCCATCATTCCTTCAATCCTGACTAGTTTTCATGTCCCTGCCAATGAAAACATCCCCATAGTATGATGCTGCCACCACCAAGTTTCGCTGTGGGAATGGTGTTCTTGGGTTATGGGAAATGTTGGGTTTGCGCCACACATGCTTCCCTTGATGCAAAAATGTTCAGTTTTTGTCTCATCTGACCAGAGAACCTTCCGTGTGTTTGGGGGGTCCTCCACATGCTGTTGTGCAAACTCCAAACGTGTTTTCTTATTTCTCTCTTTAAGCAATGGCCACTCTTCCATAAAGCCCCACTCTGTTGAGTGTATAGCTTAAAGTGGTCTATGGACAGATACTGCCATCTCTGTTGTGGATCTTTGCAGCTCCTTGGTGACTTTGTAGCATCTCTGATTAATGCCCTCCTTGCCCGGTCTGTGAGTTTTGGTGGGCGGCCTTTTCTTGTCAGGTTTGTAGTGTTGCCATATTCTTTCTATTTTGTTATAATGGTTTTAATGGTGCTCTGTGGGATTTTCAGAATTGGGATATTTTTTTATAACACAACCCTGATCTATATGTCTCCACAACTTTGTCTCTGTCCTGTTTGGCATGCTCCTTGGTGGTCTTGTTGCTTGCTTAGTGGTGTTGCAGTCAGGGGCCTTTCAGAACAGGTATATTTATACAGGATCATGTGACAGATCATATGACACTGATTGCACACAGGTGGACCCTAATCCACTATTTGACTTCTGAGGTTAATTGGTTGGACCAGATCTTATTTAGGGGTTTCATAACAGGGATGAATACATATGCGCTCACAACTTTGAGTTTCTACCTATTTTTTTATATATACAAGGAATTGTATTGCCATTCCACTTCACCAAGATAGTCTATATTAGGTCCATTACTTAACATCCAAATGAACCTCCATTTTCATTCCAGGTTGTATGTAATGCGACAAAACGGGACAAAAGCCAAGGGGTGAATACTTTCGCAAGACACTGTATATATGTATTTCTCCAGGAACAAGCAGTAATGTAGTCTTCTCATATGGGTGATGTCGGTACTGACGGAGCCCGTGCAAGAACACTTCGTAGCATCTAATTAGAAAGCATTTGGGAGCACCCCATTGCGCCTGTGTGATTCTCTTAACTCCCTCTCTTCAGTTCTTCATTTTCCGCGGTGCCAGCAGGAAGCAAATCCTGTCACCGCAGAAAATAAATCTTCTCTTTTTGTGGATAGTGCTGCCTTCCTGTTGACACCAGCACAGTCTAAGACATTGTGGGTCCCCTTCTTCTTTTTTTTAAATCTAAGGCTTCCTTTTAAAAAAAACAAAACACTCGGGCGTCCCAGTGCCCTCTTTGCCTTAAACCTCCCATAGCCTTCCCATCCTTCGAAGGCATGGAGAAACCAGCTAGTGGTTTCAAAAAATGTTCTTAGTGTGCCAGCATCATTTCAGTGATTGACACACATTACTGGTGCTTAAAATGCCTCGGCCCAGATCACCAGCCAAAAGGTTGTCCCCTCTGTCAGAAAATGACATGGAGAGGCTTCGGATGCAGATTAGCTTGATTCCCAAGGCCCCCATGACCTTCCTTCTGAGCCTTCCCCACCACAGCAGTGATGCATGTTGCCTATGGAAGACATGTCCTTCCAGGAATTCATTCGAGACTTAGCCAACGGTTTCTCCATCACGGTAACATCGGAGAAGGAACCAAGGACGGAGGAATTGGAGATCCTCCAATACCCAACAGCACCCAAAGAGACAGCCACTCTGCTGGTGCACTGCATCCTTCATGATCTTATGCTCTTTATGTGGGAGATTCCTCTCACGGTCTCACCTCAGTCGACGACTATATACCATGTATCTGGTACTGGAGTGTCCCGGCTTCCAAAAGTCACCGTTCTCCCACCATTCCATGGTGGTTGAATCGGCAACAGGCAAATCAAAAGCTCAAAGACCAACTCCTCTAATCTTCCAGGTAGAGAATCGAGAACACTCAACGTCTTTGAGCATCGATGCTTCCAGGCATCCATGCTTTCTGCTAGGATCAACTCCTATATCCTCTACATGGGAATGTTACTCAAAGAGATGTCCAGGGATCTCGAGGCCTTTGCTCCTCTCCTCCCAGAAGACAAGAGGGCAGACTATCTCACCTAGTCAAGCGTAGCCAAAATGTATCGAAGTTTGTCAATAGGGCCGCTTTCGAATGCACAAGCAGGGCCTTGGCAATATGCATTGGTGCCCACAGAATTGCATGGCTTCTAGCCTCAGATCTTGAACAGTGGGTTCAAGTTAAGCTGGGCAACATACCTTGCACAGGTGAAAACGTCTTTGGCAAAGACTGGCAAGATAAGGCCTCTCAGAGTCAGAAAACTTTGCCCTAAAGAGACTGTCTAGAACAGTTGACCCTGCTAGAAAATAGGCAGCTGCAAAGAAGTCTTTCTACAATAAAAAGAAGAGATTCTACTCTTCTTATCCTCCTCCTTCTCAGTACTAAGGTCAAGCCCCACAGAAGAGGCCACAGCCTCCTAAGCAGCAGAAGAAGCCAGAGGTGGCTAAACCTTGACCAGCTCCACAGCCACAGTCTGCGCCTAATTTTTGACACTCTTCTAGAGAACATTGCCTCCCTGCCTCTGGCAGACTGTCACTACACCCACAGATGGCACCTCATCACCTCAGAGCAGTGGACACTAACCATAGTCCAGGAGGGTACAGACAACCCCCACTCACTGCTCTCCTAGAGGACGAGGTGTCTTCTCTTCTGTCTCAGGGTATCATAGAGAATGTTCTGATATCCCAGCAGGGAATGCGTTTCAAAACTCTGTACTTTCTCATACCAAAGAAGACCGGAGGATACAGGCCCATTCTGGACCTCAGACTTCAAGTTCACGAAAAGTTTAAGATGATCTCTCTCTGGACTGTTCTTTCCTACCTCCAGAGTTGGGACGGGCTCTGTTCACTATATCTAAAAGAAGCGTACACACATATCCTCATCTATCCAGGACAAAGGAAATATCTACACTTCACCTTTCAGGTAAAACATTATCAATACAGTCCTTCCCTTTGGACTTGCCTCTGCCCAAGTGTCCTCACAAAGTGCATGGTGGTCATGGCTACATACCTATGGTCTCTGGGGATATTTATCTTAACTTACTTAGACGACTGGCACATAAAAGCAGACACCTCCCAGGAGGTATCTAGCTCTCCTTACATTGTACCATCATGGTACTACAACACTTGGGATTTGTCATAAACTTCCCAAAATCCCAGCTCACTCCAACTCAAAATCTAGAGTTCAGCAGAGTCCTACTGGTCACCCAACCGTCCAGGGCGTTTCTGCCCCAGATCTGCTGTACCTGTCTAATCAAACTAGCATCCCAGAAGCTCCGACAGGACCATCTGACCACCCGCAAAATGCTGCAGCTTCTCAGGCACATGGCCTCTACATTACATGTTGTTCCATATGCTAGATTACATATGCGCACAGCCCAATGGACTCTTGATGTGCGCATCAGAGTGGTGTACAAAAATTAAATGGCTTTAAAACTGTAAAATAATACACTAAAAACAGACACAAAGCAAATGATCATGAAATCAGCTAAAACATATACCATGCTTAAAGAGAATAATGATGCACAATTAATAACCTGAGAAAGTCCATGGCAGTCACAAGGTGGGGGCAAAGACTAAATCAATAAAGAACTAATTGCTTTAAGAATAAGTGCAAATCCCCTGGGTAAAAAGTCTGTATGGACTTTGCTCCGATGTGGACAGTTTAAAATTGCCCAGTAAAGGACCAGCTGAAAAGAAGCTTATTGTGAGCTTTTGAAATTTGTGCGTGTGTGTTTTTTTTTTTTTTAAGTTGATGGGCCAGATATTCAAAAGGCATTTAAACAGTTACCAGTAACAGCCAGTTAACCGTATAAATGCCTGCTAACCAGATAGTCGATGGCACATACATGGGTAGGGCTGTCGAAAATCCCCAAGTCCCCTACGTGCCCCGATGCTAGCCGGCTAGCATTGGGTTGTGCTGGGAGCATTGCAGAGAGGAGGCAGGGAACAATGCTAATCATGCAGCATGATATTGGAAGCTGCATTGTTAGCGCTCGGTGCCTATAAGATAGGCAAGGAAAACACTCACCTATCTTATAGGCGCCAATATCGATGCTGCACGGTTAGCCTCGGCAACTTCCAGGCAGCATGGCCAGACCCAGATATTCACTTCTGTTGCCACGGAAGTGAATATCCAGGGTTTGGGGGTCGGCAGGCAAGGATCAGCGGCTACAGCGCTTAACCCTGCCCAGTTGAATGTCGGGCCCGATATTTTTAAGTGATTGAAACTACAAGGCTCTAATTTCACCTGGTCCTTAAATATTATTGAAAGCCTTATGTGGAACTCTTCTAGAGGGTCATGAAAGGTCCTTGGGGCAGATGATCTGGAGATCTGTAGGTGTAGCAGATCGTGCCTGGAAGTAAGGAGACGAGTTAGGTGATCTAGGGAGGAGTGGCCTAGTGGTTGGGGCAAGGTACTACAGGCCGGAAGGTCGGTGGTTCAAATCCCACTAGAGGACAGCAACCTTGGGCCGGAAGGACTGGGGTTTCTAGTCCCGCAGGTGCTCCTTGTGGTCTTGGGCAAGCCACTTATCCCTCCATTGCCCATGTTCCCTGTAAGTATTAGTGTATGTGTCTCATATCCCCTCGTGTTAAATGTATCCCCCAACCGCTTTGACCCGGTGAAAAGCGGGATATAAATGCAGCTAAATAAATAAATAAATCTCTTCAGGTGCTTTCCACCCTCATTTTCCTGTTCTCTTTACATGATTTAGGTCATTTTTGGTCACAGTTCAGTAGCTTCTTTGACTCAAGCTTCAGAAGATATTTTTTTGACTCATTTGTAGTTTTAAGATTTTTTTCCTTCAGTAGACTGTGACTACGTGATATTCAGCAGGTGACTGTGAATGGACTTTCTGTCACTCTGAAACAACGTGATGCTGTGTGACTTCTCCTGGCTGGAAATAATCTATTTTTTTTTTCTTTCAGTGAGGTTGAACTTAGCAAGGAGGAAGCTTTCTTCTGGCCCAAGAACAATTACGGGGTCAGTAATGTGAGCCTCCCTCCTACTCGCTCTTCCTTCCATTGTGAGATGTATGTGCAGAATCCCAGGCCCTCTGGCCGTACATGGCCCTAGAAAGCTTAGCAACCTGTGGGACAGAAAACAAAACTTAAAACTTAAAAAAAAGTGCTTATTGTCATCGGGGAGATCCAGGACTTTTATTAAGACATATTTGACGCGTCCATCCCATGATATCATCAAACTGGCATCCTACAGCTCCTGGCCTTAGTTTTGTGAATGAGGTTCCTTCTCTTCAGTCAGTGGTAGTTGTGTAGGGGAATTTATACAGCGGTTTCAGTCCTGAATCGGAGTTTAATTAGCCATGGCCTGAATTGTCCAAAGGAGATCTTAGCTACATAAAGTAAAATATGCAATTGTCCTTAGTTAAGCTCAAAAGAGAAAAGCCGTTTTAAGTAATCTCAAAGTGAAAGGCCTGGAGTGATTCACCCTGCTGTACATTTGGAGTTCTCTACTTTCATCCAGTAGAAAGGCATTGGAGCAGATTCCCAGATTGGCGTCGGGTGGGACTGTGGAGAGGCCGTGTCCTTAATCTGCTGCTTGCCTGGGCTCAAAGCATACCAAAAAGTGACCCTCAGCGATTCTAACAGGGGACTAGGGTAATTCTTTGAGGGAAATGATTTAAACAAGCACATAGGGAGTTAAACAGGATCCAAAAGTAGCCTCTAAGAGGTGGATTTTTTTTTAGCTTGAATTTGAATAGGACCAGAGATGGAGCCTGACATACTAAGGTAGTCTATTCCAGGTATACGGTGCAGTAAGATGGAAGGAACAGAGTCTGGAGATGGCAGTAGAAGAAAAGGACATGGATAGACGTGATTTACCTAATGAGGAGAATTCCCGAGAAGGGGTGTAGGGACAGAGGAGAGGTAATGAGAAGCTGCAGAATGAAAGCACTTTGTAGGTCACCCATGTGTGTTTTAATCCTTTCCCTTAAAGAATTACCCTAGTTACCTGTTTGTTCTGTTTGTCTTGAATAGATTATAAGCTCTGTGGAGCAGGGACTGTCTCTTACATGTGTGTGTGTACAGCCTTGTGCATGCATAGTTGCACTATACAAATAAGTAGTGTGATACAAGCCCCTGAAGAAGACTGCTCAGAACCAATGAGAAATGGGTCAGGTGCCATATGAGCTCATTTGCCTCTGCTGGAGCTTTCCTGCTTTAGCCACTGCAGTGCAAACTTGTGAATTAGTTGCTCCGTTGATACCACTCCCAAAGTGGTGGCTTGAAGGGTTAACTTTACTGGCTGAACCGAGTGAATTGAAGTGCAGTAATCTTTGTATCAAAATGCTCAAGAAAATTATTAGTTAGCTGTGTCTTCAGAATGACTTCATGGAAATGGTATCCTAATGACAAGCTGTAGAACTGAGGGTTTTCAAGTGAAAATAACTGGCTATGGTGTCAGGGCCCTGGGGACAAATTCACGTCTTCAAATTGGTCTCTAACTGTAATAACTCATAATTTAATCTTCCACTGTGCCAGGGGATCCACAAAATCAGTACTGAATGGACCATTGAGTCAGGGAGTTCTTGCTATATATTATGTATTTGAGGTATGGATAAACTAATTCTACAATTTTCTAGGGGCTCTCTTTGAAAGAGTAATTGAAGATCTGGAAATGAGCAGTTTCTCTCCAATTCTTTGAGGATATTTTTGGTGAGGTGAACTTGCTCGTCATTATTTTGTCCTACTTTGTTAAAAATATGCAATCTGTTACTTCTATACCTACACTTCTTCCCTTGCAAGAAGCAAACTGAGGCCAATGATCCATTTTTTTAATATAGTTTCTTCCTGATCTCCCCCATAGGGTATGTTGTACCAGAAACATGCTTCTCCCCCCACCCCCTGCCAGCCATCTTGTTTTTCTACTTAAACTGTTCAAAATGCCTGCATAGCTGGTCTTATCCAAGTAACATTTAGCACTATGCTATATTGCAGCAAGGAGGCTCGTCGCTGTTGATCCTTGCAGGCCTACAGGATATCCACAGTGAAAACACATCAGCTGTAGGAACATAATTACATCAAAGGTTATGTTAATATCCCTGCTTTAGCTATCTTTGAGAAGAACCTTTGTGACTTTCTCTGAAAACAAACAGAAAGTCAGTCCTCCCATATGGGTGACGACTGCACCGACGGAAAGCCTTTGGGAAATGTCACTACGCATGCGTGGTCCCCTTCCTGCCCAAGGGTGCCATCTTGCTCAGTCTCCTCTTTTCTGCGGAGCCCTTCAGACATTGTCTGGCTTGTTCCCGGAAAACGTTGATTTCTTTTTGTCCTTTGAGTTTCTAACTCATCTCCAGTATTGCACCGGTACTCTTCCCGCCTACCGACCTCTGTGCCTCAGCATCGGACTCGGTTTATTTTTGTAGTCTTTTCGTTATTTTCTTTTTCTGGCATCTTCGTGCCCTTTTTCTCCTGCTGGCAGCCTAGAGAGTCTTTGACCTTACAGGGACACTTTTTCCCCCTCCCATGGCTACCATTGGTTTTAAGAAGTGCGATTGGTGCTCCAAGATCATGTCTTTAACCGACATGCATGACTGCTGTCTTCATTGCCTTGGGCCAGACCACTACCCAGTAGCCTGCAGTCTCTGCAGGAGGATGTCCAACAAGACCCTCAAGAGCTGCCAGCAGCAGCACGATAAGTTCTTCCCTGAATCCCTGTTACCTCTCCGAACCCGAGCCTCGTCATGGGTCCTCGGAAAGGGGGTCTCCCTTGAGGGAGCCAAGAAAGAAGATGCTCTCGAAGGCGGCGTCCTTGGATGGTTCCAACCAGCAGGTAGCTCCCCGGGCCCTGTCCCGCAGTCCGAAATACTCGTCCGAGAAGGAGCGACCTGCGAAGGTTCTCTGTAAGGATTCGACCACGTACCGGCCTGTGTCCCCAGACACGATCCTCGTTGAGGATTCCCCTTCAGGGGAGCTGGCATTAAGCTCGAGTCTCTCTGTACCCGCGCCGAAGGCTACAGAGCCTTCTGGTCTGGAGTCCAGAATGGCAGCCCTGGAGCACATTTTGTCTGCCTTCATGGACCAGCAGCAGGCGCTGTTGTCTGGCACAATCGGTTCATCCACCCCAACCACTGGTCCATCGCCATTCAAGACTTCCCTGGAGACCAAGCCAATCCTCGAGGTCCTTTGGCCTCGAT
Source organism: Ichthyophis bannanicus (assembly GCA_033557465.1). Classification (NCBI taxonomy): domain Eukaryota; kingdom Metazoa; phylum Chordata; class Amphibia; order Gymnophiona; family Ichthyophiidae; genus Ichthyophis; species Ichthyophis bannanicus. The sequence goes on along the minus strand of CM066032.1, from coordinate 171,284,042 downwards.
TTGATCCTTGGCTGAGGTCGCATTCAGAGTCCCGCTCGACGGGACCGCGGTCCAACCCGACAAGTTTACTGGGTGCTGGCCATAGGGCATCAGGCCCCTCAAAGCCCGTGAAGCAGCCCACCTACAAGTCCTCCATGGACTACTCCGAATGGGAGGCGACTAGTCCTCCGATACCCGTTGACACCATGACATCCATTCAGATTACCCCATCTCGGAACCTCGGCGGCAACATGGACTTCTTGTCCTTTGTCAAGGACATGTCCAAGGCCCTGGCATTCCTGACAGTCAGAGGAGGACCCTCGGGTGGGAATCGCTCATGGTGCCCATCCCTCCCATCCTGGAACAACTCATGCTCTGCATGTGAGAGACACCGGCGTCGGTGCTGGTGGTGAGCAGATGGCTCGACTTGATGTATTGGGTCCGCCAGAGCCCGGGCTTCTAGAAGTCGCAACTAGTACATAACTCCATGGTGCTGGAATTGGTCATGCATTGGCTGAAGAGCCAGAAAATTCACTCCTCGGTGCCCCCGGTAGAGAGGCCTGCACCTTGGGCGCCCTCAACAGAAAGTGTTACCAGGGCTCTATGCTCCTCTGCTGCATCCAGACCTACCAGCTGTACATAGGCATGTACTTGAGAGACCTGGTGAAGGAGCTCGCCGGGGTTCTTGGCTGTTCTCTCCGAGGAACCTTTTGCAATGGTTCAAGAGCCTGGCCAAGGCTGTCCGTTAGTGCTCCAAATCCATGTCTCGAGTGGCCTATGACGGGTTTGAGTCGGTGGCCCGGGTAGCTGCGGCAGGCATTGGTGCATGCCACCAAGCTTGGCTTCAGTCATCCGACCTCGAGCAGTATGTTCAGGACAAGTTGGTCGATGGACCATGCCAAGGAGGGAATGTCTTTGGCAAACTCATGACCGACAAGGTTGCCGAGCTGGTGACCGAGCTCATGACAAGGACCAGGCTCTGTAAGAAGACCACTGCCCCTCCCCGACGGAAGGGCTTGGGTAAAAAGCCCTTTTACCCATGGAAGGGCGCTGCTTACCGAAACTACCCACCCTATCAGGCCTCCCCGGCTCTCCAACAGGGTCAGCAAACCTGCATAAAAAAGGATATAGCAGAATTGGAAAAGATACAGAGAACGATGACCAAAATGGTAAAGGGGAATGGAAGGATATCCCTACCAGGAATGGCTTTTTTTAATAAAAGGTTGGTGTCCCTAATCTGGGGGTGAAGAGTGAGAAAGTGCTATTTGATGCGGACTGAGTGCTTGTCAGAAGTGCGGACGGAATGGTGAGGGTGAATTGTCTGTTCTGTCTTGATCTATTACTCCGAGTTTTGTGTATTAGGGATTGCAGGTAGTTTGAAGATAGGTAGGGGTACACTTTGAAAATAGTAAGCATGGCCTTGTATTTGGTGTGAATTGTATTGCTCTTCGGTGCAGGAAATCCTCTCTGAGCACATGTATAGTCGCCCATATCTCCCTCCTTCCTAGACACTGCAAGAACCCCAGAGGGGGCAATGTAATAAGTGCTATACTTCAGTGTTGCAGTTTACTCTGGATTTCACATTGTTAATGTTATCCAAGGTAGTAAGGGTTTTAGCATGGAAAAATTCATTTAAAAAAAAATCATCACGTTGAAAGAAATTGTTCAGCATGCAAATGTATGCAGATTTGCAGAATAGGGGGAAGTACTGCCAACTTTAAAAAAAAAAGAAATTTTGGCATGTTTTTTACTTCTCCTTAGCACTGAATCTTTGACAGCCCTTGAGTTGTAAAGATTTCAGTGTGGGCGTTAAAGGGTCACCCTACTTCAAGCCACCCTGTGACTAATTTGGCCAAAAAAGTCCTTGTAGGTGCAAGTGCAAACCTTCTCATATTCAACTTTCCAAATGTTGGATGGTAGGAACGAAGCGCACTCACGCCTGCCTGCGGTACAGCCATCTAGCGCTAGGTTGGCAAGCAGTCCCTTATGTGGCTGGCTGACCCTGGTGGTATGTTCTGACTTAACGCTAGCGCTCAGGTGCTGTCATTTTCTAAGATGGCGGCAGAGGAAGAGGATGCAATGGGATATTTCCTCAGGGCCAAGTAAGTAGTACTGGTCTATGAGGTGTGGGGGAGAGTGTGTCAGCTTTCGCGGCTCCCTGGTCGAACCTCCCTGCACTGGATGCCTGGGCTAAGGGTACCCTGACCTGATAGGCTCCTTATAGTGAGGTTGTCTCTTATTTAAACTTAATTATGTACTTTGTCAATGCAGAAAACTACAGCATGTTAACATTGATGTATTTTTTCTGCCTACATTTTTTAACACTGCATTAATTTGTTGTCATTAGTTACTGCATTGGTTTTTTTTTTAGCATGTTCATTAGGAATTGCACACTGAAGCTCTGTGCACAGTTCTAATATGCAGCTTATTATGTCTGCCCCTCAAAGTGGGAATTAACAGGCAGCATGTAGGGCATAGATATCTGGGCTTTGCTTTGTGCAGTGCACACCCTGCACCAGCGTCGTTTCCCATGAGCCTTTCCAGCCTTGGGTGGAGCTTTCGGAGCTTTCCTAACTTGTTTTGCCCATATGAGCACTCGCCTTTGTCCATGCTTGCTGGACATCTTTGAAAGTGTTGGAAAACACTGCACTGGTCTCTGCCTGTGATTTCAGTATCAGACAGACAGATGAATGGGCAGACAAACTGAAAACATAACATAACAAATGCCATATTGGCTCAGACCAAGGTCCATCAAGCCCAGTATCCAGTTTCCAACAGTGGCCAATCCAGGTCGCAAGTACCTAGCAGTTTCCCAAAAAGGCACACAGGTTCCACAATGCTTGTACTGGGGCAAGCAGTGGATTACCCAGCTCCTCAGTAATAATGGCTTATGGACCTTTCCTCCAAGAACTTGTCCAAACCTTCTTTTTTTTTTTTTTTTTTTTTAAACCCAACTACACCAACAGCTTTTACTACATCCTCCTGGAACAAATTCCAGAGTTTGATTACATGTTGAGTGAAAAAATATTTTCTCTTATTAGTCAAATGAGTTACACTGTAGCTTCATTGCATGTCCTCTAGTCTTTCTACTTTTTAATGGTGTAAAGAATCAATCTACCTTTACCTGTTCCACTCTGTTCATTAATTTATAGACTGCTATCATATCTCCCCCTCAGTTGTCTCCAGGTTGAAGAACCCTAATCTTTTAAGCCTCTCCTCATAGGTGTATCCTTCCATCCCTTTTACCATTTTGGTGGCTCTTTTCTGTATCTTTTCTAATTTCGCTATATCCTTTGTAAGATACAGTGGCCAGAATTGCACACAATATTCAAGGTGCGGTCGCACCATGGAATGATAGAGGCATTATAATATCTTTTTTCTTATTCTCCATTCCCTTCCTTATGATTCCTAGCATTCTATTTGCCTTCTTGGCCACCGCTGCACACTGGGCAGAGGGTTTCAATCTGTTATCCACAATGACACCTAAATCTTTTTTCCTGGATGGTGGTTCCTAATGAGGAACCTTGCAGTGTGTAGCCATAGTTTAGGTTGTTCTTTCCTAGGTGCATAACTTAGCACTTGTCCACATTTAAATTTCACCTGCCATTTGAACGTCCAGCCTTCCAATTTATCAAGGTCCATTTTCCACAATCCTCTTGGGTTTTAACAATTTTGAATAATTTTGTGTCACTGCAAATTTGACTACCTCACGTGTTCCCATTTTCAGTTGCTTTATGAATATGTTAAAAAGCAGCAGACCCAGCACAGATCCCTGGGGTACTCCATTATTCACCTTTCTCCATTGGGAAAATTGGTCATTCCTTATCATTCCTCCCATCCAGTCCCCCACACCTCTGGGTAGAGCACCTCTTCCAGCAGCTTGGAGACTGAGCATATCATATCATACCACATAGCCAATAAAGTCAAGGCAATCTACTTTAAAATCAGATCCCTCAGACACCTACGCACGCTACTCGAACCGGATGATTTCCGCACCATTTATCAAGCCCTTATACTTCCCCACTTCGACTTCTCAAACTCCATACTACAAGGACTCCCCCGGTCCACCCTGAACCCCCTGCAGCTGGCTATGAACAGTGCAGCGCGGGTACTCTTTGGGGCATCCAGGAGAGACCACGTGACATCCCTTCTAAAACAGCTACACTGGCTCCCCATTCAAGCAAGGATCAGTTTCAAGACTTTACTGCTAACATTCAAAGCGGCTAAGGGGCTCACCTCTTCCTCTCTCTCTAACCTCATCCAACCACTTGCACCAAACAGGCCACGAAGAACAGCAGAATTGAACATGCTAGTTATCCCAAATGAAACCACAAGATGCACCAGATCAACAGCTAACAGAGCCTTCCGACTCTGCGCCCCAACTTTATGGAACACCTTACCAGCACAAATCAGAGCAATCCCCAATTTGAGCCAGTTCAGAAAGGCGCTAAAACATTTCCTCTTCCTTAAATATCTCAATGACAGCTCTGAACATAACCCCCAAGCGAATAGCAGAAGTGGTCAAACAGGCAGACCCTCGCAACAGGCCTACTCCACAATGTAAATAACAAGCAGTTTCATGTACTGTTGTACCACCTATGTATATAGTTGACCATGTTATCCCTTATCAGATAAACCACCATTGTATTTAGTTACCCCGTTTCTCCAAGTTCTACTTCCTGTTAAATGTAATGACCAGACATATGTAAATTGTCGGATGTTTTCTGTTCAGTGTAAACCGCGCTGATGTCTAATAGTGCGGTATATAAGAATTGTTAATAAATAAATAAATAAATATCATCTTTCTGATGACACAGGAGTACATATATCGCTGGCACCTCCCACCAGCTCCAGTTAGCTCAGTCTCCAAGCAGCTGAAGGAGGTGGTGAGCTAGGGTGCTGACTCACCGAAGACCCCGGAGGGTGTTGGTCCCGCTCTGGGATCTTAACTTGGTTCTGGCAGCCCTTACGTAGGAGCCATTTGAGCCATTGAATCAGGCTTCTCTAAAGGATTTGACCCTGAAGACTGTTCCTGGTGGCAATTTGCTTGGTGAGGAGGATTTTGGAGCTTCAAGCCCTCTTGTGTCAGGAACTATTTCTTTTTTGAAGGAGAAGGTAGTCCTCCAATTCGTTCCCTCCTTCTTACCCAAGGGTTTTCAGCCTTCCATGTGAACCAGTCAGTCTCCCTGCTGGTGCTGGTAAGCACGGGAGAGGAGGCTGCAGATGCATGCTTGTACCTGTTGGATGTTCGGAGGGTGCTGTGACGGTTTCTGAAGAGGACAGGACCGTTCCACAGATCAGATTATCTGTTTTGTTTGGGTGACCGCGAAAAGGAGAGGGGCATCCAAGGCCTCCATCTCCAGATGGATCAGAGAAGCTATTGCTTCTGCTTACATATTGAAGGGTAGGACAGTGCCTGTGGGGCTGCGGGCACACTCCATGCATGCCCAAGCGGCCTCTTGCACGGAGTATAGCCTATTCCCACTGGTGGAGATTTGCAAGGTGGCGACTTGGTCCTCCCTACACGTCTTTGCGAAACATTACTGGCTGGACATTCAAGTGGAGGGAGATGCCTGTTTCGGTATGGCAGTCCTTCAGGCTGGCCTCATGGGCCCTTCCTGGTGATCAGACTGCTCTGTTACATCCTAGAGGTGTGGGACTGGACTGGAGGAACGGTAAGGAAAGAGTAATTAGGCCTTACCTGCTAATTAGCATTTCTGAGGAACTCCAGTCCAGTCCCGGCTCCCATGACTTTAACTTCGCCAACAGTCTCTCAAGAGGGACCCTATCAAATGCTTTCTGAAAATCCAGGTACACAGTATGGACTGGCTCACCTTTGTCTACCTGTTTGTTCATACTTTCAAAAAAATATAACAGTTTAGTAAGAGAAGATCTTCCTTGTCTAAAGCCCTGTTGGCTTTATCTCGTTAAACCATGACTATATACATGTTCAGTAATTTTGTTCTTTATAATGGTTTCTACCATTTTTCCGGGTACTGATGTCAGGCTCACTGGCCTGTAGTTTCCTTTATCACTCCTGGAATCCTTTTTAAAAGTTGGTGTTTAATTGGCCATTTGCCAATCTTCAGTACTACAGATGATTTTAATTATAGTTCACAGATTACTAATAGTGGTTCAACAATCTTATATTTCAGTTCCTTCAACACCCTCTGATGTATACCATCTGCTCCAGGTGATTTGCTATTCTTTGGTTTATCTAATAGTTGTAATATATCTTCCCGGTGTATCAATATTTCTTTCAATTCTTCCAATGCATCACCTTTAAATACCATTGCAGTCATGGGTAACTTCCCTACATCTTCAGTAAAGACCAAAGCAAAGAATTCATTCAGTCTCTCCGCTATGGCCTTGTCCCCTCTTAGTGCCCCTTTTACTCCTCTATCATCTAATAGTCCACTTGACACACTCACAGGTTTTTTGCTACAAATGTACTTGAAAAAGACTTTATTATGTGTGTTTGCATCCACAGCAAGCTTCTTTTGAAATTCTATCTCCAGGAACAAGCAGGAATTGAGTCTTCACATATGGGTACGTCGGTACCGACGGAGTCTGCGCAGGAACGCTCCCCAGCGTCCAATCAGAACGCTTTTGGGAGCATCCCACCATGCCTACGTGGTGCCTTCCCGCCTTTTCCAACTGCCTCTCCTCTGTTTTCGTTTTTCCGCGGAGCCGGCAGGACATACTCCTGTCACCGCAGAAAGTTCTTCCTTTATTTTTGTTTTTTCTTGTGGTCGCGTCTGCCTTCCCTTGATGCACCGGTACCGCCGGTGTTTTTTTCTTTTTCTCCTACAAATTTTTCCTTTGTAGGGAACTTTTTCCCTGTTTAAGTGCCTGACGGTTTTTTTGGCCTGCTAGTCCTCTCCACTTTCCTTCATGGAATCGCTAGCCACTATCCCTAAAACATGTTTCAACTGTGGCGGTACCAAATTAGTTTTAGACACCCATAACTGGTGCCTGTCATGTTTGGGTCCTGACCACTATCTGCTGGAGTGTCCCTCCTGCAGTAGTATTTCCAGAAGTCTTCAGCATCGAGCTCAACCCGATACGCGGTTCCCATCAGTTCTGAGGGTACCAGCTACAACTTCTCTTTCACAGGGTCAGGTAACCAAACAAAAGTCTGTAAAGACTAGCCAGTCCTCGGGTGGTATATCTCATGTTCAGCATCGAGATGCCTCTGGCCTTGCCCCCGAGGACAAATTGGCTTTAAAACCCTGGCGGGAGTCTTCGGCCTCCAAAGCATTAACGGGGTTTCAGGTTGTTCCCGGGGTTTTTACCTCTACGAACATACCTGAGCCATGCTCGGTGGTGGTATCTGCTTTGAGCGGTGACGGTACCCCGGCATCGGCCATGGTGTTGGATGAAACATTCCACACCGATGATTGCAGTCTAGCGCTCTCGGTATCTTCGGTACCGTTAGTCGCTACAGACCGATCTTCCAGCATCAGTATCGATCCCAGTACCGGTTCTGGTATCCACGTCGGTACCCTCCAGGTGTGCTTCGATAGACTCGCTGCTTTCAATGCCGAGTCTGGAATTGATCTCTAGCCTGGATGATTGGGTACCGACTCGTCTTGGTACCGACCTCGGACGGTGCCAAAGACATTGTTCCGGGGATCAAAGTCTGGCGCTCTCGGTACCTCTGATACCGTTAGAGACACCTCAGACTGATCTTCTGGTATCGGTACAGGTTGCGATACCACTGCCGGTACCGGTTTCTACGTTTGCATCGGTATCGGTGCCTTCCATGCTTACTTCCACAAGCTCGCTTCCTTCGGTACTGAGTTTGGAATCCATCCCTGGCAAGGATAGTATTCTACCGATTTGTCGCGGCACCGGCCTCGAACGGTACCGACAACTATCCTTTCAGGACAATCTGATGCTCAACCCTTTCGGGTCTTGTACTCCAATGGATTGAGATCAATCCATTAGTGCCAAGACTAGATCTTCAACAGATCTAACCTTTACTCCTCATGGTAGAGGATTCCCCTCTGGGGAAATTTCTTTTCAAGAATTCCTGCTTGACATGGCAAAGTTACTTGCCATTTCTATACCTGATCAAGATCCTGCACCAGGGGATTCAGAACTTCTGCATATCCCTGAGAAGGTCATCATGCTTCCTTTGCATCAGACCTTACAGGATCTCTTACTTAAAATGTGGGAAACTCCCTTAAAGGTATCCCCACCTTCAAGGGCCACTGACTCTCTGTACAAGGTGCCCCCTTCTCCAGGTTTTCAAAAGACTCAACTTCCTCCTCATTCTATTGTTGTGGAATCAGCAATGAGGCGTGTTAAGAGTGCTAAAAGGCACTCTTCTGCCAGGTCGTGAGTCTAGAACTTTAGATGCCTTTGGACATAAAAGCTTCCAGGCATCCATGTTTTCAACAAGAATTCTCTCATATATTTTCTATATGGGATTATCTCTTGAAGAGGTCACCAACAGTTTGCTGTTTTTGACCCCTTTTCTTCAAGATCTCAGAAGAGCAGACTACTCTTTACTGGTTAGTCATGTTCAAAATATCTCTAGGTTCCTTACTCGTGCTACCCTGGACTGTTTTGAGTCTGTTAGCAAATATTCTGCTATAGCCATAGGGGCACGACGCATGGCCTGGCTCCAAGCTTCGGACTTGGACAAATGGATACAAGAAAGACTGGGAAATACTCCTTGTACTGGAGAGAATCTCTTTAACAAAGAGACTTTACGCCAAGCTGCTCAGTTAACCACTGACACTATTGCTTTCAAAGGATTGTCAACACCTTCCTCTGTCCCAAGTGGTAGGAAATCTCCTACCAAACTTTATTTCCCCAAGGGGAAAAAGTTTTATTCATTCTCTACCCATCATACAGCAGTTTCCAAACAACGGAAACATCAAACCAGGCTAAAGAAACCACAACCTCAACTGTTTCAGCAAACCCAGCAGCCGCAGGGTTGCTGATAGATTCTTCACTGAATCCTTCTTTCCTGTTTTGAGGTTTAGAACCTGTAGTCTGTTGCTTCTCATTACAAGCATCTACACCGGTTCCATCCTAATTTTTACACAGGTATCTCTTTTAAAGAGACATCCTTCTTTTTAGCTCTTAGAGCTTCTTAGGATGAATATGCTTTACAGGTAGTAAAGTTACTCCTCTTCCTCCTAAGTAGACAGAGCAGTAACAACTATCAATAAGGTTGCCTATGCCTTTACCTTTGACAGTTTCTCCTGTATCAGCATGTCTCATATTACTTTTTTAGAGATTTACTCCATCGTAAGTCTCTCCAACTCTGTCCCTCTTACTAAGACATTTTGGTCTGTAAGAGTGATACCACTTAACTGCAGGGCTTATCCTTAAGCCCCTGAGTTTTCTACCTATTCTTGTAAAGGGTTTTCATTTCAGAGTTGTCTCCCCCTTGCAATCTTGTTTTGTGGCAGCTTCTCAGACAATGAGGGAGTCTTACCACTCCTACTTATGTCTGTAGGTCCTTTTTCCAATCTTGAGACCTAAAATTCCTTCTGCTGCCCTAACAATAGCTAGAAGTGTAGGGGCTCCTAGTGGTTACACCACTGACTTGCTGACCAAGCAACCAGGGTTTGATCTCCAATATCAATCCTTTCTGGCCTTAGTTTCTAAGTCCCAGACAGGTTAAGAACCTTTTCTGGCTTTATTGTTGCAGGCACATCAGTGTACCTTCTAGCCTTAGCCTTCTCCAATCCTTGGGCTTTGGCGGAATAGTTCAGGGTATATACTGGCACTTAAACAGCCAGTTTTTTCTTCTAACCAATCTGCAACATGCTCTCTGCATTTCTACAGAGCAGCTCTGCACTATGGGCCCTTGCTGGAGAGCAAATAATTCCAGATGGTTAGGGAGGGTTTTACCTAGTCATGTCTACTGGGTTCTTCCCTACCCTTACCATTCCATTAAAGTCTCCTTCTAGAATAATGGACATAAGCCTTTAATTACGTGAAGACTTAAAGAATTACTCAATTCACCAGGGATGTTTTTCTTTTCGTAACAGCCAGTCCTGGTCTCGTATTTTTCCTTCCACCCTCAATTCTTCATGGGGAAATTCATATCTAGCGCAAGAGTGCATGATACTCATTTTGCCCTCGTAAAAGGGAAAATATGGTATCTCATTTTATTGCGTCGTCTTCTCCAGCTGCCATACTGGAGTTATGGAAGGATCCAGACTTACTGCCTGTGGATTAAAAACATCCTCTGCACTTTTTTCATGCAGGCCTCCATTCCTGGTCATTCAAGGGCTAGAATTCTTAAAGGAATCTAGACTTCTCCTTGTCAGTGACAGCACTCCCTTAGCTCTCCCACTCATAACCAGGGAGAACGGATTCTCTAAACATCTCCTCAAGCAGGTAATTCCCTTCTTGTTATTAGATGTGGGGACATGGGTATATATATATATGTGTATATATTTATATATATATGTATGTATATGTATATTAATATGGGCACAAATATGTATATATCTATATATAGATATATCTGTATTCTACCTACATATATATAGGTGTATATACTGGTAGGTAGATATGTATCTATATACTTTTTTCTATCTGTCTGCCTAGGTTCATATATACATATATCTCCGGTAGGGCTCCGACAGATGGTCACTATCCCTATCAATGCTGCTCCAGCATGCTTAGGGTTCTACATAAACAACCACTTCTCTGTGGTAGTTAAAAGGTTTTTTCACCATAACCTTCTGGTTAGGTACATCTGAAGTCCTCCATGTACCATCTTTTTTCCAAAGTGACTTCAATTAGGAAGGACATTCCGAATCTTCAGAAAATAGGAGGCTACAATGCCTCATACTTCTGTCCTTCTTTGTTATCGGATATAGGGGTCTTCAGTACCCCTCTTCTCCTATAAGAACTGTGTCTCTTTAAGGTCAAAAGAGCTTCAGGCTTATCTAATATGGACTTCTGTGTTTCCCGCAAAAGTCCTGCCTCATTGAACTACCCCAGTTTCCGCTGGGACTTTTTCTCGCCCTAAAAAGGTTCTGACCTCAACCTGTCTTTTGTACAGTTTATTTACCTCTGCTCTACATTGAGGTACTCCTTGAGGATATTCTGCTGGTTCATATTAGCACATCCATATGAACCTCCATAAACGTTTTACAATACCACCAGGTGAGGTCCATGTTGGTATATTGCAGTTCAATATTTACTAATAGATATCATCTGCACAGAGACTCCTATCTAGGCGTCCTGTTTGGTCCAGCTGTTCCACAGCACATCTTTTTTAGTTCAACTCCTACCCTCCATCCCCAGGATGCCTGAGGTTCTGTCGAATAGCATGGCCTTCTCAGATTCGCAACATGCTGGGACTCCTCCAGGCATCTTAGCTTGGGAGTCCCCATTTGTGAAGACTCATTCCTGCTTGTTCCTGGAGATAGCACAGTTACTTACCTGTAACAGGTGATCTCTGGGAACAGCAGGAATAAGTCTTCACAACCCACCCACCTCCCCTAGGAGTTGTATTTCTCTATCTCTATCTTTCCTCTCTTTCTCTCTTTGTCTCGGCTTTAAAACTTAACTGAGGAGAGGCAGTTGGGAAAGGCGGGAAGGCAGCACGCAGGCATGGTGGAATTCTCCCAAAAGCGTTCTGAATGGACGCTGGGGAGCGTTCCCGCGCAGACTCCATCGGTACCGATGTACTCATATGTGAAGACTACTTCCTGCTGTTCCCAGAGATCAACTGTTACAGGTAAGTAACTGTGCTTTCTTTTCCTGCCTTATCAATGCCTTGTATCTAACTTGCCAGTGCTTGTTTCCAGTTTTTGTCATTTGGTTCCTTTTTCCACTTCCTGAAAGATGCTATTTTGGCAACAGACTCTCTGACTTCACCTTTAAACCATGTTGGCAGTTTTTTGGACTTTTCACCTTTCTTAAAGTGTGGAATACAGCTGGTCTGAGCTTTCAAGATAGTATTTTTAAACACCCATGCTTGATGTGAGTCTTTAACTTTTGCAGCTGCTCCTTTTAGTTTTTTTTTTGTTTTCCTCATTTTATCATAGTCTCCCTTTTTGAAAGTTAAAAGGCAGTACTGTGGATTTTCTTGCTATCCTTCCTCCATTTATGAAATCAAACTTGATCATGCTATGATCACTATTGCCAAGTGGCTCCAACACACATCTCTTGTACTGGATCTTGTGCTCCACTAAGGACTAGGTCCAAAATGACTTCCCCTCTGGTCAGTTCATGAACCAGCTGCTCCAAAAAACAGTCATTTATTTCATCTATAAACTTTATCCTCCCTAGCATGTTCTGCCATGACACTGACCAAAATCACCCATTATTACTGTATTGTATCTTTTGTTAGTTTCCCTGATTTCTTTGGCATTTCATCATCCATTTGTTCATTCTGGCCATGCAGTCTGTGGTACACCCCATTGCCATCGCCTTCCCCTTTTTTACATGGAATTTAGATACATAGAGATTCTACAGTGTATTTTGTTTCCTGCAAAATTTTAATCCTGTGCGACTCAATGCCCTCCACCAATGTGATCTACTCTTTGTGATATAAGTATCAGTGTCCCACTGGTTGCTCTCCCTCCACCAGGTCTGTGCGATACCAATCGTATCTAACCTCTCTTTCAGTGCTATATATTCTAAACTTTCCCATCCTATTTTTTTGACTTCTCGCATTTGCATACAAGCATTTTAGAGGTCTTATTTTATTCATATTAATCTGGTTATTGGTAGGCAGGGGTAATTTGGAATCTTTAAGCTCTGACTGCTCTGTACTTAAGGGCAGTTGGGTTACTTTTGTCTTTACTGGAACCTCTGATATGCCCTAACTGCAGTCTTTTGCTAGCATCCTTCACGGATACATCATTCCAAACCAAGCGCTCTTGGGTGACTGTTTTCCCCTATCTCCTTTTTAAAGGTTAATGCCAGCAGCCTGGTTCCATCCTGGTTAAAGTGGAGTCCATCCTTTCGGACAAGCCCCTCCTTTCTCCAGAATGTTCCTCTGTTCCTAACCAATCCAAAACCCTCTTTGCACCATCTCATCCATGCATTGAGACTCTGGGCTCTGCCAGCCTTTTGGGTTCTGCGCGTGGAGCGGAAAGAATTTCTGAGAATGCTACCCTGAAAGTTCTGGATTTCAACTTCCTACGTAAAAGCCTAAATTTGGCCTTTAGAACCTCTCTACCACACTCTCCTATGCCATTGGTACCAACATGTACAAGACAGCAGACTCTGTCCTGGCACCATCTAATATCTTATCTAGGTGGTGCATGAGGTCCTCTGTCTTTTCACCAGGCAGGCATGTTACCAGGTGATCCTGACATCCACCAGCTATCTATATGCCTAATGATCGAATCACCAACTATAGCGGCCGTCCTAACCCTTCCCTCATGGGCATATGGCCCTGGAGAAACCACCTTGGTGCAAGAGGATTTTACATCACCTGGAGGACAGGTCCTAGCTACAGGATCACTTCCTGCCACACCAGGGTGAAGCTCTCCTGTCACGACCTCTCTCCTCCATGGCAACAGGGAGGCTACCAGACTGGAGGTGGGACTTCAGCACTATGTCCCTGTAGGTCTCATCTATATATCTCTGTCTTCCTTATGTCCTCCAAGTCTGCTACTCTGCCTCCAGAGATTGGACTCGTTCCCTGAGAGCAAATATACTAAAATCAGGGATGTGAGTTCAAAACACAGTTAAAAAAAAATCACACTTTTTATTTCCTCCTCCTCCTCTTCCTAAAATGTAAGAAATGACATAGTTAAAAGCAAAAAGAAAGCAAATAACTAGCAGCGGCAGGTACTGGAAAGCCACTGGTATTCTAGCGCCTAGTGCTCTGTGCCTGCATTAGAACTGATTGAAGCCTCGTTATGCATAGGTTGTCTAGGTAGAAATCAGAGTGTCCAGCTCGGGACATGCACAGTTTAGAGTATTTCACGAAACGCTCGCTGAACACAGAGTCTTTTTATTTAAATGCCCATAAGGACGCTAGGAAAAACGTGGGTAAGTACTGGCATATCCATCAGAATATGAAACGCTGAATCAGTTGAAATGTGTATAAAAACAAAATCTGTAACACATTTTAATAAGTAAAATGTCATTTTAGTAAGCAACACGTTTATATATAAAAAAAAAAATAGCAGCATTGGGGTTTTGAACTCATAAGTGCTGATTTTACGACCTATGTAGAAGTGCCAAATGTTACATAACTGGATGTCCAGGGAGAGACAATTAAGAAGCTGAACAGAAACTTTTTTCTTCTTTCTATTTTGAGGTGGTGGTAAACACTAGAAAAATAAGCATCATTGGCGCCCTTAATCAGTCCTACCAATCCTGGTCCAAACTAGCAGTTAACTGACCATTACACCTGCCTCGAAGCAGGTGTCCATGCCAAAGTCCATTTTGTTTTTTTAAAGTACATTTGTATTACTCTTGCAAAACTGGAAATAAGATCCTACTTTTCTGTCTTGCCTGAACCATACCTATAACGCCCCTCATCGGAAACTGTAGGGCCGATATTCAGCAGCAGTGGCTAGACTATTTAAAATGCCTAGCTGCCACTGGTTTATTTAGTGGAGGAGTGGAGTGGCCTAGTGGTTGGGGCAAGGTACTTCAGGCCGGAAGGTCGGGGGTTCAAATCCCACTAGAGGACAGCAACCTTGGGCCGGAAGGACTGGGGTTTCTAGTCCCACAGATGCTCCTTGTGGTCTTGGGCAAGCCACTTAACCCTCCATAGCCCATGTTCCCTGTAAAATAGTTATCTCCAAGTTATAATGCCCTGTTCAATGTAATTTCAGTTTGTTCAATGTAAACCGCACTGATGCAGAATAGCGCGGTATATAAGAGAATGTAAAAAAATAAAATAAACCCGCCGGCTCTGCAGCACTGGAACTTATCTAGCACCTGTTGCTGAATATCCTGATTTCACCTGACACTGGCAATATTCAGCTGCTAATTGGATAGCGAAAGCTGCTTAAAGTTACGTCATCTCACTAGCTGTCCTAACTTTAACTGGTTAAGCTCTCTGGTTAGTGGTTGAATGTGGTCTGTGGGGATATTTAGGGGCACCAGACGCGTGGTGCCCCTGAATATGTTTGTGTTTATTAAAAACTTGCTATTCCGCTTATGGCTTGTTTTGCATCAAAGCGGTTCACATAAAATCATAAAATATGAGGGTGAAAAGAAGGCCATAGCAAATTAGGAAAGATTGAGGAGACAGAACTAACATAACAGAGTGGACTTGGGGCGTTTCAGCTGCTTAGCAGGTCGTCTTAGCTAAAACACTGTGAATATCTGCTCCTGTGTGCACGGTGGATTTACATATGGAAATAGTGGCTTTTGAAATAGCAATTTGTACTCACATTGGTCATTTACACATGTAAACGCCACACGCCCCTTCTAAAATGATGACTTTTATTCAAGGAAAGTAGATATGCAGTCGACATATTGAACAAATTAGACCATTCTTGCGCTGCAGATGGAGAGTCTCATGTCTGGTCTCTAGGAGCTCGTTTTAATTGGGCTGCAGCTATAACCACCACAGTACAGCTTATCCCTGTGGAAGAGTTTCATGCACCTGGAGCAGCAGAAGCATTCCTCCCAGAGATGGCAACATAGATGCTTCGGGCACAAATGAAAGACAGTCTTTAAATCCAAAGGAGTGTTTTATTGGCAAGGGGACAAAGGGGAAATTTCCTCCCTGCCTACCCCCCATCCCACGCAAAATAACTTAAATATAGAATTTTGCTGGAATAAAACATGAGCTAATTCCTGGGCCCTCGTGCCAGACTTAGTTGGCAGGAGGTAGTAGTGAAGGCTGAGCTCCTACGTGTCGAGTCTGGCTCCGATACAGGTGCAGCAGGCTTCCCTTCAACATACAGTTTAAGCAGTTCAGCCGTTCCTAACTAGCCCTAAAGGAAGTGTGCGGGGAAAGAGAGAAAGTAATTTAATCTGGGCACTTCTTCAATGCTAGATCTCCGATTAATCACTGCACAGAAGGATTAGAGCGACACAGAATACAAATGTTCCTGCCTGCTTTACCTTAAATGCACTCTTTAACGTTTTCACTTGTGATACGGCATCTTTATTTCCGCCTTTGGAGTTTCATAAATGTGATTTGTTTCCTTTGTAGGCTTTAAAAGCATTTTCTTTTGTTTTTTCTTTTTAAATTGAGGCTTTTGGGTTTTGTGTGGCATGGCGATAATACTTTAAGGGAATGGTTTATTTGGTTCAGCAACATTTCTGGCAAAGGAAAGCTTGTGCAGGTAAACGGACGTTACCCACGGTGGCACTAAGTTCAGGGCAGCAGTAAATGATAAACTGGGGCGGGACAGTGCTAGGAGGGGGATCTTTGAGCTTTGTGGTTAGGCATGGGAAAGATGGGTGAAGGAGAGGAACCTGGAAAATAGGAGAGATGAGGGGGGGAGAGGACTGGCAGGGGAAGGTAGAGCTGGAGAGGCAGCTAGCAAGAAGGAAGGGAGAGAAGGGGGAGGGGAAAAGACTAGGAGGACAGGGCAGGAGGTGATGCAGAATAATATTGGGGGGGGGGAACTGAAGGGGGATGGAGAGGAATAGTTTGGGCAGAGCAGAGGCAGAATTGGGACGTACTGTACATGCGAATTTTGTAAATAGGAGTTAATTTTTTTAAACATTGTTTGCACATAAAGGATTTTTTTACACGGGTAAAAGGGCTTCTGTATATGGGCTACAGGCATAAAAGTATGAACAGTGCCAAGAAGGTGCGCACGTCTACATGACCCGGCTGTAGGCATATTCAGGGGCGGAGTTGGTGAGATGCAGGCGGAGTCGCAATTTATGCATGATATTTATAAATTACGCCACATAAACGTTTATGCCTTTTCCCGAGCACGTGTAAATGTCTACAGCTGCTTTGATCTTGGAGCGATTTCTTCCGCTTTTGCTCAGTTTTAGAGAGGCGCCTACTTGGCCTTCACACATAGGCAACTTGTCAAGTATAGCTTTCGCGCATGCAAAAAGGTGTGAATCGGCATTTGCGCCCTTTTGGGCCTGGTTCTTGGAGCCTATTATTTAAAGGCACATAGATGCCTATGTTGTCTTCATGAAATAACTTAAGATAAGTGACTTTGTGCTGTTTAGACATAGGCAATCCTCTCACAAAATCACACAGTGTGTTTGTATGTTTACGAGTGGCAACTTTAGGTCCCGTCCCCCAGAAATAAGGGAAGGAGGCCGGCTGGAAGAAAAGAAGACCGGAAAAAAGCTGCTATTAAATGAACAGGGTGGTGCAGGTTATAATTGAAAAGTGAGCTAAATGAAAGCATGATTCAGTAGCATTGGTCGGCCTTGTCCCCAGCCCTTGGAGGGTTAAAAGAGATGCAGCGGAACACACACAACTGTATTCTGGCTTCTATAATTGGGATCTTTCAGCTTACATTTGCCAGACTTAGGAAATGTGGCTAGCCATAGGGTATTTAAATGCAGCTCCATGTCCCCTTTAAACCTATGGAATTTATATTAATCTCCAGTTTTTCAGGCCCAGTGGAAAAGCGTTTTCCCTCCCTCCCTCCCCCAATCTCCCCTTGAGGAAGAGCAAAGCTTTTATTCCATGTTTTGCATCTGGTGTGGTTTTTACCTTGGTCAGAAGCCAGTGGGACGACATGAAGGCGCTTTCTGTGCAGGAGTGAAGAATCTGTGCTTGAAAACCTTAAGTAGTGAATAAAGCATGTACAGGCGCAGCAGAAAGCAGGCACTGAAGTCGTGCGCTGTTAGCGGTGTGTCTGTTTTTGTAGCGCGAGACGTCGGCACCGGTATGCAACAAAGGGTGTGTATTCTAATGAGCTGTGTGCAAAACTTTGGCGTAAAGTCAGAAGGAGGGGAGCCGACGCATGCGCAGACATGCTACGAGTGGCCGTGTGCGCATATGCGTAAATGTCAAATGTTCACGTTATGCACACAGGACTTGCACAGGTTCTTTTGGTGCTCAGAAACAATTTTTTTTTAAATCGAAACAGGGAGATCTCACAGTAAATGCAGAATAATATGAGTGAGTCCAAAAAACACACAAGGATAAGAAGCAAAAGACTTTTGTTCTTGATCACACAACTTTTGCTTATATGCTAAAAGATACACACAGAATATTTTCACGTCAAGGGTAATTGTTCACTGGTACGTACCCTGAACAGTTTTTCCCTACACACGCAAAATGTTTATCACCTTAGACCAGGCGTACAGATATTCTCTCGCCTGCTGGCTATGTAATCATCTAATTATTGCTCTACATTGGGTGTAGACCTTATTAGTATTCCATTTTAATACGTGCATCTCATTTGCATATTTAAATACGCTTGGTGTTGCAATCTGGGCATACTTTTCTTTTGCTGTTTACACGAGCATCATTCTCTTTTCTGCATTTGGCGTGGCGGAACTTGTGCGTATAAGTTGCGTTATCTGCGTGCTAAGAGCGTGCTAGCCTTTCTGCATCGGCCAGGTAGTGCATGCGAAAACAGTCATTAAAAGGTGCCTTAAGTTTAGCATTTTAGCCTGTCTATGAGGGAGAGATTTCAGCTTGAGGAGGGGGAGGGGCAGCCAACCAGCTACAGTCATCTATTAGAACCCAAACCTGATCCTCAGCACAGCTCCTCATTTCTGTCCTTGGGAGTAGGGATCTTCTAGTTTGTTTTTAGCCTTCAAACACTGAAGCTGCTTAACAATTATTGCCATTGCAAAATGGGAGGGAAGTTTTCTTTTCATGGGGTCCCGTCTGCACCAGGTCCTTAGCTTCATCAATGGGATAAACCAACAACAACAAAAAAAAAGATTTCAGCGAGTTTCCAATTATAACCAAATAACACCAACTTGTTTTGGTTAGCTGCTTCTTCTTGCTGCCACGCTCTGTACTTTCCATAGAATAATTGCTGTGAACTAGATTAATTCAGTGTGAGAGCGGAAATTACAATGGGAAGCCGGATGCAATTTTTGCTAAGGTTGCCAAACAAGAAAAGGAAAAAAAAAAACCTCCTGTAAAATCTTTTAAGGCCACCCAGAAACAGTCTGCTTGAATTTAGACACTGGAAGCCTTGCTCCAGCAGAATCTGCCACCAAGAGGGGAAATTGTAACATTTTCAGTCAGGACAAGAACTATCCTAGAGTAGAACGCATGGGATACGCTCGAGCTGCAGCTGATCTGCTATTCTGGAGAATGTGCATGCTTACTGGGCTGCTAGAGTTCATAGCTTTAAGTTCTTTCTCCCCTCCCCCCTATCTTGCTGGCAAGGAGGTGAAACATGGTCTGTCATCACCACACACGTTTAGGTGGTGTTTTACACCATTGTGCACATGGTCCAGGTTAAAGTGCACGTTGGAATCTTCATCACCTTGGGGCACAGGTCTAGGAGAGGTCTTGCCGAATTGGATGTTGGGATGTTACTGCCACCATGATTGAAGGCTCTGGAGAAGGAACATCGGTAGAAGTGTTGGTCAGTGTTGTCATGGCCCAAATTAATTCCTGTATGAATGAATGAATGAATGAATTTAAGAAATATTTCTATTTTGCTTATCGTAATTCCTAGGCAGAGTACAATGAATACAAGAACTATTGTCAGTACAAAAATGCACGTAAAACATAAGTTAAAGCAAAAATTCAGAATTAAAAACTGCAGCTCCATACCACTGACATTGTGTCCCTAAACGTTTCTTAAGGAAATATTGTTTTCACGTGCTTCCTAAAGCACAGCTAGTCCGCTTCTAAAAATACCTCAACAGGTAAAGAGTTCTGGAGAAGGGATGCTGCACAAGGATCTTAAGAATTTTTTTTTTCCTAATCACAAAATGGCCCAGACTTTTGTAGAATGTATTGGAGTGGGATTGGAATGGACCAGGTGCTTGACAACATGGAGTTAGTGTGTGTGTGTAGGGGGGGGGGGGGGGGGGCGGGGTTGGGGACAAAAATGCAACAGCAGAAATGTTAAAACAAAGCAGCAATCAACCCAAATACGTACAGTGTGTGCACATCAGATAATCCCAGTAAAGGAGTCTTATCTGATGGCTCTTAAAGGCACATGATCCTCACTTCTAAGCCAGGGTATGTGGAGTATGATCTTAGTCTCTCAAATTTACTGCTAACGCTTGGCGTAGTACTTGCATTGTGTCAAAGAGAGCTTCCTTCTGGTGTTCATAAGATGTAACATGTACGGGTAATTTGTCAAGATGTGACGGGAGGTTCTTCTTTATCAGGCCTGTGGCTCGCAGTACAATGGGAAATATTTGTCTGTTTTTCTGCCCCATTTCCTAGATCTCTGACTGCATTTCTTGGTACTTCAGAAGCTGCTTCTCTTCACGTGATTCACAGAATAATCACATTAAACCGACACCTCTATGAAGCTGTTCTGGGGTTTTTCTTCTTTACCACTATGTCAGGCTCTTAAACAGTGAGACGTGTTCTCTGGCCATTGCTCGACAAAGGAGATATGAATTCTTGTGTCTGCACTTCCTCCTATAGAGAGCACATTCTAAATGTGCACAAGTGCTCAGTTAATCTTTTTATATCATTGGCTTGTCGGTTTCCATCCAATGATCTGTTTCAAGGGCTATACAAATCAATGTAGACGAGTCTTGGCTGACTACATCAAACAACTTTTTGCTTGTAAGCTGCAATGGTCTCTGACTTGTCCACTTACCTTCCACGTTTCTCCTTCTGTAGTACTTCCTCTCTCACTCTTACATCCCCCATTCTTTCTTTGCCCTCTTCTGATACCTCCTTTCTCATTGTTTGTCCTTGTAATTCTTCTCTCTCACTCTTTCCCCTTGTGTCCTCTTGTTTTCCTTCCCTCCTCCTCCTCCTACTAATATTGAACATTTTTTATTATTTTATTTAACATTTCTTATATACCGCCTTTCATGATATCAAGGTGGTTTACATTGAACAAACTGAAATTACATTGTAGCGTTACAAGGCATACCCAGTGCTCCTCCAGGCAGTCCCTCTGTCTCTCTTCCTTTCCTTTGCTATGCTCTCAACTTTAGATTTTGATGGCCAGCAGGAGCAGAGGGGAAATTCTTATGCTGCCTCTCCCTTTGCCACACTCATTTCCCAGATCATGTCTGTTCCCATTTCTTCATCCCAAATACCAACACTAGGGGCACTCTGCAGTAAACTTTAGCCTGCGTGCTAAGGCCATGTTGCACATGCTAAAAATAGCTTGCTGTGTAGTAACGTCGTAATGCGCACATCAAGATGCTGAGCTTTGTATCAGGCTTTTCCGTGAAACGTGGACCTCTGGTGACTCCTGGCTATTGTTTCCTGCTGTGCTGTTGCTCCAAGCTCTGCCCACGATGCTGCTGTGTTTCTACCATCAGCAACTACTTTTCTACTAAAAGCTGGGCCACAGGGTGGTTCCCATCTAATGGATACAGGAAAAGCAGGCCCTTTGGAACACGCCCAGGAAAAGGAGACCGCGATGGCTTTTGAAAGAAGTAGCTGAAAAAGTGAAGAAAAAGAGGGAGGCCTTCATGAAATACAAGAGATCACAGAGAGAGGAAGACAGGCATCTATATTTGGAAAAACTTAGAGTAGCTAGAAAAGTAGTCAGGAAGGCAAAGATTCAAAAGGAGGAGGAAATAGCCAATGCAATAAAATGGGGGGGATAAGACATTTTTCAGATATGTTAGTGAGAAGAGGAAGGGCAAAAGTGGTATTGTTAGATTCAAGGATGCAGGGGAGAAATATGTAGAAGCTGATAAGGATAAAGCGGAATTGCTTAACAAATTTCTGTTCTGTGTTCACAGATGAAGAACGAGGAGCAGGACCTCAGAAAACACCCACAAACAGGAACAGAAGCAAGGGACATCTTGAACAATTTCAGTGGTCAACATTGAAATCATTACTGACTTTAAAAAGCCCTAATCTGTAGTATCTTGGTGAGCTGAACACAAATATAACATTAAAACAATTTTATTGGCTCTCATTTGAAGATATTGCATGTAGTTCATTTTTGACGTTTCACCGTGTAAATTTATCCAGTAGGACATCAACAACATCCCAAATAAGCCTTGAATGATGTAATAATGCATCACATTGCATAATACCAGCATGCACACATCATCCAGATTTGATTGCATCATTTTCTGTTGCAATACAATACTACTGCCAGACGGCTGCTGAAGCCATCTGACGTCAGTGTACTATACGCAGTTGGAAAGGAAAATAATCTGGTATTCTGTTCCGATATTGAAAGCCTCATGAATGCCTTAAAAATCACTCATGACCCACAAGACTGGAGACTATTTATAGACTCTTCGAAACTGAGTCTGAAGGCTGTGCTTTTGAACAATAGAAACCGTCTTCCATCTATTCCAGTAGCGCATGCCGTCCACATGAGAGACATATGATAACTTAAAGCATAAACTGACTTCCATTAACTATAACAAGTACAGCTGGCTGTTTATGTGATTGGGATAGCTGAGCAAGGGATTGACACTACTTGTGGAAGGAATGGAATCGCAGACAAAATGTAACAATTGGAGAGAAGAATATCCAGCACCCAGCTCTGGTTGAGGCTCACAAAATCCTGCTACCACCCCTTCACATCAAACTGGGTTTGATAAACTTCGTGAAAGCCATGGACCGCACTTTGCCAGCTTTCCAATACCTGCATGAAAAATTCCCTCGACTCAGCGAAGCAAAGATTAAAGAGGGAGTTTTTGTGGGTCCTCAGATTCAAGAGCTCTTCAAAGATGACCGGTTCAACAACTTACTGCAGGGTGATGCGAAACAAGCATGGAATGCTTTTCGCCTAGTGTCATCAAACTTTCTCAGGAGTGTTAGGACAGAAAATTACAAGGAACTAGTAGAAGACATGCTGATACAGTATCAGAAACTTGGCTGCAATATGTCTCTAAAGATCCATTTCCTTGATTCCCATCTCAATTTCTTTCCTGACAACTGTGGTATGGTTAGTGATGAACAGGGCGAATGTTTTCACCAGGATATCGCAATGATGGAGCCAAAGATACCAGGGAAAATGGTAGACTACAATGCTGGCTGATTACTGCTGGACACTCCCCAGAGAAGCTTCTGAACAGCTGTACAAGAGACAGGCGAAAAAAATCTAAGTAGTCGTCTATGACTTGGTTTTTTACAGGTATTAACCGAAGGCCTATTATATTTACTATTGACATGCATTTCGTGATGTAAACATTAATTCTTGTAGATTACAAAAAAACTAGAGCCATCTTTGCAATTTCACTGTCATGTTCGTGTTCAGCATATAAAAACTGATAAGAAATGACTATTTTTATTTCAGTAACATGACTTGTAAAAATTTGTAGACCAGCGTTTTCAGAAGACTGTGTTCGTGAGAAACTAGCTCAACTTAAAGTAGACAAAGTGATGGGATCATATGGGATACACCCTAGAATACTAAGGGAACTTGGACGTTCTAGCAGCTCCACTGACTGACCTTTTCAATGCCTCGTTGGAGTCGGGAGTGGTGCCAAAGGACTGGAGAGAGGCTCATGTGGTGCCTTTACACAAAAGCGGAAGTAAGGATATGGTTGAAAACTACAGGCTGGTTAGTTTAACTTCGGTGGTGAGTAAATTATTGGAAACGCTGCTGAAAGAGAAAATAGTGAGGTTTCTGGAGTCCAGCGGATTACAGGATCCGAGGCGGCATGGATTCACAGAGGCAGGTCTTGTCAGACAAATCTGATTGATTTCTTTGACTGGTTGACCAGGGAGTTGGACCGAGGGAGAGCCCAAGATGTGCTGTATTTAGATTTCAGTAAAGCCTTTGACACTGTTCCTCACAGGCGACTTATAAATAAACTGAGCACCCTAGGGATGGACCCTAAAGTTACTGCTTGGGTTAGAAATTGGTTGGGTGGGAGGCGACAAAGACTACAGGTAAATGGAGCTCACTCTGAGGAGAAGGATGTTACCAGTGGTGTGCCCCAGGGATCTGTCCTTGGTCCGATTCTTTTTAACATCTTTGTTAGTGATATAGCGGAAGGGCTGTCTGGTAAGGTTTGCCTCTCTGCGGATGATACCAAAATTTGCAATAGAGTAGACACCCAGGAAGGTGTAGATAACATGAGGAGGGATCTAGCTAAGCTTGAAGAATGGTCTAGAATTTGGCAGCTGGGATTTAATGTTAAAAAAAAAAAGTAAGGTCATGCATTTGGGCTGCAGCAATCCAAGGGAGCAATATAGTATAGGGGGTGAAGTACCTTTGCTCACCAAAGAGCGGGACCTAGGCGTGGTTGTGTCTGATGATCTTAAAGTAGCTAAACAGGTAGAAAAGCTAAACGGCAAAAGCTAGAAGGCAGAAAAGCTAAACGGCAAAAGCTAGAAGGATGCTTAGGTGCATACGGAGAGGAATGGCTAGGAGAAAAAAGGAGGTGATAATGCCTCGGTATAAGTCTTTGGTGTGACCTCATTTGGAGTATAGTGTGCAATTCTGGAGACCGCACCTTCAAAAGGATGTGAACAGGATGGACTCGGTGCAGAGGGTGGCTACTAAAATGATTAGTGGTCTTCGTTATAAAGCATATGAGGACAGACTTAAAGATCTTATTATGTACACCTTAGAGGAAAGGCAGGATAGAGGTGATATGATTGAGATGTTTAAATACCTCCGTGGCATAAATGTTCAGGGAGAGAGCCTCTTTCAATTCAAAGCAAGTTCTGCTACGAGGGGACATGGACTGAGGGTGAAGAGAGAGATTCAGGAGTGATATGCGGAAATATTTCTTTACGGAAAGAGTAGTGGATCCATGGAATAGTCTCCCAGTGGAGGTGGTAGAGATGAGGACAGTAACTGAATTCAAAAAAGCATGGGACAAACACAGAGGATCTCTAAAGGTAAAAAAGGGAACTGTTGTAGTTGTTGATATGGAAGGACAGACTAGATAAGCCATGTGGTCTTTTTCTGTCGTCATATTTCTATGTTTCTATGATTTGGCATGCCAGTTATCAGTTTGGGCCTTATGTGAAGTTTGTGATTAACTTTTGTTCTATTCCTTCAAGGCTTTTTGGATATGGGGGAGGACATCCATCCCTTCTGTATGGTAAATCGGGGACCTGGTATCTTCATCTGTTTGATCTTGCTTGTTGTATGGGGTGGACTTATCTTTAGATGTGTTAACTGATGAAAGATTTTTGTGATCCAAGTAGATGAATTCTTAAAAAGAGAGTCAGATCTGTATAGAGTGCTGGTTCTAGTCCTGGTTAGCATTTCCAAAGATTTTCAGGGACGGCTCCTTCAAAAGGATTAATTTTGCACATTCATCAATTTAAACCAACCACTGCATCAAGGGACAATACTAATTCTTCTACCAGGTAGAGTCAAGGGTTTTTGGTAGAAGAATTAATTTTGCACATCCCATGAAAGTCATGAACCTCACTCCTGAGCCAGGGTATGTGGAGTATAATCTCAGTCTCTCAAATTTACTGCTAATGCTCGGCGTAGTACTTTCATTGTGACAAAGAGCCTCCTTCTGGAGTTCATACGATGAAACATGTATGGTCATTTTTCAAGGTGTGTTCCAAAATTCTTCTTAAGCCTGTGGCACCCAACATGATGGGAAATAACTTTCTCACATTTTTTCTTGATTTCTAACTGCATTTTTTGGTACTTAAAGATTATCTCCTCTTGGCACAATTCACAGAATAGTCGCTTGGGACTGACACCTCTATAATCATTGTCGTTCTGGTGTTCTCCTTTACCACTATGTCTGGCTTCCTTGCATTCAGCTTTTTGTTGGCCAGAATGGGAATATCATAACCTCTTCTTTCTCTGTAATTCTTTTAGACTCATTTTCTCAGTGATTTTTCGGGCACAGTGACATTGTAGTGTTCAGAGTTTCTAGTTGATGAGACATGCTACTTTATTGTGCCTTTCTGTATAAAACTTTTCTGCTATCAGAACTTTACAGTCAGCTATGAAATGAGTCACTGTTTCTAGTTCTTTCTTACAGAGTCTACATATGTCTGTATTGCTGTTTTTTTTTCCTCAATGCTTGCTTGTCTTTAATCCACTGTCCTGGGCTGCAACTATCAACCTCTCATCCATTAGGTTTCAGTTGACCTCTCCTTATCCATTCATACGTCCAGTCTTGATCGACAAAGGTTTCCTGGAGTAGTTCTCTGTATTTCCTTCTGTATGTGCCACTTGTTTTTCCTTCCTTGCCGATCTAATTCTTTGAAGAGTGTTTTCTCTTGTTCTACAAATTGTTGCTTCCTTTTCCTGTGGGCATGCATCACTGTTTAAGCCGTTATCTTTCGTGCCAAATCAATTCGATCAAGAGTAGCCATTATTAGTGATCTAATTTTAGAGACTTTGTTAGATGTGTTATGTATTATGGGAACACGATTTTTCTATACTGATGCCATGATTGTTGCTAGTAAAAGGGAATTGGATTTAGTTCATATCTTTCTGAGAAATTCAAGGCAAATTATGTTCAGGTACAGATAGTTTCTTTTTTATTTCCTGTCCCTAGAGGATTTACAGTCTGTCTGTACCTGAGACAGTGAAGGGTTAACTGACTTGTCCAGCAGTGGGATTTGAACCCTGGCTGCCCTGTTTTTTGTTTTCAGCCTGCCACACTAACCATTAGATTAGGTGACTTTTCCAGAACATTGGACTATAGTTAGTTTAGGAAGCGTTCTTGGATGGCAGTATGACTCCCTCTACCTCTCACACTGTGACCTTGGCCAAATGACTTTTCTTCTCTGGGATCCAGTTGAAATGGCTAAATTGACTTGAAGGCGATATTTAAAAAACACCCCAAGGGCACAGCGGTGTTTTACACAGGTAAATGGGATATTTGAAAGTTGCTCACTATCCCTTTGGGTATGAGAACTTGCATTACTCTACAGTACAGTAATGAATATTCATGAGGTATATTTGCATCCACTACCTCCCATTGTATGCAGATATATCTCATGCATATTCATTAGGGACATTCTGAAATCAAGGTCTGATTGTGATGCACTAGGACAAGAGTTGGCCAACCCTGCTTTACAGCATACATGTCTTCTTTTGTTTTCACTTGAGTTTAGCAGAGACATTCCTGAGTGTGGTGCTAAGGCATGGATTGCAATAATTCATGCATATTGTTGGGGGAAAAATGCCCACAGAAATGGGAGGTGCACAGGTGCCTGCAGGCTCTTTCTTCCTCAGACCGTTTTCAGAATGAAAGAATACATGAACTTTCTCTTTATTTATTATTGTAGTTTTTAAGCTGCTTAATGGCTGAAGCAGATAATGTTGCCTACAACATCAACCAAGCATAAGGCTCACAAGCATTCTTTCACAGCAGACTTCAAAAATAGGCCCAAAGTCCACCGGTAAAAAGTACATGCAATATGGGCAGTTTGAAAATTGTTCCCAAGTTGTCTGGAACCCCAAGAGGTCTCAAATGCCCTGTCTCTAGAGCATCTTTATTGCTCTAGTTTTCTTCAGAATCAATATTGCTGCTAGAATTCTGCAATGCAGTAAATTTAAAGATAACTAGTTTGGAGATATCGGAGGCTTGCCTTGCCTGGAGTTGAGCTGGTTAGTGGTATTTGATCATCAGCTGTGCTGCCGGTACATCCCTGCTCCTCCCCCCAGTGATTTTGGTTTAATAACCAGCTGTTTTCTGCAGGATGCGGACGCGAGCATGTCCTAATAGGAGCACTGAGGAGCATTGAGGGAACCGAGGGGTTTTGGCCTCCCTAGTTGGTTAGTATGGGGAAGCGTAAAGCGAAAGTTAAATCAATAGATTCTGTGGCTGTTCAAGGACCGATGGATAAGCATGTTGTGAGTACTGCTACAGGTATACCTTCTGCTTTGTTGTTTGAGGAAGGTCTTTCATTCTCGGAAGCCTCTATTAATTTGGGGTTGAGTACCCCTCCCCCTCAACCAACTCCCAAGACTGTTCAGAATGTTGATAAATCTGGTTGTTTGGTGACTGAGTTTCCCGCTGTACCTCCTTCTGCTTCTACTCCTCTCCAACAGGATTCGGATGGATTTTGTTTGTCCCTCCTGACTCTAGTCTCCATGCCTGCTTTGGCGACATTGGCCTGTGTGTGGGAGGTGGGGGGGGGGGCGGCAATATTTCCTTAAAAGATGTTTGGTTAATTGTATCCCGGATGGAAGAAGTTTTGAAGGGGACATTAACTCAATTGTGTACCTTCTCACAGGGAGCTACACAAGTGTTACATCAAGTTGAGTCTCTGCTCTCTAGTTTGGAAGGCAAAGCAATCAAACTGGAGAGCACAGTGGTGGGTGTTCAGTAAGTATTGTGACGCTGCAGCAGTACCTGAAGCCATGGAAATAAATATTGACCCGGTGGCAAGACCTGGTATTGCAGGAAGAGGCAGTAAAATTCCTTCCCAGCACAGATCACAAGGGAACAATCAGTCAGATCAGCCTAACCCGGGGGAAGGGAGGAGCGAGGTCACTGATTGGGCACACCCTGCTAGGAGGTGGGCTTCCCAGGACAGACGTACCCTGTATAACAGGAAGAAGGAAAATGAAGTAAGAGGCAGAGAAGGAGGCAGAGAAAGAGGCAGAGAAAGCCAGAAGGCAGCTGGAAAAGCAACAGAGACGTATGAGGAGAAGAGTTGGAATGAAAATCCCAAGGAGAGAAAGAACCAGAGGACAAGCTGGTTAGAGAAACAGAACTGGTTGAGAAGCCAGCCAAAGGAACCACAGAGGGGAGCATTTACCAAACCAGGATACAGATACCAGAGAGGCTCAGTGCAGCAGGAAACCTTCCAGGACTCAGAGGAGGGCGTGGCACAAAGAGACCCAGGTGGGAAGCCTAACGGTTTGGAACCAGAAGCTCAGCCGTGGAAATACTGGCAACCGGTTGAAGAATCTCCCTGCATTCCTCATCAAGGTACTTTTAACTGCAATAAGAGTTTTTATGACAAGCCAAACTGTGTTATTGGTAGTTTTGAAACCCAGGGAAAGCCTAGGATCTATCCAGACAGTTGGCTACAGCCAGAACCTCCAGCAATTAAACCTTGTGTCTCTTTTAAAACTCCTGAAGAAAGCAGTAAAGAAGCTAGCCTTAGAAATACTGCAGATATCTTTACCAGAGATATTTACCAGAGGATTTTAGAAGCATCCAAAGGGGAATTGCCAAAGGAAAACCCTCTGCCTGCCTATGATGTAAGATTTCCAGCACTTGCTGATAGAGACAAGTGGGGGAGGGGTAATTACAGCACCGTGCCTGAAGAGAGTGTGTGTAACGGTAGAATAGCTGTGAATGAAGCAAAGCCTCCCAGTCTCTGTATACCACAAGGAGAAGCAGTTTCCTCACCTGTTCCTCACAGCCAGCAAGCTCAAGTATTATTAAGAGGGCTTCAGGCTTTCTTAGAAAAGCATCTTGTTCCTGAGCAGACAGTGTCAAGCCCAGACCCCCAAGCAACGCTGTTAAATCCTTTGCCTATACTAGACCAGCCCATGGACTGCTCAACCTGCCTCATAGACAAGGTTTAAAGGGAAGCAAGAGCTTGTGTAGTGGTCTGTTATAAGAAGTGCTATAGTACACGTTTGGAGTGCATGAACCCAAGAGCTTATGGGGATAAGAAAATAAGCTGATTGTTTTCACTCAATTGTACTGCATGAACTTTATAATTTCCTGTTTGTAGCTGGATAAAATATAAGACCCCCATGCCAGGAATGTGGCTGTCTTGAATATAAGTTTAAGTTGGACATTATTGAAGAAGCAGTCTCTTTTCAACTTTCTGTTTGGCTATAAAATATTAACCTTCAAAACCTGTACAAAGTCCTATCTTTGGAGCGGGAGAAATAAACCCTAATAAAGAAATAAATTTTCTCTATTCGTGCCTTGCCTGTTCACTCGGTCACCCACAACTACAAGATGACCTCCAGGCTAGCCCTACCTTAAACCCTCAAGGTCAAGGTACGGGCACTAGGGGCGCTACAGTATGTAATACTTTTGTTAAAGAGAGTTTATTATTGCATAATTGAATATTTGGAGCACAATGCCAGAGCTAAAAATTTGAGATTTTTCAATTGTCCGCCTGCTCTCCCCCCTTGAGCTTTTGAAGAAGTATATATGAGATATTTTGAATTTTTCCACTTTTGAAGAATCTATCATGGTTTCTTTATATTATGTCCCTCTGACTTCTTTTCAGCTCTTTTTGGAGGGTGAGGCAGAAGAGCAAAATGGATGATCTGGAGCTTACTCAGTTTTTAGAGTCATCTCTGGAGAAGGTCCAAAAAAGGGCAACTCTTGTAGTCACTTCTAGGACAGAAGCAGATAAGTCGGCCATATTGAAATTGTATTTTCCTAAGAAGGCTGTCCATTTTTGTGGATATCCTTTAAATATTTTTCCTGATGTGGCTTGATCTACTCAGCTTTGCAGGAAAGCTCTTTTTTTCAATTAAAACCTAAAGTTCTGACCATTGGAGGGGCTTTCTTTTTTGAAATTTCCTTGTAAATGTGTTAAATTGTATTCTGGTTTGAAATATGTGTTTACAGATGTATCTCATTTAGAGACTTTAATTCTAGATAGTATTAGGTAGTGAGTTGGGATAGTTAAAAGGGGTTTTGATTTACTTTCCCTGATAACTCAGGCCTTTGATATTCTCCTTGATGTGGACTTTAGCATTCTAACAGGTTTAATTTCTAGTGGGGTTATTTTCTTTTTTTTATGAGTTTTCTGTCCTTTTGTGCTGTAAGATGCTGTTCCTTTTTTTGTATGTGTATACAAGTAAATGCATAATAAATAAATAAACCAAAATAACTAGTTCAAAATTGCGCACTTATAGTGTGACAAAAAGGTGCATTTCCCTTTTCTCATATGTCTGTGGGAGGACTGGGTGTGAAAACACATGTTAAATGTGACTCATTAACATAGCAGTAGATTTGGGCCTGTACTAAGAGAAGGCCATAGCGCAGAGACTGAATACATTTTTCGCTTCAGTCTTTACTAAAGAAGATATAGGAAATTTACTCATGCCGGAAGTGATATTTAAAGGTGATGTATTAACGGAATTGAAACAAATCTCAAATTGGGAAGATGTAATAGTTATTTGATAAATTAAAGTGCAGCAAATCACCTGGACGGCATACATCGCAGGGTACTGAAAGAACTGAAATATGACATTGCAGACCTACTTCTAGTAACCTACTTCTAGCTATCATTAAAATCATCTATAAGATCTGAGGATTGGAGAGGGGTCAATATAATGCCAATTTTTAAAATGGGTTTCAAGGGTGATCCAGGAAATTAGACTGGTGAGCTTGACGTCTATACTGGGCAAAATGGTAGAAACCATTATTTAAAAAAAAAAAAATTACTGAACATTAAAAATAGTCATGGTTTAATGACAGAAAAATCGACATGGGTTTAGCAAAGGAAAGTCTTCTCACATTTTTTATTTTTTTTAAGGTGTGAATAAACAGGTAGATAAAGGTGAGCTGGTTGATATAGTGTATCTGGATTTTCAGAAAGCCTTTGACAAGGTTCCTCATGAGACTCTTCTGGAAATTAAAAAGTCATGGGCTAAGAGGCACTTCGCTATTGTGGATTAGGAACTAGTTAAAAGATAGAAAGCAGACTAGAGCTAAATGGCCACTTTTCTCAATGGAGAAAGGTGAATAGTGGAGTACCTCAGGGATCTGTACTTGGTCTGCTGCTTTTTAACATATTCATAAATGACCTGGCAATAGGAACGAGTGAGGTGATCAAATTTTGCTGATGATGCAAAATTATAAAAAGTTGTTAAAACACAAGAGTATTGTGAAAAATTTGAAGAGGACCTTGATAAATTGGTAGACTGGGCGTCTAAATTTCGTCAGCCATTTGATGTGGACAAGTGCAGTCATGCACTTAAGGAAGACCAACCCAAACTACAGTTACATGATACAAGATTCCACATAAGGAACCCCCACCCAGGAAAAAGACTTGGATGTCATTGTGGATAATTTATTTATTAAGACAGATTTGTATGTCACCCTATCCTTCAATCAAGGTGGTCACATCACATCACAGTTGGGGGTTACATTTAACATTAGGATACGTGTAAACATTTAGACAGTAAAGTTACATAACAGCATTTAGACAGTACAATTAAGGTAACATTTAACATGAGGGTATTTAATGATGTGGTATGATAAACTTGTGTGTGTGGATAGGATGGGTGCGTACTTATTTGGCGGCGTAAGTGGTATTTCAGTTTGGGTATGGGATGTTGCCTGGATAATACATTGAAACCTTCTGCCCAATGTGCAGCAGAGGCCAAGAAAGCAAATATAATGCTAGGTATCATAAGGAAAGGAATGGAGAATAAAATGAAAGATATAATGTCTTTGTATCATGAAATTCGTTCCCGGAGATGTCATCAAGGCTGTTAGTATAGGTATGGGTTTAAAAAAGATTTCGACAAGTTCCTGGAAGAAAGGTCCATAAACCATTATTAAAGAGGACCGAGGAAATCCACTGCTTGCCCCGGGACAAGCAATGTGGAACCTGTGTGCCTCTTTGGGAACCTGCCAGGTACTTGTGGCCTGGGTTAGCCACTGTTGGAAACAGGATACTGCTCTTGATGAACCTTGGTCTGACCCAGTAAGGCATTTCTTATATGTTCCATGGTGCGACTGCACCTTGAATATTGTATGCAATTCTGGTTGCCGTATCTTAAAAAAGATATAGCAGAACTAGAAAAGGTACAGAGAAGAGCCACCAAAATGGTAAAGGGGATGGAAGGATACCCCTGTGTGGAAAGGCTTAAAAGGTTAGGGCTCTTCAACTTCGTAAAAAGACAGGAGATATGATAGAGGTGTATATAGTAAGTGGAGTGAAGCAAGTAAATGTAGATAGTGTGTTTACTCCTTCAAAAAGGAGAAAGACTAGGGGACTTGCCACAAAGTTACAATGTAGCACATTTAGGACTAATTAGAAAAATTAATTATTTCACTCAGGTAATTGAACTCTGGAATTTGTTGCTGAATGATGTAGTAAAAGTTGTTAGTGTAGTTGGGTTTAAAAGAGGTTTGGACAAGTTCCTGGAGGCAAAGTTAATGAACCATTATTAGTGTACCAGGGAAATCCACCACTTACCCCTGGGATAAGCAGTATGAAATCTGGCTTCCTTTTGGGAACCTGACAGGTACTTGTGACCTGAATTGGCCACAGATAAAAGCAAGATACTGGGCTCGATGTACTTTTGGTCTGACCCAGTATGGCATATCTTATTCCTGATTCTAAAGAAGTGTTGAAAAAGTATAGCACCCACCAGTATTTTCCTTAGTTCCTTCAATACCCTTTGATGCAAGGCTGGTGCAAAATAATTATGCCCTAGGCAAACCTTCAGCCTTGCACCCTCTCACAATTAGCTTTTAGACTCTAGCACCTTCTTCCCAGGATTTTGGTAATTAAACTCAATAAGCGTCTCAACACCATTTCTCAAGTAACATCCTATCAAAACACTTATTTGGACATCATATTTCTAAAAATTAAGCTTTATTTTGCTAATATATACATAATGAGGGAAAGTTTCCAAAAGCCACTTAAGAGGATAAATGGACTATTTGCTAATTGCTTATTTTTTTTCCTGCATGTAAAAGTAAGTATGGAAAAGTCTTTCGGATTGCTTGACTGCTAGGACCCATTGTTTTTGCTTTGACTGTAGTTGCTCTTTGTTGCCCTAGGCAACTTCCTAGTTTATATGGTGGTTGGGCCAGCCCTGTCATATCCCATTGTCTTGTCTATCATCTAGCTAGCAACCCGAGGTGCAATATTCCCCCATCTTGACAAAATTATTCTTCATGCAGGCTAGGACCACCTCTTCTGAATGAACAGTTTCCACTTGCGTCCTAATACTGAAGCACACCATCTGATAATGCCATGGCACAATGGCTCCGTTGAGGAGCCATGAATTCCGGCCATTGCCGAAATCCTTCTTTCCCCACAGCTGGATCCTAGATCCGGCCTCCCATGGCAGGGGTCTGGCTGCAGGGAATTTACTGCACCCCCCACCTGTTTTAACAGACTTGGCAACAGCATCCCCCAGCTAAATTTACAGCCCCGGACATACAGGGTCAGCTTCTGATTCAGCCCTGTACATCTTGGTTTGTGGCCTGCCTATGCCCCACCCTCACTCTGCCTCTGGAACACCCCCTCCCGCCCCCATCTAAGCCTGCCCATACAAACGCGCTGTTCATATGGAGAGGATTTAGCCATGGCCAGCAGGGGGCAAATAGCAGGTATGGACGTCTAAATGGAACGCCAACCCTGCTATTTGCTGGACAGAATGACCCCAATGGCAAATTGAAATCTACTATTAGCATTTCCCCTTTCATAGCAATATTGTGAATATCTTCAATTCAATCTTTATTTACAGTTGCAGTCAACATTATTGGCATCCTTGCAGTCTAAAACAGAAGTGGCTAGTGAAATGACTTTGGGCTATATATGCACACACAAAGGAATCAAATAAAACAAGACCAATTTAAAAAGAAAATAGCAGGAAATAGTATAAAAACTGGGACATAGCCAGCACATGATTATTAGTGTCCTTATAAACAATCCAAATCAGTTTGAACAGAAGAACCACATTACCATTGCAATAAAATCAATTGTCTACTCAAGTACAGACCAAGTACAGACTTGAATCAACCAATTAATGATGGATCTAATGTTTAAATGGCCACATTCACTGCCTGTTCTATTTTCAGAATGGTGAAGACGAGAGCTGCCTGAGACGGTCAGCAAAGGCATTATCGCCATACATCAAACTTCAAAGTGGTACAAGGCCATTTTCAGAGACCTTGGAATTCCAGTGTCTACAGTTCGCAATGTTAAGATGTTTTATGCTCATGGAACTGTCAAGAACCTCTCAGGATTTGGTGGGAAGAGGAAAATTAATCCAAGAAGCCTTTGAAAGTTAGTGCGAACAGTTGGAAAAACACCACGTACAACAACCTAAAGAGGCTAAGGCTGACCTGGAGCAATCTGGAGTGGTGGTTTCAACCCGCATCATATGCCGCACACTAAACAAAGAAGGACTTCATGGGCGAAGGCCAAGGAAGGGGACTCCACTGCTCATAAAAAGGCATGCCTGATTTTTGTCCAAACCCACCTTGAGAAACCACAATCCTTCTGAGAAAATGTTCTGTGGACAGATGAAACCCAACTTGAGCTCTTTGGCAATGCAGACCAGTGAGATTACAGGCGAAGAAATGACTTATAGGGAAAAAAACCACCCTTCCCACAGTTAAATATGGTAGAGGTTCTATAATGTTGTGGGGTTGTTTTGCTGCCTCAGGAACTGGAGGCCTGCTACGTATTAAAGGAATCATGAAGTCAGAGGACTACCTAGTGTCAGAAAGCTAGGTCTGGGTCAAGGTCAGGGGTCTTCCAGCAGGACAGTGACCCAAAATATACATCCAAAAGTACAAAAGAGTGGTTAAAAAAAAAACCTGTCCAGCAATGAGTCCTGATCTCAATCCAATTGAGAACCTTTGGAAAGAGCTGAAATCTGCCATTGGTAAAAGGAATCCTGGAAACATTCATGAGCTGAATCAAATCACAGGTGAAGTGGGAGAAACTACCAGCAGACAGATCTATGAAACTTATAGATGACTACAAGAAATGCTTGGAGGCTGTCATCACTGCCAAAGATTGTGAAACCAAATATTGATGAAAGGTGCCATTAATCCTGTTCAGGTCATAGGTTTTTTTTTCTCAGAAATGACCTCGCCTAAGTTGCACAGACATCTATTTTTATTTTTTGTTGTTGTTGTATACCTTTGAGTCAAATGTAAAATTAAGCTCTACTCTTAACCTACAAGATGATCTGTAGACCAAAATTCCTTATATTAAACCGTCATCCAAAGCTTTTGGTGTTATGCAACTGGGTCTCAGAAACAGAACAGGATTTAAAGGGCTGGGGAATCAACATGTGACATGAATTAAAAATGCAATTGGTTAATGACATATGCCCCACTCAATTTGCGATTTCAGGCCTGCTGGAAACACGGTGTTAGCCTCAAAAATCCATTTCTGTTCTCTCCTTACCAATGTAAGATCTCTCGATTTTCTCTCCAATCCTCGCTCAATGAAATCTATGCAGAAACACTTTAAAGAATCAAAACTATGTTTTAAGTCCAAACAGTGTTGAACAATGGGAGCTTGCGTATAGCCGCATTTGAGTTTACTTCTGTGCTCTCTCATACGTACTCTAAATGGTCGAATGGTTTTGCCAATATAGGCTAACTGGCAAGGACATAAAATGCAGTAAACCACGTGAGTGGAACCGCATGATGTATGATGTCTTAAACAAAATTTCTTCGTTCTGTATTCAAAGACGTCCAAATCTAAAGTTACAGGGCAAATATCACATGACCCACACTTTTAATGACCGCTTTGTACTGGTGTAGAGCTTACTGATTTCGGACAATGAACAATGGGACTAAGGAGTTCCTTCATGTTGCGTTGCCTTTGCCAAACGCAACGAGCATAGTGATTTTGTAATCCTGGTATACTATGGAACACGTTCTCGTGTTTTTTCAATATTTTCGTTATATGATGACTGTAAGGAGAATACTTTGTGATGAGATTAATGCAGTCTTGTGATATTGCCTGAGTGCTTCTAGGGGACAGCAAACTATCTTGATTATAGTACAATGCACGTTTGTAGGCTGACTCTACTATATAATTTGGATACCCTCGTGTACGAAATTTATCCTTTAAAATTTTCGCCTGTATTTTAAACTCTTGTACTTCCGAACAGTTGCGACGAAATCTTAGAAACTGTGAAAATGGGAGGCTGTCCCTCAATCGTTTTGGATGAGCGCTAGTATAGTGCAGCAAGGTGTTACGATCTGTGGGTTTGCTATATACTGATGTATGCCAGGTGTCAATTCCCTTCGATATTTTCAAATCCAAGAATGTTATAGAATCTTCATTGCTTTCATAAGTGAACTGAATATTAACATCGCAACTGTTGAGCCAGTCTACAAAGACAATCAAAGCCTCCGATGAACCTTGCCAGAGCAAAAAGACATCGTCTATATAACGTCGCCATAATTTTATGCTTTTCTCAAAAATAGATGTAGATAACCATTTGCACTCAAACATTTCCATGTAGATGTTAGCTACTGACGGAGCGCAGGTGGCTCCCATTGCCACGCCGGACGTTTGCAAATAAATGCTTGTTTCAAACTGAAAATAATTATGAAATAATATCAGCCGTAATAACTGTATTAAAAAGTGATGATGAGCTTCTGACAGGTCCTGCCTGTCGGCAAGAACCTCACCTATAACTTGTACTGCTGCTTCTTGCGGTATCTTAGTATAGAGAGAGGTGACGTCTAATGTGACCAATAAAATGTGCTGTGCTGTGGCCCATTGTGAATGGGCTTCCAAGATTTGTAAGAAATGAGAAGAGTCCCTGATATATGAGGGAATACTTGGCAAAAGTGGCCGGAGAAAAGAATCCATGTAAATTGATAGTGGCTCCAACACGGAACCCTTTGTAGATACGATGGGCCTACCCGGTGGTTGCACAGTGCTCTTGTGAATTTTAGGAACTAAATACAATTTAGCCACTGTGTCATCGGTGTCATTCAAAAACTGACATTCCTTTTTGGAAATTATTTTATCAATTGCTTGTGTTGTCAGCTTATGTATCTGTTCCTTCAATTGCCAAGTAGCTAAAGTGGCTAAAACTTTGTGTAGTGATATCAGTCAATTGACGCCTAGCCTCATCTAAATATTGTTGACGCCCCCAAACCACTACTACCTCCTTTGTCTGCTTTCCGAATGATGACATCCTGACGAGACTGTAAAGCTTTCAAGGACTTTTGCTCTTCTACTGTAAGTTTGTGCACCACTCGTCTCTGTCCTTGAGTTAGGGAACCCAAGTCTTTTATGATTAACGTTTTATACAGCGCCAGGGAGGGAGGTATTGGACCCGGGGGGTCCAAGTAGACTTTATAGGCAGCGGTATGCGATTTACAGGGTTAACCAATGTCCCGTTGTTTTCTTGTTGAGCAAAATGAGCCTTTAATGCTATTTTCCTGAAGAACTGTTCTAAATCGATTTGAAAGCGAAATTCATCAAAATATAATGAGGGTACATATGATAGTCCTTTGTTCAAAAGTTGTAATTGAGCGAAAGGAACCTCACAACCCGACACGTTAATTACTGTAGAATTCATATTCATACACGTCTCTGACGACTCGGGCCCCGACGTTGTGGCTGTTCTTTTTGTTTTGATTTTTTCCGGACCTCTTCTTTGTCCAAAAAATCGTCCCTAGATCTAACACTGGAATCAGATGATAATTGGTCCTCAGATGTCTCGATGAACTTGACTCGTTTTTTTCTAGTGGTTGTTTTTTCTTTTCGCCGTGGGTTTAACCACGGATACACGTATCCAACTGTATAGTCGTAATCACGTTTAAGTTTTTTAGATTTAACTTTTGTGACTTCCTCTTTGGTTATTTCAACGGACTTTTTTTGTTCGTCCATAAATTTTACAAACGTATCCATTGTTTCAGCATCTTTCAATTGTGTCTCTAATTATTTCTCTTCCTGTTGCAGTATTTCCACAGTTTGTTTAGTGGTGTCGACGATCAGAACCATCAAGTCGAAGGAGCATTTGTTTAATATTGAATTCCATTTTTCCATAAACGTGGGGTCCAAAGTATGCATTTTTGGTTCTTTGTAAATGCGTAACCCCCTTGGAATGTGTTGCCGCCGAATGTATTCCACTAACGATAAACGATGTAAATCCAAACGTATCATTTTCTTATGAAGCTTCAGTAGATCTTCCCAGGATTCCTTTGTCTGCGCTTCCTTTTGTAAATCAATCGCGAACGGAGTAGGTTCTTTACTCACTAATTGTATATGTTCATCCGTGTAACTAAATGTATCTTTCCACGAAATGTGACTTTCCATTGTATGTCAAGACAAATGTAACGTGCTGTCACTTCTCAGAGCTGTATAATACTTCTCAGTCAAATGTAAAATTAAGCTCTACTCTTAACCAACAAGATGATCTGTAGACCAAAATTCCTTATATTAAATCCTCCCAGGGGAACTTAGTTCGTAAGCGCGGCGTCCTTTTATAGAAAACACAACAGCCGGTACGGGGTGAGTCATTTTTTCATGATTCATTGATAGAGACTGTGATTATAAGATGAAGTATGGGATAAATTCCAGGTTCGTTTCTAATGTTACAGATTTGATTTGAGGATTGAAGCCAAGTTTTGGTAGAGTTGAAGAATATCCCCTGATGAAACGTTTCACTGTGAAACGCTACGGCGCCATTACTCAGGCGTTGGGAGAATATTCATCACGTTTCAGATAAGCATCCTCAGCTAAGCAGTTTGTATTCATATCGAGTTATTTGAGCATCATTATTAAGGCATCCTTGTAAGCTTTAAAGAAGTTATTAGCAACGCTAATGGGTCATTGATGTGAGGTTTAGGGCACTGTTTTCACACGCATACGTGCATTCAGTAAGTCGCCCCATTCTGTTTGAGACCCAGTTGCATAACACCAAAAGCTTTGGATGACGGTTTAATATAAGGAATTTTGGTCTACAGATCATCTTGTAGGTTAAGAGTAGAGCTTAATTTTACATTTGACTGAGAAGTATTATACAGCTCTGAGAAGTGTCAGCACGTTACAGTTGTATACCTTTGAACATGCTATTAAAATACTATGATGTCTTATAGTTGGAATATTTGCAATTATTTCTCAAGATACTACTGTATACAACATACCTAAAGTGCAAGGGTGCCAATAATGTTGACCACAACTGTGTTTTTGTCTGCGAGGGATGTCTGTATCACACAAATGTAAACAGATGCTCTATTCCCTCTGTTCAGAAAAACCCATAGTACCCCCTCCTTCCCACATAAGCCCTGCAGTTCTTTGGTTTTGTCTGCAGGTAGTGCCACTTCTCCTCCCTTTCTTCCTATCTTATCCTTCCTGAATAGATTATAGCCTGCTATAGCAATGGAAATATGCATATATATTTGAATTTTCAAAAGCATTCATTTTTACTCAAAGAAACCACCCACAAAAGTGACCGTGCAATTACCTTTCCTTGGGCTATTCTCAAAGTGAAAAGACACATGTACTATTTTCACTTTGATAAGTAATACGAAATCCATGGGTAAAAGTGCCTGTGGATTTTTCACCTATCCAGGCAGTCTTAAAATTTCCCTCTCAACATATATTTGAATGTTCTCTCTTCTCTTCCCCCTCCCCCCACCCCATATCTGTATCTGATTTACATTTTTTTTAAGATCTTGAATTGTGTAATTTAACAGAACATGTTTTATGCTCCCCAGCTTTTAACCTCCCTATTGCTGCTTTGAAGTCCTCCACCACCACATCCTCCATTTTTTCTCCTTCTCTCTCACCTGCACTGATGCAGCTCCCTTCAGCTCAGGCTGACAGGTATGGTATTGCTATTTTCTGCTTCAGCCCTAACCTCTGCAGCAAGGGTTCTTTGGCCCTAAGTCTAGGGCTCATGACAGTGGTGGAAGCCTTTGTCCTCACTTTTGTCCCTGACCACCACTGGTGGTGGCTGCCAAAATTAGGCACTATTCCCTTGAGTTGCTCTCTGCCTGCCAGTGGTTTCCTGTGGGAGAGCTGGCTTGTTTTGACATTATAGTGATGGGGAGGGTGGAAGTAGGATGGTTCACACCAGTGTACCAGCTGAGACTTATCCATCCTCAAACCTTTCCTTGCAGCAATGGCAGTGGAAGCTTTCCATGCCTCTGAACAGTGACCCAAGAGGACAGTGGGAGAACATGCAGGAGAGAAAGGGAGGGGAGAGAACATGGCTCTTTGTCTGCTCACGCCAAGACATGGCAGTTCAGCAGGGCTTGTCCACCTGCCCAGTTATCCCTACCTATGATGTCACGTGTTACAGAGGAACAGGCCCAGTGAAAACATAAGTTTCTTATCATGAAACATACCAAAATAGGAGTTGTAAATGTAGCAGAACTGCTCCCATAGGCATAGAGGGAGCTGCTCAGCTGTGCTACTTCTCCAGGCTTCACTTGGGCCACACGAGCAAGAGTCAAGATATTTGCCCAAATGGCAAAAAGTGTGATCGGTGCACAAAGAACATGTCCCTAAATGATACATATGATTGCTGCCTCCGGTGTCTAAGTACCGACCATGACCCAGAGGTTTGCGCCCTGTTGGCATCCAAGTCAGCAGAAGCAAGACATCTTCCACAGGTCAGATTCTGCCCCAGTGTGGTAGTCTCGTGCTTTAAGGCCCCCGCATGGATCCTCGGAGCCATGTAAAGCCCCTGTGGCACCCGATCGGGCCCACGGACATGCCGACACGGGATCTCTGGAACGTGAGCGCAAGAAGAAATAATCCAAGAGGGACCTCATCCTGGGACTCAGACACATATGGCAAGTCCCATGCCAGGTCCCACAGTCCCTGGAGGGTATCGGAGGAGCAGGAGCGGCGGCAAAGATGCCCAGAAAAGATGCTGAGGCTTCAGGTGATGGGTCATGGACCCCCGAGGCCTGTTGCATCGAAGGCTCCCTTTCCTCACCTGGTGTCCATGTCAAAGGCTGCAACTCCTGAGTGGGAAGCCAGGATGATGGTAGTGGAAGGCAGTGTTCCTGCCTTCCTTGCCTCGCAGCAAACATCAATGCCTGGTCCTGCCAGTGCTTTCGCCAAGACCGCAGGGACCTCGATATCGAGGACTCCCTGTGTCACTGTCGAGAGCCTTGAGCTGGTCCTCGATGAGGGTCTCTATCCTGCTTCTATTCCTCAGGAGCTAGATCCTACCTGGCAAACGCTTGTGGCTTCTGTCAAGCAGCCGCCGTGAGTCACCGAAGACCCGAACTGATCCAGATGCCTCAGGAGCTGGCCGGCCTCGAATCCTCAACTGCTCAGACTGGGAGTCAGAGGATGAGGCTTCCCCAAAGACATGTAAGCACCATGATCTCCCCTCGGATCCATCTACCCCAGCATCACGGTGCTGGTCCCCATCCAAAAACACATCATTCCTCGAGTTTGTCCAGACATGGCGAAAGCTTTGTCTCTCACCACAGAGTCAGAGGAGGACCCTCGCATGGAGCAGCTGGAAATCCTCCAGTATGAGGTTCCACCTAAGGGAGGCCCTGATGGCCCCCATCCTCGCTATCCTCCGGTGATGACTCCTTCGGATGTGGGAGACACCAGCATCAGTGCCACCAGTTAGCCGATACCTCAACACCATGTACTGGGTCCAGCGGGACCCCGGATTTCGAAAGGTGCAACTCTCTCATACCTCTATGGTGGTGGAGTTGATCATGCGCCGGCAGAAAAGTCTGAAGACTCACTCTTCTGTGCCCCCCCCCCCCCCCCCAGGCAGGGAGTCCCACACCCTCAACATCCTTGGATGCAAATTCTACCAAGGATCGATGCTGGGTTGCTGAAACCAAACCTACCAGCTGTATATCGGCATGTATCTCTGAGACCTAGCAAATGAATTTGCAGGTTTCTCAGCAGTTCTCAGTGGAGATCACCTTCAGCAATTTCAAACACTCACAAAGTATGTCAGAATGCTCAAAGTACGTGTCTTGAGCCGTCTACGATGGCTTTGAGTCTAATACGAGGCATCAGACCTCAAGCAGTGGGTGCAGGAGAAACTCCTCAATGTCCCCTGTCTCGGTGAAAACCTCTTTGGCATACTGATGGAGGATAAGCTGGCGGAGATCGAGATAGAGTACGTCACGAGAGCTCAGCTCTCCAGGAAGACCTCCACCCTTCCCAAGAAGAAACAGTCAGGGAAGAGGCCCCCTTTTCACAGAAAAGGGCAGCCTTACCGGGGCTAACAGGTCCCCAGACCCTGCAGCATGGTCACCAGGGCAAAGGACCTAACAGGTCCCCAGACCCTGCAGCAGGGTCACCAGGGCAAAGGACCGGGCCAAGGCCAATGTAAGGCTATGGACTCTAAGCTACAGACACCGGCTCCTGCCCACGCTGAGTCAGGGTTTTGACTCCCTGAGCAAAGCCTCTCCTCCCAGGGGGGGAGCAGCTGCTAACGGGGGCATCTAATCTACTTTGCCCATTGGTTGCCAGCCATAACCTCTGACATCTGGGCCCTCCAGGTGGTCAGAGAAGGCTACATCCTTCACTTGGACTGGACACTGCCTCCTTTCTTTCCAGGAGAGCCCCCTCGGACTCTCCTGCGTCAGGCCCTGCTACTGCAGGAACTTGCAGGCCTCTTTAGGGATGGAGCCGTGGAACCAGTACCCCTCCACCTCAGGGGCAAGGGGTTCTACTCCCATTACTTTCTGGTCCCAAAACGAACAGGGGGCTTAAGGCCCATTTTGGACTTGCGAAACCTGAACAAATTCCTGGTGTGGGAGAAGTTCAAGATGCCCTCCCTAGGAACATTGCTACCCTACCTCCAGCAGGGAGATTGGCTATGCTTCTTGGACCTAAAAGATGCTTACACCCACATCCTTATTCATCCCAGTCACAGGCAGTACTTAAGGTTCATGGTCGGGCGACAACTACCAGTACAGGGTACTACTCATCGGCCTAGCCTCCACACCAAGAGTCTTCACCAAATGCCTGGCAGTGGTGGCCGCCTACCTCTGTTTCCAAGGGACCATCGTCTTCCCATATCTGGATGACTGACTCGTGAAAGGGGTTATGGCCACCAAGGTGCAACAGGCCATGACCCAGCATTTGGGGTTCGTGATAAACCAGAGGTACTCAAATCCAGACCCGGAGGTCCGCAAACCAGTCAGTTTTTGGGATATCCCTAATGAATATGCATGAGATATATTTGCATGCACTGCCTCCATTGTATTTGAATCTATCTCATGCATATTCATTAGGGATATCCCGAAAACTGATTGGTTTGCGGCCCTCCAGGATTGGATTTGAGTACCTCTGCGATAAACCATCCCAAGTCTCACCTCACTCCAACACAGGACCTGGAGTGGATAGGAGCTTGTCTGGACACACTCCAGGCCAGGGCCTTTCTTCCCCTGGACAGGGCAGATTGCCTTAGTGCCCTGGCCGTCGAGGTGGAGCACAGTCACGCAGTGTCGACGCAGTCCATGCTCCGCCTACTAGGCCACATGGCATCCATAGTCCATGTGGTTCCCAAAGCCCGCCTCCACATTCATGCAGCTCAGTGGTGTCCCCGCTCATAATGGATACAAACCATGGACACCCTCTGGGATAGGGTCTTAGTGTCCTATCAGCTAGCGGAGTCTCTCGACTGGTAGCAGGGCGCATAGCACCTGCAGGAGGGCATGCCCTTCCAGCCCCCAAACCTCCAGAGGGGCCTCATAGACACGTCCCTACAGGGCTG
Source organism: Ichthyophis bannanicus (assembly GCA_033557465.1). Taxonomy (NCBI): domain Eukaryota; kingdom Metazoa; phylum Chordata; class Amphibia; order Gymnophiona; family Ichthyophiidae; genus Ichthyophis; species Ichthyophis bannanicus. The sequence goes on along the minus strand of CM066032.1, from coordinate 171,239,778 downwards.
GGGTGCCCACTGCGAGGAACTGTGCACACAGGGCAATTGGTCCCTAGTGGAGAGCCAACAACGGATCAACCTGCTGGAGCTTAAAGCCTTTTTTCTGGCAATCAAGGCCTTCCACCACCTCCTGTGGATCCAGTCTGTGCTAGTCCAAATGGACAACCAGGTTGCGATGTTCTGCCTGAACAAACAGGGGGGCACAGGGTCTCAGCACCTCTGCCAGGAGGCAGTAGCCCTCTGCGTGTATGCGATCAGTTAGGGAATGCTCCTCAGGGCAGTATACCTTCCGTGCCAAGACAGTGCCCTAGCAGACAGGTTAAGCAGGGTCCTCCAGCTGTATGGATGGTGACTAGACCCCAGGGTGGCAAAACTGGCTCTTCCGACTCTGGGGAACCCCATTGTCTGGACTTCTTCACCAGTCCGACCAATGCTCAGTTGCCCCACTTCTGCTGTCCCCAACCACATCTGTCCCATTTAGCGGTGGATGCCTTCATCTTGTGGTCATATGGCTTTCTGTATGCCTTCCCTCCCACGTCACTAATTGCTTGAACCCTCTTCAAGGTCCTGTGGGACAAGGCCTCTATGATCCTGGTGGCCCCGCGGTGACCCATGTAGCCTTGCTTTCCCCTGTTCCGCCTCTCGACGGAGCCACCGGTCCCTCTGGGGAATGTCCTGGGCTAATGACCCAGGAGGGAGGACTCCTTTTTTCACCCCAACCTGGGGTCCCTGTCGCTAACAACATAGCTGCTGAATGGGTCGCCTTAGCACCCTTCAACCTCCCAAGGGAGCTGGAGGAAGTCCTCCTGACCTCTCGTAAGAACTCCACGAGGAGGGGCCTATGCCTTCAAGTAGCGCAGATTCTCAGTATGGTGTGTAGAGCAATGGGTTGACCCATTCTCATGCCAGGTGCACTTGGTGCTGCAGTACTTGCTTTACCTTTCGCAAACAGGACTCAAATCCAACTCCGTCAGAGTGCACCTGAGTGCGCTCTCGGCATACCATCATTCCATAGAGGGCAAACCTCTTTCTGTGCAGCCCCTCATTACCCAATTTATGATGGGCCTTCTGCTCTCTAAGCTTCCCATCTGCCCTTCCCTGGCAGAATGGAACCTCAACATGGTTCTCGTTTTCCTTGTGGCGCGCACATCTGCCCGCAGAGTCAGTGAACTTCAGGCCTTGGTGGCCAAGCCACCTTACCCCAGGTTCTACAAGACCAGAGTTGTGCTTCGCACCCTCCCTTAATTCCTTCAGAAGGTGGTATCTGCCTTCCACCTCAACCAGGAAGTGCTGCTCCCCACCTTCTTTCCACATCCCCACACTGACTAGGTGGCAGCCATTCTCCATATTGTGGATTGTAAGAGGGTCCTGTCTTCCTACCTGCAATGTACCCAGGGCCACCGTATAGTCGCGCAGCTTTTCATTTCCTATGACCCCAGTCGACTGGAAGAGGCTGTTACCAAGCGGACTCTGTCCACCTGGGTGGTGGACTGCATCGCCTTTGCCCATGATCAGGCTGGGCTCTCTGAGTGCTGGATCACAACGCACATCATCAGGGCTATGGTGACCTCTTGCAAGCCTATGCTCTACCCCTATGGCAGACATCTGCCAGGCTGCCACCTGGTCGTCTGTTCATACCTTTGCAGCTCACTACTGCCTGGAGAGGGAGTCCTGACAGGATAATGCCTTTGGCCAGGCCATACTCTGTAATCTGTTTGGGGTTTAGGAAACTCCTACCCTCCAACCCTTCTTATTCAGGCTACTGGAGCGATGGTTCTCCCTGGACACTGGGGTCCTTAGAGTCTTTCCTCAGACTTGCTTGCGGCTACCCAGAGCTGGGCTATGTTTTTCTACAGGTTCTTGGAAGCCTGTAGCTAGGGAGTCCCATATGTGAGGACTGACTTCCTGCTTGTTTCTGGAGAAAGAGTACTTACTTGCCTGTAACAGGTGTTCTCCAGGGACAGCAGGAATCAGTCCTCACAACCCTCCTTCCTCCCCTTAGAGTTGCTGTACAGTTTTGCCATCTTCTTTTGTCTGCTCTAGCTATGTCATCTGACTGAGTAAGATGGTATCCTTGGGCGGGAAAGGGACCCCGCATGCATGATGGCATCTCCCAAAGGCTTTCTTTGAAAGCTGGGGAGATGCTTCTGCAGGGACTCCCTCGGCACCGACGTTACTCATATTTGAGGACTGATTCCTGCTGTCCCTGGAGAACACCTGTTACAGATGAGTAACTACGCTTTTCCCAAATATCTTCGCAAACAGTTACTGTTTTAACTTTTGCTTCTATTTCCTTTTGAGAGGCTAAAAGATTTTTAATACTTTTAATAAGTGAATGGCATGCTAGTCACTTATTAAAAATATTTAAATGGACTATCATAAATGAAAGCAGCTGATTGATAGCAGTCTTCATAGTAAAGCCTGACAAATAGTTTCTAAATTATAAAGGTTTGCAGGGAGTATAGTAGTGTCACAGGATTGCTTTTATGTTATGTGCTGGAGTCATATCCAGCCAACCGCACTGAATATCTGCTGTTACCAGATAGTGATTTAGCTATCCGGTCAGCAGCGGATAACTAAAGTGTCTAAATTTTGGATAACCATTTTCTTTCTTACTAATTTTACCATCTTAAGCTAGCCAACCACTGACTAGCTAACCATTGCTGCCGCTCTTGCTCCATCCCCAGAACGCCCCAACACTGAGCAGTTAGTGTCTGGACGTTTTAAGTGGCTGATGTGGGGATATTCAGTAGCGCAAATTGGATAGTTGCCACTGACTATCTCGCTAAGCGACAATCATGCTGTTTGCAGGTCTGCGAACCACGTAAGTACCTTTGACTGTACCGTCCCTGGCTCCTAATAGTAAGTAACAGTGGATGATGGCAGACAGACCAATGCGCCTGCTCAATCTCGGTATTTCCAATCCACTCTGAGCTGTTTGGCATGCATATCTTGCTGTGACATTACTGAACCCTCCTCCTGGGAGGTAGCTTTCTCTCTAGCCCAATGCAACTGCCAACCGGAACAGGTACCGCATTGAAAAAGATTTTTTCTTTTAGAGGGGGCTTTGCATAATATACAATAAAATAAAAATCATGCAGTTGATTCAGAAATCGGCCTCCTATAGTAGGGCAGTGTTCTAGTAGACCATGATAACCTTTGCTCCAAACAATTAAGAATTGGTCATGGTGTGCGCGAGCCCTGCAGCGTCCATGGCTGCTGCTGTCAGTCTCTTGAATGGTAAATGGAGGCAACATTTGTTTACAATAATGTGTCTAACAACCACCGAAAAAATGCAGGGCTGGCTGTCCTTTTAATGTGGTGTGATTAGAGCTGCTCTCCGGATGAACTTGGGAAGAAGCCTAGCCTGGTGTCTGAGTGCAATTTTCCATTCCTTTACCCTTTAAAAAAAAATAAAAGTCAGAGATTGCTGCAGTTCATGCCACCACAACATAAATACCTGCCTGGAGAAAATGAATAGCGCCCAGCGTGAAGGAACACATTTGTCAGCAGTGCTGGAATGAGAAGGAAATAGTTTGCAGGCTGGTTTCCTTCCATTGTTTGGCTCCACTCCTCTCCCCCCCCCCCACATAGCATGTAAATCAGGTCAAGGATTGGAGCTTTCTTCTGAAGAGAGAAAGACTCCAGAGTCACTGGCAGGCAGAGACCATCTCAAGGCAGCTAGCTAGTGGAGAAATCCCTGAGCTTGGGAAAAAGAAAACCTAAAATCTCTTCATCCAGTCCAAGACTCTGTTTCCATTCCAGCGTCTCTTGCTGGGTTCTTCCTTACTTTCTTAAGATAAACCTTGATTGGGCTGTTCTAAGGCAGGAGATGTTTTCTTGGTAGATTAGAGTTTTGTTTAGAAAAAAGAAATGACCCAAGGTATCGTCCTCCTCCCCCCCATAGCGCAGTCTAGCCACTTATAGACCCTTTTCCCCTTCCCTCTAATGAATTTACTTTATACTTCCTTTTAACTGGATTTTTTAATCCACTGTCTCTGTTCATGTCCGTAAAAGGGTTCCACTCTTTGTGTCTCTTGGGCTTAGATGCAAATTGGCTGCTATTCAAAGCAAGTTAAATGTTCACTGGTGACTGGTGAACTTTCTTATCTGTGTATTTAAATGCTAAATGGCCAGATGCTATCTACGTGTAAAAAAAAAAAAAAAAGTGAAAAAATCATCCTGATGGTGGCAATCTTCAGCCTAAATTGCATGGCTGATACTGGCATGGTAACCGCACAGTCTATATCAGTGGTTCCCAAACTGGGGGGTTCAACCCCAAATGAGGTTGCAAAGTTCTCATTTGGGGTCGTGAGCACATCTCTTAAAAACAACAAAAACCCCAGCAGAGTTGGCACCACAAGTGCCCTTCTCATTGGCTGCAGCGGAAGTGAGGGAAGTGATCCGATAGCTGGGCGGCACGTGGAAAATGCACCACACGGAGGTGGGGCAGAGAGTGGCTCTCTGCGTGCTGCACGCATGCACGTTCTGTTAGTCATGCATGGCAAGAGCATGCAGAGTATGGAGCTAGTGGCTCCATTTTGCTTTGTGCTTGTTTCTGCTGGGAGCTCAAGAGTGACGAGCCGACCAGGAGAGGAGTTTCTGTGGCACTTAGAAGATTAAACTTTAAAGAAAAAAATGAGATGTGACCGTGCACTGGCTCTTAACTGATCAATGTGCGATCAGGGCAGTAGAGGCCACCAGCGCTGGTGAGATGTTCCGGAGGTGAATGCAGACCATGCAAGGGGTGAGTGATGCACAGGGCCTCCCTGCTGCTGCAGTCACTCGCACCCTCCTCTCCTGTGCCTTTTTCCCTCACCTTCATCATATGTCAGTTGCAGATGCAGGCTTGCCCTCCCTTGCCTCCAGTGCGCATCACCACTGGAAATCCAAATCTACTTTGCTGCCAATTATTCCCTCCCCTTCCCGATGAGGAGGATGAGAGGGCTGGAGGAACCCCTTTCTCTTCACCCTCGTACCAACTCTGATTGGGCAGAGCTGAAAGTACTAAAAAAAAAAAAGAGAGACAAGCAGGGAAGAGGAGAGAAGGCTGAAAAACAGGGGGGCAATGGGTAGGATGGATAATAAGAGGGTATCAGTCTTTGGGGGTCAGTCTGGAAGGAAGGGAGGGGTGAAGAGATGAATGATTGAATCTGGAGAGGGGGGAGGAAGAGAATTGATGGTGTGAACCTGGGGAGAATGAATCTGGCAGAGGTGAGCTTGGGGGACAGTGAAAGAAGGGATGAGCTGGGTGGGGGGAGGGATACTAAAGGGATGAGCGTGGAGAAGAGACAGAAGAACATAAGATATGCCATACTGGGTCAGACCAAGGTCCATCAAGCCCAGTATCCTGTTTCCAACAGTGGCCAATCTAGGTCATATGTACCTAGCAGTTTCCCCAAGAGACACAGGTTCCACAATGCTTGTACTGGGTCAAGCATTGATATCTTCGGTCCCTTCTTAATAATGGTTTATGGACCTTTCCTCCAGGAACTTGTCCAACCCTTTTTTAAACCCAGCTACACTAACAGCCTTTACTACATCCTCCGGTAACAAATTCCAGAGTTTGATTACACGTTGATTGAAAAAATATTTTCTTTTATTAGTGTTAAATAGTTTACCCTGTAGCTTCATTGCATGTCCCCTAGTCTTTCTATATTCTGATAAGGTAAACAATCGATCTACGTTTACCCGTTCCACTCCATTCATTAATTTATAGACTTCTATCATATCTCCCCTCAGCCGTCTCTTTTCCAGGTTAAAGAGCCCTAACCTTTTTAGCCTTTCCTCATAGGAGTATCCTTCCATCCCCTTTACCATTTTGGTGGCTCTTCTCTGAACCTTTTCTAAAATCGCTATATCCTTTTTAAGATACGGCGACCAGAATTGCACACAATATTCAAGGTGCGGTCTCACCATGGAACGATATAGAGGCATTATAATATCTTTTGTTTAATTTTCCATTCCTTTTCTTATCATACCTAACATTCTATTTGCTCTCTTGGCCGCCGCTGCACACTGGACCGAGGATTTTAACATGGTATCCACAATGACGCCTAAATCTTTTTCCTGGCTGGTGGTTCCTAATGTGGAACCTTGCATCGTGTAACCATAGTTTGGGTTGTTCTTCCCTAGGTGCATAACCTTGCACTTGTCCACATTAAATTTCATCTGCCATTTTGATGCCCAGTCTTCCAATTTATCAAGATCCGCTTGCAATTTTTCACAATCCTCTTGGGTTTTAACAACTTTAAATAGTTTTGTGTCATCTGCAAATTTGATAACCTCACTCGTTATTCCACTTTCCAGGTCATTTATGAATATGTCAAAAAGCAGCGGACCCAGCACAGATCCCTGGGGTACACCACTATTCACCTTTCTCCATTGGGAAAATTGGCCATTTAGCCCTACCCTCTGCTTTCTATCTTTTAACCAGTTTCCTGATCCACAATAGTACACTGCCTCCTATCCCATGACTCTTTAGTTTCGCCAAAAGTCTCTGATGAGGGACCATGTCAAAGGCTTTCTGAAAGTCCAGATACACAATATCAACCGACTCACCTTTGCCAACCTGTTTATTCACTCCTTCAAAAAAACATAACAGATTAGTAAGACAAGATCTTCCTTGTCTAAAGCCATGTTGGCTGTCTCCCATTAGGTTGTGACTATCTACATGCTGAGCAATTATATTCTTTATGATGGTTTCTACCATTTTTCCCGGTACTGACGTTAGGCTCACCAGTCTGTAGTTTCCCGGATCACCCCTGGAACCCTTTTTAAAAATTGGTGTTACCTGAAGATTGGAGGATCGCCAATGTATTAGAGATGGTTTTAATGATAGTTCACAGATTACTGATAGCAGTTCTGCAATCTCATATTTCAGTTCTTTCAACACCCTTGGATGTATACCATCCGGCCCAGGTGATTTGCTACTCTTCAGTTTATCTAATAGTTGTAAGACATCTTCCCGATGTATCGATATTTCCTTCAATTCTTCCGCACCTTTAAATACCACTTCAGTCATGGGTAACATCCCTACATCTTCCTCAGTAAAGACCGAAGCAAAGAATTCATTCAGTCTCTCCGCTATCGCCTTGTCGCCTCTTAGTGCTCCTTTAACCCCTTTATCATCTAATGGACCAACTGACTCTCTCACAGGTTTTTTGCTACGAATGTACTTGAAAAGGTCTTTATTTCGCGTTTTTGCTTCCGCACCAAGCTTCTTCTCAAATTCTCTCTTTGCCTGCCTTATCAATGCCTTGCATTTGACTTGCCAGTGCTTGTGCTGTTTCCAGGTTTCGTTGTTTGGCTCTTTTTTCCATTTCTTGAAGGATGCTTTTTTGGCAACAACAGCCTCTCTGACCTCACCTTTAAACCATGCTGGCAGTTTTTTGGACTTCCTTCCACTTTTCTTAAAGCGTGGAATACAGATGGTCTGGGCTTCCAGGATAGTATTTTTCAACAACACCCAAGCTTGATGTACGTCTTTAACCTTCGCAACTGCTCCTTTTAGTTTTTTCTTAACTGTTTTCCTCATTTTATCATAGTCTCCCTTTCGAAAGTTAAAAGGTAGTACTGTGGATTTCCTTACTATCCCTCCTCCACTAATTAAATCAAAGGCGATCATGCTATGATCACTATTGCCAAGTGGCCCCAACACCCTTATCTCTTGCACTAGATCTGGTGTTCCACTAAGGACTAGGTCTAATATGGCTTCCCCTCTGGTCGGTTCATGAACCAGCTGCTCCAAGAAGCAGTCATTTATTTCATCTAGGAACTTTATCTCCCTAGCATGTCCTGACGTGACACTGACCCAGTCGATACCGGGGTAATTGAAATCACCCATTATTATTACTGTGCTGTAACTTTTGTTAGTTTCCTTGATTTCTTTGAGCATTTCATCATCCATTTGGTCATTCTGGCCAGGTGTTCGATAGTACACCCCCACTGCCATCGCCTTCCCCCTTTTATATGGGATTTCAATCCATATAGATTCTACAGCAGATTTTGTTTCCTGCAAAACTTTAATCCTTTCTGAGTCAATGCCCTCTCTAACATAGAGCGCAACCCCTCCACCTATTTGATCAGCTCTATCATTACGATATAGTTTGTACCCAGGTATCACAGTGTCCCACTGGTTGTCCTCCTTCCACCATGTCTCTGATATTCCAATCATATCTAACCTTTCATTTAGTGCTATATATTCTAACTCTCCCATCTTATTCTTTAGACTTCTAGCATTTGCATACGAGCATTTTAGAGAATATATTTTATTCATGTTAATTTGGCTATTGTTAGACATGGGTAAATTGGGATCTTTAAGCTCTGTCTGCTCCATACTTGAGGGCATTTGGGCTACTTTACTCTTTTGTTGAACCTCTCTGCTTTTGGTAGTATCCTTCAAGGATACATTCTTCCGAATCATCCGCTCTTGGACGACTGTCGGCTTTCCCCTAATATCTAGTTTAAAAGCTGCTCTATTTCCTTTTTAAAGGTTAATGCCAGCAGCCTGGTTCCATCCCGGTTAAGGTGAAGCCCATCCCTTCGGAAGAGCCCCTCCTTTCCCCAGAATGTTCCCCAGTTCCTAACAAATCCAAAACCCTCATCTCTGCACCATTGTCTCATCCACACATTGAGACTCCGGAGCTCTGCCTGCCTTTTGGGTCCTGCGCGTGGAACTGGAAGCATTTCGGAGAATGCTACCCTGGAAGTTCTGGATTTCAGCTTCCTACCTAAAAGCCTAAATTTTGCCTCCAGAACCTCCCTACCACATTTTCCTATGTCATTGGTTCCGACATGTACCAAGACAGCAGACTCCTCCCCAGCACTATCTAAGACCTTATCTAGGTGGCGCATGAGGTCCGCTACCTTCGCACCAGGCAGGCATGTTACCAGGCGATCCTCACGTCCACCAGCCACCCAGCTATCTACATGCCTAAAATAAAAATCATCCAGTTGATTCAGAAATCGGCCTCCTATAGTAGGGCAGTGTTCTAGTAGACCATGATAACCTTTGCTCCAAACAATTAAGAATTGGTCATGGTAACAGCTGTCCTAACCCTTCCCTCATGGGCACATGGCCCTGGAGAAACTTCCTTGGTGCGAGAGGGTTTTACATCACCTGGAGGACAGGTCCTAGTTACAGGATCACTTCCTGCCACACCAGGGTGATGCTCTCCTGTCACGTGACCTCTCTCCTCCATGGCAACAGGGGTGCTGCCAGACTGGAGGTGGGACTTCAGGACTATATCCCTGTAGGTCTCTTCTATGTACCTCTCTGTCTTATGTTTTCCAAGTCTGCTACTTTAGCCTCTAGAGAATGGACTTGTTCCCTGAGAGAAAAGAGCTCCTTGCACCTAGTGCACACATAAGACCTCTCACCAACTGGGAGAAAATCATACATGTGACACTCAATGCAAAAGACTGGAAAACCCCCATCCCGCTGCTGGACTGCTTTCTGCATCTTAGTTTTAAGTTTGTGTCTAGATCTTTAAGTTCTTACTTACTAGGGGTTGCTATGGGTATTTATACCAATAAAACTGTACCTAATACGTTTAATATACCTTGTTCACCTGAAGCTTAATTAATCTCAGGTCCTTAGTGTATGACTGATTTGGGTAATGAGCTTCACCTGAAAGCACCTCCTGTCTTTTAAGATGTGTAAGTACCTATATAGCTATGATTATCCCAGGGGAGAGTGGGTGTGGGGAGGGGGGAGGGAAACAACACTTATTAAAAGAGGGCTGCTACACAGTACCCTGTCTTGTGCTGCTGAGGTAAGCTAAATTCTGATTTGATTTAAATTATAGCTCTTAGCTGCTGCTAGGCTCTAACTTCTTATGAAATTTAAACTACAAGCTCTCTGCTGGGTACTAAATTTAACCAGAAAGCTCTCTTCTGTGTGTTAAATTTAAGCTAAAAGTACTTTGCTGTTACTTGGCCCTGAGGGACTATTAAATTTAAACTACAAGCTCTCTGCTCGGTATGAAATGTAACCAGAAAGCTCTCCTCTGTGTTTTAAATTCAAACTTTAATTGCTGCTACTAGGCCCTAACTGATCCAACAAAAAAAACAGTGGGTTCACAGATTAAGTAGCTTTAATACAAAGAATTCTTTTTAGAAAATTACCAGAAGTATATACTCACAGTTGCAGATTTCACTCCAGAAGTCACAGTCCCCCTTTCTAGTCCTTCAAGAAGGGACAAGCTGGGGGGAGGGGTAAAGAGTGATTGAATCCAGGGGTGGTGATCATCCTCAGGACTTGGGAGTCTTTGAGAGAGAAGAAATGAGTCTGGGGAGGTGAACCAGGGGGTTAGAGAGAGAATGAGCTTGGAAAGCTTGAGAATGAGGGGATGTGCTCAAGGAAGTAAACCTTGGAGGGCCACAAAAGAGGTGGTAAATCAGGGGTGAGTGGGTGAGCCAGTGGTGAGGAGGGTAAGAGAGAGAGGGGGCGAGCCTGCGGGAGGGATGAGCCTGAAGAGACGTGAGGAAAGAGAAGGGATGGTAGATGCATAGACTAGATGGAAAGGAAGGTGGCATGAGAGAGGGGGGGATGGATGAGAGCAGACAGAAGAGTAGAAGGGAGGGGAGGGAATGATTCACACACCTCACCTGACCCCTCTCTATTCAGACACACATTCACCCACTGCCCGGTCACCAAATTCAGCTCACTCAGTCACACATCCACCTCCATTCACTCATATACTTGTAGATTCCTCTGCCTACCACACCCATGCTGTCACAAGTCATTTACTACCTATGCAGTCACAGCGTCACCTACATACACAGATCCCAACTGCATATTTGTAGACATCTCCTCACTCACTTAAAACATATTGCACATACTTCCTCCCCAGATAGTTGCATGTACCCAACCCAAATCCACTCGATCACATACACCTGCACACACAAGTCTCATTAATACACTTAAAAACTACCCTCTCGCCTTACCCCCTTCCTTATCCTCCACCTAAAAAGAGGAAGGCTATCCCGATTGCTCAGTGGCTGTACTACAGAAAGTTTGAAAAGTTGAAGCTAAATGTGCATGCCAGCTCCTGGCAACCCTGTGGATAGTTGTACTATATGTTGGGTTTTCTTGGCAAGATGTGACTAGAAGTAGATTTCCAGATCTTCCTTCTGTGCAGTAAGTCTGCTGCAGTATCTTATATTCCAAGATGGTCTCCCAACCAAATATTAATCAGGCTCAACCTTGCTTAGCTTCTGAGATCAGATGAAATCGGACTCGCTCAAGATGGCATGACTGTGGTCTTAGGTCATAGATTTACATATTTATTTGTTACAGAATCTTAAAGCAACACAATGAATTTTCCGCTTATGTTTGAGTAATAATTTGCTTTACTATCTGGGGTCAAGTGAATTTTCAAAACATAAAATATGGTCACATTGGAAAAAGGTTTGGGATACACTGGTCTGTATATTCAGCATTGCTGCCCAAACAGATGGTGGTGCTGAATATGCGGATTGTGTTTAACTTAAACTGGTCACCACGCTAACTCAGTATGATCCCAGTTAATAGCCTGCCTTTTTAACCCTCTATGCTTCCTTTTAAAAGTATGTTTAACTATGCCTGGTACAATATAGTCTAGTTCTCACTGTACCTCAGACCCTTCCCCACCACAAAAAAACTAAGTTGGAACATGCACACTGGTGGGTTTCTGGTTCCCCTGACACTCATTTCTTCTGTGGGGAACTTGGTGGAACGAGGAGTAGTCGAGTTTGTTTCTGCAGAGTGGCAGATATGTGGGTGAAGGGTGTGCATTCATGGGGGAAGTGGTGGAGAAGTATGGTAAGGGAGAGGGAGAAGATTGTTGTGTTGTATGTAGATAGTGGGGGATCCTCTGTGTGAAGCGGCTACATAGGGGGATGGTTGGGGATGGGTGTGTGGAGGGCTGTGTATAGGGATGTGGAGGGAAATAGGAGGGGGACGTTGGAAGATGATTGGGGAATAGGGTGATGGCAATGGAGAAAATATACCGGGGTGTGAGTAGTGGTAATGTGGGGAATGAGGTGGGACTGGGGGTTGTGTGGAGAATAGGAGAGGGGGAGAAGGTGGTGATGGTGTGTTGAGGAAGGGAGAGGGTAAAGGGATAGGTAGTAGTATTGGTAGTGACTGAGTAGGGTTGCATAATCTGGTGGCATTGTCCTGCTAAGAGTTTGCATGTTGTCACTAGCAGCACCCCTATAGTACAGTTGGGGATGGAGGGTCAGAGGTCCAAGAGCCACTTGGGCCACCAGGGTTTGGTTGGGGGGTTGGAGTCCACTTGGGCCACCAGAGACCATGGATCATCAGCAGTGAAGGTGCTGCACTTCAGCTCAGGTGACCCCTTTGCTCCTCCGCTTTATCTTTCCTCCAGCCCTGAGCCTGCATAAAGATTCAGTGTTGAGAAGAGTAAAATGCTGCACTAGGTTTCAGCACAGTTCTTTTACATTGGGAGCAAATTTATATTCAGACATATGTATGCAGTTTGCATGCTGACTGTGTGCTATGTTTCAGCACAGTGGTTTTACTTGAGATTTTTCCACACTAGAAGTCTTTCTGCATTGGGGCTCAGAGTAGCCCAGGAATATCAAGTAAGCTGTAGCTCTAAACCATAGTCCAGTTTACTGCTCAGCCTTGTGTCGGGCTGAGGAAGCCCTGCTCCCCAGGAGAAAGTGACAGTGCTCGGGGACTTTGCAACTAGTGAATCGAGAACTTTGCAGACCGCCACGTCAGGGAGCTCAAGAGCATGTGGTGATCTGAAAGGGTAGCGGACTGCCTCCTGCCTTCCTGCCTCCCTTTGTCTCTGCTAGATTCTCTTGCCTTTATCCCATTTGTTTTGGCCATTGCTTTCTCCCTCTGATGCATCCTTTGGCTTTGAGAAGTGATGCGGCCGAAAGCTGTGGTGATATCTGTGTTTCTGGAGAATCGGATCCTATTGGTGACTAGAACCCTTTTCGATGATGCAAGTACTAACATTGCTGCCTGTTGCTGTGTCCCTGACATGTGGTTCCCTGGCCACCAGCAAGAAGTTTATTTCACATGGCTGGAGGATCCCATGCACGTCATGGAATTCTGCTTCCAGTTAGGGAACCATGTGACCAGCTCTAGAAACATAGAAACATAGAAACATGATGACAGAAAAAGACCACAAGGCCCATCTAGTCTGTCCTTCCATAACAACAACTACAACAGTCCACTTTTTACCTTTAGAGATCCTCTGTGTTGGTCCCATGCTTTTTTGAATTCAGTTACTGTCCTCATCTCTACCACCTCCACTGGGAGACTATTCCACGGATCCACTACTCTTTCCGTAAAGAAATATTTCCGCATATCACTCCTGAATCTATCTCCCTTCACCCTCATCCCATGTCCCCTCGTCGCAGAACTTGCTTTCAATTGAAAGAGGCTCTCTCCCTGAACATTTATGCCACGGAGGTATTTAAACATCTCAATCATATCACCTCTATCCCGCCTTTCCTCTAAGGTGTACATATTAAGATCCTTAAGTCTGTCCTCATATGCTTTATAATGAAGACTACTAATCATCTTAGTAGCAACCCTCTGCACCGACTCCATCCTGTTCACATCCTTTTGAAGGTGCGGTCTCCAGAATTGCACACCATACTCCAAATGAGGTCGCACCAAAGACTTATACAGAGGCATTATCACCTCCTTTTTTCTGCTAGCCATTCCTCTCCGTATGCACCCAAGCATCCTTCTAGCTTGTGCCGTCGCCTTTTCTACCTGTTTAGCTACTTTAAGATCATCGGACACAACTGCCTAGGTCCCGCTCTTCTTTAGTGGACAAAAGTACTTCACCTCCTATGCTGTATTGCTCCCTTGGATTGCTGCAGCCCAAATGCATGACCTTACATTTTTTAACATTAAATCCCAGCTGCCAAATTCTAGACCATTCTTCAAGCTTAGCTAGATCCCTCCTCCTCATGTTATCTACACCTTCCTGGGTGTCTACTTTATTGCAGATTTTGGTATCATCCGCAAAGAGGCAAACCTTACCAGACAGCCCTTCCGCTATATCACTAACAAAGATGTTAAAAAGCTCTACTGCCCATCCCAATCCTAATCCCCTGGACTTGTGATGGAGTACATACACGCCCCCTGTCCATGGTGATATGCTGGAGAGCAAAACTGGATGAATATAGATTTAACTGTTGTAGAACTACCTACTGACTCTCCAGTGGGGATGTTTTAGGCCAGTCCTAGATGTCTTAACAACTCCATCCTGATGCCCTTTGGGGGTCATCAGCACAGATTCAAGTGGGTAGAATTGGGTCTTGAAATACTACGCTTCATTAGGGATTTCATTTTCTGAAAACCAGGACTGGCCTAAAATGTCCCTGCTGGGACTAGATAAGTTGGCAACTCTGCTTTTGTCCCTTGCAACCACTTTCCACAACCACCAGCTCCTGTCGTCCACTAGCTGTGTATCACCATTTCATGTTCAGGTGGCAGGGCCAAGGTTCTCTGCCACCCATATCCGGAAAGAAAAGTCCATAAACTATTAAAGTGGACTGGGGAAATCCACTGCTTACCCCTGGGAGAAGCAGCATGGAATCGGTTTACCTTTTGGGATCCTGCCAGGTACTTGTGTCCTGGATTGGCCACTGTTGGAAAAGGATACTGAACTTGATCTAGCATTGGTCTGTCCCAATATGGCAAATCTTATGTCTATTTCTTTGGGGTTTTGCTACCTCTATAGCTTTTTAGAGCCTAGTGAAGCAGCTTACGTAATTCGAAAAAGAAAAGGAAATGCAATATTCATAATACAAGTAAAGTAGCACAATGCAGGGATATAAAAAGAAAATTGGACAGTTGATAACCTCCAAAAACTTCATAAAAAAGAAAGGTCTTAAATTTACTTTTGATGTGTTTGTATGTGTATATGTAAAGCGTGGTGTATGCTTTGTAGTGCTATACAAGCGATGATGAGGAGGAGATTTGATTTGCCTCTAAGGTTAGTGGTGAGATATTTCGTTGAGCCGGGCCAAAGTAAGAAAAGGCTGTTTGCCTAGTTTCCCAATGTATTTTTGAGGGAGGGAGAAAACTATGGTGATTAGTGTCTTGAGATCTCGTAGGACGTAATGAGTGGCAAGAACCATGGGCCAAAGCCCGTTCAGAAAAGGGATTTGATCAAGTATCTTCATTCTACTTGATCAAAGGCCGCCTCAGCATTCAGGGATACTGAGAAGACCGGAGTATGGAGAGATTTGGTATAGTCAACTAAGGATCTCCTGAAGAAAAACTAGTTATTGAAATGCCGTGAAGGCGCCCCATGAGAGCGTCGAGATCCGCTTGATTAAAAGGAACATAGGGGTGAAGATTTTAAAAGAAAGTCCTCTAATAAAGTTGTGATTCTTAAAACATAATGATGTTTTAAGCACTGGGTCATTGATATGATACTGAGAGTTTTTTAGAAGATGAAGAATTATTAAAAGAGAAGATTTTTTATATATATATAGAAAAAGAAGATTAAAAGTTAGAAAAATTAGAATGGAAACTGTTTTGGAGACCCGTTAAAAGTGTGCTGAAACATTATTCTGACTTGCTACATATTTCAAATTGAACGATTCAGTAGAAAGTTATAGTCAACTAAGTGACAGTCTGCCGAGTATTATTGACAGAATGTTGGTAAGGCATGACCCAGACTGATTCATATGTACGTATCAAAGAACAATCCCCGATTTTAGTTTTGCAGCCAGAATTTTAGCATAAATCTAAGTTGATATTAACATAGTATCTTAATTACTGAAATAGGGCGACAGTTCTGCAGTAGCACATGTTCTTGTCCTGGCTTTTCTAGCAGGATGATTTGTGCTTCTGCAAAGATGCCACACATGACATATCATTGTCGCCACAGCATCTTGCCTAAATGAGGGCTGGGTTCAGCTTCTTAGAGTGCCACGAGCAGTTAGGCCCTGCTAATTCACGTTTTACTGCAACTAAAAGGTCGTGCTTAGAAATGGACAAACGGATAGATCCCACCAGTAGATGTTATCATATGGCCTGAGTGAAAGGCACAAAAAGATTTCTTCTGTAACCTGCTGTTAGAGTAATCAAGGGCTTTTTGACGCTGCGGCCTCCTATGGGAGGGACTCGAGCAAGTGTTTGGTGGTTTTATTGCCAGGCAGATTTTGAGTTCTGGAATGCTGAGCTTTGGGAAACCTCCTTAGGGTAGCACACGGGACTATGAATGGTTAAAGAAGATGAATGAGATTTATTATTTTACAGGGCTACTAGATGTGCTCAGCACTTTACAGAAGCACAATATAGTCCCTGCTCCCTGGAGCTTACAGTCTAAGGCACAGGGACAAAAAATACCAAATGGTGTAAGGAGCAGGTTTTAGGTACCGCTGGTTTACTTTCATCTGTCTCTTAGGAACTTGATCTTTTAGACACTTTCTGTCCCTCCCCCCAACCATTTTTAAAACTGCTTCCCCTGAGGTCACTTGTCAGCTGGTTTATAATGTATTCTCTGAATGGTTTAAGATGGAAAACGGTATAACACCACCATTACTTTAGGTTGCTGGTGTGGACCTGGCTACTGGAAGATTTTCCAAAACCTCATGTTTCACCAGAGAAATAAAATAGAAGTCAATAAGCACAGATAAAAATAAGGTTCTTACACGTTTATCCTAAATGTAATTGGAAGCTGAAATGCTAAAAGAGAGACTTATAAACAGATCCATGCCTCTAATGTCCTTTATGTGAAGAAATATTTTTTCCTGACTTCTCGGTTTAAGCCATACTCCTGGAGTTTTCCTTTCCAGTGAAAAATGTTTGGTCTCTTGGTGCAAGGGCACATCATTACTTCTGCCCCCTGGACCACTCATTCTTCTGTGCTATCCCTTTGAATTTTTTGCATATTTTTCTATCCATTTATTTTTTACAGTAAAACATTAGTAATCCTGTTTAAATATTTACTGTTCTACTTACGTGTTAACTGTAAATTTGGTAGTTCGACTGTAAAATGTATGCCGGCTCTTCTCTCATTTTCTCTGATATTCTGGCAGATCACAGAAGTTAAACTTTTGAACTTTTTGAGGAGTAAGGGCTTTTATACAACTCTGGTCCAGGAGTGAGAGTCTTTGAGCCTTGCATCACCTTGTGAAAGGGTTTAAAAAAACAAACAAATCTGTCTTTTGTAAGCTAACTTTGCAGCGAATCGTGTTTCCATATGCATTTCTGTACGGCCACAGTGCTCATCCTTTTTTTTTTTTTTTCTCTCATGAAGCTGCATTTAACTTAATAAGGGTGCTGGCAGAACTACTGACAATCCTTTTCAATCCTCCTTTGTAGGCAGGATTGGTTCCAGAGGACTGGAGACAGACCAGCATAGTCCCTCTCCACAAAAGTGGGGGAAAGGAGGAAGCTGGTAGTCTGCCCGACCTTAGTGGTGGGAAAATTAATGCAACCACCAATAAAGGAAAGAATAGTGGAGGTATTATGAATCCGTTAAATTACAGGATCCCAAGGTACTAGGACTTCTCTCGGGGGAGCTCTTTTCAAATAAATCTGATCATTTCCTTTGACTGGATGCTAAGGAATTAAGTCACGGGATCCTGCTGATTGAAGGCTGCTTAGATTTCATTAAGGCCTTTTACAGTGTTAACAAGAAAATTAACAAGCTGAACAGCTTAGTCACATGTAGGTTTGAAGGTAATAAAGTTCAAAACTGACCGAGTGCTAGACAGAGGAGTTTGCTGTGAAGAAAGGAATGGATACAGAATGCATTGCAGTCCTTGAATAAACAGACAGCTGGGGCCAACGTGAGTAAACATGAATGCACACACCAATACAGGTCCCTTCCAGGTGATTTGTTACTCTTTATCACATTGCAGTATTACATCTTCCAAGTTTATCAAGATTGTTCAATTTCTCCAATACATCATCTTTAAATATCATTTCTGGCATGGATAACTTACTTCATCTTCAATAAAGACCAAATCAAAGAATTCATACAGTCTCTGCTATGGCCTTGTGCTCCTTTAGTGCCCCTTTTACCCCACTATCATCTTGTAGTCAAACTGGCATATGATTTTTGCTACAAATGTACTTGAGAAAGTTTTTACTATGAGTTTTTACTTCCACGGCAAGCTTCTTTTTAAAATGCTCTTTGCCTGCCTTATCGATGCTTTGCATCTAACTTGCCAGTGTGCCTGTGTTTCCCGTTTTTGTCATTCGGTTCCTTTTTTTCATTTTCTGAAAGATGTGTTTTTGGCTATTACAGCCTCTCTGACCTCTCACTCTTAAACCATGCAGGCAGTTGTTTGGTGTTCCTTCCACCTTTCTTAAAGCATGGAATGCATCTGTTCTGGGCTTCCAAAATAGTATTTTTATATGGCGCCCAGGCTTGATGCAAACCTTTAACCTTTGCAGCTGCTCCTTTTAGTTGTTTTTCATAAGCATTTTCATTTTATCAGTCTTCCTTTTGAAAGTTAAATGCTAGTGCCATGGATTTCCTTGCTATCTTCCCTCTATTAAATGAATTGTGATCATGTTATGATCCCTATTGCTAAGTGGCCCCAACAATTATCTCGTGCATCAGATCCTGTATTCTACTAAGGACTAGGTCTAAAATACCTTCCTCTCATTTCAGTTCATGGACATGCTGCTCCATGAAGCAGTCATTTATTTCTCTTGAAACGTTATCTCCCTAGAATGTCCTGATGTGACACTGATCCAGTTGATACCGGGGTAATTGAAATCACATATAATTACTGTGTTGTAACTTGTTAGCTTCCTAATTTCTTTTAGCATTTTGTCATCCATCTTTTCATTCTTTTTTTTTTCTTTTTTTTTTGGTATTTAAGTTTTTATTGTTGGCATTATAAAATATAACCACATACATATAACAATAACACTCCAATTATCTATACATTCGATACCCAGCAGCTTAAATTTCTATACAACATTGTACTCCCAGTAATATGTTAGCCATTGTTTCATATTTGACGCAGTCCCCTACTATCCTAATAAGTATTCTTAATAAACAGGCTAACTGTACCCTGTCTCTATTCATTTGTATTATTACCCATAATTGTCCCCCTCATTTTAATCATTCCTTTTAACAGATCTATACACAGTACAAGAGCATTGCAACCATTATACCATGAGTATCCAACCTCCATAAAGGCTCACCCACAGTACCCCCCCGAGCCAATGATCCCCCTTGTCCTTATTTATTCTTCCATCCGTTATCCTATTATGGGTCTTACCCACTTTAGAACGATACGCTTTCCTTTGTTTTATGTTATTTTATGTCCGAGATAACCACTGCTTATCTCCTGCCATTATCATATTTTTGT
This sequence comes from Ichthyophis bannanicus, assembly GCA_033557465.1. Taxonomy (NCBI): domain Eukaryota; kingdom Metazoa; phylum Chordata; class Amphibia; order Gymnophiona; family Ichthyophiidae; genus Ichthyophis; species Ichthyophis bannanicus. The sequence continues at coordinate 171,220,461 of CM066032.1, read as the reverse complement.
TACCTCCCCCTGCCTAATCCATATAAAGAATGCACACCCCAGCTAACTCCCCCCATCCCCCCAACCCCTTCCCCTTCCTCCCCCAGTATGTAACCCACCCCCAGAACTCGACACAGCCCACCCCATACCTCCTCAAACCTAGCCATCTTCTGCCTTCTGGCAGCCATAGGTTTCTCCATCTCTCTCATCCTCTTCTCAAATTGCTCTACCAATGGCATCTCTGTGTTTCCAAGCCCTTGCCACCTCACATCCATCTTTTCATTCTGGCCAGGCGGACAGCAGTAAACACCACTGCCGTGCCCTTCCCCTTTTTACATGGAATTTCTATGCATACAGATTCTACAGTGTGTTTTGTTTCTTGAAAAACTTCATCCTGTTTGACTCAATGCCCTCTTTAAATTGTTAATCTAACCTATTGTTGTGATATAATTTGTATCCAGTGTCCCATTGGCTGTCTTCTTTCCACCGGGTCTCTCAGATGGCAATTATTTCTAACCTTTCATTCAGTGCTATATATCCTAACTCTCCCATCTTTTTTTTTTTTTACTCTTAGCATTTGTATATAGGCATTTCAAAGTTTTGTATTTTGTTTATATTAACATCTAGTTAGTTGACAGGGGTAATTTGGAATCTTTCAACTGTTTGCTTTTATTGGGACTTCTTTATTGAGATGTCCTAAGTTCTCTGTTTTGCTAGTATCCTTCAAAGATACATCATGCCAAACCATGTGGTCTTGGATGACTGTCTGCTTTCCCCCCATTATCTAGTATAAAAGGAAATTAGAGCAGCTTTTAAAGGTCAATGCAAATAGCTTGGTTCCATCCTGGTCAAGGTGGTACCCATCCTTTTGAAACACCCTTCCTTCTCCAGAATGTTGCCCAGGTCCTAACAAATTTAAAACCACCTTTTCTTGCACCATTGTCTGTCTCCTCCATGAATTTGAGACTCTGGAGCTCTGCCTGCCTGTTGGGTCCTGTGCATGGAATGGAAAGCATTTCTGAGAACCCTATCCTGAAAGTTCTGGATTTAAACTTTCTACCTAAAAGCCTAAATTTGGATTCTAGTACCCCCCCTCTGTTTTCTGTGTCATTGGTTGCAACATGTACCAAGACAGCAGGCTCCTCCCTAGCACTATCTGAAAGCTTCTCTAGGTAGTGCGTGAGGTCTGCCACCTTTGAACCAGGTAGGCAGGCTACTGGGTGATCCTTACATCCACCAGCCACCCAGTTATCTACATACGTAATGATCAAATCACCATTTATAAGGACCGTCCTAATCCTTCCCTCAGGTTACATGACCCTGGAGACACATCCTTAGTGCGAGAGGGTATTACAGCACCAGGAGACCAGGTCCTAGCTACAGGATCACTTCCTGCCACACCAGGGTGATGCTCTCCTGTCACGTGACCTCCCTCCTCCATGGCAACAGAGAGGCTGCCAGCCCAGAAGTGGAAGTTCTCAACCATGTCCCTGAAGGTCTTGTCTATATATCTCTGCCTCGCCGCCTTCAAGTTTTCCACTCAAGCCACCAGAGATCAGGCCCATTCCCTGAGCACAGGGAGCTCTTTACAGCTAGTGCACATATAAGACCCCTCACCAATTGGGAGATAGTCATATATGTGGCACTCGGTGCAAAAGATTGAATAGCCCCATTGCGCTACTGGATTACTGTCTGCATCTTAGGTTTAATCATTTATTTAGTTATTTAAAGTTGCTAGGGAAATAGAGATCCTTGAACCAACATAAATATTTCTAATAAGTTTAAAGGATTTTGTTAAACGTTCACCTCAAGATGAGCTGCAAGGACCTAATTAATCTATTCATAAGGCCATAAAGCACTCATTTATTTCATCTAGAGCAGGGGTTCTCAACCCTGTCCTCGGGACCCACCTAGCCAGTCGGGTTTTCAGGATAACCACAATGAATATGTATATGAGAGATTTGCACACACTGCCTCCATTATATGCAAATCTCTCCCATGCATATTCATTGTGGTTATCCTGAAAACCCGACTGGCTAGGTGGGTCCCGAGGACTTGGTTGAGAACACCTGATCTAGAGACTTTATCTCGCTGACACCTTGATATGACGTTCACCCAGTCGATATTGGGGTAATTGAAATAACTCATTATTGTATTGCTAGTTTTGTTAGCTCTCCTAATTTCTGTTAGCATTTCATCATCTGTTTATTCTGGCCATAAGGATGGTACACTCCCACTGATAGTCCCTTCCTCTTCCCACATGGAATTTCTATCCATAATGATTCTACAATGGATTTTGCTTTTTGCAAAACTTTTATCTTGTTTTGAATTGATGCTTTTTAACATATAGCACCATTCCTCCACCAATTGTATCTACCCTATTATTGTGATGTATTGTGATACTAAGGTACAAATTACCTCATTGGTTATCCTCCTTTCACTAGGTCTCTGAGAAGTTATATCTACCCCTTCATATTTTGTCTCCTATCTCATTTTTTTTAGACTCCAAGCATTTGTATAGAGACTTTTCAAAGTGTTTTTTGTTGATAATATCAACCTGCCAGTTGACAGGCAGGTCTGGCCCAACCACTAGACAAACTAAGCAGTTGCAGTGGGTTTTTTGGGGGGAGATGGGGGGACCAAAGCATTCAAAGCTAAATAATAGATTCTGACAGACACGGGGGGGACATGAGGCTTAAGATTTGCCTAGGGCACCAAAACCTTGAACCCGTTCTGGTGCTAGCCCTGTTAGGAGCAATTCAAAATCTTCCATCTCTGTTATTTACTTAGACACATGGACTACTTGGAGGAGTAGCCTAGTGGTTAGAGCACTGGCTTGGTAGCCCAGAGACCAGGGTTCGATTCCCACTAGCACTCCTTGTGGCCTTGGACAATTAATTTAACCCTCCATTGCCTTGAAAGAAAGACCTGGCAGTCTACTTCCGATCACTGCCAAGAAAACCCAGGAGCTGCTGGGTCGCCAGGAGTCGGCACGGACTTAAGGCACACATTGCATTTTTACCTTTATTGCAACCTCTCTATTGGGATGCCTTAACTTCTCAGTTTTCATAGTATCCTTCAGAGATACATTATTCCAAACCATGCAGTAGTGGACAACTGTCAGCTTTCCCCCAATATCTAGTTTAAAAGGTGCTCTATCCTTTTATTTATCAGAGTCAGCACAAAATTTAACAGGCCACTAAAGATGGTGATAGATTGCAAATACATTCTTCTGCATGGAGTGGTAGAAAATATAATCTGAACAACATAATACAAATAATTAGTTAATCCCTGTGTTGATTTAAAGTTTTATTTGTTCAGTTAATTTCTTGGAGAACAGGTTCTTGGGGCCGAATATGGCCAAGAGAGCAAACAGAATGTTAGGAATCATAAGGAAAGGAATGGAGAATAAAACAAAGGATATTATAATGCCTCTGTATCATTCCAAGGTGTGACCTCACCTTGAATATTGTATCTAATTCTGGTCACCATATCTTAAAAAGGATAAAAGATACAGGGAAGAGCCACAAAATGATAAAGGAGATGGAAGGATACCCCTATGAAGAGAGGCTAAAAAAGGTTAGGCTCTTCAACCTGTAAAAGAGATAGCAAGAGGAGATATGATAGAGGTCTATAAATTAATGAATGGAGTGGAACAGGTAAACGTAGATTGATTGCTTACGCCATCAAAATATAGAAGGACTAGGGGACATGCAATGAAGCTACAGGATAACCTATTTAAGACTAATGAGAGAAAATATTTTTTCACTCAACGTGTTCTCAAACGCTGGAATTTGTTACCGGAGGATGTAGTAAAAGCTGTTAGTGTAGCTGAGTTTAAAAAGGTTTGGACAAGTTCCTGGAGGAAAGGTCCATAAACCATTATTAAAAGGGACCTAGGATATCACTGCTTGACCCAATACAAGCATTGTGGAACCTGTGTCTTTTGGGGAAACTGCTAGGTACTTATGACCTAGATTGGCCACTGTTGGAAACAGGATACTGGGCTTGATGGATCTTGGTCTGACCCAGTATGGCATATCTTATGTTCTTATGTTCTTAACAATGTTTCTCATAGAAAAGTATCTGCCATACGGCTAACCTCCACATTTTTGACTCCCTTTAAAATTTTCTTTTTCTTTTACCTTGCGCTATTTTTTTCAAAGTTATTTCCAGTGGCCTATTAACATCCCACGGTTCAGGAACAGCCTACTTGCCAGAGACACTTAGGTTCCTGCCCATCCTACCCCTCACCCCACCCACAGCAAGGGCTACATTGCCTTTATAGTGGTCATATACATGCCATCTATCCTTCCTTACTTTATTTACATTTCTTATATTTATTTACATTTCTTATATACCGCACTATTTGACATCAGCGCGGTTTACATCAAGCAAAACATTTCAGTACACAAAAATGTCTGAGTTACATTAAACAGGGTTAACAACTTGGACAACAGGGTAATTTTACAACTCAGGTAAATAAACTTTGATTGTAGTGTAAACTATTTACATCAATAAGTTAGGGCACCGTTGAGACGTAATGGTCAGTTGAGCGTTGAACTTACTAAGTGGGGAATTCAGGGTCAATGGGTGATTCAGAGTTTCTATAACTAACAGTGATGGGTCGTGATTCTGCACTCACTGGGAAGTATATAAGGAATAGGTAATGTTTGAGGGCCTTTCTGAATTGGAGTATGCTGGTAATTGCTCTAATATCAGGTGGCAGCATATTCCAAAGCTTCGGGGCACGGAAGGGTCAAAAGTCCACATCTTCTTCATCCTCCTTCTTCCTCTTCTGGGACTGCTTAACCAATATGTCCTGTATTCAGTGCTATAACTGCGGTACTTTCATTCCAAGACGAATCATTTGGAGCCTAAGAGCTTGTCCTATGTGCCTCAGGTCAGCTGCCATACATGACGAACTGACTCTACTAAGGAAAGACCTAGCTGCCATGCATAAAGAAGTGACTCTACTGAGGGAGGAAATAGCTGCAATGAAACGCACCTCTTCTAGGATACAAACTGAACAAAGTCCACCACCGCTCCCACAAAGAATCAAACACCCCAGGAACAAAGGGATCAAAGTGGGTTCTGGAAGATTGTGACCTGTAATGCAGAGACATCTATACATCAAGAGATATCCCTGCATAATGCCTTCTCTGCCTTGGCTAATGAGGATGCTCAATCCAATGAAACTCAAGGGCCCTTAAATGAGTCAGACAATGCCCAATCTCCTGCTAAAGCACCAAATATGAAGAAAACCTCACCAAACAGAAAACTACATCATCAGAGGCACCAACTTGGGAATACAGCTCAAAGGAGAGAAGATAGTCAAGTGCCTACCAGGTTCGACAGCCAGCAGGAATACAAACCAAATTGTTGAAGTACTTAGCACAAATGACCTGGCTAGAAACAGTGCCTGTACAGTCCAAAAGGACTTCCAGTCTCTGGGAGAGAAACTCAAGCCCATTGTTAACACTGTTGCATTCTCAGAGGTTCTGCCTGTTTTTGGTAAGGGGACAAAAAGGCTGCATCACATTAACAGCTTTTATACATGGCTCCAGACCTGGTGCAAACAAGAAGGATTCAGATTTATTGGTGACTGGGGTAACAGATGGACCAACAAGAGACTATACTGTGCTGATGGACTACATTTCTCTGTCGCAGGGAAAAGAATCTTAAGTGAAAAATTCAGGTAGTATGTGGATATGTATTTAAACTAGGAAAAGGGGGTGACAGATGTGGAAGGTCAAGACCGGCATGCCACCCCCTGCAAAAGCAGAATAATATCAGAAACAGCCACACTTTTAAACCACACATCAAAAACAAGTGGGAAGATGTGGGCAGAACAAAATCAATGCAAAATACACACAAGCCAGGTAAATGCTGGAAAGCAATGAGCACAAATGCTCGAAGCTTAGCCAACAAAGTTCCGGACCTGGCAGCCCTGATGGTGGAAATGGATTTGGACATTGTGGCCATTACAGAAGCATGGTTTAATGAATCGCATGATTGGGGTATAGCCATAGGTGACTATAATCTATTCAGAAGAGACAGAGAAAATGGAAATGGAGGAGGAGTGGCCTTGTATGTCAAAAGCAATATTAAAGCTACTGAAATGCAGTGGATATGGGGAAAAGAAGCAGCATGCTGGATTGTGTTGGAAAGAGGAGATGGCACTGTCATCCATACTGCTGTAGTCTACAGACCTCCGACTCAAATCAAAGAGATAGATAACGATTTGATTATAGATATTGCCAAGATAGCCACAAAGGGGGAAGCGATCATTTTGGGTGACTTTAATCTACCCGATGTGGATTGGATTACTCCTTCTGCACATCTGGAAAGAATCAAATTGTAGATGCTCTCCAAGATGCTTCGCTTAGACAAATGGTCATGGAACCAACCAGGGAAAGCTCAACGCTGTATTTAGTGCTCACCAACGGTGATAGCATGTCGAATGTCTGCGTGAGTGCCCCTGTGAGCAACAGCAATCATCACACGGTGTGGTTTGAGATAAAAGCCAAGGTACAGGCCAAACATAGCAAGCTCAAAGTCCTAAACTTCAAAAACACTGACTTCAATAAAATGGCCGAGTACCTAAAGGAGGAGATGACGGGATGGAAGGAGATAAGGGAAGTGGAATTGCAATGGGCTAAACTAAAGGTGGCAATAAAAGGGGCAACAGACAAATATGTAAAAAAAAGTAAACAAAAACAAGAGGAGAAGGAAACCTATTTGGTTTTCCAAAGAAGTGGCTGCTCAAATAAAGGCAAAAAACACAACTTTTGCAAAATTTAAAAGCTTGCAAATAGAAGAACACAGAAATGAATACAGGATCAAACTCAGAGTCAAAAAGAGAAATAAGGATAGCAAAATCAAAGGCAGAGGAAAAGAAGGCTAAAGATGTTAAGGGTGGCAACAAAACTTTCTTCAGGTATATTCGGGAAAGGAAGAAGATCAGTGTTGGAATTGAAGGACTCAGAAGTGCTGGGAAAGGACGCGTGGAAAGTGACATAGAAAAAGTGAAATTGCTAAACAAATACTTCTGCTCTGTTTTACTGAAGAAAATCCTGGAGATGGATCAGCTGTGACTCCCAAATATAAAAATGGGAATGTAGTAGATACCACACCATTCACAGAAGATGAGGTGTTGGAACAACTTGCTAAACTGAAAGTGGACAAAGCCATGGGACCGGATGGGATACATCCCAGGGTACTGAAAGAGCTCAGAGAGGTTCTTGCAGTGCCGTTAAAGGATGTATTCAACAGATCCTTGGAAACAGGAGAGGTTCCTCAGGACTGGAGAATGGCTGATGTCGTATCTCTACACAAAAGCGGTGACAGGGAAGAAGTGTCAAACCTACAGACCCGTGAGCCTTACCTCGGTGGCGGGAAAAGTAATGGAGGTGCTCCTGAAAGACCGAATAGTGAACTTTCTCAAAACCAGCAGGTTGCAAGATCCGAGGCAACATGGTTTTATTGAAGGATGGTCTTGCCAAACAAATCTAATTGAGTTCTTTGACTGGGTGACCAAGGAACTAGATCAGGGGCATGCGATGGATGTCATCTACCTGGATTTCAGCAAAGCCTTTGATACTGTTCCTCATAGGAGGCTTGTCAATAAACTCAGTAGCTTGGGGATGGGTACCAAGATGGTAAACTGGATTAGAAATTGGTTGACTGACAGACAACAGAAGGTGATGGTACATGGAGCTCACTTGGATGAAAGGAAGGTGATTAGCGGGGTGCCCCAGGGTTCGGTCCTGGGCCCAGCACTGTTCAATGTATTTGTGAGTGATATTGCTGAAGGACTGAATGGAAAAGTCTGTCTTTTTTCAGATGACACAAAAATTTGCAACAGAGTGGACTCCCCCGAGGGAGTGGATAACACGAGGAAAGATCTACAAAAGCTGGAAGAATGGTCTAATGCTTGGCAATTACGATTTAATGTGAAAAAGTGCAGTGTCATGCACTTAGGTAGCAGAAATCCAAGGGAAATGTACGCAATAGGGGGCGAGAGGTTGGTGTGCATGGTTCAGGAGAAAGACCTTGGTGTGATTATCTCTGATGATCTCAAGGTGCAAAAACAGTGCGACAAGGCAGTGGCAAAAGCCAGGAGGATGTTGGGCTGCATACAAAGAGGGATTACCAGCAGAAAGGAAGAGGTACTTATGCCACTGTACAGGTTGCTGGTGAGGCCTCACCTGGAATACTGTGTTCAGTTTTGGAGACCATATCTTGCAAAATATGTAAAAAGACTGGAAACTGTTCGGAGGAAGGCGACCAAAATGATTTGGAGCCTGCGTAAAAGAAACCTTATGAGAAGAGACTTGAAGACCTAAATATGTACACTTTGGAGGAGAGGAGGGATAGGGGAGATATGATTCAGACCTTTAAATACTTAAAGAGGAACGATGAACAAACAAACCTTTTTCCAAAGACAGGGAAGCTGCAAAACTAGAGGGCATAACATGAAGCTTCAAGGTGGAAAACTGAAAGGCAATGTCAGGAAATATTTTTTCACTGAAAGGATGGTGGATGCTTTATTTATTTAGAAGGATTTAGTATACCGCCTTTTCGTTAAATCAAGGCGGTGTGGCACATCAATCAAAATCAATATTAAAGTGTGGTTTGTAGCATGCAGTGTGAGAACTGAGAAGTGTAGTGTGTGGGGCAGTGCGTTAGATTATATCGGTGAACTATTTACATAATGAACTATATACATATATACAAAATGGGGCTGTTTGAGAGGCGTGCTAGGATTGAGATTCTGTAATGTCTTGGAGGTAGGATCGTGATCCTGTAATGTCTTGAGGTAGAAAATTTATGTGAGGTCCTTGAAATGTACTGTAAATAGAGCAGTCTTAAGAAGTTTTCTGAAGTCATTGAGGTTCTTGGTTGATCTTATGTGGTCTGGGAGAGAGTTCCGTATAGTGGGTGCTGCCAGGGAGAGTGCCCTCCTTGATGTGGCCAGCCTTGTTTTAGCAAATTCTTTTGGTGTTCTGATGGTGTCTGAGGTTCCTTTTCTTCTTGGTCTCCTGTTGTCGTCAGTTTTTATGAGAGGGCGTAGGCTGTCTGCTGATAGGTTGTGTATTATTTTAAATATGTGTAGAAGTACTTTGAATTGGATTCTGGAGCTGATTGGGAGCCAGTGTAGGTGGTACAGTATGGGGGTGATGTGATCGTGAATTGTGTGATCTGTCGTGAGTGGTGCGGCTGTGTTTTGTGCTAGCTGTAGTGGTTTTATTGTCTTTTTAGGTAGTCCTTGGTAGATGTGATTACAATAGTCTAGGGTTGGAGTGATGATGGCTTGACAGACTGTTCCGGAAGTGTTCATGGGCGAGGATGGGTTTGAGCCTTCTGACTGTCCTCATTTTGATGTAAGCGCTCTTTGTTATTTTTGCAATGTTGGACTGGAGGTTGAGGTCCTTGTCGAGCGTTACTCCCGGGTATTTTATTTCTTGTCTTACCGGTATGATGGTGTTTAGGTTGATGGTGGCCGATGGTGAGAATGTCCGGTTTCTTGTGATGAATAGAGCTTCGGTTTTGTTGTAATTTATTGATAGGTTGTTTTCTTGCAGCCAGGTTGCCATTTGTTGGAAGCAGTTGGCTATGTTGGAGTAGTCTGGGTTGTCCAGTTTGATTGGTGTGTATATCATTATGTCATCTGCGTATATGGTGTATTGAATCTTGTGGTCCTTGATGATGGTGCATATGGGTTGTACATAGATGTTAAATAGCAGGGCGGAGAGAGCTGAGCCTTGTGGGACTCCTTGAGTGGCTCTGAACGGTTGAGAGGTCTTTGTTGGTAAACCAGCTCAGAGTAGTACTGTGTAGGCCTGCCTCCTGTAGTCTGTTTAGTAGGGTTGTGTGGCAGACAGTGTCGAAAGCTGAGGAGATATCTAGGAATATCATGATGACGCACATTCTGGTGTTGCTGATTGTCCTCAAAAGGCTGTCGAATAGCTGGATCAGTATGGTTTCAACCCCATATCTGGGTCGAAAACCGTGTTGATTGGGGTCCAGTGGATTGTAGATGTCGATGTGGTGTTGGAGCTGGTGCTGGACTGTTTTCTCGATGATCTTGGACAGGAATGGTAAGCTTGATATGGGTCTGTAGGCAGCTGGGTCAGTTTTAGCCAGGGTGGCTTTCTTGGGGATTTGGACATATTGTGGCTAGCTTCAGGGAGTTTGGCATTGTTCCCTTGGAGAGGGAGTTATCTACTATTTTCCATATGACTGGTGTTAGTTCCTTTTTCGTTGCTTTGATCCAGGCTACTGGGCAGGGATCTGTAGGGGTGGTGCTGGTGTTGAGGTCAGTCGAATGTGCCCCCAGCTCCAGTCAGGTTCGGATGTCTTGTATTTCATTGATGCGCTGTTCTTGGGTGTTGCAGTGAATTTGTTCTTGAGGTGGTCAGCGAAGATCTGTGGGTCTATTTGTTGTTCGTTTCTGTTGGAGGGTTCCTTGGTGAGGTTCTTAACGATTTCGTAGAGTTCATGGGGTTTGTTAGTGGACTTCATGATAAGGTTAGTATGGTATTCTTTCTTCTGCTGGTTGATGAGGTGGTTATATTCCTTTTGTTTTGTCTGGTATTGTTCCTGTAGGAATGTTGATTTGTTGCGTCTCCATCGGCGTTCAAGTCATCTTAGTGCTCTCTTTGCTATTTGTATATCCTTGGAGTACCATGGAGTGGAGCAGGGTTTTGTGCTGTGTGATTGTTGTGTTCTGCGGGTGGGTGGTCTGGCGGCAGATGAAATGTTGTCGTTCCATTTGGAGATTTGCTCATCTATGTCCATTGTTTCAGCATTGAGGAGTAGTTGCGTGTCTTGTGTGAACTGTTCCTTGTTGAAGCTTTTGAATCTCCTGGTTGGGGGTGGGTCGTTTTGCCTTTTTGAGTCTGTTATGTGTAGTTTAATCTTTATTAGGTGGTGGTCTGACCAGGGAACCGGTGTGATGTATGGCCCTGAGATGAGGCTTCCTTCCTTTAAGTGGATGCTTGGAATGCTCTCCCGATGGAAGTGGTGGGGGCAAACACGGTGACGGAATTCAAAACAGCATGGGACAAGCACAGCGGATCCCTTTACAACAACAGGATAAAAACAAAATAAACTGAACCAACTAATTTCTCAACAATAGGGGTGTTCTACATGGAGTGGTGGGTCCACCCCTAAACAAAGACATGGGGAGGGGTGGCCTGCACAGAGCGACAGGTGCACCTACTCTTGCCGTATTGCTGGGCAGACTGGATGGATCATGCTGGTCTTTATCTGCCGTCATTTACTATGTTACTATGTAAGGTGGAGCCCATCCAGAAAAGGCCTCCAATCCCTAGAATATTGCCCAGTACCTGACAAATTGAAAGACCTCTCATCTGCACTATCATCTCCTTCATGTATCAAGACTCCAGAGCTCTGCCTGCCCCTTGCGTCCTGCACATGGAACAAGTAGCATCTCTGGGAATGCCACCCTTGGAGGTCCTGGATTTCAACTTCTACCTAAATATGACTTCCAAAACCGTCTTCACACACTTTCTCCAGTCGTTTGTGCCCACATGTACCAAGAAAGTCAGCTTCTCCCCGGCAATGTCTAGAGTCCTATCAAGGTGATGCACTAGGCAGCTACTCCACTGGAGAGTACGGATATCTAAACTAATATAAATGTCTTTAGGATTCTACAGGAACAAGTAGGAAGTCAGTCCTCACATATGGGTGACGTCGGCACCAATGGACCCCGCGTGGAGCAATTCCCCAACTTTCAAAGAAAGCCTTTGGGATTGCTACCACGCATGCGCGTGGTCCTCTTCCCGGCCATCTTGCTCTGTTTTCCTTTTTCCGCGGAGCCCTTCGGACGCATGTCCTCGTCCCTCAGAAAAAGTTTTGTTTTCCTCGCCTTAACAGGCTTTCTCTCTTTTCCAGTTGCACCCATCCTCTACCCATCCTTTCCCCTGCTGTACCTTAAAGTTCTCGTGGAAACCTCGCAGAGAAACGGAGGCCTCTGGTGAAGGCGTCCAGTCTCCTGAGGGTCATCCCGGTGAGGACCCCCTCTCCTCCTTGACCCCGATCAGGTGACCCCGATCCGGTGACCCCGGTATCGGTGTCCCAGGGCCCCACACCTGCATGGGAGTCCCATATGCTGGCACTGGAACGCAGCATTTCTGCGTTCATTGCTTCCCAGCAGGTGCTCATGGCCAGCTTTGCTGACTCGTGCCCAGAGATCGTGGGTCCCTCGCATGGGACACCCAAATCCATCCAGGAAATGCCCGAGAGCCGCGGGCCTCATGAGAGCCCTCGACGTCTGTCTCTCTTGCCCGCCCATTCCTCGGAGGCGAGATCATCCAGGGCCTCAGGCTCCAGGCGGCTAGCCATCGGACAGAGTTTACCACCCAACTCGAATCCCTCAACTGATTTTTTTCGGACTGGGAGTCCGATGGGGACACCTCCCTGGAAAACCGTACCCACTGGGATCTTCCGTCGGACCCCTCACTGCCTGCATTCCAGCGGTGTTCACCACCCGAAGACACCTCTTTCTTGGTGTTTATTCGGGACATGACTCAGGCCCACAACCTGGTCACCCAGGCCAAGGAGGACCCTTGTGCTGAAGAACTCGATATTCTTCAATATGAGTCCCCACCCAAAGAATCCCTCACCGTGCCTGTACTACTGATTCTATCTCGGCTGCTGCTCCGCATGTGGGAGGGCACCAGCCTTGGTCCCCATTGTGAGCAAGCGCCTTGACACAATGCACAAGGTACAGCGTGGGCCAGGCTTCCGAAAAACCCAGCTCCCACAACACCTTGATGGTGGTGGAGTTAGCCATGCAAAAGCAGAAAAGCTCGAAATCACACTCATCGGTATACCAGGCCGAGAGTTGAGGGCCCTTGATGCCCTGGGCCGCAAGGCCTATCAAGGTTCCATGCTCTCTTGTCTCATCCAGGCATACCAAATGAGGTCTGACTTTCTGCTTGTTCCTGGAGAAAGCGTAGTTACTTACCTGTAACAGGTGTTCTCCAGGGATAGCAGGAATCAGTCCTCACTACCCTCTCGCCTCCCCTGATGAGTTGCTGTATTTTTGTCCTTCCCTTGCCATCTGCTTGGTAGGGCTCAAGCTAAGGGACCTGACTGAGCAAGATGACACCCTTGGGCAGGAAGAGGACCACGCATGCGTGATAGCAATCTCAAAGGCTTTCTTTGAAAGCTGGGGAATTGCTCTGTGCCGGGCTCTGTCGGTGCCGACGTCACCCATAAGTGAGGACTGATTCCTGCTGTCCCTGGAGAACATCTGTTACAAGTGAGTAACTACGCTTTATCTGTTATGTGACTATTTTGGTTTGCTTCCCATTCAACTGTTAATTATCTGCTAAGGCAGTGGTTCTCAACCTTTTTTGTACCGCGACCCCTTTTACCATTGGTCAACTTATGGTGACCCCCAATGATAAAATCAAATGTGTCTCTCTTCCTTTACCGTTAACGCATTGTCGCTGTAATCATTTGTTGAATTACTAATCTATTATAGGCCTTTGCAATATGTTTTTATTTATAAAATGTACTTATTTAAACCACAATAACTAATCACAACAAGAAGTAACAATATTTGATTTCAAAATTATGATGATTTTGTAGTCAAATCACTAATATGAAATAAAATTATTTTTCTACCTTTGTTGTCTGACCAATTTATTCTCTGATCATGCTGGTCCCGATCTGAGGCTTCTGCTTTTCTGTCTTCTCTTAGCTCTCTTTCTGTGGCATATGGTCTATCTGCCATTTCTTATCTCTTCTTTCGTTTTCTTCACTTTTTTCCATCAGCCTATTTCCAGTCCCAGTAACCCTCCCCAGTATCAGCCCCTTTCCAGTCCTCACTCTCAGTACCTTCCAATGTCAACTTGCATTCCCATGACTGCCACTGGTGTCCATTCCCTTCTAGTCCCCCTCCTTCCCAACTGACCAGTCCCTTCTAGTACAAATACCATGGCAGCCCCTCTCAGATCCACTCCCTTCCAGTTCCATTCTTCCATCCCCTCATATCAGCCCATTTGTAGCCTTAGCCCCCAGTTTTCTTCCAGGGCCAGCAGCTCTATCCTCCCCTCCCCACAATCAGCCCATTCCCAGTCGAAGCCCCCCAATCAGCTCGTTTGCAGTGCTAGTCCCCCCTCAACCCCATTACTAGTGCTAGCCTCCCCTAATCAGCCCAATACCAGTCCTACCCCCCCATCGGCTCATTACCAGTCCTAGCCTCCCCTAATCAGCTCATTTCCAGTGCTAGTCCCTCCTCAACCCCATTACCAGTGCTAGGCTCCTCTAATCAGCCCATTTCCAGTCATAATCTCCCCGATCAGCTCATTTCCAATGCTAGCCCCCCATTAGTCCATTACCAGTCCCAACCCCCCCTTGATCAATCCATTCCCAGTCCTAGCCTTCCCTAATCAACCCATTACCAGTCCTAGCCCCCTCATCTGCCCATTATAATTCTAACCCGCACTGTCTCTCCCCTATCCAGCATTTATCCCCCGTCTGTCCAGTATGTCCCCCTGTCTCTTCTCTTTGTCCATGTCAGCTCCCCTCCATCCATCCCTCCCTCCCTCCATCCATCCCTCCATGTCAGCCCACTCCCTCCCTCCATGTCAGCCCCCTTGTCCATGTCAGCACCCCTCCCTCCATCCATCATCAGCCCCCCTCCGTCCATGTCAGCCCCCCTCCCTCCATCCATCCAATATCAGCCCCCCTCCCCCTTGTGAGCCCCGTTGCAGGTTCCCTGCTCCCCTCTCCCCTCTCCCCATGTCTGTCTCCTTCTAGCGCACAAGTTGCTGCCACTGCTGAGTCTGCTTCCCAGCAGCGGCAAACTCACCCCCTCCCTTCTGATGCAGCTGCGGCTCCCTGTCTCTTAGGGAACCGCGGCTGTGCCTGTAAAACCGTTGTGGAGCCCTTCCTGTCTCTCAACGGGCTCCGTGCAGCATTACCACTTCCTTTGGAGGCAGGATAATGCTGCACGGAGCCCGTCGAGAGATAGGAAGGCTCCGCATTGGTTTTACAGGCACAGCCGTGGCTGCATCAGAAGGGAGGGGGTGAGTTTACCACTGCCGAGAAGCAGACTCGGCAGCGGCAGCAACTTGTGCGCTATTTTTTTTTTTTTTTTTGGCGGAGTGAGGCGACCCCTGCTAAATCCTGTGGCGACCCCCATGGGGGTCGCGACCCACAGGTTGAGAACTGCTGTGCTAAGGGGTAATCACTTTTTATGAAAATGGACAGCAGTGTCAAATTTCAGTCTCCTAATTGGAAGAACTAGCTATAAATTAAGGGATATGCTTGGGTGGGTAGGAATTAGAAGAGGGGGAAGGGGAAGGAAGACTTAACTACTAGCTGTTTTATTTTAGGACGATAAGGGCCTACCTAAATATAATGGTATTTAGAGCTTCAACAGTAAGTTGCTCTTTGCCTGCTTAGAGCCCCCCTAAATCTAACAGAAGCTAATTTAAAACCTCTATAGCAAGTTGAGAACTAGTTTTGTTTAATTAAATTTAAATTTTTTTTCCAAATAAACTCACAAGCCATATAGTTCTTTAATAGTCATTTGATGGAACAACTCTGAGTAATAAAGAGCTTCTCTTATGATATTGGCTAGACGTTTGGTCTGGAAAACTGAAAATGTCACTGACAGAAGGCTTTAAGGAAGATAGATAGAAATATTTAGGAGCAGAGAAAGGTGCAACAAACAGCCTAGCACAAATAAAAGAAAAAAATCTGTGAAGAATACTATAGATACTGAAAAATGCTTTAGCAGCATGGAATAAGATGGACTCAGGTGTAATATATGGAAATATTTCTTGATGGAAAAAAGTGGTAGATGCGTGGAGTTAGTAGAGATGAGGACAATATCTGAATTCAAGAAAGCATGGGACAAACACACAGGATCTCTAAAGGGAAAAAAGGGACTATAGTAGTTGATATGGAAACACAGACTGGATAGGCCCTTTTTCTGCCGTTATATTTCTGTAACAATCAAATCCAAAAACCCCCAAATGGTAATCAAACGTACGTATTGTACAGATATACCAACAAGATACCGTGAAGACCCTCAGTAACACTTTTTTTTATTATTTTTTTGTCGGACATAAATTGTGAAGGAAAGGTACTTCAAACCATCCCCAAATCACAATACATATCCCTTTTATTCAACCAATAAGGTTAAAAGCAGACTCAAAAAACAAAATGATTTTATAAATAGTTGCAAACAGCACTTATCTGATATCACGTGACTGTGTTATATCGAAGTTGTTGGGAGCGCTTGATACAGGGGCTCTTTCCCCGAAACGTGCACGTCGCACGTGATATCAGATAAGTGCTGTTTGCAACTATTTATAAAATAATTGTGTTGTTTGAGTCTGCTTTTAACCTTATTGGTTGAATAAAAGGGATATGTATTGTGATTTGGGGATGGTTTGAAGTACCTTTCCTTCACAATTTATGTCCGACAAAAAAATAATAAAAAAAAGTGTTACTGAGGGTCTTCACGGTATCTTGTTGGTATATCTGTTATATTTCTGTAACGGCAGAAACTCAAAGCCCGCCACATGATCTATAAGAACCATTGTATGCTGAGGTTATGCTTTCCAAGAGCTGAAGGCAGTATGCGTCTTATAGAAATTGCTGTCGTAGACCCTCAAGGCATACATAAAAGCATCAGCAGACCCAAATACTAAAAATGTATTGAAGTATGAAAAGAAACAGCCACAGTTAGTCTCCATCCTTAAACTTGGACAGAAGTAATTAGAATCCATGAGCATATTGGAGGAAAAGTACCAGAATTTGCAAAACAGGAGAAATGGGCTTTAAAGGATCAGACCAACAAACGAGGAGAAACAAGTGACTGAAACAAGTGTAGAGAGACGTAATGCAAGTAGATCAGAACCCGAGAAAGGAATGGTTCAATATCAATGAAAAACCTAGAGCTATAAAACAGATAATTGCAACATAGTGGATGGCGGGTAAGATATTTGTGGTAAAGGAGAAAAGCAGAAGAATGGCATTACTAATAGAAGCATCAGTGCCAAGCAGCTATACTACTTTAGGAGAAAGAGAAGATCCTTACGTGACCACGAATGCAAGCGGAGGCTAAAACTGGTGGAAAGATACAGGAGTCACAGTTGTGTTGGGCACCACTGGCTTTGACTAAGAAGAATTTCCAGGTGCATCTTAATATGTTGCCTGTACATATTACGCCTTACAAACTCCAGGAGAAAGCTCTCCTTGACACAGTGAAAGTGATGGGACCAGCATTAACAGTAAACCTGAGAGAGTGAGATCATCGAATACGAACAAGGTCCGTTCTTGTCATTAAATGTGCGAAACGAACCGATTTTGATACAGTATTTGAAGAGATGCTTGCCTGCTTAGGAATAATAATGGAATCATGGAATCGTGAAAGAATCCAGCAAACGCAGATCTTGATTTTATTAATTTAGTTAGTGCCTCTCACAACCAGATGTCCAACAGAAGACTTGAAGTAGCAGAAAAAGAAATAGACATTGAGCTGAGGCTAATTCTGTGAAACACTGTATTAATCATGGTCACTTTAAGTGGCATTAGGACTTGGCTTAAAATTCTAGAACACCATAGGTTGTCTTCTGGCAGCAAAGTTAAACCTAAAAGAAATTATTAGAGGCAACCGAAAGAAGAATGAACACCATTAGTCTGTTCAGGAGTTGGTTTACGAAAGCCCTAATCTAATAACGTGGGTTTGGGCTGCATTACTAGTGCAGGGCACTGCGCTAGATGTAGCGGCGTTGGGAACACCATCCCACTGAATTTGACGCAGCTCGCTGCAATAGTACTTCCACGGGGAACAGCTGCATCCCTCCATTGTGCCTAGCAGTAGTTGCTGCCCAGCAAGGCCTGTGCTAGTGGTAGGAACGCCCGCACCCCACCCAGTCGCATGCTATGCTGTCCTGTCCGGTTAGCATGGGGTTTTTTTTATCACAAGGCCCTGCGCTACTTTGTAACACAGCGCCAAAAAAGCATGCTCCTCACATACTACTCAGGTAATGCCCTTTAGTAAACCAGCCCCTCTGTCTCCTGATCCTGTTTCATTATTGCAACCGAAGGATGTTGTAGCTCCCCTAACCATCCAAGGTTAGTTCCTGGGTAATGGGAATATTAAAAGGAGGCAACCAAACAAAAGCAGCTCTTCAAGGTAAAGATTAGGAGGAAAACTTAAACAAAGGGATCAGTTTGATTCTGGGAAACTTTGTACTCATAGTTGAGTCACTGCAGATTGTTGGGTTCTGTCTATTTACAGTAGCTATTTTGTAACAGGGACATCCTGGATATAAGTGCACATGACATTCAGATGCCTAATCGGGTTTACATTAGGAGAAATGGGGGCTGCTTAGTTAAGTTTCTTAATGATGTGTTAATTTTTGAAAGCACTGATGTCTCAGTCTAAATTTTAAACTAAATGCCTTAATCATCTTTTTGTTCTAGTCTCAAAGCATATATTAAATTTTCTGTTTTCAGAAACCAGTCTTAGAGTGGAATTGGTTTCTATTAGACAAGTATGTGTCTTAATATATTTTATCTCAATATCCTCCTGGATCTAATTTTAACTATAATATAAAGTAAATGATGGGCAGATAAAGACCAGCATAGCCCATCTAATCTGCCTAGTAAGGTGGTTGGGGTTGTGATTGCCATTCTGTGCACTGTACCCCCTCCCATTTTGTTTACAGTTGTGGCTGCCACACCATACAAGTTATTCCCCTCTATTCTTTTTTGACATATGTAAGTCATTTAAGTTTTGCATTTTGGGAGGAAATTGTAAACAAGCCCCTTTGATTCCATCCTCTTGCTATAGAGAGATCCTTTGTGTTTAGCCCATGTCTCTGAATTCCGACACTGTTTTAGTCCCCACTGCTCCACTGATGGGTGCTTCCAAGCATCCACCACCCTTACTGTGAAAAACTACTTCCTGATTTTGCTTTTACATTTTCTTTTCAGCTTTATTTCATGTTCTCTGGTTCTGTAGTTTCCCTGGGTTTGGAAAAGGTTTGCTGTTCATTAATACATTTCAAGAATTTAAATGTATGCATCATATCTCCTCTTTCTCCTCTCCTATAGGGTGTACATATTCAGGTCTTCAAGTCTTTTCTCATACATTTTTATTTATTTATTTACATTCTCTTATATACCGCGCTATTCTGCATCAGTGCGGTTTACATTGAACAAACTGAAATTACATTGAACAGGGCATTATAACTTGGAGATAACTATTTTACAGGGAACATGGGCTATGGGAGGGTTAAGTAGCTTGCCCAAGACCACAAGGAGCACCTGTGGGACTAGAAACACCAGTCCTTCCGGTCCAAGGTTGCTGTCCTCTAGTGGGATTTGAACCCCCGACCTTCCGGCCTGAAGTACCTTGCCCCAACCACTAGGCCACTCCTCCACTCCACACATCTTCTGACGCTGACCCCATAGCTTTACTGTCACTTTCCTTTGAACCATCAAGTCTTTTTAAATCCTACTGAGACAACTTCGAAAACTGAACATAGTACACCAGTAAGACAGTTTGAGCACAATGCACCATTTTTTTAATGGAAGATCTCACTTTTCATAGTATTTATTTTATCTTTCTATCTGTAAGACAGAGAATAGTACGATTACATCTGCAATATAAAACATAAAAATGGCATTTATTTTTATTTTTTTTTTTAAATCTTTATTTATCTTTTTGCAAAACAACCACAACACAAGAAAAAATATACGGTACAAACACAAAATACCCTATACAAAAGAAATACACCAACAAACCCCCCCCCCCCACCCACCCCAATAACCCCACCCCGCTCTCGGCTTGACTCACTGAGAACAACTCATCCAAAACCTAAATATAGGAGGCTCCCGCAGAGTCGGTTAACTGACCTGGGAACGAGCCACATAAGTATCCAAAAGTGCCCACCGATGAACATTGAGGTCGGCCCTGTCGGGATGATGAAGCTTACTATAAATTTTCTCCAACTTGGAGTAATGACAAACCAAGTTCCACCATCCGTCCAGACTAAGACTGCTGAAGTTTTTCCATTTCCATAAAATCATTTTTAAGGCGATGGCCATCATAAAATTAAGCAGGAAAGAGTGGTCCTGGGATTCGGTAGAGAAGAGATCGGAGGATCGCAAGAAGATTCTACTCCAGTCTAGCTCCGCCGCGAATCCCAGAATGGACGCCATCCTAGCCCATACCTGTCTCCAAAAGGTCAGGACCAGGGGACATTCGAAGAACATATGAACATAAGTTCCTTTGGCTGCAGAGCAAGACCAGCACAATCCCAAATTGCCAGCATCCCACCTAGCCAGCTTCGACGGAGTAATAAAGGCCCTATGCATGAAGAAAAATAGAGATTGAGTGAGCGCAGCAGACCTAGAAACACGAGAGACGGGCCCCCATAATATTTTCCATTCAAGTGGAGTGATAGCTTGAGATATATCAGATTCCCACACTCGAGCCAGCCCTACGGGCAGCTTAGAGACGCTCTCTCTCCAGAAAGCGTAAATTTTAGAGGTAGCCCCCTTCTGAGAGATCGTGGCCCCTAACCAGCTAAGCAGTGTATCCCCCTTGACTGACTCAGAAGTACTCCAGGAGTACCCAGAAGCAGTAATACAATGTTTCAATTGAAGCCACCTAAATAAAAAAGAGTCTGGCAGGGAGAACGTCCTCTGTACCACAGTAAAATCCCTCCACCCACTGGTGTCTAGTAAATGACCCAAAGACCAGATTCCCCGATCTTGCCACGCTTTCCAGGCAAATCGAGATCCACGGATCCGAAAACGAGGATTCCACCACAAGGGGGTCTGCTCCGGGGAAGCGTTGACCTGATCTGTAAGCCTCGCCAACTCAAGATAGGCAACCTGCGTGGATCGAATAACTCTCCCAACAGGGAGCCACTCGGGATGCAACGCCCCCAATACATATCGAAGGGGACAGGGGGAGACCAAGCTAGTCTCTACCTCTAACCAAGACGGCCTTTGATCACTATTATCTGCGACTAACCATAATGAACCCTGTTTGATCAAAAGGGCTTGATGGTAGTGCTGGAAATCGGGGAAATGCACCCCGCCCCTGTCCTTGGCAGCTTTCAATTTTTTGGTGGCAATACGCGGTTGTTTCCCATTCCATAAAAAAGAAATAAGGATACGCTCAATCTTCTGGTACCATACAGACGGGATGGAAAAAGGGAGCATACCAAGGATGTAATTGATCTTAGGGGTAAGAGTCATTTTAATAGTCTCCAGGCGACCCCACCAAGAGAGATGAAGAGGAGACCACATAGCCACTTTAGAGCGAAGAAACAGAAGGAGATCCTCCATGTTTTTCGCGATTAAGCCATCCACCGACGCACTATACCATGCCCCTAAGTATTTGAAATTGTCTGCCTCCCATTTAAAGGGGTATCCTGCCATTGCTGCTGAATTAGCGATACGGATTAAGGGGAAACACCACAGATTTAGACCAATTAATCTTATAGCCCGAGACGTTAGAATAGTTGTCAAACAAGGTCAAAATAGGCCGCACTTCCTCCGGCTGCGTGAAAAGAAGCAAATCATCCGCATAAGCGGAGAGCTTCACTTGCGCTGTTCCAATCTGAACCCCTTTAAAATCCACCTGTCCACGAAGGGCTATGGCCAAAGGCTCCAGGGCTAAGTTAAATAAGAGGGGAGAGAGGGGACACCCTTGCCTTGTCCCACGATAAAGAGAAAAAGGGCGAGAGAGAGTGCCATTCGCCAAAATACTAGCAGAGGCGTTAGCATAAAGTGCCCTGACCTTGTGTATGAAATCTTCCCCGAGACCAAACCATTGCAAGGCGAAAAACATGAACGGCCACTCCAGCCTGTCAAACGCCTTTTCAGCGTCTAGAGCGAGGGCGATATACGGACGGGTAGATAGAGAGGCCTTTTCAATAAGATTACAAAGAAGTCGAGCATTATCAAAAGTTGATCTCCCTGGGACGAACCCACATTGGTCCGGCGGATGGACCAAATCACCAACCACCGAGGCGAGCCTGCGAGCTAAGATGCTCGCGTAAATTTTATAATCAGCATTTAGAAGAGAGATTGGGCGATAATTCGCGACCAAGGTGGGGTCTCTCCCGGCTTCTCCAACACCACAATGGTGGCTTCCGAAAATCTACCAGTGGGGGCCCCCCTACCCTTGCAAGTCCGTCGTAGTACTCTAACAGAAACGGAGCCAACTCAGTGCGAAAAACTTTGTAAAACTCGGCGGGAAGGCCATCAGGCCCGACCGCCTTGCCTGAAGGCATAGCCTGAATTGCTGAGAGCAGTTCATCACAAAAGAAGGGCTTACCGAGGCCAGAAGCCTGCTCTGCCTCTAGAACAGGATGATCAAGGTCCTTGACAAAGTCAGCGAAAGAGCTGACGTCAGCAGAGGTCTCGGAGGTATAGAGTGAGCTATAGAACTTGGAGAATTCGTCCACTATCTGTGCATCCTGAGTTAGACACTCCTGCTGGTTGGATACAATAGAGGCTATCCTAGGTTTACTCTGCTGTCCCCGTATAGTGTGAGCTAGTAGCCTGCCGGCTCTATTTCGTTCTACGTGAAATCGGGCAGACTGCTTTAGCATAATCTGCTCCACTTCGGAACTCAATATGTCGTTATATTGGAACCGGAGTCTCTGCAGTCGGAGAAGCAATTCCGACTTAGGACGGACTATCCAAAGACGCTCTCCAGCTTGAATTTGTGCCTCCAAAGCGTTTAACTTTAACCGCTGCCATTTAGCTGCATCTATTTTAAAACTGGTGATCACGGCTCGGATAGAGGCCTTAAAGGCCTCCCACCAGGCCCAATCTGCTGTGTCTCCCCTTTTGTTACAAGTAAAGTAAGAGGTTATAGCACACCGGATAACCTCCTGAAAGGGAGGATCCGCCAACCATGCCCGATTAAAGGACCATGTCTGGTCTAGGCAGACGATGTCCTCTATGGCCAGGTCAAGTGTTATAGCTGCATGATCCGAAATCGATCTACCCAGGATAGCTGAATCGCTGTAGCCAGAGACCAAAGACTTAGATATCAAAAAATAATCTATTCGTGATAAAGAACTGTGTGCAGGGGAGAAAAAAGAGAAATCCTTATCCTTGGGATGAAACAAACGCCATACATCAACCAGCTCACAGGAAGCAAGCAAAGAAGAAAGCGCAACTCGCGCACACAAGGGGCGTTCAACCCTGCCAGGGTTTCTATCCAATAGAGGATCAATAACTAAGTTAAAGTCCCCACCTAATATCATCCTAACCCCGGGGTCTTCCTGTAGAATCCCATTGAGAGTAGAAAAGAAAACAGGATCATCAATATTGGGACCATAGATGTTTACCAAAGTGAGAATCTCCCCCCCAATTTTTATAGTAGATTTAGCCCATCGCCCTGCTTCATCGTGGTCTGAGCTAATCAGAGAGGGACCAAGAGCGCTCTTTAATAAAGTAACCACTCCATTTTTCTTATGTACAGCGGGAGAGCAGCCGGCCACCCCATAGAATTTATCTGCCAGCTTATTCGCCTCCGACACTAATAGGTGCGTTTCTTGAAGCAGAATAATGTCAGCAGATTGGCGTCTACAATATAACAAAACTTTCTTCCTCTTAATCGGGGATCGCAGTCCCTTCACATTAAGGGATAAAATTCTCAGGTTATTAGCCATCTTCTGTTACTTTAACTAAGCATGACTCTGTGAGAGCAACCCTACTAAGCACAATTTGTAGATTCTCAATGAGCCGAGAGCCCCCCCCAAATAAACAGGTGAATAACAACTGGGTAAGACAGCAGAAACACATTAACCACATGAAGTAGCCCCTTATCTAATTACAGACTATATTTAAACCAGACCACCTGCCAGGATTAGAATGTAAATGGAGATATTCTGACAGGCCCCGGCAGGAAAGATACATTATACGGGAAAGGTCAGTCCAGGGCATAGACCGCCCAGTGCCAACCTCTATCCGAGGAAACAAGTTACCAGGCAAGTCAAGAAATCAACGCTGTTGCATCTGAAGCTCTTCATGCTCTTCAATATAGTGGCGCAATAAAGCCGGGTCTTCAAATGACCTAGTTTGGTTGTCCAAAGTTACCTTAAAGCGCGCTGGGCTAAATAAGCCAAAACGGGCCTGCAGGCCGCGAAGCCTGGGCCTGAGTTCCAGAAACTGTCTCCGTTTTTCAACAGTTCGCTTGCAGTAATCCGGGTAGAAAAAGATTTTCCGTCCCTCATGCTGGATCGGCTGACCAGTTTTGGCCGCAGCAAATATCTGCATGACCTGCTGGTGCCTTAAAAGGCACATAATGAAGGGTCGAGGCCGCGTGCTCTGAGAACGGGACCCCGAGGGGGAATCTGGGATCCTATGAGCCCGCTCGATTTCCAGCGGGGGGTTGAAAGCAATTTTCAAGACCTTAGGCAGAAAGGACGCCATAAATTGGATAGGATCCGTCCCCTCCGCTCCTTCACCCAAGCCGATGATTCGGATGTTGTTGCGACGGGCCCGATTGCTCATGTCGTCCATGCTTTTCTCGAGCCGATCAATTTTCCGTGCCAGTGAGGTGACCTTCTGGATCTTGTTTTCATGCTCCGCAATCATTTCCTCCGCATTCTCCACCCGAGCAGAAAGTGACTGGAATTGAGAGCCCAGATCTTTTATGTCATCTTGAAGGGCTGATAATGTTTCTCCATTAGAGTCGACGCGGCTCCGTATTGCCCGGACTTCTTGCAGGAGTTGTCGTAGATCCTCCGCAGATTCATGCGGAGGCCCTGCTTTGTGCGGGGACAGCGGGTCAGTTTTCGATCGTTTAGACCCAGAGGCAGTCGGTGCTGTGGGGAAATCAAGGCGCGTTTGCTTGCTCCCCGACATCTCTAACCGCTGCCCTTGCAAGTCAGCCGCCGGGGTGAGATTCTTAGCGGGTAAGTCACAGATTTCGAGATGAAGGCCTAGGAGAAGAGGACTTACACCTCCATGCCGGTTTCGTGCTGGCTCCGCCCCCATAAAAATGGCATTTAAAACACATTAACAAAATAAAATTAATACATAAAAATTAACTGAAAACAACTTTAAAAAAATAGCTCTGAGTTTACCGAATGCTGCTCAAGTAACTAGGCTTTAAGTTATTTATGAAAAGTCAGTACACCTGTTCCTGCTTCAAGGTCTCTGGTAACGAATTCCATAAGATAGGGTCAGCTACCAAAAAGGCAGACTTTCCAGGCTTTAATTGGAGCATCCTTAAGTTATATTGATAGCAAAAATCAGTCTGGCTTACAAGGCATCAAGCTGTCCCTTAAATAACTTGATCCAGTATTATCTTGTAACGTAAACCTGTTAGAAGAAGCCCTTTGTTAGGAAAGCAGTTCTGGTTGGATGTTTTCTTAAACTGCAACCATTAATCAACTACTGTATGTGCAGAGAATGAAAGAAGCTTGCATAGGTTGGATGCAAGAAAAGATTTTGGACATATGATAAGTGCCGTCGAGTCTGTGTCGATTCATGGCAACCCTCTGGATAATTGTTTTAAACTGTGTTTGGTCTTCAGTCAGGCAGCTCATTATTGATAGTAGGCACCCATAGCTGCTGTTGTATCGATCCATCTCATTGCTGGCCTTTCTCTTTTACGTTGACCTTCTACCTTGCCAAGCATGATGTCTTTCTCTAACTATCTCTCTCTTCGCATGATGTGTCCAAAGTATGAAAGCCAAAGTCTTATCTGAGCTTCTAAAGAAAGCTTAAGTTTGATCTCCTCTAGTATTGACTGGTTTGTTCGTTGGACAGTCCATGGTATACACAGTATTCATAGCCAAATCAAAGGCATGATTTTCTTCCTGTCTATCTTTTTCACTGTCCAACATTTGCATCCATATGATATTGAAAACGCCATGAATTGAACAAGTTCCATCTTTGTATGAAGAGAGACATCTCTGCTCTTGAGAATCTTATCTAGGTCCTTCATAGTCATTCTACCAAAAGCAATGCATCATCTGACTTCTTGACTGCTTGTCATTTTTTCATTGATAGTTGATCCAAGTAGGTCAGAGCTGACTATTTCAATTTCTTCTGCATCAACGATGAACTTATTGATTTTTGCCAGTTGTCAGGATCATTAAGGTGCAGTCCCATTTTAAGACTGTTCATTGATCTTTAGAAGCAAATGTTTCAGTTCGTCTTCACTTTCAGCCAGTAATGTGGTGGTATCAGCATAGCAAATGTTGTTGAGTCTTCCACCAATTTTCATACCTCTGTTGTCTTCATACTATCCTTCTTTGATTTGTTCTGCATAAAAATGAATCAGATAGGGGGAAAGTATGCAGCCTTGTTGTACACCTTTGCTGATTTTAAACCATTATGTTTCTCTTTGTTCCGTTCATACTGTTGCTTTTGATCAATGTAAAGGTTGTGTAAGAGAACTATCAAATGTTCTGGAATACCCATGCTGCTTAACGTGGCCCAGAGTTTTTCTCATGGTTTACACATTCAAAAGCTTTGCTATAGTCGATAAAACACATAATAGCTATCCTTTTGGTATTCTTCTGTCTTTTTTTCAAAGATCCATCTCACATCCACCTCACATCCACAATGTCTTGTCCCTTACCCTTTCCTGAACCCTGCTTGCACTTCAGGCAGTTCTTGTTCCAGGTATGGTTGTAGTCTCTGCTGAATAATCTTGAGTAGAATCTTGCTGGCATGTGGGATCAGCGCAATTGTGTGATAATTTCCACAGTCCAGTTGGATCAACTTCCTTTAGTATTGGTATAAACACAGATCTTTTCCAGTCAGTTCGCCATGATGTCTTCCAAATTTCCTAGCAGAGCCTTGTAAGTATGGTAACAGCTGTATCAGATTGCTGGTAATACTTCTATGGGAATGCCATCAATGCCTGGTGCTTTGTTCTTTGATAAGGCTTTCAATGCTGTTTCGACTTCTTTCCTCGCCAATGCTTCCTGATCATGAGGAGTGGAGGAGTAGCCTAGTGGTTGGGGCAAGGTACTTCAGGCCGGAAGGTCGGGGGTTCAAATTCCACTAGAGGACAGCAACCTTGGGCCGGAAGGACTGGGGTTTCTATTCCCACAGGTGCTCCTTGTGGTCTTGGGCAAGCCACTTAACCCTCCCTGTAAAATAGTTATCTCCAAGTTATAATGCCCTGTTCAATGTAATTTCAGTTTGTTCAATGTAAACCGCACTGATGCAGAATAGCGCGGTATATAAGAGAATGTAAATAAATAAATAAATAAGGTACAGTTTGAAATGGCTGTTTGTCCACTTGATCTTTATGGTATAATGACTCTGTATATTCTTTCTACTTTTCCTTGTTGATCTCAGCATCATTCCACATGGATCCTTGAGCATCTTGTAGCATTCCAATTCTAGGCTGGAATTTTTTCTTTAACTTTCTCGTAGCTTTAGGAAAGCTGATCATGATATTTATTTATTTATTTTTTAACTTTGTTTTATATACCGCCTTATCTGTGTAATCAAGACTGTTTAATTGAACATTTTCAACTACTGCTCAAGGCAGTTTACAGAGAACGGTTACAAGTAACAATTAACAGTATAGATTGATATTCATCTAATAGTCGCATGCAAGGAACTAGAAGCAGAATCATTGTAGTACTTCTTGTCTTGCTGCATGTTGGAAAATTGAGTTCTGCTTTTGACTCTTTCTTTGGTTTTAGCTTCTCTGGGTTTTTGGGCAATTTTCAGAGTTTCTTTGGTCATCTATTTTGGCTGTTCTTGCTCTTTTCAGCTTTTGTAGTCTTCTCACTTTCTTCCAACACAACCTTCTTGATGTCATCCCAAAACTCTTCTGGAGCTCTATCATTTTTATCTAAAGCAGCAAATTGATTTTGCAGGCAGTCTTTAAATTCCAGTAGTATATTTTGCTACATTCATGAGTGGCTTGCTCTTTTTCAACTTTAGCTTGAGTTTGCATAATAGTAGTTGGTGATATGTACCACTGTCAGCTCCAGGTTTTGTCTTTGTTAATGATAGAAAGCTTTCCATTATTGATTTCCACAGATGTAGTTAATTTGATTTTTGTACAATCCACTGGGTGGAGTCTATATGTACAATCGGTGCTTGTGTTGCTGGAAGAAAGTGTTTGAGATGAATAGATTTTATAGTTGTTGTGATGGGCATTCCTCTTAGACGAATAGAAATTAAGCGTTCACTGATTGCACTGTTATTTCATTACAGTTCTTGCAAGTGTCTTCTTGATTATAAATTACACCATTTCTTCTTTGTCTTTCATTTCCAGCATAGTAGACCATGTGATTATCAGCTGCAAAGTGCCACGTGCCAGTCCATTTCAGTTTGCTGACACCCAAAGAGTTGTACACGTTCCATTTCATTCTTGATTACCTCCCACTTCCCTTGGTTCATACTTCATACGTTCCATGTCCCAATATTTTAAACATCTTTGCAGCTTCTAACTCTCATTTCACGCGCAGCTACATCAACAGTTGGACATCGTGAGGGATTTGATACATCCACATCATAAATGCTGGGGTTTTGTGGCAAGATACGGAAGTAGATTGCCAGGCCTTTTCTTCCACACAGGTAATTCTTGGGAGACTCTGCCAGTAGTTAAGCTACTGATAGCTCTCAGCATCACTGATGCACGCAAGCCCTTGCAGCACGGCAAGCTGCAAAACAAGTGAGGACATATAGGGCCTGCTATCCAGCGCCGGCAGCTAGCACTGCCAATGTGGCTAGCTGCTGACACTGAATATTAAACCTGGATATTCAGTGCCAGGATCATATCTAGCCGTGGTATTGAACATCTGGGGTCGCAACATAGGCTGCTCACTAACTGGGCAGCAGCGATATTGAGCCACTGCCTGGTTAGCAATACCCAGCAAAGGTTAGTTCAGGGACGCTCCCAACATGCACTATTGCTGAGCGGTTAGCATTGGGGTGTGTAGAGCTGGCTGCCGCAGATATTCAGTTAGTGCCACTGAATATCCTTTTCACCATGATTAAGTTAGCAGCTCCAACTGCATTAAATGCTTTGAATATCAGGTGCTTATTAACAAAAGGGATTTGTTCTATTAGATTGATTCATTACTGTTCTAAGAATGGGCTGCAGCTTCCAAGCCATCCCCATGTAGATGAATTTGAGGGGGATATTGCAGTGCCTAGTGAAAGTCTTTGCAGTGTATGTTGTGTAGATTACTGATTAAACTGAGAGATTGATGTGTAATACCATTTTCTAGTAGAGCGATTAATGTGGCCCAAATTATACATAATCATTGGAGGGTTTTGATGCTATATTTGTATTTTCAGGATCCATCTTATTGTGGCTTATTCTCAAGGGGTTAACATAGCAGATAGCGATTTGATCCATCACATGGGCCACCCTTGGGAACCAACTGGACTCCATTAAGGCACATTTTGCATGTGCTGGCTGGAAGATGTGTGCCAGCTCTATTGAGTGTTTAGGTTGGACTGATGCTAAAACACAGCATGTGATTAAGGGAAAATACTAAATGCCAGCCAGAATATGTAATATGAAAAATAAAGACCCATTTGCAAGAACATAAGTAACGATTGAAGATCAAAAATATCAGCTCCTGACATTGTTTGCAGTTTCATTATTTGACCATCTGTGTTGGAGACAGGGGCGGCCCAAGGGTGATACAAGACCATGTGCAGAGACTCACTGTAGAATCTCATTTGCATAGCCACTGGACCTCATTTGCAAAAATTAATTTACTTTATTTTAAAATATATATGTTGTCCATCTAAAATTTTAGGCAGCTTTCAAAGGGCCCTTCACAAGCCTCTTTTTTTTGTCCTGGTAATGCCAGGCTGGCTCTCATGGAGGAACAACCTATAACTGGGCGGCCGCTGGAAGTAGGGCTCTCTCAGGCCACATGGTGGAGATTGGGAGGGGTGGGGAGGCCCGGCAGAGATAAAGGCCAGGGACTGCTGATTGCCTGGCCTTTTTTCCTTCTTTTTGCAGATCTCTTGTGCTCTCTGGATCTCTTGTGCAGTGACGGCTCCTGCTAGCTGGTGCGGCCCACCTGGTCTCCTGCGCTCCTGTCTGGTGCGGCCCAGCTATCTCCAGCTTCAAAAGCTCCGCACGAAGGCAAGCATCGGCATTGGCCAACGGGGGTGAGGCAGCGAAGGCAGAGAGAGAGCATCACAAAGGAGGAGTATGAAGAGACACCCCCCTCCTTTGTGGAGTTGTGGCGAGGCCCCAGAAGGTAGGAGCAGTGCTCTGGGTTGAGAAGGGAGGCGGAGTTTCTGGTGTGCTGCTGGACGAGAAAGCAACAGGCAGGCCTGGGACATTTTAAATGGGCCTACACCATGGGAGGACTAGGCTGTGGGGCAGCTGAGTAGCGCCTGATTGAGAACATAAAACAACAAAAAAAAAGACAAGGGACATAATTCTGCTGAGACAGCAAATCATTTGAGTTCAACAAAATTCTCTTAGTTAACTATTCCCCTCCCCCACTCAAATTTGCAAAGGTGCACTGATGGCTCCCAAGAAGGCACAGAAAGAGAATGAAGGACAGCAGACAGCAAAGCGGAGGGGCGCCAGGAATCAGGACAGCGCAGATGTGGTGAAGAGACAGCAGAAGGTGGCGGATCCTCTGGAACCAGTGCAATGAAAACCGAGCATAAAGAAAGGACAGAGCAGCTCGGGAAGCCGTGCGAAGGCTGGCGCGGCCAGGAGTGTTGGCACCAGGTGGGGTGCGAGTCTGCCACCGGCACTGGAACAGCCATCCGGACAGCAAGGGGGCACTGAATTCCAGGGAACCCCTGGTTAGTGAAGACCGATGAGGAGTCTGCCTTCCAACCATTGCCTATACATTCGGACAGCTTCCGCCTGCTCAGCTTCAGATTTGGGGGCAGTTACTATTTTGGCAAGTGCCTACCAATGGGTTGCTCTGTGTCCTGTGCAGACTTAGAATTCAACACAGCAATGCAATAGGTGGCGGAAAGGGAGATAGGCCAAGGTAGGATCATACACTCCTTGGATGACTTTCTTTTGATGATGAGCAATAGACTGGGTTGGCAATGGAACCTGGTGAGCTTCCAATTCCTGGCAGTGGACTTGGGGGTCCTCCTGGCAATACAGAAGATGGAGGGCCTGTTCCAGCAGTTGCCCTTCCTGGGGAGCGAGATAGACACCCTAGATATTGTGACACGCTTCCAGGCAGCCACTGTGGCACGGAAGGTCACTTTGAAACATATGCAGTTGCTGATTGGGCATTTAAACTTTGCTTGCTGGGTGATGCCAATGGAGAGGGGGTTTATGCGGCGCTTGATGGTCTCCACAATAAGGATTTGCAGTAGACATTTTATCAGGGTCAACGCTTGCATGTGGGAGGATTTGGCTATTTGGCAGGATTTCCTGGCTAGCTATAATGGTAGTAATATTTGGAGGGAACCCTCCCTATTAGCAATCAGGACCTGGAGCTGTTCAGACACTGCCGGGGGCAAGGGATTCGGGATTTATTTCCAAGGTCAGTGGTGCCATGAGAAATGGCTAGCGGAATGGTATGAGCAGGGAATACCCAAGGATGATATCTTCTTGGAATTGTTCCCAATAGTAACGGCGGTTGCATTGTGGAAGCCCTGCTTCCAGAACAAATGCATTGTCTTCTGCTGCAACAACTCCACGGTGGTGTATGCCATTAATAAGCAATTGGCATGGTCAGGGAGGGTTATGGGGTTAATCAGGAGGCTGATCTTGATGAGCTTGAAACTGAATGCTTTTGTCACGGTCAGCCATGTGCTCCGGGAGAACGAGATCACTGTCTTGTTTCCAGCTTCAGCACTTTCGACGGCTTGTATGCAATGCCTCCCACAGGGCCATACCCTTAACAGCGGGGATATGGAGCATTGGATGCTGAAGGCTGGTGAGATGCTCGTGGTGTCACTGTCAGCCAGCACCTGGAGGGTATATTGGTGGGACTGGGTCCAGCTGAGAGGCTTCACGAGGCAGTGGGGCTTCCGCCCGGAGCAAGGATTGACTGTTGGACAGCTGCTGGAGTTCCTGACCGGTCTACGGAGTGAAGGAACCTCTTGCCGGTATGCAAAGCTTCTGTTGGGGGTGGACCTTTTCTTGAAACTGAAGGTGAGCATGGATATAACCAAGGAATTTGTGGTGAAGAAGATGATGGAGGGCTGGGCTAGGAGGGTCCTTTTGACATCCGGATGAGTGAAGGCATATCACCTTGCACATGCTGTAGAGCGTCCTCCTGGGGTCTTTGAAAATGACCAGGGATCTTCGAGGAGAAGCTGTTCAGGTTGACACTATTGTTGTTTTCAGCACCTTCAAGATGAGTGAGGCCCTTCCCTGGTCCAAGTCGGATGCGATGGGCCCTGCCATCCGCGTGGAGGATGTCTTTATTAAAGGGGGAGCAGGGTGAATTTGTTCCTCAGGGATTCCAAGACAGACCAGCTCCTGAGGGGTAGGACAGCGTGGTTGAACTGCACTGCAGTGCTGGATCTCTGCCCAGTGGTTGCCATGGTGGAGTACCAAGGGCGTGCCCTCCACTGCAGGGAGCCTTATTAAGGCATGCCGATGGGTCATGCTTGTCCCAGTATCAGTTCAAGGCCCTTTGGCTTAGAGCGGTGGACACGACTGGGCTCAAACAAACAGGTTTAACCTTACACTCATCTAGGATAGGCATATACCTTGCGCTTCGGAGAGGGACAGATACAAAACTTAGGGAGATGGGGATCGGATAAGTACAGGCTATACATTAGACATTAATGCACCTGTGTTCACCGTCCCCCCCCCCCCCCGCCTTTTTCTCCTTTTCTCATTAGGTCAAAAGAACACAGTATGGGTTGTGGGGCATTTGTATATCTACTGGTTAAGAAGGTGGGTGAGTGGCTGTGGCGGAAAACATCTCGGCTTCCATCCAGACATCGTGCGCATACAGTGGATGGGCAAGAGGTGGATGCGATAAGGCCAGCTGCAGCCCGTGCTAGATGCATGGCTTCAGGTGGCCCCTCCACTGCAGGTCGTCGTCCTCCACTTGGGAGGAAATGACCTGGTACATATCAAGGGTATAGATTTAATAATCCAGATCAAAAAGGACATGGCGTGGCTGCATGCCTCATTGGGGGCGTTGTCATCTGGTCCCAGATCCTTCCATGGCTGAAATGGATGGGGGGCCCATAGGCCAGAGAGTATTGAAAGAAGTAGGAAAAAAATGAACACAGAAGTGGGTTGCTTTGTCTGGGCATTGGGGGGGGAGGGGTGGTTATGCACAAGAGCATAGAGGCAGGTGCGCTAGCTGTGTAAAAAACGTGATGGTGCTCACTTGAATGATATAGGCCTTGAGGTCTTTAATGAGGACCTGCGGAGGGCTGTCTGGTGCTCACTATGAGGTGAGTCAGGATGTGGTCCCTCCTGGTGATGGGACCTCACCGAAAAAGGGAGGTGGTACAGGGAAAACATGGCAAAAAGGGGATCCCAGGTGCCATGGGTGGGATTCCTGGGCCCGGCAAAAGGGGATCCCAGGTGCCATGGGTGGGATTCCTGGGCCTGGCAAAAGGGGGGGGGGTGTCGGGTATCAGGGTCAGGGATGCTTGGCCCCGGTGGCCAGAGTTAAAAACACAAGGCTCGCTCCCGGGTGCCAACATGGAGCGGTTGGTGGCAGGATGAGAAGGGAGTCCTGGCTACCGTGGGACTAAATGCGTCAATGATGGAGTGTTACCTTCCCGAGGAGGGTCCAAGGAGGTAATTGTTGTAATTGTATGGTTTTAATGTAGGAGAAGGGTCACGTTATGGTTAAGTTATTGTATTACAGTTATGCTGTATTGTCTGCTCAGGGTAATGTAAAGAGGGGACCCATATGCTGTGGCTGCAGCAACCCACCAATAGACGTTGATGTTGAACAAGGTAATCTTAGTGTAATGCTTGGGAAAGATGGGGGGGGGAGGGGAGGGGGGAGTGGAGAGGACAGGCAAAGGGTGGCAGGAGCCCAGAGGCTGGTGTGGTGCACCCCAGGTTATAACTTAGGAGCATGTTTACTAAATATTAATGTACATTAAGTGCCACTGCCCCAATAGAAATAAATAGGTATTGCTGCACTTAATGCGCATTCACAAATGTTAATGTGCCCTAACCTTTAGTAGACATGTCTCTTAATGAATCTCAATATTATT
Organism: Ichthyophis bannanicus; assembly: GCA_033557465.1. NCBI lineage: Eukaryota > Metazoa > Chordata > Amphibia > Gymnophiona > Ichthyophiidae > Ichthyophis > Ichthyophis bannanicus. Next base: position 171,186,315 of record CM066032.1, on the reverse strand, counting down.
TGCATGGGCAGTGAGGATAAAGAGACTGCCAGTTTTCTACATTACTATACTCCAGTATCAGCTGCCAGACACATTAGGAAGTACTATACACCCTGCTCATTTAGAATCCATAGCAGACCTGCCGTATCATAACAGCATTACCAGGACTCACAAAGCATCAAACCCTACCTCTCTAAAGGCAACACTGCAAATATTAAACCAGTACATCTCAGAGTACCAGTATAACTCCTACTGGGGAAAGAGAACAAGTAGCACAGACACATGGAAACTACATGAACAGAATACCTCAGCTCAGTTACACCATCAGAACATAGACTGTCACCAAACAAAGAACAAGGGATCACAATTCAGAAATCGGAAGACAGTAATTAAACTGGAAACCCCAAAAGCCAAACTTGGAATGTACAACACTAGAGAAATAAAACTGTAAATTAATTTCCTCTTGTACTAAACTAAATGCAAAACGTTAGCAATGCACATTTCCCAGAGCTGGCATATCCAGTTAGTAAATTCAAAATAATTTTTTTTTTTTAACCTTTTTGTTTGGGCATTTTATTTTTCAGTTGCAATTGCCCCAGTCACTTTCTTCTGGTCTTCTGCTAACTCTCCATTGTCTACTATCCATTTGTCCTTTTTTCTAGTCTCCTTTCCATTCTCTCTACATCTGATAGCCAGGCGTTTTAGAACCTTCAACAAAGACTTATTCATAAACAAAATCATTCCACAACTCCAATGGGAATTCAACACCCTTGACCCTAAGCATAGAGAAATGGAACTCCATAATATCTAAGGCAGCATCAGCCCCTACCAGAACAGAACTACAAGCACGCAGGAGGTCCAACGCCCCCTGTTACTCAAGTGATATCAGGGATGCAAATCGCACTCTCCAAAGACTGGAGAGAAAATGGAGACGGAACAAGTTGCATAACTTCCTGACTCAATACAGAGCCAAGTAACTGGAATATAACAATCTGATAAATGAGCGTAAACAGCAGCACCATACCAACCTAATCATGAGTTCTGTCAACAGACCGAGAGAACTCTAGCATTGTCCAAAAGCTCACTAAGGACACCACGCAGCACTGTACCCACCATCTTGACCCACAGGAATTTGCGGACTACATGAAATCGAAAAGCACAATCCAGACATGCTCCCTCACACCCCAGACAGATAACCATGAAATGGAAGAGTCGCATCAAACCTGGGAGGACTTCAGCATACCTTCAACACACAAAGTAGAGGACATAATGAATGGACTCAACATAACCTCACCGTCAGACCCATGTCCAGTGTCTTGGCTCAAAGCCACAAGAAGCCAGCTCTCCCATCACATTCACAAAATCGTCAAGGATTCACTCCAACAAGGATACATGCCGCAATCCCTGAAGCAAGCGATGATACGACCGATACTTAAAAGCAACACCCTAAACCCCTCTGAAACAAAATCATACTGTCTCATCTCCAGCCTACCATTCTTTGCGAAAATCATTGAAAAGATAGTGCAAAGGCAACTTCAGGACCACATTAACATGAATGCCCCACTGGACATCCAACAGCATGGCTTTAAACCCCAGCACGGTGTGGAAATGCTACTCACTTCCCTCTTTGACAATCTCCTAAGAGGCATAGATAAGAACAGCTTCCTGCTAGTGTTCATGGACATCTCATCAGCCTTTGACACCCACACCAGGTTACTGTAATGCCTGCAGAAGATGCAAGTATGCAAGAATACTCTGAAGTGGTTTACCTCCTACTTGGAAGATCGAACACAACAAATCAAATGCGCCCAAAAGAAATCAATGCAGTTCCCTGTCACGCAGGGAATACCACAAGGTTCAACCCTGTCATCAGTGCTCTTTAACATTTACATCCAACCCATATGCAACGTCATCAAACACCACAAACGTCACTATCACCTCTATGCTGACGACATCATGGTGTATGCTCCAATCAACCTACTAGCTCTTGACACCACAACAATAACCAGATGCCTTGAAGACATGAATGCCTAGCTCATGGCCAATAACCTGACAGTCAACTATGATAAAACTGAAGCAATGTTTGTCACCAGGAACCCCACCTTCATTCCACCACAAACTATCAGAATTCTCGACAAACAATAGCAGTCAAAGATGAAGTTAAGTACCTGGGCATCACAATGGACAGAGCTCTGAACCTAAAATCCCACATCACCAAAACCGCAAACAAGGCCTATCAACGTTTGAGGACCATCAGAAAGCTCAAGCCAATACTCCACCAGGACCACTTCAGCACAGTGTGACAAGCACTCATCATACCTCTACTTGATTACGGAAACTCGCTATATCAAGGCCTCCCTCAGCAGACCTTACACCCACTCCAAATGGTGCAAAACACTGCAGCACGCATCATTACGGATACTCCAAGAACTGAGCACATCACCCCCGTCTTACAGCAACTGCACTGGCTCCCAATGATGGCCAGAGCAAAATTCAAAACAGTCCTGATCATCTTTAAAATCACTCACCATCTCTCGACAGATGCACTCCAAGATATCATAACAAGGGATATCAGCAATAGACCAAGAAGGACCAATACTGACAACATGATCGGCACACCTGCAGGATTTATTTATTTATTTAGTATTTATTTAGCTGTATTTATATTCCGCTTTTCACCGGGTCAAAGCGGTCAATTGGGGGATACATTTAACATGAGGGGATATGACACACATACGTTAATACTTACAGGGAGCATGGGCAATGGAGGGTTAAGTGGCTTGCCCAAGACCACAAGGAGTGCCTATAGGACTAGAAATCCCAGTCCCTCCGGCCTGAGATTGCTGTCCCCAGGTGGGACTTGAACCCCCGGCTTGTCCTAACCACTAGACCACTCCTCCCACAAAAAAGGATATGACAAGACTAAACAAACAACCTCAAGAAGAGCTCCTTCGCTACTGGCACCCACACTTTGGAACTCCCTCCCAACGGGCCAGAGGGCCTTGAATGACGACATAGACTTCCGCAAGGCCCTTAAAACCCTGCTCTTTACAGAAACCTATGAGCAGACAGACAACAGTCTCCACCCGAACGGTAATGCAGATACCTCCACCAACTCGATACCCCTCTCAACTAGACATTTACGAGTTCATTGTGTAATGTTAAGTACCCTCATGTTAAATGTAACTCTCCAATTGTGATGTGACCACTTTGATTGTAGGATAAGGTGGTAGACAAATCTGTCTAAATAAATAAAATAAATGAATCTGCTTCTAACATACTGATCTTTCCCCTTTTGCTCTTTCCTCCATTTTTCTTTATTCCTTTTTCAAATTTCACCCCTCCATCCTCAATCCCCACTTACTATCCCAAAAAGCTCAGCCAGTCATAGATTTTTCTTCCCTGCCACGCAAAATATCTGTTCCCCTCTCCATCTTCATCACTAGTACGACTACTGCACATTTGTATAGCGCTACATGTCATACGCAGCACTGCGCAGACACATGAAAAAGATGGTCTCTGCTCATCAGAACTTACAATCTCTCTCCGCAAGCTTCTTTTTTTCTTCCCCCCCCCCCCCAGTCCCAGCCCCACTCTCTTGTGGCCCTCCCCCCCAGCATCAGCTCCCTTCTAGTTCCAGTCCCTCCCTGCATTCACTCTCTTCCAGTCCCGTTCGCCCATCCCCCTGCATCATCCGCATCACATTGGACGTGCTCCCGTTTAACCTCCCAGCACTCAGCGCGCCGGCAGGTTCCTTTTTATCACAGCCATGGGAGACAAGGCAGATGCTGCTCTTTACTGCGTCAGAAGCCTTATGAGAAGAGACTTGAAGACCTAAATATGCACACTTTGGAGGAGAGGAGGGACAGGGGAGATATGATTCAGACCTTTAAATATACTTAAAGAGAAATAATGAACAAACAAACCTCTTCCAAAGATGGGAAAGCTGTAAAACTAGAGGGCATAAGATGAAGCTGCAAGGGGGTAAATTGAAAGGCAATGTCAGGAAATACTTTTTCACTGAAAGGGTGATGGATGCTTGGAATGCCCTCCAAATGGAAGTGGTGGGGGCAAACACAGTGACAGAATTCAAAATGGCATGCGACAAACACAGTGGATCCCTTTACAGCAACAGGATAAAATCAAAATAAACTGAACTATCTAATTTCTCAACAAATAGGGGTGTCCTAGATGGAGCAGTGGATTCACCCCTAAACAAAGACATGGGGAGGGGTGGCCTGCACAGAGTGGCAGGTGCACCTACCCTTGCCATCTTACTGGGCAGACTAGATGGACCATACTGGTCTTCATCTGCCGTCATTTACTATGTTACTATGTTACTCCCGCAGCTGTTCAGAGGTCAGCCAGGGCTTCAGGCCTCCCCAGCTCCCTCTGCAGCCGGTCAGGCGGTAGGCCCCCCGAGATACGGGCCCTGTGCAAGCAACATACACTCACAATGGACGGGCTGTCCCTGGTTGGAGATTAGATTGTGGCACCAAATTGGAGAATAAGTGATTGAGATGCTTTGCTGAGCTGGAGCAAACAACTTTGGATCTTTACTTTAAGATCAGTCCAACCTGTGAGTCTCTTTGGAAATGGAGTGGTTCTTACCAATATAAAGAACATTTTTTTAGATTTACTGACTCACATCTGGATGGCAGTTTTCTCTGATTGGTTGAGTATAAATGTCATACATTAAACAGAAGGGGAGTGTCATGCCATTAAATGCTACGGCCATGTTGTAGAGGAGAGAGGTTCGCACTGGAATTTAAAGAGAATCCGCGCTGGATAAAATATGCTGGCAAGTGGAACACAGCTCACACATAAGTAATATATCATCCCCAACGTGGAACTGAAATGCAATACTGTATTGGTTTATTTGCAATAATGCAAAAAAAAATAAATTGTTGTTGAGCCAGAAGATGACATATTGTGAGATGCAGTTTTCACAGATTTTATTTAAAAAAAAATGAAGTGCACAGAACTATGAAAATGATATAAAAATTAAAAGGACCCAAATTAAATGTGCTAGTTGATTATCTAGAGCTCGATAGATTATTGGGCCCAGTAAAACATTTCCTACTTGGTATTTTCATGGATTCATTGGTTCAGTTTGTGTGAGTGTTCATCCAGGAACCCATAGCAGATCGATGATGATAGTATGGATTAGTGCAACAAACTTCTACTTTAATGCATTTTGAAGTGCAACTTTTAGATTGTGGAATGTGAAAAATATACTTAACTCCTCCCATCTAACCACCCCTATTCACCCTAGAACAGATCTCACCCCAGTGGTCACCCCATACTTACCCTAACCATTTGAATAACTTTTCATTATCCTTTATCAGCCACCAACTGCCTATTTTTAGATAATACTTTTTTCAGTGCTTAAACCCTTATTAAACAGAGGACTAAACTGGTGTTTAGTGTGCACCAGAGTACTTCATTACATTTGATTCCTCCCTCTCTTAAATTTCCTGACTCTAGTGCGTTTCCATGGGAAATGAAGACACACCCCTCTCTCTGCTCTTCTTGGAGAGTTTTTTTTTATTTAAAGCCTCTGTTTACCAACGTGCAGTAAAGCTTTGCAGTTATTTCACATTAACTGCCAGAACTAGCATGCACTTACTGCAACCCCTCCACATTAACTATTGCAGGTGTTTCGATCATTTTGCCATTCAGTTAATACAGAAGAAATTTCTGTCTCCAGGAACAAGCAGGAATGTAGTCTTCACATATGGGTATCGTCGGTACCGACGGAGCCTGCGCGGGAATGCTCCCCAGCGTCCAATAGGAAAGCTTTTGGGAGCATCCCACAACGCCTGCATGCTGCCTTCCTGCCTTTCCCAACTGTCCCTCTCCAGTTCTTCGTTTTCCGCAGAGCCGACAGGTCGCATATCCTGTCACCGCAGAAAAAATTCCCTTCTATTCTTCTTTTTTGTGGTCGCGTCTGCCTTCCCTTGGTTCTTCTCTCTTTTTTTCCCAAAACCCCCCCCCAAAAAAACCACACTTTCTTTCTGGAGTCTTTTCCAGTTATTTTCTCCTCAGGTGCCACGCGCCATTTTGGGCACTAGGCCCAACTTTTTACTTTAAAATGGAAAAACCCGCTTCGGGTTTTAAAAAGTGTTCCAAGTGTGGTGGTACCATCTCCGTCACCGAAACCCATGAGTGGTGCCTCAAATGTTTAGGTCCTGACCACTCTATTTCGGAGTGTGTTGCCTGTGGGATGATGTTGAAAAGGGGCCGGCAGAACCGAGCTGCTAAACTTAGCACCCTTTTTCCCTCCGATGCAGACTCCGTCTTCCTCCCATGCATCTCAGGTAACTAAACATAAATCTAGCCGGTCCTCAAAGGATAGATCTCCTTCTAAGCATTGAGATGCCTCTGGCGTTGACCTTGAGGGACTTTCACCGGCAAAATTGCCCCGGCGGGAGGCTTCGCCTTCCAAAGTACTAACGGGGCTCCAGGATGTTCTCGAGGCTTCAACCTCGGCAGAACTGCTGATGCCATGCTCTGGGGTCCCGGCTGTTTCATCCGGTACCGATACCCAAGCATCGGCAGCGTCGATAGACCAGAGATTCTTGGCTATTGAACGCAGTCTGGCGGCTCTTCTCACGGCCTCGATGCCCCTGAAACTGCTTCAGACAATTCAATCAGTACCGGCACCAACTCCGGTACCGACTGCGTCGACATCGGCAGGTATTCTACCAGGACCGAGTCATGCGTCTTTGTCCGGTATCGACAAGTCAGTACCGGACCACTCCGATGCCGACTTCGATCTGTACCGGTACCATGCCTTGCACGATCACCCGGATCGGAGGTATTTTGAATCCTCAGATGAGTCTGAAGACTCTGAAAGCTCTGCCAATACCAGAGTACTTCTTCCTGAGGATTCCTCTTCTCCTCAGCGTAGGATGTCTCCACCAGAGGATATGTCCTGTCAGGATTTTATCCGAGATGTGGCCCGAGGTCTTTCCATCACATTGGCTCCTGAAAAAGAACCTAGGGCAAAGGAATTGGAAATCTTGCAATACCCTAAAGCTCCCAAGGAGGCAGCTACCTTACCTATTCATGAGATCTTACATGATCTCATGTTAAGGATGTGGGAAACACCTCTAACCACATCTCCTCACTCTTGAAGATTCGACACCATGTATCGAGTTCCTCCTTGTCCTGGGTTTCAGAAGACTCAATTACCACACCATTCCATGGTGGTGGAGTCAGCTATGAGAAGGATAAAGAGTGCAAAAAGGCATGCATCTAATCCTCCAGGACGTGAGTGTAGGACTCTTGACGTCTTTGGACGTCGAACCTTCCAGGCTTCCATGCTTTCTGTTAGAATCAGTTCCTATATCTTATATATGGGAATGTTCCTTAAGGAGATTTAGAACTTATGAGCCCTCTCCTTCCTGATGATAAGAGGCAGGATTACCTTGCCCTTGTCAAACATGCTCAGAATGTTTCCAAGTTTGTGAATCGTGCAGCCTTTGACTGCTTTGAGTGCATAAGCAGAACCTCTGCTATTGCCATAGGTGCATGTAGGATTGCCTGGCTCCAGGCATGTGACTTGGAAATTTGGGTACAGGATAAACACGGGAATATTCCTTGCAAAGGAGAGAATCTCTTTGGCAAGAATTGGCAGGAAAAAGCTAATGAGATAGATGCTGACAATATGACTTTGGATAGATTGTCTAAATCTACAGCTGATCCTGCGAGGAAAAAATCCTCTAAGAAACCATTCTTCAGTAAGAAGAAGAGGTCTTATCCCTCCTATACCCAACATGGACACCGTCCAGGTCAGCCTGCCTAAAAGGGACAATGGCAACAACCTAGACAACAAAAGAAGCCAAAAGCGGTAAAACCTCAGCCAGCTCAGCCTCCTCAGGGGCTTTGACTCCTCTCTAGAGAATTTCGTTTTCCTACCCCTGAAGGGTCCAGAACCCTATAATCCCTCCTATACCCAACAGGGGCATCGTTTAGGTCAGTCTGCCCAAAAGGGACAGCAGCAACAACCTAGGCAGAGAAAGACAAATGCAGCTAAGCCTCAACCGGCTCAGTAGACTCAGCCTCCACAGAGAACTTTGCCTTCCTGGCCCTGAACGGCCCAGAACCCTCCACCATCCCAGGAAGGTTATGTCATTTTGCCCCCAGATGGGGTCAGATAACAGCAGAAAATTGGACACTGTCTATTGTAAGAGAGGGGTACAAGCTTCATTTCCTCAGCATGCCCCCTCCTGCAATGGTAAGACAGTTCAATTCTCAGACCTCTCTCAACGACCAGTTAGGTCAAGAGGTCACTGTCCTTCTTGCCCAGGGGGCAATAGAAGAGGTACCCATTCCCCAACAAGGTACAGGGCTTTACTCCCTCTATTTCCTTATTCCAAAGAAAACAGGAGGACACAGACCCATTTTAGACCTCAGTGAATTGAACAAATTCCTGTTCAAGGAGAAGTTCAAAATGATTTCTCTTGGAACTCTGCTGCCATACCTTCAGAGTCAGGATTGGCTTTGTTCTCTAGATCTCAAGGATGCGTACACTCATGTTATCATCCATCTAACTCACTGAAAGTTCCTTCGCTTTCTGTTTCAAGGGAAGCACTACCAATACAGGGTTCTTCCTTTTGGCTTGGCCTCTGCACCAAGGGTGTTCACAAAATGCATGGCCGTGGTGGCAGCATTTCTCCGCACCCTGGGGATATTCGTCTTCCCTTATGATTCTCATAGCTCCACGTTGGCCACGGCTAACGTGGTACCCTCTGCTCCTACATCTCTCTCAAGCTCCGCCTCTGGAGTTAGGATATGCTCCAGATCTCCTTTCTCAGGAGGACGGGATGCTGTAGCATCCCAATCCCCAGTCTCAGCATCTCAGAGCCTGGTTGCTGAAAGCCTAGAACTTCACGGTCCTAACCTTTCCCAGCAGGTAAAGGATATTCTTCATGCTTTCAGGAAGCCTTCCACAAGACGCTCTTATGCATTTAAATGGAAAAGGTTTACCATATGGTGCTTGCAGAAGGATCTTAACCCTCTTGCGATACCTCTGGAATCATTACTGGAGTATCTCCTTCATTTATCAAATGCAGGGCTTAAGACAAATTCAGTGAGAGTTCATTTGAGTGCTATTGCAGCTTCTTTCAAGTTTCTAAATGGGCATCCTATTTCCTCTCATCCTCTCATAGCGAGATTTATGAGAGGCCTTCTTTTAACTAAGCCTCCCATTAAGCCACCACCGGTGGCATGGGACTTAAATTTGGTTCTTGGCCAGCTTATGAAACCGCCTTTTGAACCATTAGCCACTACCTAGAAACATAGAAACATAGAAACATGATGACAGAAAAAGACCACAAGGCCCATCTAGTCTGTCCTTCCATAACAACTACAACAGTCCACTTTTTACCTTTAGAGATCCTCTGTGTTGGTCCCATGCTTTTTTGAATTCAGTTACTGTCCTCATCTCTACCACCTCCACTGGGAGACTATTCCACGGATCCACTACTCTTTCCGTAAAGAAATATTTCCGCATATCACTCCTGAATCTATCTCCCTTCACCCTCATCCCATGTCCCCTCGTCGCAGAACTTGCTTTCAATTGAAAGAGGCTCTCTCCCTGAACATTTATGGAGGTATTTAAACATCTCAATCATATCACCTCTATCCCGCCTTTCCTCTAAGGTGTACATATTAAGATCCTTAAGTCTGTCCTCATATGCTTTATAATGAAGACCACTAATCATCTTAGTAGCAACCCTCTGCACCGACTCCATCCTGTTCACATCCTTTTGAAGGTGCGGTCTCCAGAATTGCACACCATACTCCAAATGAGGTCGCACCAAAGACTTATACAGAGGCATTATCACCACCTTTTTTCTGCTAGCCATTCCTCTCCGTATGCACCCAAGCATCCTTCTAGCTTTTGCCGTAGCCTTTTCTACCTGTTTAGCTACTTTAAGATCATCGGACACAACTACGCCTAGGTCCCGCTCTTCTTTAGTGGACAAAAGTACTTCACCTCCTATACTGTATTGCTCCCTTGGATTGCTGCAGCCCAAATGCATGACCTTACATTTTTTAACATTAAATCCCAGTTGCCAAATTCTAGACCATTCTTCAAGCTTAGCCAGATCCCTCCTCATGTTATCTACACCTTCCTGGGTGTCTACTTTATTGCAGATTTTGGTATCATCCGCAAAGAGGCAAACCTTACCCGACAACCCTTCCGCTATATCACTAACAAAGATGTTAAAAAGAATCGGACCAAGGACAGATCCCTGGGGCACACCACTGGTAACATCCTTCTCCTCAGAGTGAGCTCCATTTACTTGTACTCTTTGTACTCTTTGTCGCCTCCCACCCAACCAATTTCTCTTTGACATTCCTTTCCTGGAAGGTCATCTTTCTTATTGCAATCACATCAGCACGTTGCATCAGTGAATTGCAAGCGTTGGTGGCTGATCCTCCTTATACAAGATTCCTTCATGACAAGGTAGTCCTTAGGACTCATCCACACTTTATGCCAAAGGTGGTGTCACCTTTTCATTTAAACCAAGCGGTTTACCTTCCTGTATTCTTCCCAAGGCCACACGCCTCAAATGCAGAAAGGAATCTTCATACTTTGGATTGTAAAAGGGCTTTGTCCTTTTACTTAAAAAGGACACAGCAACATAGAAAGTCCTCTCAACATTTTTGTTGCTTTTGATCCTCGTCATTTGGGACTTCCAGTCTCCAAAAGAACACTGTCCAACTGGATTGCACAGTGTATTTCTTTTGCCTATGAGAGTAAAAAGCTTCCTCTGGAAGGCCATGTCACAGCTCATAATGTGAGAGCCATGGCAGCTTCTATGGCTCATCTTCATTCTGTGTCTATTGATGACATCTGTCGAGCAGCTACTTGGGCTTCGGTTCATACCTTCACAGCCCATTACTGCTTAGACAAAGACTCCCGCCCGGGATGCCTTGTTTGGTCAGGCTGTTCTTCAACACCTGTTCCATACTTAATCAACTCCTACCCACCATCCCTGGTAGGATGCCAGAGATCTATGGGGGGAAGTGGAACCCTTTAACAAGGGCACACAACTTCTGGGGCCTTCTCCTTGGCATCTGCAGCTAGGGAGTCCCCCATATGTGAAGACTACATTCCTGCTTGTTCCTGGAGATAGCATAGTTACTCGCCTGTAACAGGTGATCTCCGGGAACAGCAGGAATTTAGTCTTCACAACCCATTCACCTCCCCTAGGAGTTGTATCTCTCTATTTCTCTCTTTCTCGCTTTCTGTCTCTCTTTTGTCTCAGCTTTAAACTCAACTGGAGAGGGACAGTTGGGAAAGGCGGGAAGGCAGCACACAGGCGCTGTGGGATCCTCCCAAAAGCTTTCCTATTGGACGCTGGGGAGCATTCCCGCGCAGGCTCTGTCGGTACAGACGATATCCATATGTGAAGACTAAATTCCTGCTGTTCCCGGAGATCACCTGTTATAGGTGAGTAGCTATGCTTTAGTGCACATGAACTGAAGGGCAGATGATACGATGTAATTAGCTGCACCTCTTGAGGTGGACTCAATAGCTCTACATCTTTGGTGTTAAGTTAACCCATGATAACTAGCTATTTATTAACTGGTAAGGCACACTTCCTGCCCATTCCATGCCACCTCCTGCATTAGATGGTTATCATGGGAATTACTATGCGACACCTCATTAATTTTTAGCATGTGTTAATTTCCATGTAAGTTAGTGGATAGGGAACCTTAATGTGGTGGCATGTTTTCCTAGGAATCTGAGTGTGGGTGAATAGAATGAGAGAGCCAGGAATGCTTGATTAAGTAATCCTTATCCAAATAATATGGACATGCAGCAATATGTTGAATAATGAAAACAAATGAAAAGAAGGAGAAAGACTTCAGCCTTCACTATTCACCATCACCGGTGATAAAAAACAAAACAAAACCCTCTTCCACAGTATACATCAAAATATTAAAGAGAAAATCAAATACTGATCTTATTTTGAATTGCAACAGTACTTGATTTTCTTTTGTATTTTGCATGGGGGGGGGGCCTTGTAAAAATAGGAGACTGGGCATCCAGATGGCAGATGAAATTTGAATAGGAAAAGCGCAAAATGATGCACATAGCGAAGAATATTCTGAACTACAGTTACATAATGCAAAATCCTACATTAGGAGTCTCCTTAATGTTATCTTGGACATTAAGTTGAAATCGTCGATGTAGTGCACCGCAGCATCCAAAAAAGCAAATGGAATGTAAAGAATTACTGAGAAAGGAATAAAGATGGAGTATATCATAATGCCTCTAATCTCCAGGAACAAGCAGGAATGTAGTCTTCACATATGGGTATCGTCGGTACCGACGGAGCCTGCGCGGGAACGCTCCCCTGTGTCCAATAGGAAAGCTTTTGGGAGCATCCCACAGCACCTGTGTGCTGCCTTCCCACCTTTCCAACTGTCCCTCTCCAGTTCTTCGTTTTCCGTGGAGCCGACAGGTCCCATACCCTGTCACCGCAGAAAAATTTCTTCTTTAATCTTTGTTTTTTGTGGTCGCTGCCTTCCCTCGACACTATACCGGTACCGCCGGTTCATTCTTCTTTCTTCTTAAAAAACAAACAAACTATAGTTTCTGAGCTATTTTACTTCAGAAACCTTTTTCCTTGGTGTTAGGCGCCATTTTGGGCACTAAGCCCAATTTTTCCTTAAAAATGGAAAAACCAACATCTGGTTTTAAAAAAATGTTCTAAGTGTGGCGGTACCATCTCCATCACCAACACCCATGATTGGTGTCTCAAATGTTTAGGTCCTGACCACTCTACTTCGGAGTGCCTCTCTTGTGGAATGATGTCAAAAAGGGGTCTGCAGAATCAAGCTGCAAAGCTTAGCACCTTTTTTCCCTCAGACGCAGCGTCTGTTGCATCGACATTCTCCAGGGCCTCATCTTCCTCCCATGGATCTCAGGTAACTAAACATAAATCTAGCTGGTCCTCAAAGAGAAGATCTCCTAAGTATCGAGATGCCACTGGCGTTGCCCTTGAGGAAATTTCACCGGCAAAACTGCCCTGGCGGGAGGCTTCGGCTTCCAAAGCATCAACGGGGCTCCAAGATGTTCTCGAGGCCTCAACCTCGGCAGAACTACTGTTGCCATGCTCTGGGGTTCCAGTCGCTTCTTCCGGTACTGACGCCCAAGCATCGTCAGCGTCGATAGACCAGAGATTTCTTGCTATCGAACGCAGTCTAGTGGCTCTTCTCATGTCTTTGGTACCGTTGAAACTGTTTCAGACACCTCAACCGATACCAGTACCGACGGCATCGATGTCGATGGGTATGCCACCCATACCGAGTCATGCGTCTGTCTCCGGCATCGACAGATCGGTACCGGAGCAACCCGATATCGACTTCGATCGATACCGGTACCGTGCGCTGTACAATCACCAAGATCGGAGGTATTTTGAATCCTCTGAGTCTGATGACTCCGAAGACTCTGCCGATGCAAGAGTACTTCTCCCAGAGGATTCCTCTTCTCAGCGCAGTGTGTCTCCACCAGAGGATATGTCCTTTTAGGATTTTATCCGTGATGTGGCCAGAGGCCTTTCCATCACAGTAGCTCCTGAAAAAGAGCCTAGGGCAAAGGAGTTGGAGATTCTCCAATACCCTAAGGCTCCCAAGGAGGCAGCTACTCTGCCTATTCATGAGATCTTAAATGATCTTATGCTAAGAATGTGGGAAACACCTCTAACCACATCTCCTCATTCTCGGAGACTCGATATTATGTATCGAGTTCCACCTGGCTTTCAAAAAACTCAACTACCACACCATTCAATGGTAGTGGAATCAGCCATGCGTAGGATGAAAAGTGCAAAGAGACATGCGTCCAATCCTCCAGGTTGTTAATGCAGGACTCTTGATGCCTTTGGGTGTCGATGCTTTCAAGCTTCCATGCTCTCAGCTAGGATCAGTTCCTATATCTTGTATATGGGAATGTTCCTTAAAGAGGTCACAGGAGACTTGGAGCTTATGAGGATGTTTCCAAGTTTGTAAATCGTGCAGCCTTTTGACTGTTTTGAGTGCAAAAGCAGAACCTCTGCTTTTGCCATTGGTGCATGTCAGATTGCCTGGCTTCAGGTATCCGACTTGGAAATTTGGGTACAGGATAAATTAGGAAACATTCCTTGCACAGGAGAAAATCTCTTTGGCAAGAATTGGCAGGAGAAGGCTAATGAGATAGATGCAGACAAGATCACTTTGGATAGATTGTCCAAATCTACAGCCGATCCTGCAAGGAAAAGATCCTCTAAAAAACATTTTTCAATAAGAAAAAGAAGTTTTATCCTTCCTATACCCAACAGGGACACCGTCCAGGTCAGCCTGCCCAAAAGGGACAACGGCAACAACCTAGACAACAAAAGAAGCCAAAAGTGGTAAAACCTCAGCCAGCTCAGCAGGCTCATCCTCCTCAGGGGCTTTGACTCCTCTCTAGAGAACTTCGCCTTCCTGCCCCTGAAGGGTCCAGAACCCTTGGACATCCCAGGCAGGTTATGTCATTTTGCCCACAGATGGTACCATATAACAGCAGAAAGTTGTACTCTGTCCATTGTATGAGAGGGGTAGAAGCTTCATTTTCACAGCATGCCCCTCCTACAATGGTAAGACAGTTCAATTCTCAGACCTCTCTCGACAATCTTTTAGGTCAAGAAGTCATAACACTCCTTGCGCAAGGAGCAATAGAGGAAGTACCCATTCCGCAACAGGGTACAGGGTTCTACTCCCCCTGTTTTCTTATTCCAAAGAAAACAGGAGGATACCGGCCCAATGTAGACCTCAGAGAATTGAACAAATATTTGTTTTGAGAGAAGTTCAAAATGGTCTCTCTAGGAACTCTTCTGCCATACCTTCAAAGTCAGGATTGGCTTTGTTCTCTAGATCTCAAGAATGTGTATACTCATCCATCCAAATCACAAAAGATTCCTCCGTTTCCTGTTTCAAGGAAAGCACTTCCAGTACAACAGGGTTCTTCCTTTTGGCCTGGCTTCTGCACCAAGAGTATTCACAAAATGCATGTCTGTGGTAGCTGCATTTCTCCGCACTCTGGGAATATTCATCTTCCCCTACTTAGACGACTGGCTCATTTGAGCACCTACAATGCCAGAAGCCAGCTCTGCTTTGTTTCGCACAATGCAAATCCTTCAGTATTTGGGATTAGTCATAAACCTCCCAAGTCCAATCTTGCTCCCACTCAATCCCTAGAGTTCATAGGAGCTCATCTGGATACCAGACAGACAAGGGCTTTCCTTCCGCAGCCCCGCTGTCTTCGCATAATACAGCTAGCTTCCCAAGCAGTGCTCAAACCTTATCTCACTGCTAGAGAAATGCTACAACTGCTGGGCCACATGGCATCCACTGTGCATGTGGTTCCTTATGCTTGCCTCCACATGCAAGCAGCCCAGTGGACTTTATCCACTCAGTGGACACAGGCCTCAGGTTGCCTGTCGGACAAAATAACAAACTCAGACCGGCTTAGTTCATCCCTCCAATGGTGGCAATCGCTCAAAAATCTTCTCGTGGGGTCGCCTTTCCAGCAACCCCTATTCCAAGCCACCCTAACAGATGCATTTAAGTGGGATGGGGAGCCCACCTGCACGATCTCTCTACCCAGGGTACCTGGACTCCACAGGAGGCCTGTCTTCACATCTACCTCCTGGAACTCAGAGCAATCTTCCTTGCTCTTCGAGTGTTTCATGCCCAGCTTAGTTACAAGACAGTCCTAGTTCAAATGGGCAATCAGGTAGCCATGTTCTATGTAAACAAGCAGGGTGGAACAGGCTCTCTGTCGCTATGCAACAAAGGTTTGCGACTATGGACCCTTGCCAGAGTGCATCAGATTCATCTCCTTGCGGTGTATCTTCTAGGCATTCAAAACTCTTAGGCAGACAAACTCAGTCAAGTTCTGCTACCACACGAATGGTGTCTCCATGCAGACCAGCTTGCCCAAATAGTTCAGATTTGGGGAACCCCAGACATAGACCTCTTTGCAAGTCCGCTGAATGCCAGACTTCCCTGGTTCTGTTCCAGAATCCCGGCTCGACATTGTCAGGCAAGGGACGCCTTCCTCCTTCACTGGAGTCAGGACTTCCTATATGCCTTCCCACCCATTCCTCTCATCCCCAAAACACTAGTCCAGCTTCAGAGAGACAGAGGTCATATGATTCTCATAGCTCCATGTTGGTCACAGCAAACGTGGTACCCTCTGCTTCTACATCTCTCTCAAGCTCCACCTCTGGAGTTGGGATCTGCTCCAGATCTTCTCTCCCAAGAGAACGGGATGCTGTGGCATCCCAATCCCCAGTCTCTGCATCTCAGGGCCTGGTTGCTGAAGGCCTAGAGCTTCAGGATCTCAACCTTTCTCAACAGGTAAAGGATATCCTTTATGCTTCTAAGAAACCCTCCACAAGATACTCATACGCCTTTAAGTGGAAAAGGTTTACCATATAGTGCTCGCAGAAGGGTCTTAACCCTCTTGCGATACCTCTGGAATTGATACTGGAGTATCTCCTTCATTTGTCGAATGCGGGTCTTAAGACAAATTCAGTAAGAGTCCATCTTAGTGCTATTGCAGCTTCTTACAAGCCTCTAAGTGGACAACCTATTTCCTCTCATTCTCTTATAGCGAGATTTATGAGAGGTCCGTCTTTTAACAAAGTCTTCCATTAAGCCACCACTGGTGGCATGGGACTTGAATCTGGTGCTCGGGCAGCTCATGAAACCGCCCTTTGAACCATTAGCCACTACATCTTTGAAATTTCTTTCCTGGAAAGTCATCTTCCTCATTGCAATCACATCAGCACGTTGCATCAGTGAATTGCAAGCATTAGTGGCTGATCCTTCTTACACAAGGTTCCACCATGATAAAGGCAGTTCTTAGGACTCATCCACACTTTATGCCAAGGAGGTTTCGCCTTTCCATTTTAAACCAAGCGGTTGATCTTCCTGTATTCTTTCCGAGGCCTCATGCCTCCAGTGCCGAATGGAACCTTCATACTTTGGACTGTAAAAGAGCTTTAGCCTTTTACTTGCAGAGGACACAGACAGCATCGAAATTCTTCTCAACTCTTTGTTGCTTTTGATCCTAGTCATTTGGGACTTCCAGTGTCCAAAAGAACTCTATCTAACTGGATTGCACAATGCATATCCTTTGCCTATGAGAGTAAGAACCTTCCTCTTGAAGGCCATGTCACAGCTCACAGTGTGCGAGCCATGGCAGCCTCAATGGCTCATCTTCACTCTGTATCTATCGACGACATCTGTCGAGCAGCTACTTGGGCTTCGGTACATACCTTTAACGCCCACTACTGCTTAGACAAGGACTCCTGCTGGGATGCCTTGTTCATTCATGCTGTTCTTCAACACCTTTTTCAGACTTAGTCAGTTCCTACCCACCATCCCTGGTAGTATGCCAGAGATCCATGGAGGGAAGCATAGCCCTTTCATAAGGGCTGACAACTTCCTGGGGCCATCTTGCTGGCATCTGCAGCTAGGGAGTCCCTATATGTGAAGACTACATTTCCTGCTTGTTCCTGGAGATAGCGTAGTTACTCACCTGTAACAGGTGATCTCCGGAACAGCAGGAATTTAGTCTTCACAACCCGCCCACCTCCCATAGTAGTTGTATTTCTCTTTCTCTCTCTCTCTCTCTCATATTTCAGCTATAAACTCAACTGGAGAGAGACAGTTGGAAAGGCGGGAAGGCAGCACACAGGTGCTGTGGGATGCTCCCATAAGCTTTCCTATTGGACCGTTGGGGAGTGTTCCAGCGCAGGTTCTGTTGGTAGCGAGGATACCCATATGTGAAGACTAATTCCTGCTGTTCCCGGAGATCACCTGTTACAGATGAGTAACTATGCTTTACTCCATGTTGTGAAAGCAATTCGGTACTTCAAATCAACAGAGATGTAGTAACTATAAAAGGTTCAGAGAACGATGACCAACATGATAAAGAAAATGGAATGACTTCTATAAGTAAAGGCTAATGAGGTTGGGACCCTTCAGCATGGAGAAGAGATGGCTGAGGAGAGATGGTAGAGGTCCATAAAATCAAGAGTGGAATGGGCAAACGTGACTTGCGTTTACTTTCAGAACGTGCAAAGACTAGGGAACATACCATGAAATTAGTAATTCACAAACAATCAGTGTCCTGTCCAAAAACAAATGCCCCCCCCCCCCCCCGTTTTTTGAAACCACAATACATACTTTAAAAAAGCTTTGTCAGACAATGACTGCAGGTGGGGTTAGCCACTTCTGAGAGTCTTTTAATAGTTTTGCAGTAAAACCAAGGCAGTCAGCCAGTCTTTATTAGCATGTACTTATCTGAAGTCCATAGCAGTATCAGAGCCATATAGTCCTGGTGGAATAAACGACATAGTACCATGTTTTGGGTTAGTCAAGTTCCCAAAACTCTGCTTCAGGTTACAGCTCACCACACCAGCACTCCGTCAACAGTGTCTATTCACCCTGACTATATGGCTTCGATCAGGGGTGGTTCTACCATTAGGCCAACTGAGGCGATGGCCTCAGATAGCAGTTTTTAGGGGACAGCACTGATTTGCCGCTCCCTAGAAAACTGCCTAGGGTAAAACCACCAAGCAGCAGGATCATTAAAATCAAAGAAAGCAGCCCGCTGAACATTTCTTTCTCCGTTTCCGCGGCTCTGCTTTCAAACTGCTGTCTGCTGAGTGCTGACACTGCTGAGTCGCGTGGAGCCGTCGGAGTGGAGGACTCGAGGTTCATTCATGTTTTGGGTTACCATATAGTGGTCATTCGGGGTGGAGGGCTCGAGGTCATGAATGACCACTATATGGTAACCCAAAACAAGAATGACCTCGAGCCCTCCACCCCGACGGCTCCACGCGACTCAGCAGTGTCAGCACTCATCAGACATCAGTTTTAAAGCAGAGCCGCAGGAACTGATAAATCGGAACTGGTTAAAAGATAGAAAGCAGAGGGTAGGGCTAAATGGCCAATATCCCAATGGAAAAAGGTTAATAGTGGAGTACCCCAGGGATCTGTACTGGGTCCGCTACTTTTTGACATATTCTAAATGACCCAGAAAAGGGAATAACTAGTGAGGTTACCAAATTTGCAGACGATACAAAACTGTTTAAAGTTGTTAAAACCCAAGAGGACTGTGGAAAACTGCAGGAGGCTCTGGATACATTGGAGGCCTGGGCAACCAAATGGCAGATGAAATTTAATGTGGACAAGTGCAAAGTTATGCACCTAGGAAAGAACAACCCACATTATGGTTACACGATGCAAGGTTCCACATTGGGAACCACCACCCAGGAAAAAGATTTAGGAGTCATCGTGGATAACATGTTAAAACCCTCCGCCCAGTGTGCAGCAGCGGCCAAGAAAGCAAATAGAATGCTAGGTATCATAAGGAAAGGAATGGAGAACAAAACAAAGGATATTATAATGCCTCTGTATCGTTCCATGTTACGACCGCACCTTGAATACTGTGTGCCATTCTGGTTGCCGTATCTTAAAAAGGATATAGCGTTATTAGAAAAAGTACAGAGAAGAGCCAACCAAAATGGTAAAGGTTATGGAAGGCTACTCCTATGAAGAGAGGCTACAAAGGTTAGGGCTCTTCAACTGGAAAAGAGATGGCTGAGGGGAGATATGATAGAGGTCTATAAATTAATGAATGGAGTGGAATGGGTAAACGTAGATCGATTGTTTACGCTATCAGAATATATAAAGACTAGGGGACATGTAATGAAGCTACAGGTCACACTATTTAAGACAAATAAGAGAAAATATTTTTCACATCAACGTGTAATCAAACTCTGGAATTTGTTGCTGGAGGATGTAGTAAGAGCTGTTAGTGGAGCTGGATTTAAAAAAGGGTTGGACAAGTTCCTGGAGGAAAGGTCCATAAACCATTATTAAAAAGGGACCCAGGATAATCAATGCTTGATGGCAGTTCAAGCAGGTGGAACCTGTGTCTTTTGGGGATACTGTGCTAGTTACGTAACTGACCTAGATGTGGACCACTTTTGGAAACAGGATTACTGGGGCTTGATGGACCTCGGGTCTGACCCAGTATGGCATATCTTATGTTCTTATCGGTGCGGAGAGGAGGTGAGGTGGTGGGGGGCCGGTGGAAGAGAGCAGACAAGGAGAGGGGGGGGCGCTGTAATGGGAAACAGACCAGGGGGGCGTGCCTGGAGGCGAGCAGGCTAGGGGGGGGGGCCTGGAGGAGAGCAACTGCTAGGGGGGGGGGCAGCCGGAGAGTTACACCCGGGGATGTACTGTAATGGCTGATGGACAGCGGATTGAGGGGGAGCTGTGAAGGGGAAACTGGTATGGGAGGTGGCAACTGAGACTGGTGGTGTTGCGGTTACTTAGAAAAGTCAACGGGGTTTGTACGTGGAGGGTAGTCTGTATAGGGAGACGTGTATACTATGGATAGTTTACTGGGATTGACAACAAAAGGCTGATGGAAGAAAATGAAGAGGATAAACAAAAAGAGAGACAAGAAATGGCAGATGGACTATTAGGACCATAGAAAAAGAGCTAAGGAGAAGGACAGAGGAAAACAGAAACCTCCTGATTCGGACCAGCATGATCAAAAATTATTCAGACGACATAAGGTAGTAAAACAACTAATTTTCTTTTCATGTTTAGTTGATTGGACGTTCGTGCTATCTATATTTCCACAGAAGTATTGGGAACTGCATCTCTTATCTGGTGTGGCATCCGCAGGTGGAGTCTGGCGTGTTGGGGTACTTCATTTAATTTTTTTCTACATCTTTTGATTTTGCTTTTAGGTTAAGGTTCACTTCAATCTCCAGGAAAAACAAGCGAGGGTAATCGTCAGTACCCGGACGGAGCCCGATGCGCGGGGGACAGGGCCCCCAGCGTCCCTTAAGAAAGACTTTTGGGAGAGCATCCCACAGCGCCCTGCGCGCCTTCGTCCCACCTTTTCCCCAACCGCCTCTCTCCAGTTCTTCAAGACCGCGAAGCCAGCACGGTTGGTGTTCCTGTCACCGTCAGAAGAATTTCTTTATTTTTTTCTTTATTTCTTCGAGGTCGCTGACTGCATTCTTCGACGCCAGACCGGTACCGCCGGTCTGTTCTGTTCTTTCTTAAAAAAAAACAAAAACCAAAACTTTTCTTTCTTCAACTGTGCATTTTTGGTTTTGGGCTTAGGCCTGAACATACTTTTCTCCTGAGATATGGAGAAGCCCGCCTTACGGGTTCAAAAAGTGCATGAAAGTGTGGCCCGGTACTATTTCAGTCACCGACAACACATGGATGGGGCCTGAAATGTTTGGGTCCTGACATTATTACATAACGGATTGTGTGTCCTGTCCCATGATGTCTAAAAGACGGTGTCCGGCGAAAACACGCAGCCATAGTTCAGTTTACCCTGTTTTCCCGGCTGATGAAGCCTCGGTTGGCATTGACATCTGCCAGGGCAGATTCTTACTATCATGGATGGCTCCCGATAACCAAACATAAATCTAGCTAGCTGGTCCTCGAAGGGGCAAATCTCCCTCTAAGCCAGGGAGATGCGTCCGGGCCTTGTCCAGTCGCGGGACGGGTGGTGTCCTCGTACCGGCAAAAAAAATACTGGCCTGGCGGGAAGTTTCCGGCTTCCAATCAGCAAATGTAGTCTATGGGGTCAAAGGTTGAAATCGATGGCTCGGCCTAGGACCGATCACCTGTTGCCGTGTTCTGGGGTACCGGTGGCCTCCACTGGTAATCCGACATTCCGAGACTCTGGTCGCGTCGATGGATCAGGGAACGCATTGTCGGGTCCATGCAGCGCACCCTAACTGCGTTTATGCAGACCTTCTGAAGCCTAAGGTACCGCAACCGTCTCCTCCGTTGCCGGACTTCAGGGTACAGGATTCCTGGGCACCGGCATGGCGGTTCCAGTCTGGTGACCGTCAGGTACCGATTGCATCGAAATCGGCTTCCGGTATCCGACCCCTGGAACAACCTGGTACGTCCTGTGCTATGAGGCCCATCGGTATCCGAATTCCACGCCCCCCCCCCTTCCCCCCCCCGCGTTCCGTTTTTTTTTTTTTTTTAAACCTTTTTTTTTTTTTTTTTTTTCGATGTGTCGATCCCACTCGTTACGCATATCAGGGTTTACAGGCGCATCCCCGGACCAGGCCGACAACTTCGATTCCTCCGAAAGACTTCTGATGAGTCGGCGCGGTTCCTCCGGTCGACTTGCAACCCGGCTACTTCTTACTCCAGCGCCTGATTCTCCTACCAACACAGAAGAATGTCTCCGCCAGAAGACATGTTATTTTCAGGATTTTTCATTAGGAAGGTGGCTAGGGGCCTCTCCTGGTTACAGTGGCCCCTGAGGCAGAGCCTAGAGCCAAGCAACTAAATATTTTGCAAATTATCCTAAGGCTCCTAAAGAAGCAGCGGGACTTTACCTATTCATGAGAGTTCTCTATGCCTCAGGTTGAGCATTTGTGGGAGACTCCTCTTACCACCTCTCATCATTAGCGTTAGATTAGACACCATTGTACCGATGTCCTGTACTGTCCTGGCTTCCATAAGTCTCAGCTTCCTCACCACTCTATTGTGGGTAGAGGTGTGCCAGTGGAGGAAAATAAAGCGTGCAAAGATCGACATTGAATCATAATCCTCCAAGGACGTGAATGCAGGACCCTTGGATACTTATATGACGAAGGGTTTTCCAAGCTCATAGGCTTGCTGCCAGCAATCAACTCCTATAGATCTATATGGGGATGTTTCTAAAAGAAGTAACAGATTCATTCGGAAGTGACTTTAGACCCCTTTTATCTCAGAAAGGCATGATAAAAGGCACGGATTTTCTCAGGTTGGCCTTATAACACATGAGCAATGGCTGTTTTGCCAAATTTTCCGAACCGTCCGCTCCCCCTCATGCAGCCTTTGACTCTCTTGAGTGTGTATGGCAGAGCCTCGGCGATTACCATAGGTGCACGCAGGGTATGAGTGTATTACAAGGCCTCCTATGATTTGGAACTTTGGGTCCAAGATGAACTGGAAAATCTTTCATTGTACAGGTGAAAACCTTTTTGGCAGGGATTGGAATAAAGCAAAGGCCACTAAGAGGGATGCTGAGAACATGCTTTGGAGTCGACTTCAAAAGTTATACCTTCTGCTCCTGCTAAGAACAAGGTGGTTCAAAAAGACAACTGTTTCTACCACAAGGGAAGTTACTATCCTGCTTATGGTAGGCAGGAATCATCTGCAGGTCGTTTTGCTGCAAAACGTCAGCAGTAAGTACACTAAATAACGGCACCTGAAGTCCAAGGCTGCCGCGCCTTCTCCAAGACCCCTCAGCCCACTCAGCCTCCCCAGCGCGTGCTGTGATCTTGCAACTAGAGACACTTAGCCTTGCTGGCTCTGGAAGAACCAGAGCCCCTATCACCATTTCCCAGGAAGCGAAGCGTTGGCGACTTTGATCCCAGATGGACGCAAATTACAGCATGAGAAAGGGACCCCTCTCAATGTTGTAAGGGGAGGGTACAAGCTTCATTTCTGGAACCTTCCTCCAACACCGGGGTGAGACAGTTCACCAATTCTCCAACATCTCTCCTCAACCTTCTGGGGTCTGGAGATTGCTACCTTTCTTGCCCAAGGGGCTAGAATAGAAGAAGTACCCCTTATTCAAAAAGGGCTCACGGGTTCTACCTCCCCCTCAGTTCCTATACAACAGAAAACAGGGGGCTACAGGAACCCATATTAGATCTCAGAGAATTGTAACACGGTTCTATTCGAGAAGAGAAATTGCAAGATGATTTCTCTCGGTACTTCTGATGCCATACTCTTCAGAGTCAGGACTTGCGCACCTTTGTTCTCTAGGATCTCAAAGGATGAGTACCAACCCATGTCATCATCCATCCAACTACACAGAACGGCTTCCTTCGGTTCCTTCTTTCAAGGGAAGCACTGACCAATACAGGTGTGCCTCCTTTCGGTTCTGGCCTCTGCAAAAAGGGCTTCTGTTGGCACGCGAAATGCAATGGCAGTAGTAGGCGAGATTAAACGCTTACGCACTCTGGAATATTCGCTCGTTATCCCATTATCTGGAACGACTAGGATCATTCGAAGAGCTCCATCCCAGTCAGATGGCCCATCGACTTCTCTAACCTGCACAACTGCTGCTGTTCCTTCAGTCATCGGGAACTGGTAATAAATATCCACAAAATCCCATATCACCACTACTCAGTCTCTAGATTTTATAATGGGGCCTTGCTGGATTACCACAAACTGCAAAGGGCCTATCTTCCTCAGGGCCCAGTTGGACTACGCTTGGATGCAGTTAGGACCATCCACAGAAGATTGCAGTTAAAGTCCCATTTAACTGCTCGAGAAATGTACAACTGTTAGGCCACATGGCATCCACCGTGCATGTGGTTCCGCATATGCTCGCTCTTCATCATGAGGGCGAGCTCAATGGACTTACTGGCAAACCTGATGCCTGAGTCCATTGGGTGGACAATCAGGACAAAATAGCAACACTCCAGTCACCTATTTTGGTCTCTACAGTGGTCGGGTACGTCCCCTCCAAATCTGATTGTTGGGGTCCCCTTCTTCAGCCACGTCGCTACCCCAGAAGGCAACTCGATGACAACAGATGCTTCTTCCCAATGGGTTGGGGAGCTCATCTGCAGGATCTCTACAACCCAGGACATTGGTCTCCAGAGGAAGATCTTCTCTGCATATCAATGTGCTCTTGGAAACTCAGAGCAAATATTGTCTTAGTCTCTCAGCTGTTTCCATTCCCTGCTCAGCTACAGGGACTAGTCCTCATCAATACGGGACAAACAACGTAGCCATGTTCTATGTAAACAAGCAGGGTGGACTGGCTCTCTGTCGTCTTGCAATGAAGCCTTTGCGACGTTTGTGGGCCTTCGCCAGAGAGCCATCACATCCATCTTTCTGGCAGCGTCTACGATATCCTTCCAGGCTGTCTCAAAACTCATGTGGTGCAGCGACACGACCCAGTAGAGTTCTGCTTACCACAAGAGTGGTCCCTCCACATGGACCAGGGTAGC
Organism: Ichthyophis bannanicus; assembly: GCA_033557465.1. Taxonomy (NCBI): domain Eukaryota; kingdom Metazoa; phylum Chordata; class Amphibia; order Gymnophiona; family Ichthyophiidae; genus Ichthyophis; species Ichthyophis bannanicus. Next base: position 171,161,269 of record CM066032.1, on the reverse strand, counting down.
CAGGGATTTTTCGAATTTGGGGAGAAAACCCCGGACATAGGACCTCTTTCGCAAGTCCGCTGGAATGCCAAACAACATAACTTTTTCCCCGGTTCTGCTTCCAGAAACTTTCCGTGTCAGGGAGTTCAGGCCAAGGAATGCCTTCCTCCTTCAATCTGGTGGCCGCGACATCAAGACTTCCTTTGATGCCTCTTTCCACCAATTCCCTAATTCCCAAAACAGTTTTATTCAAGCTTTCAGAGAGGATCGAGGGGACCATGTCCTCCATAGCACCACATTGGCCACGCCAAGTGTGGCCTACTCCTCTACTTCTGCATCTCTCTCAAAGTCCTTCCCTGGACTTGGGCTCTGCAACCAGACCTTCTGTACCAGGAAGGCGGGAACGTGGTGGCACCCAAATCCCCAGTCGCTCCATCTCCGGCTTGGTTGACTGGGCAGGGCCTAGACCTTCAAGATTTTCATCTCTCTCAGCAAGTCAGAGAGTGTTATCTTCATGCCTCTAGAAGCCTTCTACTAGATCGTTCCTATGCTTTCAAATGGACAAAAAGATTTACCATTTGAGTGTTCAAGAGCAAGGGTCTAAAAACCCTCTTGCAATACCTCTTGAATTCTCTACTAGGAGTGATCTCCTGCATTACTATCCCATGCTAAGGTCTGAAATACAAAGTGCAGTACAGAGTCCATATGAGTGCTATTGCAGCGTTCCCTCAATCGCACCTGTCTCAATGGACAACTCCTTAATTTCCATTCTCATCCTCTTATAGGCAAGGAATTCATGAGAGGCCTGCTTTTCAACTAAAACCTCCCATTAGACCACCTCTAGTGGCAGTGGGATGCCTTAAGTACCTGGTTCTTGGCTCAGATTATGAAGCCACCCTTTGACACCTTTACGCCACCACCTCGCCTGAAATTTCGTTTCTTGGAAAGTTGTGTTTTCTTCATTGCAGCTCACCTCAGCGGCCGCCTGTCAATCAGTGAGTTGTAAGCTTTGCGTGGCTGAATCAATCCTTATACATTATATGGATTCCATCATGATAAGGTAGTCCTCAAGGACCCCAATCCACCACTTTATTGCCTACAACGTGGTCTCACCTTTTCATCTGAACCAAGAGGTATATTTACCTGTTTTTTTTCGCAGGACCTCATGACGATCAGAAGTGCAGAGCAGGAATCTTTCATACCTTGGATTGTACGACGAGCTCTCGACTTATTTACTTACAAAGAACACCCAGCAATTCCATAGAATGTCGTCTTCTGGCCCACACCTCTTTGTTGCTTTTGATGAAGACTTCTCATTTAGGACTTCCCAGTGCCTCTAAACGAGCCAAACACTGCTCAAAACATCTGGATTGCTCAGTGTATTTCTTTCGCCTAAGCCAGAGGTAGGTAACATTGATCTCTGGCAGGCGCCATGCCATACGCTCACAAATGTGAGAGCCATGGGTAGAGTCTTCAAGTTGCGTTTCATCCCTAAAAAACGCTGTGTACATCGGATACCATAGTCTGCTGACCCACCTTGCGCGACCACCTGGGATACTCGGTTCATACCTGCACAGCCCATTACTGTTTTGGACACATCACGACTTCCGATCCCCGTGGACTGAGTCTCGGTTTGGTCATGGCTGTGTTCACATAAACACTTGTGCCATTCCTAATCAAACCCTACCCACCTACCCTGGGCGGAGGCCAGCCATTGATGATCATATGGGAGGAGGTATATGTCTTTTTCAAAGGGCATACCAACGAACCTAGGGGTTTCCTCCCTGGCAGCTACAGCTTGCGGATC